>WNWU01000017.1:18104274-18148963 GCA_012654045.1 Ptyas mucosa | reverse complement strand
TTGAATCCCACCACTGCTTTAATTTAATTTAATTTAATTTAATTTAATTTAATTTAATTTAATTTAATTTAATTTAATTTAATTTAATTTAATTTAATTTAATTTAATTTTTTAATTTTTATACCGCCCTTCTCCTGAAGGACTCAGGGCAGTGTACAGCCACAATATAACAACATATATCCATAAAATTTAAAAACAGTTTAAAACATATTAAATAATTTGGTCCTTATATTAAAAAACTAAAAACACCCAATTAAAAAATTTATGGTATTTGAACTATCCGTGTGTGTGTGTGTGTGTGTGTGTGTGTGTGTGTAAAGAGAGAGGGATGAACAGAATTATTAAAACTGCCCCACATAACTTGGTAGCCATTAAAGACCTGTGATCCATATCAATTCGTATCTATTTATTTATGTATTAAATAGATTTATATGGTCGCCCAATGCATATATGGTGATTCTTGGTGGTGTACAACATTAAAAATAAACAATATAAATCTCTAGAAAACCCACCCTCCATTGTAGAGACAAACATGATCAAACAAGCCACTCAAACAGTGGGACTCCAGGCCCACTGCCAGAACCATGTCTTCAGGGCCTTACAGAAAAGTAATAAAGAAGAGGCCAATCTTATTTCTGAAGGAATGATGTTCCAAAGGGAGGGAGCCACTACAGAGAAGGCCCTTCTTCCAGGTCCCATCTGGTGTACTTCCTTAATAGATAGGAACCGCAACATACCCTACCTACTCACTCTGGGGTGGGGGTGGGGGCAGATGGATGTAATGGGAGAGAGATAGTCTTTTAATTCTTGACATGGGAAGACTGATTATGTCAATTTCATTTTTGTAAAGTCTTTCTTTCTACAAGAATCACTATTTCAATTAATCTGTGGTTACACATTCACCAAAAAAGCCTTTGTATAGATTTTTGCATACCTTTGTAATTATTTGATATGGATTTGTGTGTACCTGTACATATTTATTGCAAATGTCCCAAAGGTGCTATTTCAAAAGGCAACTGGACTTTTTTTTACTAAAAAAAAAGTCCTTGGGGACAACCATGACCTGGATGTATCTGAATCTCCATAGGCATGTATTGGAAATAACTTTCTATGGGGAAGTGTTTGTATTTTACCATATACGTATAGGGCCATGTTTTTTGAGATATAAATTACATTGCATGAATTTTGGCATGGACATATTTTCTGAGTTCTAAATAATACTGTATATCTCTGAACAGCATATACATTTAAACAAGGTGATGTTTGTTAAATTTTGTTAAATTTTCTTGATAGGCATATATAGGTAGATATTACTTCTGCAAATAAGGAAGTAGTCCTAGGATTTGTAGCTGAAATATTTGAGTAAACTGAGCTTTGTGAAATGTTACATAAAATTACTTGAATCACACATGCAGACTTGACTAATGCGCAGATTGGAACTAAACTCTCTGATAGATATTTAACAATGCCATGTTAGCTATATAATCTACAGTGTCAGAAAATTATATTTGGAAATACCAATTTGTGTATTATGTATCATTATCAATCAATCAATGCAGATAGTCTTCGACTTACAACCACAATTGCGCCCCAAATTTTTGTTGCTAAGCGAGATAGTTAAATGAATTTTGCCCCATTTTATGACCTTTCTTGCCACAGTTGTTAAGTGAATCATTGCAGTTGTTAAGTTAGAAACACGGTTGTTAAGTGAATCTGGCTTTCCCATTAACTTTGCTTGTCAGAAGGTTATTAAAGGTGATCATATGAGCCCGGGACACTGCAATTGTCAAAAATATAAATATGAATATAAATATGAAATGTCATAAGTGCCTTTTTACAGTGTCGTTGTAACTTCAAACAGTCACTAAACAAACTGCTGTAAATTGAGGATTACGTGTAAAGAACTATTCAGAGACAGACAATTGATTTATCCATCCTTATTTGTAGATGAAAATTCACTTAGAAAATGACATGCAGTATCAGATGCCAGGGAGCTTTGAAATAGGGGCTTTCAATGTGATGAATATGAAGCAAAGTCCTGAAGAGATGAATGGAATGCTAGGAATGGAGATCATTAAATATGAAGTATTTATGAAAAGACCTGAAAATAAATTTGAACCTGACACTATCCAACTTGTAAGGACACAAATTGCACTGCTTTTACTACCGTCTCATCTGAACAATAAAATATAGAATATTGTGAAATGCTGAACAATTCCTATGCTTCCACGTATCAAGATATTTTTACGGTTATTAGATTTTACTGATCCTCCCACTTGCTCAGACAAACAAGGTTTCAAGCAACCTACCCTTTCAAAATGCTATCATGACATTAATTCTAGAGAATTACAAATTGCAAGAAATTAATACCTAATGTTTGGTGGAAGTTTCAATCTTTGAATTATATAATTAGGGTAATGACATCATGTCACTAGGCTATTAATTAGGCACACTATTAGAAATTATTACTATTGTTAAGAAAATGTCTTTTAAAGACTACTGGGGAAAAAACTTTTCCAACAATGAATTAAGCCATGTGCTGCATTTGAGCACAAACTGCACTCAATGGAAAACGTCTCTAGCTAATTACATTGGCCACCTGACACAAATTTTGATTGTTATTTCAAAGTGTTAATTGTTCTGCTCAGAACTGTATAATTTTAAAAAGATTATGCAAGGATACAAGCAGAGACTCATCTATTTCTCTTGCAAAAGATTTCCAGCACATGCTCTGTAAATGAACAATAGTTTTTCTTCACTCTGAACTTAAGGACTTTTTTTTTTCCACTTGAGGGGATAAACCCACTCACATGCTCCTATTTCTAATAATGTTTTTAAAAGTTTTATTTTTATTTTTCTCACTTACTTGCTTAGTAAGGGTTTCCAAATGTATAAGAGTCTCTTTTTTCTTCTCTTTGTTGGAGAGTCAATGTTAGACATATATGAAATGAAAAATTAATAGTGGGTACTTTGTTCTGATGCAGAGGACAGAGGGCATGGCCTGAAGAAATGAAGAACAAATTGCTACCAAAACAACAATCCATTACAGTAAAAGGGACCAAGAAAATACACTTGCGAAGCAGTTCCCTAGATCATGTGAAGCACATTTAAATTTACACTATTCTGTCACTATAGTTGTTACAATAGAGAGAAGTATTGACCTACATGCATTGGTGTCTTAGTGTGATCTTCCCTGTAGGGCTGACATCTGATCTCAGAATAATCCACTGGAATTCTTCTGACATACCATATTCCAGCGGAACAAAATTCAAAAAAAGTGTTTTGCCATAGCCAACAATGGGAATTAGAAATAATTTCCTTGGTCTCCGATCAAGTAGGACAGAGGTATTTATTTATTTTATTTTATTTATTTAGTTTGTCAAACATGTATAAGTATAAACATGGACATGAACATAGGAAATGAGTACAAATAAATGGGGACAGTAGGACAGGGATGGTAGGGACACTGGTGCACTTATGCACGCCCCCTTTACGGACCTCTTAGGAACGGGGTGAGGTCCACGGTAGACAGTTTAAGGTTGAAGCTGTGAGTTAGGTTAGGGTACGGGACTCTTTGTAGCTGACAAAGTAGTTGAAAGTAGTTGAAAGAAGTAAACACCATGTCTTATGGATGTGTGTAGCTTCAGCTTGGAGATTTGATTTGGTGATTTAAACAAATCTCTAAACAGAATTTAGAAAGTGAATCTCCAGATTGATTCAAATCATCGAATCACATAACTTCACTCCAGTTTGGTCTGTTTTTAAACAAGCACACAAACATTTAGATCTGACTGGGAAATCTTATTAGCCTGCTCAACCAGTTGATTCAGACTCATAGTAGAAGATTGGAGTATAGTACTGAGAGAAATTAAGGAAATGACAAATCTGACCAGTTTGGTCATGGAAAAAATGATTAAAATATTTTTAAAAGATTGGAAGCCTAACATGGACATTTTGTGGAAAGAAGAAAAGACTGAATTGATGATTTATGGATATGGGGATTGAAAGGGTCAAAGAGGAAAGATAAGGCGTAAGATGGCAATTACTCTATAGAAAAAGGGCAGAAATCATAATTTATTCCTTCCTTCCTTCCTTCCTTCCTTCCTTCCTTCCTTCCTTCCTTCCTTCCTTCCTTCCTCCCTCCCTCCCTCCCTCCCTCCCTCCCTTCCTTCCTTCTTATTTTTATATTATTTTTTGGAGTTTTATTATATTTAATGTATGTATGTGTATAAATACAGATACTGAGAACTGCTATTGAAACATAACAATAATTGCCACAATAACAATAAAAACCTTATACATTCATATATTTCAATTGGATTAAGTTAATTCCATATGGAAGAAACCAGCTTGAAAAGTTTGGGGGAAACAAAATAAATTGATCTAAAGATCCTGTATTTCTGTCAGATTGGTGGATTCTCATAGATCTACCATCTACTTAAATTCTGAACTTGGGAAATATGTTTTTATTTATTCATCACATTTTTATACCAACCATCTCCACTAAATGACTCTGAGAGGTTTGTATTAAAAAAGATATTGTTATACACAAGCATAAATAAGAACAAGGTTAAAAGCAGAATTTAAAATGTTAGGGTTAAATATTAAAAGTTAAATTTTAAAAATGGGGACAATGTAATTAGGATGAGATAGGTTCTCAGGTAACTTAGTCCTATGCCATGTAGGGCTTTAAAGGTGATAGGCAACACCTTGAATTGGACCCAGAAGCAAACTGGAGCCCAATGCAGCTTGGTAGCAGAGGTGTTAAATGTGCAACACCACAGGGGCACCCAGGACTGCTCATGCCACCACGTTCTGCACCAATTTCAGCTTCCAGATACTGTTCAAAGGTAGCTCCATGTAGAGCACATTGTAATAGTCCATAAGGGAGATGCAGATGGTATGAGTGACTGAAAGAAGGGCTTGTTCAGCCAGGAAAGAGCATAACTGGTACACAAGCCAAGTTAAGCAAATGCCCTCATAGTCATGACTGCCACCATTTAAATTAGTGGTGAAATCCAAATTTTTTTACTACCGGTTCTATGGGTGTGGCTTGGTGGGCGTGGCGTGGCTTGGTGGGTGTTGCTTGATGGGCATGGCAGGGGAAGGATACTGCAAAATCCCCATTCCCTCCCCACTCTGGGGCCAGCCAGAAGTGGTATTTGCTGGTTCTCCGAACTACTCAAAATTTCCACTACTGGTTCTCCAGAACCTATCAGAACCTGCTGGATTTCACCCCTGATTCAAATGCCTTTTGGCCAATAGACTCTGGATGTTATAATGTCATTCTGTATTTTAGTTACTATTTTATGCAATGATGATGCAATAATGCTTGTATAAAAATCTAATGCTGGTTGCATTTACGCAGAGTTCTTGAGGAAAAGAGATCATGCACATATACAAAGGGGTTTTTTTTAAGTGCATTCGTTCCATTTCCTTACTTAAATATTCAATCAATATTGCACCAAAGGGGATGAAAGAGTTTTAATTTTAGAATACCCTTTTATTTCTAGAAAAAAATAGTTTAGGGAGTGCTATCTATTGCTTTCTGAGCCCACAGAACGATTTTTGAAGCAGTTAATAATTTTCCTATTCTCTGATATGCCACAACAATATCATCGATCCCGAAACTCATTATATTTGTGAAAGAATTTCCAAACCGTTTAGACCTATTCATGAGTTAGAAACGATCAACAGTGTTTTGTTTAAGACAAGGTTACAGCTGTACCTGATCTTCCTTCAGGGGATTAGTGCTGTTTACACAGCCACATGTTCCACACAAATGCCAGGCAGTTCACAAGGAAAAATGATGGCTTTTGCACCTTGCCAAGTGGGAAATCATCCTGCTAATTGATTGATTGTTTGATATTTGCATTTGGCATTTTTATATCCTGCCTGAACCTAATCCGACAGTATCAAAAAGGACATTACAGTGAAATGTTAAGGAGCCACACATTTTAAAGAAAATGGCAAATACAAATGATTACAACAGTGTCAAATTATGTTAAAAAGCAAGAAACAATACTTGCAGATGTTTTTGAAAAGTCAGTTGTACAACAAACTGGATGACTGGTAGCAAAACAAAAACAAAACCCTGAAACTAAAACCCTGCAAATCCTTAAATGGCTAGATCCAAGAAATTCCATATGAACCTCTTGTTCTTCAAGATCTTCAGAAAGTCTGTGCAGCATATCTGCACCCACTGAAGAGAGAGAATGGATTGGGCTTCTTAGTAGAAAAAGATTGGACAACCATTTGTCTGACATGGTATAGGGCCGTGATGGCGAACCTATGGCACGGGTGCCATAGATGGCACGCGGAGCCATATCGGTGAGCATGCAAGCTCAGCTCCGACACACATGTGTGTGCCAGCCAGCTGATTTTCGGGCCTTCTGGGCCCACCAGAAGTCAGGAAACACACTGTTTCCAGCCTACGGAGGGCCTCGGGGGGGTGGGGAAGGCTGTTTTTGTCCTCCCCAGGCTCTTAGAAAGGCTCTGGAGCCTGGGGAGAGCAAAAATCGGGCCTACCGAGCCCACCATGCCATCACGTGCCAAAAGCGGGGAGGGGGACATGGGGGGGCGCATAAAATTATGGATGTGGGCATGCGTGTGTGTGACCCCACTGTGCCCCACCGGCACATGATGGCAAAAAGGTTAGCCATCACTGGTATAGGGTTTCCTGCTTGATCTGGGGGTTGAACTAGAAGCTCTCCAAGATCCCTTCCAATTTTGTTATTCTGTTAGGGGAACAACTGCCAATGTACCATTTTCTTACAGAATTTCTATGAAAACAAGAGCTGAAGAGCTGAAAAGCCCTATAGTTGCTGAGGAAGTGGCCTAAGAAGACATCTGCATGGTGTGTGTGTGTGTGTGTGTGTGTGTGTGTGTGCAGAGATGATAGCCAAACAAATCAAAAGCACATCAAAAAGAAGCTAGGCTATGACTGGCTTGAACCTGCATGGAAGCCCCTAGCTTGGTGTACAACGCTACCTACAATACCAGCAAAAATTTCTTTTTTAAACCTGTTGTCCCAGCCTCTCAAGATTAAGCCATGTTACTATAATACATTTCAGAAACATTCTCAGGTGATGGATCATTTAAATTGTAACATGTATTACAAGCTATGGATAAGAACCCCTCCATAATGTTTCTACTTACACACCAGTGGTGGGTTGCCCCTGGTTCGGACCAGTTTGAAAGAACCAGTAGTAAAACCAGTGGGAGGCTCCACCCACCACCCCAGGTCATCATAGGTGATCTGTGCATGCGCAGAAGCTTCTTCTGCACAGAAGCGATCCCGTTGCAAATGGTAGTAAAGGTAAGTAGAACCCAACCCTGTTACACCAGAAGCTTCTGTGCATGCACAGATCGCCTATGACGACATCCAGGGTGGTGGGCAGAGCCTCCCACAGGTTTTACTACCAGTTTTTGCGAACCGGTCCAAACCAGGGGCAACCCACCACTGTGTTACACACCTCTTCATAAGGAGCTCAATATAACCTAATAGTTCAGCATTTCCTTCTCTTGTCAGTTTACTTCTGACCAAAAATATCTCTCCACAGAAATTCTTAACAGGGAAGGCATGCAGAGTTTGCAAAATGGGCCTTGGAGTTTTTGAGGTCAAGTGCTTCTCTCCACACACCTCTGAAATCCCACAATGAACACAAGATTAGAATGTACACACATCCATTCATTTCTTCAGAATACAAAAATCTAAATGCCTAGTATGAAATATTTTGGGGTTAGAGAAGCCACATGGAATGCTAAGGGTGCAAGTATCCTATAACACAAGTAATCTCTGTGCAGCTTTATTTATATTAGCTCACATGCGTCCTGTTATTATAGGAGAAAATTTTAAAGCTTTGTGATGGTAAACTGACATTTCATTCTGGATCTTTACATCCCTTCTCTTAGAAAAGGAATGACTGCCATTGATTTTCATGTTTGGTCCAGTAACCAATGAGTTCTAGTATTGCCCCAAGCATGAAAGCCAGCTGGGTGACCTTGGGCCAGTCCCTCTCTCTCAGCCCAACCCACCTCACAGAGCTGTTGCTGTGGGGAAAATAGAAAGAGGTAGAAGGATTAGGTATCTTTGTCACCTTGAGTTGCAGTATAAAAATAATAAAGGTGGATGAATGAATGAATGAATGAATGAATGAATGAATGAATGAATGAATGAATGCTCCATTCTTGATCTAAACCTAAGGCCCAAATCTAACCACCATCAACAGGAATAGTACTGGGATTACCAAGCTCCTCAATCTTTTTTTGTCAATTTAACCATTTCCAAAGCTTCCCTAGCTTTAAAAAATATAGATATTTTATTACAGGGATGATTTTTTCCCCCAATCTGAAGGCTTTTTTTTTTTTTTTTTTTTTTTGGTAATGATTTGGCTAAGTAGTGAAATCCAATTTTTTTCACTACCGGTTCTGTGGGCGTGGCTTGGTGGGCGTGGTGTGACTTGGTAGGCGTGGCAGGGGAAAGATACAGTAAAATCTCCATTCCCACCCCACTCCAGGGGAAGGATACTGCAAAATCCCCATTCCCTTCCCACTCCTGGGGGAAGGATATTGTACAATCTCCATTCCCACCCCTCTCTGGGGCCAGCCAAAGATGGTATTTGCCAGTTCTCTGAACTGCTCAAAATTTCCACTCCCGGTTCTCCAGAACCTGTCAGAACCTGCTGAATAGCACCCCTGATTTGGCTCCACATTTGGGATTGCAAAATTCAGATCTAGCCCTGACCTCCAAGTTCCTTTCAGCAGATAAGAATGAGATGGCAGCAGAGAGAGTTTCTTTCTTTGTTGTCATCCATTGGTTGTCCAAATATTTTCAACCCTGATCTGGTAGTCCTAATTTTGAGGAACAATTGAGCAGGAAAAAGAGGTGACTTAAAGAAGAAAAAATGGCCTGATTTTCATGGTATTGGAGCACTTCTAAGGGGCAAACAATTAAAAAAAAAAGGACAACAATTTTGATCTATCCGTTTCCAGAGGGCTCTAAGCTTCTGGAAATGCCATAAATATTGTAGAGATATTTTAAGCTGGTTGCTGGACCAGATTCTGGTGATCATGAAGAAGTTTGGCTTCTAGAAAAGAGAGTGAGGCCCCACTCTCTAAACCAAGGATAGGTCACATATTACATATAGGCTAAGAATTCCTTGCTTGGTCACTATCAAGCTTCTTGCTGCATATATCTTTAATTTTGGAAGGAAGGAAGGAAGGAAGGAAGGAAGGAAGGAAGGAAGGAAGGAAGGAAGGAAGGAAGGAAGAAAGAAAGAAAGTCCAGTGTCTGGTATCTTAATTTTCAAGAAACTCCGGTCATAGGCCTTATTGGAAAACAGACATGGGCTGGGGGCTGAGGTTACAATCAAGTGTTCACAATGCCCCCACCCCCCCAAAAATAAAGTACCAAAATAAAACAAAAAGTACCAAAGGAAGTTGAAAATCTCCTGGGAGGGCGAGGGAGGGTGAAGAAAACACTCCTGTCAGTTTATCTTCTGGTAGCTGGGGCAGTATGGCAGCCATCTGAGGCCCAGGGTTCATGTCTGGGCCTCTGTGCAACTAGGTCTTTGGTGTTGCTATGGAGGATCAGGGTAGGCTCTCAGCAATTTAAATTTGCCTACCGGGCCACTTATTAACCCTTGCTGTACTCCACCCATTTCGATTGCTTAAGAGTAAACAACCTCCATCTTTTCGTATTTTTGACAGCAGTGTGATTATAAAAGATGCCATTGGCAGGTTATCTCCTCTACTTTGGAGGTAGCAGAATGGATGAGGCTGGCAGAAGGAGATCTCCAATTCAGCCTCTTCCCTCTCCATCAAGTTTGATGGCCAAATACATGTAGAAGAAGAATTTTGCACTCTTATCCGGGAAAACCAGCCAGAAAAGACAACAGTATGTATCGATTGGGCAAACTTGCTCTAAGTTATTACACCTTCTGAGTAATCAATTCTGCAGCGCCCAGAGTTCTTAAGCAGAGAAAAGCAGCCATAACTCTTAATATTCTCCCACAACATCGCTGCAGAACCAACGTTACTTTATCTGTCTTGTATAAAGCATCTAGGATCATGCAACTGAAGTGCTAGTCATGTTCCAAGACAGAGACATTGCTCACAGTTCAAAGCAGAAAAGCAAAAGGCAGACAGATTCAGCAGCACTACAAACAAACAGATCTGCTTTAAGAGGATGATTACTTCTTCCACTACTAATAGACACCATCTAAGCTGCCTTTGTTAACTTTGGTGGGATGATAGTTCTTGGAGAAAAGGCTTTAACTATGTTACCTCTCAGTATTACAATTGAATGCTAAGCATCTGTCAAGCTTTATTTAAAAAGCTCACGTCTTCTTTTTCTTCTTGTCCTTCTAAATTCCACACTCATCTTTTAACCATTGGCTTCAAATAGTAAAACAGAAACCTGTGGAGATGATCCAAGGATTTGGGCACAATGTGTGTTGTATTAAAATATATGTTCTTACGCTTTATGATTAGGGATGCATATGATAGGAATGGGCAACCTATGTGCCACAGCTTCCTCTGGGGCTTGTGGGAGAAAAACTTCCACCAGCCTTCACCAAAGATTTTTTTCTATTTTATTTATTTAAAACCCACCTTTATTGTTTTTTTACAAATAACTAAAGGGGGCAAACATATTCAACACACCTTCCTCCCCCTATTTCCCCCACGACAACAACCCTGTGAGGTGGGCTGAACTGAGAGAGAATAACTGGCCCAAGGTCACCCAGCTGGCTTTTCGGGATTGTGAGAACTAGAACTCACAATCTCTGGGTCTGACCTCTAAATCTGTGAACCTGGGTGGAAGAGTTGAAATAAATCTAATGGAGAAATCTAATAAAGCTGTGGGTATTACCACAGCTAATATTAGACATTGTCTGTGCACATGAAGACAATTCATCAGTAATTTTTACTACATATAGTCTTTGTTTAGCACCTGGCAATTCAGTCATTAAGTGAAGCAGTCATTAAGTGAAACTATTACTTTACTTACGATCTGACTCAGAAGTTCTTTGCTTTACAGACCTGTGAAGATCATAAATGTAAGGATCGGTTGTAAAGTTACTTTTTCATTACGATCATAACTCTGAATGGTCACTAAACGAGGGTTAGCTGTATTGCCTGGACTACTCTGGAAAGTTAGCTTTCCTGGAAGAATGCTATAAAGAAGGCATGCTCTTGTTCATTATCGGCAGTGAGGAACTCCACAATAACAAATTAGTAGTAGATTCCTATGGCAAACATGAAGCTAAACAGGTGATTTGTCTTAGCATAGGAACCTTAGCAAGGAACCATTAGGAAACTGACATTGTTAACAATTCCAGGCAGACGTTCCATGGGCAAAACCTTAGAAACACATTCTGAAGAAGGTTTGTGCTAAAGCCTGTAATATTGTTTTCTATAACTATTTCTGCCTGCCTTGTAAGGAATTCTTTGCAGCCAGCACCTAGTAAAAACGTGTACATACACACAGGTTAATTGCTCTTCTTTCTTTTTTCTTTCTTTCATCTAGTCCTGTTCAATTCTCAGAGATTGCTGGACAAACCCCTGCTGTTTTCTTGGCAAGGTTTTTCGGATATGGTTTGCCATTGCCTGCTTCCTAGGGGAGAGAAGTAAGACAAGTACTCACTAAATTTAGAAAAGCAGGACTGCGAGTTAAGAAGAACAAATGTATGATCGCAGTTCCTTCTGTAGAATTTTTGGGCTACCGAGTAGATAGCACAGGCATTCACCCCACAGAAAGCAAGGTTAGGGCCATCCAAAACATGCCCACACCAACTTCCAAGGCTGAACTACAGGCATTCCTGGGACTTTTGAACTTTTATACGATATTCCTTAAAGACAAGGCAACTGTAGCAGAACCCCTACACAGACTGTTAAGTAAAAACGTTCCTTGGGTTTGGGGCAAGGCAGAAGCGGCCCCATTTAAAGCTGTCAAAAAACTTTTGTCAGAGGACAGTTTCCTCATACAATACAATTCCGAATTGCCGCTTGTCCTCGTATGCGACGCATCTGCATTTGGAGTGGGCGCTGTGCTGAGCCATAGACTACCAAATGGGTTAGAGGCGCTCATTGCGTATTACTCTCGCACCCTGTCCAGCGCAGAATGAAATTACAGCCAGCTGGACAGGGAAGCACTAGCAGCTATTGCAGGAGTTAAGAAGTTTCATGCATATTTATTCGGCCGGACTTTTGACCTAGTGACTGACCATCGGCCATTGTTGGGACTCTTAGCCGGGGACAAGCCTACTCCCCCTGCACTATCCCCCCGGATGACCAGGTGGGCTATTTTTCTGGCCACCTATTCGAATCAGTTGATACACCGACCGGGATGGACCCTGGGCCACGCAGATGCCCTCAGTCGATGCCCCCTTCCTGAACTGTTGGAGAATCCTACGCCTGATGCCCCTGTATTGTTACTCAATATTGTGACTCTGGGTCCGCTCACATCTGGTGAGGTGGTGAGGGCATCTACTAAAGACCCTGTTATTTGTACTGTCATGGGTTGGGTCATGAGAGGGTGGCCGACCAAGGTGGACAGTGGGGAATTTCAAGGTTTTTTTAATAAGAATAACAAATTGTCTATGCAAGGAGGTTGTCTGTTGTGGGGTGATAGGGTGGTTATTCCCTCGCAGTTAGAGCATCAGGTTCTGGAACTTTTGCATGAGGGGCACCCGGGGATAGTTCGAATGAAAGGATTAGCAAGAAGTTATGTGTGGTGGCCACAACTAGATAGGGATGTCACTGAATGGGTAGGGAAGTGCAGGCCATGTCAGGAATCCCGGCCGGATCCCCCTTCAGCTCCTGTCAAAGAGTGGGACAGACCAAAAGGACCATGGGGGAGGATTCACATAGATTTTGCAGGACCTTTCCACGGACAGAATTTTCTAATAATTGTCGACGCCTTTTCTAAATGGCTAGAAATAGCCTTAATGCTGTCAACCACGTCCGAGGCAGTAATTAAGGTCCTCAGGAAACTTTTTGCAACTCCCGGGTTGCCTGATACCCTAGTATCAGACAACGGGCCCCAATTCATGGCAACACAATTTGAAAGCCATCTAGCAGAGTTAGGGATTAGGCACGCCTTGTCAGCACCGTTTCATCCGGCTTCTAATGGCCTTGTTGAAAGATTTGTAAGAATAACCAAAGAAGCCCTCTCCCGACTCGATGCGGGAGATTGGCAAGCTAGGATCGACCAGTTCCTAGCAATACAACATGCCACCCCATGCACTGCCACAGGGTGCAGTCCGGCAGAACTTTTAATGGGCCGGAAACTCAGATGTATCTTAGACAGGCTACATCCTAACTACTCCCAGGACAGTTTTAAGGGGAGGGAATAGGACTACGACAATTCCAAATAGGAACATCAGTGTTCACCAGGAATTATGCTAACGGACCACTTTGGGTAGCTGGAAGAATTGTGGGAATCACTGGTCCAAAATCATATACGGTTGATATAGGGCAAGGAAAAATCTGGAGAAGGCACATAGACCAATTGCGGAAACATTTAGATTGTGAAGTCTCTGAACCTCCAAATGTTGTTGAGCCTGAATTCCAAAGTTTCCCCAAAACAGATATCTCAAACCCGAGTAAGCTGGATTACTTATCTGGTAAGCCTTGGCTCCAGCGCCGCCCCGATGAGTCAACACTCCCTGCCAGGGAAGACCACGCCTCAGGAGAAATCCAGGAGGTTCCATTGGCAGAGCCAGGAGAGACAACAGGTCCCTCTGACCAGCTCAACGCTTCGCCTACAACTGAACTGTACAGGTCAACCAGAATAAAAACACGCCCTGGTCACCTGCGTGATTTTGTATGTAAAAATGTAAATAACTAGTATAAGTGCTTTTTGGGAATGGAGGGGTGTTATGTATATATCTAGTTAGGCGGGAGATTTGAATTGGGAACTGTTCATGATTGGTTAACGGTTATTTCTGAACTGTATATAAGGAGGGCTGTTGCCTGTGTTTATTTGCTGAAGTCTCACCCTGAATTAAAGAGCTGTTGTCACTAACTTGCTTGTGCCTCTCGTTATTTCCATGGTACAACAAAGGCACTGGAGGCAAAATGGAGGCTGGAGGCTGATTGGAAAGAGGGTCCATTTATTGATGAAGCAGAGCCACTAAGCACATGGGATTCTGGGCAGCTGACCACATGGAGTTGAGAGGGGATGGCTTTCATACCTTCTCTGGACATTGTACTTGAGCTTCCTGTTCCTGGGCAAGAACATGTATTATATTGGCTATTGTCAGACTCCCATAGGACCTCTATAGCAGTGGTGAAATCCAATTTTTTTTTTACTACCAGTTCTGTGGGCATGGCTTGGTGGGCATGGTGTGGTTGGTGGGCGTGGCAGGGGAAGAATACTGTAAAATCTCCATTCCCTCCCCACTCCTGGGGGAAGGATATTGCAAAATCTCCATTCCCACCCCACTCTGGAACCAGCCAGAGGTGATATTTGTTGATACTCCGAACTACTCAAAATTTCTGCTACCGGTTCTGGATTTCACCCCTGCTCTATAGGTTGTGTGAGCTAAGTTTGGTTGAAGTTTGGATTTTCTGACATGTGTAATGAAGAGATTTGTGTTCTGAAAGGATGTTGGGCAATTCCTATTACGGCTTAACAGCTTTTTCCTGTGTTGGATCTTGAGTGAGGACTAATTTGCTTTCTTTCAGACTTTGCTGCAGGGAGTAATAGATTACCAAATCTGCATTTCTAAAAGCTGCCCTCATCTTAGTATCTGCTTGGGGGCAGGGAACTGGGGCTCTGAGTTTCTGTCTCCTTTAGGATTTTTATTTCTTTTTTAGGGGAAATATATTATCCTGCCTTTTTAATATTTCCCAAAATATTCCATTCTTCTAGGAGGGGGGTAGTAGCTTTTTACATGTGGATCATCCAAGGTGTTCTCTTAGCAGCAATACAGATATGAGTTACTACTGCCTTTTTCCACAATGCTTTTGACTTTCCTGTGTACTCTCTAGTCTTGACATGATCTGATCAAGGACCAGACAGGTCCAAACCTACCGGTACTTCCTTTTTCAGAGATCAGCTACGGTTGGTTGCCTACTGCCATTTGTCTACTGTCCCATGACATTTTGCAAATGTTCCAGGGTCTTTGATATTGCTTTCAAACAATCTTTTCAGTTTTCCCAACACTCCAGTGTGTTGCAGCTACAAACAAAATACCTGTCTCCTGCAAGCAGGAGGGGGGTGGGGGAATCACCACCAACAGACAGTTGACATGTGTTCCCTTAGGCACATTTCATTAAATATATATTTTATTTACAAATGTCATGCTCAATGATAGCTAATACATTTCCTAGGATGCTTCCAGTGGTTTATGGTGATTAAAGGCAGGAAGCCAAGAGAGGGTTGTGAAGGGGAGGACAAAGGTTTATTATAATAGATGGTGGTGCTATAAAGCACCAGATAGCTTGAAAATCGACATGAGCGAGTGCCCTGAAAACCCTTGCGTTTTATTAACCCTGTTGTTGCTTTAATAAGAAAACGTTTACTTCTAGAATGAAGAACAGTTCGGTGACAAAGGATACTACTTTGCATTCCAGATGCTGCTTTAACATCTGTCTTTCCTACAAGTCCTCACTTAAAATTGTGGGATAGAAGCAAAGAAAGGCAGGCTTTTTATTGGGAGCTTTTCTAATCCAGAATCTCTTGAACTCCTCCAGAACCTCAGCAAAGAAAGAAAGCAAGAAGATTACTGCTGAGGAGAATAGTTCAGGAATGAAGCCAAATTAGCTCTCCAGGGAAGTTTCTGGGATGTTTTTGCTGCGTTAACCAATTTTGCTAAACCACAGTTTAACCATAATGTATTGAAGTGCAAATAAATTTAATTCCTTTAATGTTACTTAAAATGTTATGAAATTGGCTAAATGCCGTTAATGTTTAGAGCCGTGATAGTGCAGTGGTTAGAATGCAGTATTGCAGGCTGACTCTGCCCACAGCCAGCAGTTCAATCCCTACCACTTCAAGGTTGACTCAGCTTTCATCCTTCTGAGGTGGGTAAAATGAGGACCTGGATTTTGGGGGGCAATATGCTGACATTGTAAAAAGCTCAGAGAATGCTGTAAAGTATTATGGAATGGTATATAAGTCTAAGTGCTATTGCTATTTAAAAGGTTGAATCATGGCAACTGGGCCAAAATTTATTAATCCGAGACATTTCATTGAGTCTTCTTTGAGATATTGTAATTTTGGGGAGAAACCCCTGAAGTTGGTGTGGTAAGAGTTGGTACATTTCAATGACTCTCTGACTCTAACTAATTTTTTATTTTGTTTGATGAAATTGCTTGGATGATCCATGAAACATCTCAGATTAATAAATGTTGGTCCACTTGTCATGATTCAACTTTTTAGATATCTTTAGCCTGGATGATTGAGTCTTCTTTGACATGCTATTGCTATTCCTGTTATTGTTCTTTATGTAATTTGTAATTTTCCCCTTTTGCCACATTCAAAATCACAATAGAGCACCAACTTTGGGAACTTAGTGGCTACACACCCAGTGTTTTGGGGGGGGATTGTCCAAACTCATGGATTATAAACCCTACTAATTAGGCTTGTATATTGGATGCTAAAGCAAAGCCAAGCAAATCATAGTAATTAGAACCAAAGCCCTGGCATCAGTTTGCTCAGTCCACATTCAAATACAAATACCGTATTTTTCAAAGTATAAGACGCACCTTAGTTTTTGGGGAGGAAAATAAAAAAAAAAGCTGATTTGTGGGTAGATCCACCTCCCGGAATACCCCCAATCAGCGGTTCCCAGAGGTGAATTTTAGCAACAGGTTCGTTGGTTGTGAGCTCTGTGCTTTGCTTTTTTTGCTGCCACTGAAAGCCTCCAAAACAGAGCTTCAGAAAAAAAGGCTTTTTTTCTGAAGCTTCTTTCAGAGGCTTCTTTCAGCCTCTGAAATCTCTGTTTGCGAGGCTGGGTGGGGCTACATTTGGAGCATAAGACGCACCCAGATTTTCATCCTCTTTTTGGGGGGGGAAAGGTGTGTCTTATACTCCGAAAAATACGTAGTTCCTACCATCTAATGGAAGTATGGAGGGCAAAACTCACAGGCCCTTGAACATTTGCAGAAAAACGATATTATACAGGCTCATAGGGTTATCTGTGTTATTTGAGGAAGAGAGCTTGTAATAAATATAGCAACATTTCCTTTCCTAATCACTATGTGAAAGATATACAGTATCTCTTCTTTCCAGAGGAAGGAAATGCTTGTAAACCTCTCATCTATCCACTATTGTTCAATGCACCCATTTCATATCTATGTGCAGTTAATCATTCCCATTTTCTGAGTGTTAACCCAGTTTTTGATCCATGGAAATACTTTCTCCCCAGTTAGTCTTCATTTACCTCAAGCTGAATTTATCAGGGGGGGTGGGGGGGGACAAAAATGGTTTGGAGTTGAGTTGCTTGCAATCCCAGAGTGATTTTCTATCTTGCCCTTTTGTTTACCTTTTCACAGAGGCCTCCCTCATCAGCCACCTTGCAAAAATTGTTTCCAGGAAGCATAAAATCACATCCTGAGCTTCTAAGTGTTTCAGTAGAATTGTATAATTTAATCTAAATGGGTGTAAAGGAACAGAAAGATGATCTGGGAAGGGAGGAACCATTAAGGGAGGTGAAACAGCAACTCAGTCCTGGGAAAATGAGAAACAAGCTGAAAATACAGGTGGCCCTTAACTTACGACCACAATTGAGCCCAAAATTTATGTTGCTAAGTGAGACATTTGTTAATCGAGTCTTGCCCCACTTTACAACCATTCTTGCCACAGTTGTTAAGTGAATCACTGCAGTTGTGAAATTAGTAACTTGGTTGTTAAGTGAATCTGGCTTCCCGGTTGACTTCGCTTGTCAGAAGGATCACATGACCCTGGGACACTGCAACCGTCATAAATGTGAGTCAGTTGTCAAGCATACGAATGTAAATCACGTGACCATGAGGATGCTACAATGGTTATAAGTGTGAAAAATGGTAGTAAACTACTTTTTTCAGTGCCATTGTCACTAAGTGAACTGTTGCAGGTCGAGGCCTACCTGTAACAACATTGTGATTCTGTTTGGCATAAGGTGATGCAAAAGGAACTTTGACAGGCTTTCACGATCTTGCCATAATACCCTACACAAATAAAATAGCATTCCTGTAATCCCTGCAGTGTCCGTCTCGTGACCTCATGTACATCAAAAGTCTGACAACAATCTTGAGTTTCCATTTCAGTTCCCTTAAGAGCTCTTGCTTTCAAAGGTCAGCTTTACATTCGTTTAAAACTGGAGAATTTTGTCTTTAAAAAAAAGAGAATATGTTCTCTTTTAACTCCGAGAACATGTGGACTACCAGATGTTTTTTGGCTCCAACTCCCACCAGAGATAGTCAGCATAGCTGATAAGGGATCATGAGAGTTACAAACCAATGACATTTTCAGGGTCATATCTTTCCCACCTCTGCCTTATAAAAAGAATTTACTTTAGTAGGCACTTTATATGATTCCCCATAGTGTTCATGGCAGAAGCAAAATCTTCAGTTGCTTGCCTGGCCATCTTGTGATGTTCAGTTACCTCTTGTCATGCGCTACACATCAAGCCTTAGGAAGCAGAAATGTCCACCTGGATTATGTATCCTGCAGTGCACAGAGGTCTACATTGGCATCTACAAGCTTATTTTTTCAGAGGAGCAGAATTTATCTCTGCTGCAAAAAAAGCCAGTCTGGTCTAGTGGTTAAGGCACCAAGGCTAAAAAGCAGGGGACTATAAATTCTAATCCCACCTTAGTCATGAAAGCCAACTGAGTGACCTTGAGTCTGTCATTTTCTCTCAGTCCAGTTCCCCCCACAGCAGTGGTAGATTTCAAATTTTTTTTACTACCGGTTCTGTGGGTGTGGCTTGATGGGCATGGCATGGTGGGCATGGCAGGGGAAGGATACTGTAAAATCTCCATTCCCACCCCACTCCGGGGGAAGGATACTGCAAAATTCCCATTTCCTCCCGATCAGCTGGGACTTCGGAGGCAGAGAATAGATGAGGGAGAGGCCAGTCAGAATTTTTACTGCCGGTTCTCCAAACTACTCAAAATTTCCGCTACTGGTTCTCCAGAACTGATCAGAACCTGCTGAAACCCACCTCTGCCTCACAGGGTTATTGTTACGGGGGAAAATGAAAGGGGGAAGGAATATCAGGTATGTTTGCCACCTTGACTTGTGTATAAAAAAATTATAATAAAAGCAGGAAGTAAAATACAATAAAATGTTGTTTGTAGCTAAACTGAGCATAGTTACTATAAGGGACCAAATTAAGAACATATAATTATTATATAGCACAATCACCTTACAAAGGATTCAAACAAAATTTCTAAGACATATCTTCCAAATTACTAACTTTTATTCCAAATGTAGTACTGTACTTGGACAGGAATCAGGAGTCAGTAAATTTGAATCTAATATATGGATAAATCAGTTTATTTACTGGTTAAAACTGCACCATAAACCTAGTGGATTGACCATCTAATATTGGCAGACAACTACAAATTACTCTGGGAAATTGTAATCCAAAAGAAACTGAGCCTCTATGGTGTCTCCAGGGATGCTATCTTAACTTTAAAGTCAGATCAATCTAGAGGAATCTAAGGCAAAGGATATAGTAGGTCAAACAGAAATTGCTACTTTCCCTCATAATATAATTGCAAATAATCAAATTTTAGTGCCTAAATCAGCCTAACATTTATACCATATCAAGTTCCCAAATTCAGGAGAGCTTTATACTTATTCTTCCCACAGCTGTCCTGGAATGGAAATACTGTATAGGAAAACGCCATATGAAATCCCATTCTGCCCCTATGATATGGGTGTCATAGAAATCACAGCCCATGTTCTTCGGTATTGCCAGTTCTACAGGGACCTTTGCCACCAATTGATTACCCTTCTTTTAGTTACACAATCTGATTGATAGGCAATCAAGATAAATTTATTTCGCCAAAAGCGGCAAAATTGTGTCGCATTATGCACAAGCTTCACCTGCAAATGATTGCTAATAGGGGATATGTTTGTTTTGTTCATTTTATTGGATGTACTTTTATTGGTCAATAACTGAAATAAAGTTTGTTTCTGTCTGCCTGCCTGCCTGCCTGCCTGCTCTCTGTCTCTCTGTCTGTTGGTCCACATGTCTTATGGCAAATGCAATAGAGGCTGTGAACTGCTCAAGAGGCCCTCCACATTTCTTGGGAACAGGCCAGGGGATGGAAGCAGACGTAAACTCAATCAGCAAGCACCAGACAAAAGGAACAGAATGGAATTTCCAATCCATTTGGCCAAGGTTATCAACTGAGGGGGAACAGAAAAATCAGCAACCCACTACCCATTAACTGTTTCCCCAAATCTGACCATGATGTTTCTTTTTCACTCAGGCACCAAGGAAGCCTAACCCTACCCATAGCTGGAGTTTACATTCTTACAGGGGTTTGCCATATGTGTTGCGTAGGAACTAAACCGAAGCAGAAATTCCTAGGTGGAATGTTTCCTCCCAACAGTATTTCCCATGCATTAGTCTGCAGGTGATCCTCAACTTACAACTGGTTACTTAGCGACCCACTTGAGGTTACAAGAGTTCCCGTGAAAAGATACTTGCAACCCAGTTACAATGTTCTAATGGCTGGCTCCCCCTCCCTGTGCAGTCACAGTCAGGCGCATGACAAGCAAACTTGCATTCATGGCCATTTGCAACATCCTGCGGTCACGTAACCACAATTTACATTTTTGCCGAAAACCAACATATAGTTCCATTTTCGGCAAAAATACATCATAATGAACAATGGGTTCATTTAACAACCACTGATTTACTTAATGATTCATATGTCTGCCTGCTGCAAAAAAAAAAAAGGTCATAAAATTAGGGTAGCTTTATGATTACCATGACTTGCGATTGTAACTACCAGATTTCATTAAAGTCATAAGACAAGGACTATCTGTACTTGATTCCTTTTCCCCGTTCATACCCTGAGTTTATCAGATGTAATTTTTTTTGGATTGAGCACTTTTTTCACTTGGATTCTTTTATTAGATCTTTCAAATCTTAAGTCTCATACTGGATCTTGTTTTGAGTGGGTGTCAGCAGCCCCTTCTGAATTTGAGACCACTTCAGATGCCTTTGAGTTACTTCAAATAACCCTTTTGGATTGTGCAATGTAATTTTTCTTTGTCCAAGAATCAAACAAGATTTGTGAAAAAAAGAATAGACAAAATTCAGATTCCAGCCAGAAACTTAAGAATTATCCCTGTAAAGTCTTAAAATATGATCTGCGCTGACAAGGTGGGTTTTTGTAAATCCATGTCATATATAGCTGAAATATTTAGTTCTCATAAAAATGTTTAATTTTGTTGTTCTGCTTAATGTCCAATAACTATAGGGAATGTTTTATGAGAACTTGTTTATAATCTACCCATTTTTGATTGTTAGATCTCTATATTCTGCAACCTTTCTCATTCTTTTTCTTTGATTTTGCTGTCCTTGTAAAGGAAAAGTACTCTTTTCTTTTCAGTTATTATCATATCTGATGTTCTAGGTAGCAATTCAGAATCATTTGCAAAAGTCTGATAATATTTTGGTATCATTTTCAGCACTTATTTCAATTTATATTTACTTGTATGATTTTACCACATTTAGAAACTCAGAAATCATTTTTTCATAGATGCCAGTGAATCATATTGGTTACTCTGACATGACATTGTTTGAGCAATTTTGTTGCATTCACTAATTATATGACCCTTGATTTGTAATTGTTTGCAATGCCGGTTCTTAAGCTATAAAAAAAATATTTCTTTTTTTTACCCTGATGGTGCCAATTTGTAACCATTATCATTTCCTGGTCTTATCCACCTTATTTTCAGATTCTTTTATGTAATGGCTTACTTTTCCAATTTTCTAAACAATTTTCCAATCATTCACTTTTAAATTCTTGCTTCTACAACTTTCAGGATGTTTTCTTTGTAAAGTCCAATCTATTTATTTTCTCTTTGCTTGCCTTGATGTAGTCATTTAATCCATGCTTTACTTCTTCTGCTATTTATTTTATCCGCAGGAAACCATGGCCTCCAATTTTATGTACTTAGCTGATCAATATCACTTTGTGGATGCAATGCAAGGTGCACTGTCATCAGTTTTTAGGTTTTTTGATTCCGTTGTCAAATTCAAGCTGTGTCCAGTTTACTTTATCAATAGAATATCAAACACTAGTCTCATCAAACCCATGTATTTATGGCATTGATTACATTTCTACCAATTATCTTTGAATTTAAAATTCTATACATTTTTAAAAATATTCTACACTGATTTCTTTTTAATTCTTGTACTCCTAAATATTTATAGCTTTCCCTTATGGGCAAATATTTTATGGTATTTCTATCTTTAAATTGTACAATCCTAATCATTTCTGAAATTATGACCATATAATCCATTTTGACAAAGCCAATTTTTCAAAAATTTTTAAAATTTATGTTCATTCTTTGTTCCAGTCTTTTGGGTTATCATAGATATCATTCCATACTATTAACTTTCATCTTTATCAGTGCAAGTATTAGAATTAAGTCTTAGAATGTTTTAGCAATATTTTTAAAACAAATGCAGCTTTGCTCAACCCTTCTGATTTTATAAAAATGGTTTTATTCTATCTCCATATCATTAAATTTTGTTTGAAATATTTATAACTCATTGTTTTAGTTCTTCTGAGACTTCATCAATTGTCTTAGTGCTTATTGTCTTCAATTGCCTTGTAACAACTTTTTGTAAACTTTTCCTGATCCTGTTATTTTTCAATTCAGTCATAATTTATTGATCTTTTCAATCAATTATTTTCATATTGATGATGGATTTTGTTACTTTTGTTTTGCAGCTTTGTATTCCAACTCTGTTATCATTGTGTTATAAATTAGTTGACTAGTTAAAAGCGATCAATATTTGTTTCAATATTTTTATTACTAAACTAGCAGCTTTTAGAACTTTTAATTGTTCTCTTCTACTTGACTCTTTCAATGGTGAAAGGATTTCCTTATAATTTGAGTTTTTAATATCTTCTTTTTTTTATTGAAAAAGTTTTAATAACTTTTACAAAACTTTTTTTGTAAAAGATTAATTTTTATGTTGGCTTGCTCTTGTACTACTTTTGTAGTACAATTTACTTTTTTATTTTCAAATCTTTCATTTTCAATATTTTTATTCTTGTTCGAATTCATTAAGTTCGGTGCTTATAAAGAATGTTTTGGGGCTTATTAAACTTCTTTAATCCATAACTTGTTGGTCAGTGACCCCATTTTATAACTTTTTTGCCACTTGCTAAATGAATTACTGCAGTTGTTAAGTTAGTAATAAGGTTGTTAAGTGAGACTTTGCTTATCAGAAGGTCATAAAATGTGATCATATGATTCTGGGACACTGCAACCATCATAAATATGAATCAGTTGCAACTCCTGAATTTTGATCACATGACTATGGCTGCAACAGTCGTAAATATGAAAAAAGTCATAAGTCACTTTTTTCAGTGTCATGAAAGGCACTTTTTAGTCACCTTGAAAGGTCACTAAATCAATGGTTGTAAGTCGAGAACTAGCTTGAGCTATTTGATAGCTCAACATTATTCCTAGCTGGGTTCTGCAATTTCATTTATTCTTTTTTCTTTAAGGATCTATGTATAAACTACATCCAAATATCTTTAGGTGTGAGGCATTAGATTTGTTCCCATGTCATAACTTATATGGGGCTTTATCTGCACCTTTTGTTGGCAAAGAAGCAGTTCTGTTGAGTGTTTCTCTTCTGAAATTGTCTACTAACCCTGCATCAAGCAATAGCAATGCTTAGCAGGTTTTGATTGATTCTTTCTGTAATTGAGTTTTGTTCAGGGCTCTGATTTAATTTGCTTTTCAGGTTGTATGCCTTTATTGTTCTTATTTTCTCCCAAATTCCCAGGTGTAATATTCTTTCTCCTCATCAAGTATAATCTCTTTGTTTTTCTGTGGAACAATTTTTCTATATAAATACAATACAGTTTGAAATTCTCAAACATTTCATTCTTATTGGCCAAAGAGACTGTGCAAATATATTTTGAATGGCAAACTAAATGTTACAATGTATTTTCCCACTGTTCACTTTGGTTGGCATGCAATCAGAAATATTTGAAAAAATAAATATCAATAGTTGGGCAGTTTGTTTGATTTTGAGAATAATTACACTTTTATTCCCTTTGCTTGCAGAAAACATTCACTCCAAATCCTTACCCTTTATTTTCTTAATATTTGTCTCTGGGGCCAAATCTTCAACACTATTTCTAGCATCATCATTATCATCATTATCATCATCATCATCATCATTATTATTATTACTACACATGCCTTCTTGCTATTATTTTTGTTTAAGATTCCAATCTATTCCAATCTATTAGCTTCATTGTGCTTCCTTTTTCACCTTATTTTATGGTCTTTATTGTTCCCTGGCAATTATGTGGATGAATCCATCCAGTGTTTTTAGCAACACTTTTGAGAAATTAGTTACCATTGCCTTTTTCCTAGAGTAAGAGATGATGATTGGCCCCAAATTACCCAGCTGGCTTTGTGCCTAAGGCAGAATTAGAGCTCATGGTTTCCAGCCTAGACCAATTCTGGTGTATAATACAAGTCTTAAAATATTATATTGTTGCCCTTATTATGATTTATTAGACCAATTTATTGGATTCATTATTTATTGTTTTGTTTTAATGTCTACTGAATATACTATGATACATGTTCCACTAAACTGTGATAAACTGTTCTATGTGATCATTTCAGATTTGTTTTCTGAATATTAAAATATTATTGCTCATTCCTGAGCAGGCACATATCTGTCTAAGCTTGTTCCAGTTTTCTTTTTCTGAAGCATAAGTCTGAACCAACATACAGTTGATTTATATTATGTAATGATTAGATGACTTAATATGTGCCATGCTGAGCCTAATTATTGCATTTAGGCTGAATTAATTGTATTAGTAATTGGTTACTAAGTATATGCCCTAGTTTGTCTTCTGAAGATGCTTGGCCTTTGGATAAATGCAACAGCTAGAAATAGAGTAGCTATATCTGTCTATAATCACAGCATGTTATGTGAGGGATGGGTCAAGACACACATTTAAATTTATATAAGAAATTTCAGGTGTCATCCCACAGATCTCTTTAAGGCCAATTCCAAGATTATACAATTATTAATTACTGTTTACTTAGTAAACAGTAAACCAAAAAATGTTACCCTTTCCAACACTTGTTGATCTAGTGTTAAGTCTTGAATGGCTTTTCTCAAAATGATACCTTGCAGATATGTTAGAAATATAAATCCCATCATCTCAAGCTAGCGAGGAGGAGGAGGAGGAGGAGGAGGAGGAGGAGGAGGAGGAGGAGGAGGAGGAGGAGGAAAAGAAATAATAATAATAATAATAATAATAATAATAATAATAATAATAATAATAATAATAAATCTTCTGTGGCTTAAGCAGTTAACCTTACAATGACACCACAGTACTCATTTATCATTCATAACATTATCCTCCCATTGATCATAAATTAAGTAATAGGAATGGAAATATTAAATAAATTAGTACTTGCTGCTGTTCCCCAATTCTAATAGCTCACTGTTTTCCAGTCAGTGGGAGAATCCAAACCTTTCCTGGCTCTTCACATTAATTATTCCTTCTGATGAAGGCAGAAGAATCAATCTGGCATTGCTGGTTGTCCACATATCCCAATGTTGATCCTAAAGGAACTTTAATATTATTTCTAATGCATTTAGATCAGCAGTATATCATCACAAAGACATTTTAAAAGTCCATCATTCCAGAACAAAAACATCCCCAGTCAATCTTCCCAGAATGGGCTCAAACAAAGCCATAACTCTTTCCCTTGTCATGCAGAAGGTGTGAAGGGGACTTCAAAAGTCTTTGGCTGACTGAGTATCAACCTTTTCTATACAAGTGTAAGATTTGGGGTAGATATGCTAGGAGGGTTTAAGGGTAGCCCGAGAATATGTATGGATTTCCTCTCTTTCTCTCTCTGCTGTTGGAGGAAGCATCTGAAAAGGATGCATGTGTTATTTAGGAAGACTGGGCGATTTAGCCTGTGGAAGATATCTCATTAAGTCTCCTTGTTATTAATGCACAATAGTCACTCCTGAGTATTTTTGTGAATGGGTTTCTACAGTATATTTTTAGGCTGCAACGTCTCCCTTCACTATTCATGGTTATCTTCAGAGGTTCCTAATTTTCTTCAGCATCCTTCACTGAATGCTTGCTTTCTCTTTCTATTGTGACCTAGGCTTACTGAGTGATTACAAGACACAATTAGTCCCAAACAAACCTATTTTATTGTAACAGCTGAGAATTATGTTCATTCCCAGCTGAGTCCCAATTAGTTGCAAAACAAGTCCTTCGGAAGAAGTCCTTCGGGATAATCACCAACCTTTATCTTCTTTGACACCCTGCCAAAGGCCTTACTTGGCAAAGCCCCATGAAGTTTAGAAGCAAACAAGAGATGCCAACTGGAAACAGTGTTAGCACATTGCTTTCCTGCAAAAAAGCCCAAGTGCCTTTGTTTCTCTTTTAAGCCTTATGGGAGGGGCCAATCATTTCCTGGCCTTACTCCTGAGTCGTCCCTTTTGCTTTAGCTGCTCTTGCCTTCTGGCAGCTCTGTGCATGTGTGTACTAGGAACAGGCTCCTCCTGTTCCTCTGCCTCTCTGATGTTCAACTATGGGGGCTCCAGAGTCCGTGCATAATTCCCAGATGGTCCCCATCTCTGCCTCTGATGCAGAGCCCTCCTCCGGGCTTTCCCCTTGTTCCTCTCCAGCCTTCTCACTGTCCAACTCCGCTGCCAGCTCCACAGGCTGCTAGTGGACCACAACAATTTCTAATGACCTGGTTTATATGAAATATGCCTTTCTAAAAGACAGTGGTAGTAATATAATCTCATCTAAATGTATCAAGAACTCCATTATTTTGGGTATCCAACTTGCAATTCAAGTAAAAGAAAATTATCAGGCAACATATAAAATGGCACAAGTAAACTTTATGTCATAAGACAAATAGCTTTATTTGTGTGTGGTTGTGTGTGTGTGTGTGTGTGTGTGTGTGTGTGTGTGAGAGAGAGAGAGAGAGAGAGAGAGAGAGAGAGAGAAAGAGAGAGAGAGAGAAAACTTGGTCCAAAATCAAAATACCTGAGGTAAAAAAACCTAAATGACAATGTAGAACTTAATTATTATTGTATGAATGAAACCTCCCAAGATTTTTAAACTTTCCTACATACGGTAGATAGTCCTTACTTACCAATTGCCTCTTTAAATGACCATTCAAAGTTTTGATGGTGTTAAAAAAAACAGTATTGTGACCACTTTACTTTTATGACCATTTCAGTGTCCCATAGTAATATGTTTGCCATGTATGTACTTCACTACTGGCTGTGGCAAGCTATGTTAATGGAGAATCCAGAAGTAAAATAATATATCACGGTCATGTGATGTTGTGTGTTTTACAACTGCAGTGATTCACTTAACAACCCAATAGGAAGTCATGTTGTAAATAGTAATATGTTTTTCCGCTTAGTGACTGAAGTGCTTAATGATAGAATTACCAGTGATAATTGTGGTTTCTAAGTGTGGACTACCTCTATAGATGTAATACAGAAATTGAAGAATTACTGGATACATTTAGTCATTTTTTTTCCCTAACATGAAGATACTGCATTGCTCTTTGTGTCACCTTTATTTTCTATGTCCAGATAGGTCCTTATAATTTATAAGATAATGTTCCTTAATCTCCTGCTCTCCATATGTATCAAATCTAGGAATTCTGGGAGTTCTAGAGGGCATCAAATTGGGAAAAACTGAAACAAACTGATATAAACAATTCATTTGAGGCTAACAATGAAAAAAGAATTTGCAAACCCTCATCAATTAAAATAGTCTAGATTTGTCCTTGTTCTTGCCAATCTGGAACATTGAGCTTGTTGAAATGTGCCTCATCCTCAGCCAGTAGTCCATTTTAGGCTGGATATATAGAAAGTGTTGGTGCCAAAAATTTTCCCTGGTTTTCTTTTTCAAAAAAAAAACCAGCTCAAACTACTTAGCAATTTAAAAATAGTAATATTGTAGCACTAAATAGCATAATGTAGCAAGATAAAATATGTTCCATAAAATCAGAACAAACTTTACATCAATTTTATTTACACCAAGATTACTATATATTTTTTTTTAATAAAAAGTTTTTATTGGTTAAAAATATACAATATTATAGTTTACAATATGTTGAATTTTCAATATCTTTATATAAAGATATTTCAGTTATTATTTTCTTTTTTTAATTTCTCACACAACAGACATTATTATCTTAAATCGAAACAAACAACCAGGTTATATAAAAATTATATAAACAAAAAAAAGTGTTATACAAAATACAATAAAAGAAGAGAGAGGAAAAAAAATGTCAATTAAAAAAACCTTAAACAATAGATTCCCCTCCTTTCTTCATTTCCTAGTTCTGGCTCTTAAAACCATGGTCTGGCCTCCCCCCCACCCCTCCCGGGCTGCAGCAGCTCTGTCCGCCTCCGCTCCTTGATCATCTAATACTTCCCCCTCTTCGGCTCCTGTATCTTCTCCACCTAGGAAGGATTTATGTTGGTCAAGAAAAGCCTTAGCTTCCGTTACATTATTAATTTTCTTCTTACTGTCCTCCCAAAAAATCATCAAACCCTCCGGAATCAACCACCTAAAACCTACTCCCTTGAGGTACAGCTTATTTGATAAAAAATAATATTTTCTTCTTGATTCTCGTACCTGTCTGGGAATCTGCTTCAGGATGGTGATCTCCTTGCCCCTGTACACCAGCGCCCCCAGTCTTTGTTTTCTCAATATCTCATCTCTCAGTTCCCTTCTCACAAATTTAATATGAATCTCTCTTGGTAAATTATGTAAAATTGCAAATTGTGAGTTTACTCTGTACACCAAGTCCACATCCCTTCCAATAGACTCCAAATCTCTTTCTAAAAATTCACCCAACATTTTAACCATCACTTCTCTCAAATTTTCCTGGTCAAGTTGTTCCACGTTTTGGAACCTGAGAAAATAAGACATCTTATCCAATTGTAAAGTTAACATTGCATTTCCTCTCCCGTCCTCCACCTTCTGGAGTGCCCGTACCTCCCCCTCCAGACCCCCCATCTTCTTCTTATTTTGCTCTGCCAGCTGTTGAACATCATTTAAATCTTTTTTCATAAATGTCATTTCAGATTTAATTTCAGATAATCCTTTTTGCACGTCATCTAACTTGTCCAACTTCTGGTCCAAAATCGCCAGTCTTTCCAAAATTTTCCCCATGTCAGCTGCTGCTGGTTTGTGGCCCTTAGCCATCTTAGATCAGTAGAAGATGAGAAATCAAAAGGCAAACCTCCAGAGAAGAAAGAGGGATTAGCAATCAGAGTAATTTTTCAACTATCCACCAGTGGGCGCTCACAGGAGCAACGAGTCCGAAGTATAGAGTAGGTCAAACAGGAAGCCAGAGGAGAATGTTGTCTTCAATCATAAATAAAGAAGCAGGAAGTCAGACTGCCGCCATTGCCTACCGGGAAGAGAGGCCACCAGACCTCTCCAAGAGACTCTGCCACAGCCATCCTCCAAGGAAAAGTCAGCAAGGTAAGGGGTTTCACTCCATCTCCTTCCCCCTAGTTCTCTGCCACGGCACCTTTCCAGCTACAAGGGGGGGGGAACTCCAACCCCCCCCTCTCGCCTCCAGGATGCCTGCTCCACCTCCAATCAGTCAGTTCAGTCCGTTGTGCCTTCTTAGCTAGCACCGGTCCCCTTAGGCGCTGTGGCGCCTCCGCGGCCTCGAAAAAAAGCCACCGATCGCCTCCCACCCCCTCTGGAGCCTCGGGCGCGCCAGCATCGGCCTCCCGGCCCCTGGAAGTGAGGCAGGGGACCCCTGGCGAGCCGCCCTCAAACGGCAAATGCCCCAATAATGGGGCGCTTGGCCCAAAGGGCCTCCAGATGGGGGGGATCGGACTCTGGGGCCAGAGCTAGCCCGATCAGAGTCTGTCGCCAGCGGAACCGGAAGCGGAAGACCAAGATTACTATATTAATCAGAGCGGAAGCACATTAGCACAAATATGATGACACTAGCTATCCGTATAGAATGTCAGGAACAAAAAAACTGGACCCACATGTGCAGAATTCAAGCTAACTACTTTATTATGTTCTGCTTATAATACAGGAATCTCCCAAGACTGGCAGCCTCCTCTTGGGACAAATACTGTAGATAAAGCTTCAAATAACTTGGGGGAGGGGCGTCGGTCCTAAGCCATGCAGTGACTCTGTTGTAGCACGGCAATAACGAAAGGCACAAGCAAGCTAGTGACAACAGCTCTTTAATTCAGGGTGAGACATCAGCAAATAAACACAGGCAACAGCCCTCCTTATATATAGTTCAGAAATAGCCGTTAACCAATCACGAACAGTTCCCAATTCAAATCTCCTGCCTAACTAGATATATACATAACAGACTCCAAGCTAACTCCATGCTTTAGTCCACTTCCCTGCCCGTCTGGATGCTTCCCAATAGAGAGTTGAGACTCGGATTGATAAGATGAAATAGATCTGGGTTCATACCTCCCAAAGTGCTAAAATCCTTTGATAATATCAAGTGTGCACCATGAATCAGTGGCTGAGACTATGACAACTTTTCATTAAATTTTTCCAATGGACCTGAAAATTACCAAATGAATCCCTCATCATATTTCTTTCTGTCTCTAATAACAAGAAGAAAAAGTAATAGGCACTCAGATAGAGAAGTTGAGTCTAATCCAGAAGAATTCTTACACTATCGCTTCATATTCATAATATCGATTGTGTATCTTTTGTGTTGTCTTTTCTTAGAAGAGAAATAGAAAAATGCTAAAATCCTTTGATAATATCAAATGTTAAATTCTTTTTTTTTATTGAAGAAGTTTTAACAATACAAATTTTTCCCCCTTTTCCCCCCCCCTAGCCACAGATTGTAGAATACATGTAAAAAGAATATATAAATCCTTCCCATCCCCACCCTAACCCTCCCCCTCCTCCCTCTTCCCTCCCCCCCTTGACTTCCATTATATGCAATATTAATATTCCCAAACAATATATATGTTATTCAAACTTCCATATCTTTTTTCTATATTTACTAACATACTAACATAGTCATCTCAGCTAAAAGCGATATAATATTTTCTAGTCTGATACTTATTCTGTACATACTCAATCCATAATTTCCATTCCTGTATATACTTCTCATGCGTCTGGTCTTTTAAAAAAGCTGAAACCTTTGCCATTTCTGCAAATCCAGCCATCTTCTGGGTCCATTGATCAACCGTCGGTAAAACATCACTCTTCCAATGTTGGGCAATCAACAACCTAGCTGCTGTCACCATATACAAAATCAATTTAGTTTCACCCAGTGTAAAGTCTTTAACTATACCCAATAAAAAAAATTGCGGAGAAAATTGTATTTTTTTCTTTAAAACATTTTGCATAACCCACCAGATTTTTATCCAAAAAGCCCTCACTTTCCTGCAGGTCCACCAGATGTGATAATATGTAGCATCTAAACAATCACATCTCCAACATTTTGGCTGCACATTAGGGTACATGCAAGACAATTTCTTGGGGTCTAAGTGCCATCTATAAAACATTTTATAAAAATTTTCTCGTAAATTTTGTGACTGTGTAAATTTAACGTTCTGAACCCATATTTTTTCCCATGTTTCCAACATAACTGGTTGAGAGAAATTTTGTGCCCATTTAATCATACAATCTTTGACTAGCTCATTTTCTGAGTCTCTTTCTAACAAAACATTATAAACTCTCTTAATGTGCATTGGACCTGTCCGCTTTATCTGTTCAACCAATTCTACTTCATATTCCATTAAACCAGTTTGTTGATCTTCTTTCCATCTCATCTGTAATTGATTGTACTGCAACCAAGTCAACGATTTCCCTTCTTCCAACAGCATATCCAAAGTCTTCAATCGCCACCTGCCCTCTTCAAAGTAAAGTAACTCTTTATATAAAAACCCCCCGAGTGACTTAATATTTGTATTCCACATGGTATCAGCGAGATCCAGCCAAAACGGAATCTTATAATCCCAATTAGTTCGGTGCCTCAAATGTTAAATTCTTGTTAATATGAAAGTCATATACGGTATCTGATGGTCAAAACTTTAACTGATGCTTTTTCTTGAAAATGTAGTCAGGGCAATCCTCTAGATTAATTTTTCAATCAATCATTTTGACATGTTATTTATTTATTTATTTTGAAAAATGAAGGGCATTTGTGGTACATATCAAACCAAGTGCCAGGGGCATGATATGTGAGGCTTTATGCCCTCTGCCATACTGGACAAATCTATCCCTTTCATCTCCGTGACTGTTACTTCATGGATTTTTACTTAATATTCCATTCCATTTTCATATTCACCTGCAAATTCCTGGTTGTCTTGTTCTATTTTTTGTATTGAAATCCATATTTAAGTACATATTAAATGTGCATTCCCTGTCAAAATACAGCTGTGAATGCATATATGTATATCTTTATTAGATACTGCATGGCTATGAACTGGTTAACGTAGCAGAATAAGAAGGCTGATTCAGAGGTGCTATTCAGCAGGTTCTGACAGGTTCTGGAGAACCAGTAGTGGAAATTTTGAGTAGTTCAGAGAACCGGCAAATACCACCTCTGGCTGGCCCGAGTGGGGAGGGAATGGCGATTTTGCAGTATCCTTCCTCTGCCACACCCATCAAGCCACACCACACCACGCCCACCAAGCCACGCCCACAGAACTGGTAGTAAAAAAAATTGAATTCCACCACTAGGCTGATCCAATTTCATATAGGAGTTAGGAATGATCCAATTCATCAAGATTCACAAGAACTTTCTCTCTTCGGGAATAGAACTCTTCAGAAGCTGCATTATATTAAATGGGCTCACTAACCTATGACTGTGTGTATTCTCCCTTTTGCTAAACGGTTAACAACAGGTGAGATTAATGTTAGTAATTCATGCCATGTATTAATCTCTCTGTGGAGCATTAAAGATGGTAGCTTTCTCAAATAATGCCTTTATGTGACTGACTGACTGACTGACTGAATGATTGGTTAGTGAAGATTAGCTCACTTTGGGGGAAATGTTAAGGTAGGGGTAAATATGCAAATTTTTCAAAGGTATATTTGGAATTTGAACATAATATGATGGGTTCATTCCCAGAATGACTACCATGGTAAACAGGGATATCATAAAGTTTAGTTGGTCTCAGTGTGGGCTTAAATCTGCTTTTTTCAGTATTTTTTCCTGTTTAGCTGCATATCTTTTTATTGAAAGACTCACATGCAGAATCATGCAGCAGGTGTAATTCTGGAACAAGACAAATTTAAGTGACCACAGTTCACAGGTGGCAGTGCTAGAAAATGGCCATCATGGAATGGAAAGCATAGATTACTACTACTATGATAAGAAACTCATGACCTTCAAAATATGAAAGGGTTTCATCTGTCACTTCTCTGAATGAAGGGTGATAGAAGTTGTAGTCTAACGTTTCAGTGCTGATCCTGTGCCACCTCATCACCATTAACATGGTCTGAAATGGGGAGGGAATAGGCTTCAGGTTAAGTGTGCCAAGATTCCCCTCTCATATAGAAGAGTACTTTCTTTGAGGCACAGTATATTTGTACATGGCATCTCCATCCTCTTCTGGTGTTCTTTCAAACTTTGATGAGATGTCACCTGAGTTCTTCAGCCCCTTAAAAATGTTTCATAATGTTACAAGCTTGTTTACTATGAGGCTCTAAGGTTTTCTCTGAAACTGTCATTTTTTTTAAAGCAACATCTAAATATCCCTTTGGATAGATAATTTATCTGCCATGGTGAATGGAGAAATGTCTGTGGGAAGGAACAACTTGCATGGACATTTTGAATAGAAAGAAAGAGGAATTAGAACAGAAAGGACTCTGCAATGACTGGACAATCTTGCAGTACAAGTTTCTAGCAATCTTGTCCATCCTCTAAGAAGCTAATAGCTGAATACACCATTCTACCTTTGGCCATTTTAGTGTCACAACTTTTGAGAGATAGGCTGGTTAGGTTGCCCCTCCACAGTCATCCATTGAGACTCTCTGGGAATGACTGAGTGGGGAGATTGAATCTGGATGTCTCTGGATTTACTCTTACACTCTCTAGGCCAGTGTTCCACAACCTCAGCAACTTGTGAACTCCCAGAATTCTCCAGCCAGCATAGGTGGCTGAGGAATTCTGGGAATTGAAGTCCACACAGTTTAAAGTTGCTGAGGTTGAGAAACAATGCTCTACGCATTATGTGGCATTGGTTCTCAATAAGATGGTTTTATGTGGAGAGGTGGAGCCCTATTGCTGCACTACCTTCTTCTTTGTACTAGTCAGGTAAGAATTGCATAGCCACCCTAAGTACCTCTCCTCATAGACAAAAATCGGGTAGCATTGTCTCAGGAACGTCTCACTATTTGAAGAATTGGGAAACATATAATGATGTACCTTCTACGCTTTGTCTCACAAAGGCTGTTAAGCATAAATAGCTTAATTTTCCCAAATAAGAAAATGCCATCTATTTCCAAAGATACATCCATTGAGATCATTCCAAAATCATAGAGACCCTTGGTGGTTGACATTAGTTTGCAATTGGGAGACACACCTTGAGATGGCCCGCTGGTAACTCTGGTCAAGATAATGTGTGTTTCTTTATATCTTGCGTTCAAGCACGTGCACACACACACACACACACACATACACTTTCTCAAGCTGTTTGCCTTATTTAGCTTTTGGTGGTGCCTTTGTACAGTTCTGTCAGGGGTATTTCAGATGATAATTACTGATATGGAAAGTGTTCCCAAGATACATGCTCTATTACTTTTTGAAAATTATTCTGTGCAAATGGTTTCTTTTGGCTTTTTCTGGGGTGTATGTGTTTTGTACAGGTTAAATGCATTTTGGGATAAATATAAATGCCATATAATCTATTTCCCATATACAAAGGAAGGAAAGAAAGGCGAGGGAGGTACTCAGTACAACTCTTTACAGCAATATCTGGTCTAGGACAAAGGTAACTGACAGACGAGCACAATTCAAAGCGCACTGATGATGTCGCTTCGAATGATGACAAAATGTTTGCAATCAAATTGCCAAGCTTGGAGCTCAGCCCAACAGCCCAACCCGAGCTACTTATATGCAGATACATTTCAACAAAGGTAACTCCCCAAGTTCTATAAAGTCTTCTGATTCACATATTTTGAACAGATAGGAGATCCACTGAAGATATGGATGAAATATTCTCAAAGGAGCAGCATCATTTCCCAGTGTGGACAACAGCTAATTATAGACGATGACTATAGCCAATGAAAGGAGGAAACATCTTTTTTCCTTGGGGGGAATATGAACTAGGAAAAGGCTCTCCACGTTTGCCCAGGTAAGGAGTGCATGCCTTCCATCAAACTAATGGTTACACCTGGTTTTGCACAGTTTATCAATCTCCAGACTTCAAAAATGGAAAAAGCTAGGACCTCTATTGTTAGAGCTGCACAATGGCTTTAAGGGATGGATGTTTTAAGCATTTTGCTTCTTGAACCCTACTTTTCCATGTGGACATGAAGAAAAAAAAAGACATAGCTGCTTTAAAGAACTGCAGACAGAGGCTATGATTGCGCTCCTAAGCACTCTGAAGCAAATTCTAGAGAAATCCAAAGTGCATACCTGCATAGCTCTGAAAATTTGCCTTTTACAGGCACTGTAGAAGCCTGTAAGTTTCCAGGCAAGGAGGAAGAATAAGGATGAGCATGATGTCTCTACCCCTATTATTAAGCTGACCTAGAGAAAATTTCTATTTCTTGATGTTCCATATACCAGTTAGAACTCTGAGAAAACCATTACTGCTTTCTCATCCCTTCTTCATTTTTTCCTTTAATGGTGTCCTTGTCTTTTTAAGGTTATTTCTCACCTCAATAGTATTCCATTATCTACAAAACTTTCAGTGGAACAGTGCTTTATTCTTTTTAAAGAAATTAATTATATACATTTCTTCCTTTGGTTGCATTCTTTATTGATTCTTTTCTAATTTCTATTTTGGATACTTTTCTTAATTAGTATAAAGTTTACATTGTGCATTTTTTAAGATGAAGGTGATCGTTCATTATAAATATTCTACTTCATAAGGAGATCAGAACATGTATAAATTAAATGTTAAAATCTACAAATATTTTCCTTTAATTTTTAATGTAAATGTTTCCTGTAAAAATCAATTTAAAACCATAATAACTTTTATGACTATCTGCTCCTGGAGTTATTTTATAACTTTATCCAGTAAATGTATAATTTATGTCACATCACAAACTGTCATCTAATACTCAAAACTGTATGATGCTACTCCAGAGAGAAATTCTCATAAACTGAAAATAGTTACTATACTTTGAAACAATTCATTAATCCTATAGATCAAAACTCTTTTTCATCTGTTTTTATTTTAACTATAATATCTGGAATATTATAGCGCAGTAAGAAAGCAATTTCTTACGCAGTAAGAAAGGAATTTAAATTTTGGAGGCAAAACAACGAGGAAAATATGTCTAATACAAGTAGTTCTTTACTTACAACCACAATTGAGCCCCCAATTTCTGTTGCTAAATGAGACATTTGTTAAGTGAGTCCCATTTTATGACATTTCTTGCCCCAGTTGTTAAATGAATCATGGCAGTTGTTAAGTTACCATCATGGTTGTTAAGTGAATGTGGCTTCCCCATTAATTTTGCTTGTCAGAAGGTTACAAAAGGTGATCATATAACCCCAGGACATGAAACCATCATAAATATGAATCAGTTACCAAACATCTGAATTTTGATCACATTACCATGGGGATGCTGTAATGGTCATAAGTATAAAAAGGGGTCACTAGTCACATGAACTATTCTAAGTCAATGACTACCTGTATACAATATTGCTTCTGGGAAAGACTAAGTAGAGTCACAGGGTGAGGCTTATATCTATGTGTTCAGAAAGGTTTATATTTCAAGTATTAAATTGCCAGGCATCAATAGTCCTTCACTGAACATGAAAAAGTTCTTTGCTGAACATACTGAAAAAAATTGGTCCCAGATATTATTGCTGCCCTGCAATCAATACTATAATTAACAAAAGTCCAGGTTTTTCCTATAGTTGTGTAGGCAACCACTGCAGATACAAGCTAAACCAATAGGGTTTATTATTTGTCTTATTTATTTCAATAATTTATGTGACCACCCATCTCATAGCAGTGACTCTAGTGTTAGCTGCCATGGAAAAAATAAGAAGATGAGGGAACGTATGGCAACTCTACCAAAAGGTGAGAAATTATTCATTATATACATACATCTATACATTAGAGCCATCATTAAAAAGGCACAACAAAAATTATACTTCCTGTATCAACTCAGAAAGCTCAGAGTGCCCAAGGAGCTGCTGACACAATTCTACAGAGAAATTATTGAATCTGTCATTTGTTCGTCTATAACTGTCTTGTTTTGGTACAGCAACAAATAGGACAGGTACAGACTTCAACGGATAGTTAAGACTGCAGAAAAAGAAAACAATTGCAACCAGCATGCCTTCCATCGAGGATCTGTATACTGCACAATCCAGAAAGCGGGCTGATAAAATATCTACAGACTCCTCATATGCTGGACATCAACTCCTTCTCTCAAGATGCCGCTATAGGGGCATTCCATGGCAAAACAATTGGACAAACCAACTGGACACTTCTTTCCCTCATGCCATCACTCTGCTGAACACCTAATTCCCACAGCACTGTCTTATGTCTAAGGATATTTACCCATGTATTAGGGGTGTTTTACTATTATCCTTCTAATATTGGCATTTTATTATTATATTACTTTGTTTTTTGTGTGTACACTTATGCACTGGAGACAAATTCCTTGTGTGTCCAATCACACTTGGCCAACAAAGAGTATTGTATTGTATTGTATTGTATTGTATTGTATTGTATTGTATTGTATCGTATCGTATCGTATCGTATCGTATCGTATCGTATCGTAAGGATTATTTTAACCGGCACAAAACCAGTAATGTTTTATCATCTTTGGTTAAAAAAATATGTATCTATTACAGCTTAGTGAAATAAAGGAAATTGTTAATAACAAGGAAGAAAAATTATTTCCTGGGAGCTTAATGCAACCAATTCACACAACCTGGCTTTATGTCACTATGTCAATTGCTCTTCGTCCAAAACATTGAGAGAAGCCGATCAATTTATACGTATTAGATAACATTTTGACCCAGTTAGAAAGCTGACTGAATTAAGTTGAAGATGGTAACTCTTTGGGGATTTTCATCCACTGATTGATTTTTTTTCCCTGCAGATCTTCAGCCTTCACTTCTATGATATCAAAATCTTGCTTCTTTATTACTGACAGTGGATAAATCCTGTTCTAAGAAACATGGCAGTTCTTTAGAAGCTTAATAAGGATTCACCCACAGGCAGGTTTATAATGCCAGGAAAGCTACTCTGAAATACAAATTGTATTTCCTGACCACTGTGAGGGAAGAGTGAATGCATTATCCTTAAAGTCTGATAGGGCTGGGTATCTCAAAACATGGTTCACAATTCACTGCTCCTTTATCAGAAGACATGGTTGCAATTTCTTTGCAAATAAGGCATATGAAATGAAAAGAATTTGAGAAAAGCTAGAAGCATTCAAACAAGCAACATCGTAGTCAGAAGAATGATTTCTTAGATGTTTTCCCCCAAAAAATCAAAGAATCCATGCTGACAAGAAATGGTTGTCGAGCCTCCATTTTAAGATATTCATTTAGTGACCATTTGAAGTTACAACAGCAGTGAAAAAAGGGGACTTATGACCATTTTTCACAAATTGGTTGCAGCATCCACATAGTCACGTGATCGAAATTCAGACTCTTGGCAACTGGCATGCATTTATGACAGCTCCAGTGTCCCGGGATCATGTGATCAACTTTGGCAATCTTTCACCAGCAAAGTCAATGGAGAAGCCCCTGTTCACTTTACAACTGTGTTGCTCACTTAACAACTGTGGCAGTAAAGGTCATAGAATGGGGCAAAGGTTACTTACTGTCTCACTTAGCAACAGAAAATGAGGACTTGATTGCAGTTGTAAGTCGAGGACTATGTGTAGCCTATATCTCTAGGTCATTGCTTTTCATTGCTGAAGTTATCTGACTGTTAGGAAATGTTTGCTTCCTAACATTTAATATCTAGAGCAAATTCATGATTCCACATCCTCTACTCTGGAATGACACAGTGTGACATTATTCCAGGTATCGGGAGAATTCTATCATATGCCACATCAATCTTTTCTTCTCTTGACAAAGCATTCCCATTTCCTTCAACCATTCTTCATTTTTTTTCTTTTTTTTTTCTTCATTTATTTAGATTTATATACCGCCCTACTCCCGAAGGACTCAGCGCGGTGAACAGGCACAGAATAAAATACATAGATACAAAAGTTAAAACATAAGTAAAACCAAATTAAATAGTTTAGCCCAAGACAATTAAAACCCCAATAATTTAAAAGCAGATTAAAAATTTCAATTTAAAAGAATTTAAAAGAAAAGGGGAGAAGGTTAGGCTAGGCCGGCTTGCTGAAATAGGAGAGTCTTAAGCGCATGGCGGAAAGTGCGCAGATCCGGAATCCTCCGTATCTCCGGGGGGAGCTCGTTCCAGATGGTGGGTGCCCCCACAGAGAAGGCCCTCCCCCTGGGGGCCGCCAGCCGACACTGTTTGGCCGACAGCACCCGGAGGAGCCCCTCTCTATGAGAGCATATCGGTTGGTGGGAGGCTGTTTGTGGTAGTAGGCGGTCCCGTAAATAACCAGGTCTTAAGCCATGGAGCGCTCTAAAGATGGTAACCAAAACCTTGAAGCGCACCCGGAAGACCACCGGGAGCCAGTGCAGTTTGTGCAGGAGAGGTGTCACACAGGAGTGCCATGTCGCTCCCATAACCACCTGCGCGGCCGCACTCTGCGCCAGTTGGAGCCTCCAGGTGCTCCTCAAGGGGAGCCCCATGTAGAGAGTGTTACAGTAGTCCAGACGGGAAATGACGAGGGCATGAGTGACTGTGTGTAGGGAGTCCCGATCCAGAAAGGGACGCAACTGGCGAATCAGGTGGACCTGATGAAAAATCCTCCTGGTCATGGTCGTCAAATGCTCTTCTAAAGACAGACATGAATCCAGGAGGACGGCCAAGTAGCAAGCCCTCTCTGTGGACCAATGATTCGCCCGCAATAGTCAGCGATGGCACCAGCTGACTATATCGGGACATTGGAAACCACAGCCACTCAGTCTTGGATGGGTTGAGCCTGAGCCTGTTTCTCCCCATCCAGATCCGCACGGCCTCCAGACACCAGGACATCACTTCAAGGGCATCGTTGGGGAAAAAAGGAAGATTTTGGCAAAATTTGTAATTGTGTACAATGTATTTGAATTTGATAAATTGTATAAGATAAGATAAGGCCAATATTCTATTCAAAAAAAAAAGATGCGGGTGAATGTGGGGGGAAAAAACCAATAAAACTTGATTCAAAAAAACAAACAAAACAAATACCATTGACTGGTGCTAATAGCTGATACTGGTTGCTGCCAGTGTCCTAGGTGTCAACCAAGTACCTTCTTATTATTGTTATTGTCGTTATAATTATTTCAAATTATAAATTGTTTATTTATAATTTATTGAAAATTTATATATTTATTCATCAGCTGCCTGATGAAAACATTGAGCCTCATTGGAGAAGACGGTAACAAAATAGGAATTGAGTAATTCTGCATTTTCTTTGTTATCTTTCAGGGGTTTTTTTCTGTATTATTGAGCAGCTGATGTATACGATCCTCCCCCCCCAACATATCTTATGAAATCAATTTTGTTCTTAGCATACTTCAGTAACTTCAACTCATTTTCAAACATCTATACAGTACTAGTCTCACTGGTTCCCAGGGCTAGTCACAGACCTGGCCTATGATCTGGGACATTCCTTCCTGGTGATGCTGTGAGTCTTGAGATGGGGTTGATGCACAAATGATCTTTCTTTTAGGTCCATAGTTTCAGCTTCTGTTCATGCTCTGCTAATACTGGAAAAGAACTGGATTGCATCCATAAAATTATAAATCACAATCTATAGTGTGCGTTGGAAATGGAAAAAGTTAGAGATATTTCAGATTTCCATCCTTAATTCATTTTTCTGGGAATGAATTTCAATTGTGTATGTGAATGTGACTGTCCTATTGAAACACAGATTTCTAAAAACTGCATGATGATGAATATACAAATGTTAAACAGTTTGTTATGTCACAGTTTGCCTATTGGTTTTTGGAAGTGGTTATGAATGTGTGAATGTATTCCACTCTGGTAGTTTATAGCAAACAGGCACACAATATATTTATCAAGTGTTATGATTCCTCTCTTATTTGAAAGGATAAAATGGATCCTCTGCCTCCCTTTTTTTTTTTTTGAAAAAGTTATATTTCTAGATGGAGGATCGTTTAAAGATTTAACTATTCAAAACAGCATCTTCCCTGCATTCTTTTTTAGAACAATATATTTATCCCCCACTTTTTAAACAAGAGTTTCACAGATGAGAAGAAAAATCTTTAAAGCAATGCAGTATGCATTCATATATACCTTATATATGGATCCTTATTATTTATGGAATCATAAAAATAGCCTCAAATAATGTGTGTGTGTGTATATATATATATATATACACACACATATATAATAGAATAACAGAGTTGGAAGGTCTTCTAGTCCAACCCCCTGCCTAGGCAGGAAAACTATACCATTTCAGACAACTGGTTGTCCAATCTCTTCTTAAAAACTTCCAGTGTTGGAGCATTCACAACTTCTGGAAGCAAGTTGTTACTTTGGTTAATTGTTCTAACTGTCAGGAAATTTCTTAGTTTTAGATTGCTTCTCTCCTTGATTAGTTTCCATCCATTGCTTCTTGGTGCTTTGGAGAATAACCTGACTCCCTCTTCTTTGTGGCAACCCCTGAGATATTGAAACACTGCTGTCATGTCATCCCTAGTACTTCTTTTCATTAAACTAGACATACCCAATTCCAGCAACCGTTCTTTATATGTTTTAGCCTCCAGTCCCCTAATCACCTTTGTTGCTCTGTTTGTGTATATTTCATATAGTTATAATGCAATAAATTAAGAGAGCTTGGTAGAATGAAAAGTCTTTAAGGACAAGTTAAGACTTCAGGCAAGTTGAGTATTTAGAGGAGAAGATTCTACAACTGTGGAAATATCTGTGAAATTCCCAGATGACTAAAACTATATCACAATTATGCAAATAATTATTTCCAAACTAGATTATCAGAATTTTCTGCTTACCTCTAAACTGCAGTGTAAAATGTCAGAGCTTCTCCTGGCTTTGATACAGTTAAGATTTGCTTCAAACACCTAATTATTTTTTATTGTCCAGGCTTAATCCTCGGCACAGAGCTCATTAATTGTTTCAAAGCTGTATTCCTGTAAGCATCAGTCACAACCTTCAAGAATGTGACTTTGCAAAGCTCAGTTTGAATATCTATAATGAAAGAAGATGGGCCTCATTATTGCCGTGTGTGTGTGCGCGCGCGCGCATAAATACTCACATATATATATGCATAAGCATGGATTGTAAAGCTTTCCACAATGAAATTTGCATATCAATAAAATTAATCACAGGATAGTATTTATCTTATGATTTCCAAATATGGATTTTATTCACCATGAAGGTCAAACATTAGATACTCTATGTCTATCTGTGTGTATCTGTCCAGGGATGAAAGCCTGGGAACTAACATCAAAGGGACCAATACCTGATAAAACTTAATGATTATATATTGAACAACAATACAACAGTTTTTAATTAGACATTATTCATTTTTCATATTACATGTCTGTAATCAAGAAATGCCTTTATATAGTAGATTAGTTGGGGGAAAAAATTACTAATTTGTTTGTGCCCAATGTTTCAGAGGTGATATATCTATTTATATTCAACTTTTGAGCAAAACTAATTCAAACTTCTTTGTAAATTCCAGTACAAATTAACTTATCTTCTAAACAAACAAATAAACAAAAAGATTAAAAGGTAGCTTCATCAGAATTTGGACTTCTCAGCTGCAATGAATTTCTATGTTCAAAAATATAATTTATTCAAATATATGTCCAGAAAGACCTATGGGCATTTGTACAGGATATAGAATTCCTTTTCCTTATTCTAATTCAGAATCTCTGTTTCAAACTGGTTTGAATGAGGTTGTCTTTTGTAGGAAAACAAAAAATATTTTTGTGGCACCACAAAAAAATTATGCAATGATGCATTTAAAGGCTTCTTGAATTGATTTTAATTCAGAACGGTTATACAACTGCAGAAGATCATATATACTCTGGGAATTAGAAGAGACATTGTTTAAGAGATTCTGGAATTAATTAACTCTGAGAAAATACTGTTGATCAAGTAAACCAGGAAAACACTCAGTAGATAGACATCATGAATATTGGAAAATATAACCCCAAGGAAACATTCCCATGGAGTAGGTATAATCATTTATCTGAAATGAGAAACAAGAAAGCATTCAAGAATTGGCAAAAATATTTTTGCACCCACTTATTCCATTTTCCCATGAAATTATGCATTTGCTCTATTGTACAACTCAGCAGTCTCTTTAATTCTAATGAGCCATCTTTTTTTTTAATCCTATGACTAAATTGGGTGGCATGGTGGCTCAGCAGTTAAGACGCTGGGCTTGTCGGCTGGAAAGCCAGCAACCCAGGTTTGAGATTTGAATGACATGCCATAGGGTGAGCTCCCATCCTCCCCCCAGCTTCTGCCAATCTAGCAGTTTGAAAGCATGCAAATGCAAGTAGATAAATAGGTACCACTTTCATGAGAAGGTAACAGTACTCTGTGATGTCATGCTGGCCACATGACCACAGAAATGTCTTTGGACACATCTGGCTCAATGGCCTTGAAATGGAGATAAACTCCATCTTCTACAGTCAGCAATGACTAGCAGAGTAAAATCTACCGGGAGGACTCCTTATAGCGATAGCGATAGCAGTTAGACTAATATACCATTTCAAATGCTTTATAGCCCTCTCTAAGCGGTTTACAGAGTGAGAATATTGCTCCCAACAATCTGGGTCCTCATTTTACCAACCTGGAAAGATGGAAGGCTGTGTCAACCTTGAGCCAGTGGGAAAAGAACTGCCAAATTGCTGGCAGCCGGCAGTCAGCAGAAGTAGCCTGCAGTACTGTATTCTAACCACTGCGCCACCACAGCTCTTTGCGCTTAAAATGGCTTGGAAGGAATTGGGAGGAAACACAAATTACTTTTCTTACCGGAAATTTTCTTCTGCCCCATACACTCACTTTCTTCTGATTTCTTCCACCCCATACACTCACTTTCTTCTGATTTCTTCTACTGCATACACTCACTTTATTCTGATTTCTTCTGCCCCATACACTCACTTTCTTCTGATTTCTTCTACCGCATACACTCACTTTATTCTGATTTCTCCTGCCCCATACACTCACTTTCTTCT
>WNWU01000017.1:18019831-18104174 GCA_012654045.1 Ptyas mucosa | reverse complement strand
TCACTTTCTTCTGATTTCTTCTACCGCATACACTCACTTTCTTCTGATTTCTCCTGCCCCATACACTCACTTTCTTCTGATTTCTTCTACCCCATACACTCACTTTCTTCTGATTTCTTCTATCCCATATACTCACTTTCTTCTGATTTCTTCTACCGCATACACTCACTTTCTTCTGATTTCTTCTACCCCATACACTCACTTTCTTCTGAATGATTCCAAGATTTGCAGAGGAAATAATCTGCAAGGAAAAGGAAGAAATACATTAAGGAGGCAAAAAGGGGAGTGTCTTTTAGCTTTCCAAAGGCCCATGAAGACCTGGCTTTTTCTCCACGTATTGGGTTAGAATGGGAGGGGGGATTTTGATCTGGCACTGTGGGGAAGGCATAACTTTCTCCATATCTGGTGTTCAGTGTCAAACTACCTTCCACTGTTGCTAGCCCATCTTAAATTATCGCAGAGCCATCTAAGCATTGTCACCCTTTCTTCAGATTGTACCAAAGAAATTGGAGTCTTTCTTAGAGACTACTGAAAGCTACCACTGTGAAATTGAAAAAGAAATCTCCTTTGCCCACAGATAGTTCTGCCAAAGTGATTGCTCTTCATCAGCCCATTCTCATGGTGCCTATGGTTGATAAATCTTTATGGCCAATTGGATGCCTACATATTCTTGCAAATGAGCATGAGGCAAAACCAAAGTCTGATCACCGCTATACAACCATTTGGCAGTTGAACTTACTACTCTCCACTTGGTTGTTCAAGAGATTCAGGTACAGGACCTTTATAAAGATTTTAAACAAATGTTTGGTGAAAAGCATAAGTGTACAAAAAATCTCCTTGGATATGGATGCACAATCTCAGGGAGTCAAAGGTATGTAAGGGGAGAAGTTTATTTGCTGAATATAATTCTTCAGCCAATCCTCCCAAATGTTTTCTCTGAGAGTGACAATTAGCTTATAGGAGAGCTTACAGTACTCCATTTCTCTTCAACACTTTCCCAAGTTGTCTACTATTGGCAGGGCTTTAGAAATGTAAGAGTCTTCACTATATTTTGATAGGATTTTAAATTGAAAGGAGAGGATATTTTAATCCCAAAATTACACATGTGATTTTCTTCCCTATTTTTCTGAAATATTTGGAGGGAGACATGTTTCAGGAAATCAAATAGCAAAAATTACAATAAATTGCTTTGCAACCTGCCTTTTTATGGAAACTTCTTTCAGCTCTCATCCAGTATTCCCAGAGATGCTAACTAGATTGCTTCTAGTGGAGGCTCAGAAGAAATGAAGAACTACATCCTCATAAGTATGATATTTTTAAAAATGCTAGAGCTGCTTTCAACAACCTCAAACATTCCAGGCACACTGGATAGACGGTAAGCTCCCAGACAACAAAGGAATTATGGGATGTCCAACATATCTAGGAACTTCTAACTGATAAACTAAAAAAAACCCCAAACTACAAGAATAACAATGATAAATAGCAATAAGTCATTTCCTACATCCAGGTAGTTTTTCTGATATCTATTAGTATTAAAAAAATCTTTCTCATGCATTGGATGACAGACCACCTCTAGTGTATGTGTATCTTATAATGCAATAATTTAATAGCAACAGGGGATAGAAGCTCAACCATTACAGCAGCAATTTTATTAGAAATATTGACTCAGTTCTAAGTCTCACATTATGTGATTATGAAGTAATAAGCTCCCTCCATGAAATACACTAATTTATTGGAGAGAAACATTTAACATAGTCCCTTCCACAATGGATTTCTTTACTACAGCCTGGAAATGTTTTATATAGGAGAAGATTGAAAAGAAATGCCCATTTTTGTGATGTAGGTGGCCCAGGACTTCATGATTTGCAATCCGAGAATCGCAATCCGAGAACTAGTTCTTACCATACTGCAGTTTCGCAATGACAAGCAAAAAACTCTTCTGTTTTGATAATTTCACAGTCATTTGAACAAGACCTTTAATAATGCATTAGTAATCTTCTTTTACATTTTTCAATAAGGTATACTTTATTATGAAGACAGTTTTTAAAAAGATTTCCTCCTGTATGCATTATATATGACATTTGTCATAACCTTTCACACATGTATTCCTGCCTTCCTTCTGTTACAGTGAATAGTTTCCAAAATTCATCGAAGATTGTTTTTCTTGTCCCACCTTCCATCTCTCTGTCTCTCACACACACTACACGTACACAAATTATACAGAAAAAGTTGATGCAGTACTTAAACTAAAATCCATTTGCAAGATAAAAAAAATACATATTAAAATATTTTGCCTGGGAACTTGATTATCTAAATGCTGGTTTAAAGAAAAAATACTAAGGAGATTTTCTTTTAACCCATAGTGTTGTGAAAACTCTTCTGAGCATTTTGATGGCCGATTCATTTTTATATTTATCACAAAATAATTTTGACTGAGCTTTTATACTTCTTAAATGTATAGTTATGGCGCAGATATTTCCATGCCTTAGTAATAAATAATGGAATAAAGGATCCTTCCCCACTCCCCAATATTTTAGAGGAGGAAGGTGAAGCAATGCCTTTGAAAATGCTCTATCGGAGAAAAAATAGTTTCAGGTGACAGATTTTTTTTCAAAATGTATAAAATACATGTGCTGCAAATCTTGATCTGCATGCTGCATTTTGGTTGATTATTTTTCAATTTGCATTTAGCTTCCATTCCTTTGAAACTGAGTCATGGCAGATACTAAATTTATGTTCTACCAGAACTCAACATAAATAGTTAGATGTAGTTTGTTTCATTAATATCATTGGATATAGCCAGTGGTGGGATTTAAGTAATTTAACAACCGGTTCTCTGCCCTAAAGATTTCTTCTAACAACCAGTTTGCCAAACTGCCCAGAAAGTTAACAACCAGTTCTCCCGAAGTGGTGTGAACTGGCTGAATCCCACCACTGGATATAGCCAATGGAAAAAATTATTATTCTGTCTTTGTTTGCTGTGTAAAATATTCCTGCATTTTCCATGAAATTGATAGCACAATGCAAGAAAACAAATAAATTGGAAAACAGAAACACACAGGTTTAGAAGAAGAGCCAATCAAAACTAATTCCATTAATTTCTGTAGATTTCCTTAAGTATAACCATATCTGACTTCAGCTCAATTGCTGGCTTTATTTATCATGTTAAGACATGATATGCATTAACCACGATCTGTTCAATAAACCACAATGCCCAGGTTCACAGATTACAGTAAGATATGTTCAGAAATCACAGTGCCTGACAATACACGGCTTTAAGCCAAAAATTAATCAAATCATATTTACAATATGAATGTTTGTAAAAAAAAAATGTACAACTTTAGTGCAATACAAGCTACAAAAAATCTTTTAGTGTTCCACCAGTATCTTATACCAAATTGGTGCAATTAAAATTCTCAAAGCAAACTATATTCCTGTAATTTTTAATTCTGTTTTCTAAACCTAATTATCATTCAATCCTCTCGCTTGTCTATCTGCTCTGTGGGAATTAGATCAATTTCTCTAATCTTTGTTATTATATGAAATATCATTAAAATATTCTCATTTCCCTTATCACTCATTCCCCTACCCACACTGTCATTCTGTGACATATTTGCTTTAGTGCCTTCTCTACCATAATTTTTATAGAAAGAAAGAAAGAAAGAAAGAAAGAAAGAAAGAAAGAAAGAAAGAAAGAAAGAAAGAAGCATTTCCCTTTCATAATATATTTTATTTTACTCCAAACAAGTTCAATTCAACTGATATCAGTATTTGTTAATATTTGTGATTTGACTTATAAGAATTGACATTGTTCACCCCAAAATGGGAGAGAACAGCTACTACTGGATTTAAAGTATTAGAAATAAATTACTGTATATACTTGCGGATAAGTCTACCCATAGATAAGCTGACCCTTGAATTTTTAACAAAAATATCACGAAAAATGTACCACCACGGATAAGCCAACTGTGAAAGGTTAAAACAAAATCTGCTCTGGAAAACATTTATTGATACAATATGTGAAAACAAATGAAGTCCCTTTGTTTTCACATTTTGTATATGAAATGTATTGGGGGGAAAACCATTAAAAAAAAGCTTTGAGGGTCAGCATATCCACGAATGGGCTTATCTGCAAGAATACACAGTTTAAAGAAGTAAACTGGTACTATTTGCATACATTCTTGGATAAGCCTTTCTGTGGATTATCCAAACCCAATTTTGGGGGTGTATTTTGGAACCTAAAACCCCTGGTTTATCTGTGAATATATACAGTAGGTGTATCTTCTTGGCCTGCCTTTTTGCCAGTTTTATGAGCACTTCTATGATCTGTCTAAAATGCTAATCTTGTTGATCGAAAGGTCGGCAATTCAGTGGTTCAAATCCTTAGTGCCATGTAATGGGGTGAGCTCCTGTTGCTTGTCCCAGCTTCTGCCAACCTAGCAGTTTGAAACCACATAAAAAATGCAAGTAGAAAAATAGGAACCACCTTTGGTGGGAAGGTAACAGAGTTCCATGCGCCTTTGGCATTTAGTCATTGCAGCCACATGACCATGGAGACCTCTTCGGACAGTGCTGGCTCTTCGGCTTTGAAACGGAGATGAGCACTGCCCCCTAGTGTCGGGAATGACTAGCACATATGTGCGAGGGAAACGTTTACCTTTACCTATGATCTATCTAGAGTTTGGATATAGTAAAACATGGCTCTGCATTTATTTATTTACCTTCAGGAGTTACATGGCCAACTATCTCATACAAAGCGGCTCATAACGATCCATAAAACATAATTCAAAACAAAGGTATCCTTCCCACCCAGTGCCAGATCAAAATCCTTATAGATTAATTCCCCCTCCCATTCTAGCCCAATATCTAGATCCGTTCCAGTCAGGTTTCAGGCCTGGGCACAGCACGGAAACGGCATTGGTCATGTTGGTTGATGATCTCTGGAGGGCTCGGGACAGGAGTTGTTCCTCTGTTCTGGTCCTATTAGATCTCTCAGCGGCTTTTGATACCATCGACCATGGTATCATGCTGCACCGATTGGAAGAGCTAGGGATGGGGGGCACCGTGTTATGGTGGTTCTCCTCCTTTCTCTCTGACCAGTTGCAGTTCGTGTTGACGGGGGGCAGAGGTCAACCTTGAGGCCTCTCATTTGTGGAGTGCTGCAGGGGTCGGTTCTCTCGCCCCTTTTGTTCAACATTTATGTGAAGCCGCTGGGTGAGATCATCCGTGGCTTTGGGGTGAGATACCACCAGTACGCTGATGACACCCAGCTGTACATCTCCACCCCAGGCCACCCCAATGATGCCCTTGAAGTGATGTCTCAGTGCCTGGAGGCTGTGCGGATCTGGATGGGGAGGAACAAGCTCAAGCTCAACCCTTCCAAGACTGAGTGGCTGTGGTTCCCGGCATCCTGATATAGCCAGCTGACTCCATTGCTGACTATTGGGGGCGAATCTTTGGCCCCTGCGGAGAGGGCACGCAATCGGGGTGTCCTCCTGGATACGCAGCTGTCCTTGGAGGAACATCTGATGGCTGTAGCCAGGGGGACCTTTTGTCAGGTCCGCCTGATTTGCCAGTTGCGCTCTTTTCTTGATCGGGATTCTGTGTTAATAGTCACTCATGCCCTCGTCACCTCTCGCCTGGACTACTGCAATGCTCTCTACATGGGGCTCCCCTTGAGGAGCACCCGGAGGCTCCAACTGGTCCAGAATGCGGCCGCGCGGGTAATTACGGGAGCAGCATGGCGCTCCCGCATAACTCCGCTCCTGCGCAAGCTGCACTGGCTCCCGGTGGTCTTCCAGGTGCGCTTCAAGGTGTTGGTCACCACCTTTAAAGCGCTCCATGATATAGGACCTAGCTACCTTCGAGACCGCCTTCTGCCACCGACGACCTCCCATCGACCCGTGCACTCCCACAGAGAGGGCCTCCTCAGGGTGCCATCAGCCAAACAATGTAGGCTGGCGACCCGCAGGGGGAGGCCCTTCTCTGTGGGGGCTCCTACCCTCTGGAATCAGCTGCCCCCAGAGATAAGGAGAATCCAAGACCTCCGTGCCTTCCGCCGTGCCCTTAAAACTTTCTTCTTTCAGGAAGCTGGGCTGGCTTAAGAAATCCTTTTAAACAATTTTAATTGGTTTGTCTTTTTAAATTCGGGGCCAAACAAAGATATTTCTTTTAATTGTTTTTAATGTTTGTATTGTATGTTTTTATTTGGCTGTACACCGCCCTGAGTCCCCAGGGAGAGGGCGGTATATAAATTCGAAATAAATAAATAAATAAATATTTAGAAAAAAACCAAGTCTTCATGGGCCTTTGGAAAGCTAAAAGGATACCCCACTCCCCTTTTTGCCTCTTTAACTTATTTCTTCCTTTTGCTTGCAGATTATTTCCCTTGCAAATCTTGGAATCATCCAGAAGAAAATGAGTGTTTGGGGCAGAAGTTAATTTCAGGTAAGAGAAGTAACTTGTGTTTCCTCCCAACTCTCTCCAAGCCATTTTAACCACGAAGAGCCGTGTGGCTCAGTGGCTAGAATGCAGTATTGTAAGCTAAGTTACTGTTCACTGCCAGGAGTTCGATCCTGACCTGCTCAAGGATGACTCTGGTATCCATCCTTCTGAGGTCAGTAAAATGAGGACCCAGATTTTGTGGGGCAATATGCTGATTCTGTAAACTGCTTAGAGAGGGCTGTAAAGCACTGTGGAGCAGTATATAAGTCGAAATGCTATTGCTATTGCTAAATCCTAGGACTGTATATGCTTCCTCTAAATCCTATTATTCATCACATATTGTTTGTCTCTGGCCTTGCTGGCTAAGGCTGATAAGAATTTCAGTCAGGCAATATGTACTGGGCCATACCTCCACTGGGACTCGATTTCCAGGTAATCTCTGAAAAACATGGCATGAATGCTTTTTATTTTCTTTCTGCTCTTCCTTAAAAAACTCAGGTAAGACCTGCTTCACGAACAGCATCTAGTTTCTGAAAATGTCCTAGAAATAATAACTGCGGTGTCTACTATTACTGCCATTATTATTAGTACTATTAATAATGATTAGGATGGTTGCTATTGTTATTCTTATACCAATAAATACTAGCAAGCTGTCAAACCTAATATCCTGTAGTTTAAAGAAAGAAGGAAGGAAACTAACAGAAACAGACTGCAAGCTTTAAAAATACTGGAGATACACTTGTCTGGCAAAGAAAAATTAGATTCATAAATTCTTCACCATACTTACACTAAGGTTCTTCCCACCTCAACTCTACAAAAGATTATCTGCAGTAAAGACAAGGAATATTTTCAGCATAATAATAACCAATGATGCATGAACGGTCTCCTGAGCACATTACAAAACTCATGCACATGCAAATAACCTCATTTTTTTTAACCCAGGGAGGTTCATGATTTTATACATTTTAATATAATAACCAAACGAAACAAAAAGAACATCTTCTCTCTCTTGCTGACTATGTTACATACGGTGGCTTTATGAGCTCCCAAACCCAAGGGAAAATCATTCTATTGCACAGAGGCATAGAAACAGAAGCTTCATGCTGGACATGAAAATTTGCAAAATGCAAATCTACAGTATATAGCATTGCATAAATGCAACAAATATTTGGCAAGACAATGAGGTAATAAAAAGAGGAAAACGAAAGTTCGGAGATGAGCAATGAAATGCTGGACATAAATCTCTTTTTATTCAATCTAAGAAATTACTATACTCATTAAATCTTAATGAGACTCAGTGGGCTGAATTCCTTTTCTTAGAAAGAAAAAAATAATAGGGGTATATGATAGTCATATTGCTATGAGGAATATGATACAAACAGGCTGGAGACATTTGGCAGAGCCAAGAGACTGTATTCCACTTATCCTGGGCCAGTTCATTTCCTACATTTTGCTATTGGCTATCATTCCTCTAAAGAAAATGCTGGATTAGTTAAACATGCTCTTCAAGCATGAGTTTATTGTTAGGATCACACTTCATGCCTGTTATTTATAATGCAGCACTAGAAGATAATTTCTGTCTCATTTTGCCCTGTTCATCAAGAAATGCTGCCAAAGCAAACTTTTCTTATGTCCTGGGATCCCATTTCCAATAATGTTGATGGGGCAACACCATGTGATCTGTGGAACAGTGGAACTCGCCCTAACTATCAGTCGAGTTAATGGCTTAATCATTACTTGATAGTTTCCAGCATTGGCAAATATCAGTGGAAAACTTTTCTCCATACTCGTTCCCACCCTTCAAAAAAAACATAATGACAAGTCACTCAAGGATAAGCTGATTTCTCTACTACCATCCCACTCGCCGCTTCTTCTTTTTTTCACATACTTTTCATCTTTGTGAAAAAGAGAAAATAAAGCCTGGTATTTTAAAAAAAACCTTGAATGCTGGGTGGTTGTTGTTGTTATTGTTGTTTTAAAAAATCTATTACTTTGATGTATAAAAAGAAAAAAAGAGGGGAGGGAGAAAAGGGAGGAAACCTTCAAGTAAAACATTACATATAGGAAATCATTCAGACTAATGTTCAGTCGCACTGTGAAATTTTGATGGCATGCAATAATATTGATTTTTCAATACCCTGACAAAGGACCAATTTATAAGCAGAAAGGGAATACAAAAGTATTCTTAGGGTGACATGATAGCAGTATTCCAATATCTCAGGGGTTGCCACAAAGAAGAGGGGGTCAACTTATTTTCCAAAGCACCAGAAGACAAGAGAAGAAACAATGGGTGAAAACTAATCAAGGAGAGAAGCAACCTGGAATTAAGGAGAAACTTCCTAACAGTGAGAATAATTAACCAGTGGAATGGCTTGTCTTCAGAAGTTGTGGGGGCTGCATCACTGGAGGTTTCTAAGAAAAGATTCGACAGTTACCTGTCTGAAATGGTATAGGTCTATGCTGGCAAACCTATGGCACACGTGCCACAGGAGCCACACGGAGCCATATCTGTGGACACATGAGCATTGCCCTAGCTCAGCTCCAGAGTGCATGCATGTGCCAGTCAGCTGATTTTCGGGCCTTCCAGGGCCACTGGAAGTTGGGAAATAGGCCGTTTCCAGCCTCCGGAGGGTCTCCGGGGTGTGTGTGTGTGTGGAAAGCTGTTTTCGCCCTCCCTAGGCTCCAAGAAAGCCTCTGGAGCCTGGGGAGGGCGAAAAACGGGCCTACCGGGCCAAAAGTGGGGGTAGCGAAGGGGGGGGTTGTGTGAGCATGCATGGGGGGGCAGATTGAATTATGGGTGTGGGAATATTAGAACTGGAGGAAAATATCCTGAGCTTTGGTTGGCATGTTCTGATGGTACTATAAAATTAAAGTTAATGTAGCTTTTTAAAATCATTATTTGAGAAGTGCCATACTGAAAGTATGGAATATATATATAAACTCAGGATATGTCTGAAGATATCTTTATTGACCTTGAAACTTTACAGAAGAGAAACAGTACCTAGGGAAAATGGCTAATATATCAATCATTTATTAATACAGAAGGGTGGAGAAGTTAAGATGAAGTCAAAGAATTATAGAAGGACATAGTTTTCAACAGCTTTCATATGCTGAGTTAAACGAAAGATTTAATATGGATAAAAAGATAATTGGAATTGTAAAACACAAAACAATTTGAAATTGAATTATGTACAATGGATGAACATGCAATAGCAAAAACCTTTGTTATGATTTGAAACAGAAGAAGAATAGGCTAAAGATTGCATGACAAGATAGTCTATTACTTTCAGATATAAAACAGAGATGGACAATTGGGAGGGAACATGGGTAACAGGTATTAAATTCACACTGTCATAATTAAAGATAAAAATTTAATAAAATGGTATAGTGTTGGTCTATGACCCTAGAGCAATTATCATAAATGTACAAATGCACAATCTATATCTGCAAATGAAGAAAGTGTCCTAAGAATAATTACTCCCAAATATTTAAATAATGCAAACAAAAATAGAAAAATGTGTACTATGTTTTCAAAAAACATTACAGCATTTAAGAAGTATAGGAGTTAACTTCAATGAATTAAATAATTTTATAAATTGCCATAGTTTTAAACAATGTCAATATATCTATATAATTATCAAGAAAGCAGAATGTATCATCAGCATATATTGTGTTCAATTCCAGCTATTTTTACACTTGAAATATCCACAATTTTTTAAATAAAGCAGGTCAGTTGTTCCAGTATTAAATTAAAAATAAGCACAGATAAAATACATCATTGACTAGTTCCCTGAGACAGATTAATAGATGAAAATATAATTGTAGCAAGGGCAGTAGAATACCAAATATGGATTCAGTTATTAAAAAAGGAAGACTTATGTATCAAAGGAAAACTTACTTCAATTTTTTCAAATCTGTGGTATCAAAGCCCCTTTTGGCATGTAATGAAACCAATGCCACTGACTTCCCTATTTCTTAATGAATATCCAGAATATTACTGATTTTTGAGCAGACTTCTAGCAAAACGTTATGAAGCCAGATTGAACAGCATGGATAATCTTTTATAAACTACATGCCAAAAATATTTTTGCATCAGCATTTAATAAATTGGAAGAGAGTTTGAATAGTTAGGACAATCTTCATCAATCATCAAGTTCATGAGTAAATAAAACTCATTGAAGAAGTAAGTAGGAATAAAACGCATAATTATCGATCTACAATAGTATTGAGGTAAAGAACTGAATCTATGCATATATTAATAGGATAACAGCTTGGGAACTTCTCCTCTCTTCATAGATGCAAGGCCTTGATTCATTTTCACATTAGTTACATCATATAAGTGTAATAATGAATGCTTTGGGTTTTTCTGGTTTTATTTTTTTTTTCTTATTAGAAAAGGCACCAATTTCTAATTGCTTTGATTATTATTTGGGTAAAATGTCTATCTTTAAAATATCTCTAGTACCTGTGGGAATCCAGGAACACCCCTCTATTCTTCATGGTGGTTCATATTTCCATTACATTGTCATGCAGGAGCAACATCAATGGGTCCTTTCTGCATTGAGAAGTGAGGTCAACCAGGGGACTTCTAGTGGGCTTTGAGAGATGTGTCATAAAGGGAAGATACCCCTTATTCCTCTTGGAAGAACAAGGAAAGCTACAACATACATAGAGAACGAGAGAGAGTGGGGGTGGGTGGAAGACAGACAGACAGCCAAACAGACAGACATGTTATCGTGAATAAGAACGAAGTAGAAAAACCTCTTCCTCAGAAGGAGAAAACTGAAGAACAAATGCACATAGTAATTACAATATCCCGAATGTTCATAATTGCTTGATAAATTTGAAAACTATTGGGCCACAAACAGGTACCCCCCCTTTAAAAAAAATAATAGATGACATGCCTGAGTTTAAAGCATAGTTATCAATTCAACTTTTTAAAAAACATTATCGCTGCAAAATGTAAATATTCTATCTATTTATTTTTGTACAGAGACTCTCCAATCAGGGAACTGTACGAGACACAGTTTGAAAGCATATGAGACTATATCCTTCCTAAAGCAGAAGAGATTTGGATCCTCTCCATACCTGGACAGGAGATTGCCTAGGATTTGTTATACTCTGATTTAAATTTAGTAGGCAAAAGGAAAGGATTTATATTTATCAGGGCATTTTTATGCAGGAGAAGGTTAACTTCACACAGTTCTATTATTTATTATCAAGTGCAAATGCAACATGATTGACAGAATGCAGGAGCTGTTCACGCTAATCCCTTTCTGTTGACCTGCTATTGAAGCTGACATATTTCACTTGCTTCCAAAGCTCTTTCACCAAGACAACATTTAGGAAATAGAAGTTAGGCTCAGGAAGCTAAAAAACTTGTGGCAAAATACTAGTTGATTTTTTTTAAAAGCAAAAAAGCAAATAAGGAAATGCCTCTCTGATTCTGCATAAGGTAGTCCTCGACTTACAATAATTCATTTAGTGACCATTCCAAGTTAACGGCACTGAAAAAAGTGACTTATGACTGTTTTTCACACTAATGACTGTTGCAGCATCCCCATGGTCACATGATCAAAATTCAGATGCTTGGCAACTGACATGTATTCATGACAGTTGCAATGTTCCGGGATCACCTTTTGCAACCTTCTGACAAGCAAAGTCAATGAGGAAGTCAAATTCACTTAACAACCGTGTTACTGACTTAACAACTACAGTGATTCACCTAACAACTATGGGAAAAAACGGTTGTAAAGTGGGACAAAAATCAATTAACAACTGTCTGGCTTAGTAACAGAAATTTTGGGCTCAAATATGGCCATAAGTCAAGGAATACCTTTATTGCTCTTGTAGGAAAAAGACATTAAAGGAACTGGCTCTCATTTAATTGCCATTTTCTAACAAATTGAGGATTAGTGTTTAGGAAAAGGGGAAGGAAGGAAGAAGAGGAATAAAAAAAGTCCTGCCTTCAACATCCCAACAAGAGGCCCAGAATCTGGTTAAATGGACAGTAGTACATAGGTTTTTGCAATTAAAAAAATAATCTCTCTTCAACTTTCCTCACTGCAAGGAATATGTGTTATATACAGTATTCATGTGTGTGAATACTAAATGCATCTGTCTGGCTGACTATCTTAACTGGGGCTTATTTTTGGGGTAGGGTTTATATTACAAGCATCCTGAAAAATCATGTTAGGACTTATTTTCTGGTTGGGTCTTATTTTGGGGAAAACATGGTAGTTTAGTTAGACTCATTGTATTGGTTTTGGCTGGGATTCCATATGAGCAATGGTGGTCACTCTTCTTTGTTTTTATCATATGTCACTTTTCCCAATAACCTCCTTTTTACATCTTGAGATTGGGCTTCATTGGTTCACTAAGGGAATTTCCAATTCACACATGCAAAACCGCACAGTTATCCAATTGAGTCTTAAGTTGCAGGATTGAAACAAAAGTTGTTAAATTTGGGGCAGGAAGTTTCCCAGAACCTTCCTTTCAATTTTCCCAGAGTTGGGCTGAAGGGAGAAGTCTTAAGCAGAAATGCTAAAAACTCTACAAAGGAAGTAGGATTTTCAGTCCGACTGTACAACCTATTGCAATTATCTTTTACGTTGTGGAATTTGTGGGCTGGGTGGGAAGGGTCTATTCTGGAGGTTTTAAATCTTCCCTCCTCCTGCGTTGTAATAGGTATATATTAGCCAGCCTTTGAATACCTATCCCGACTTTAAGAAAAGCTTAAGTGTGAAAAAAAACCTATTCAAGAATACCTGAAGTAATTTTTAATTAACATATTTGACTTTTGTTTGGGAAGACAACGTGTTGAATGTCAGCAAGCGCTTATAAAGATTAAATGAGCAATTAGAAAGCATTTGCTCTTTGCTGAAAGCAATGTTATTAAGAGTAAGCACATGCCACAAACTATTTTACAGACATGCCCAATTGCTTACATCAGCTAGTGGGAGGTAAAAGGCCTTTGCCTCTACTTTCACTCAAGCTAATACTTCCATAATTAGCAGTAATTCGAGGAAATAAAGCCTCTGAACATTTATATTAATGGAATTCCAATTATATTCAGGGTGGTTTTTGTCTGAAAATGTAGCTTGTAGTGATAGAAAAGAATTCTGTTTGGATTTCCTGTTTGATGAGATTACAGGTTTTTACCTGATGGAAATTTGTGGCCCCTCAAACATGATTCACAAATAAAATCTGACTTGCATTCTTTCTTTTCTCCCTCTCTCTCTTTTCTCTCTCCCCTCACTTCTCCCTCCCTCTCTTTCTCTCCCCTCCCCTTTCCCCCTCTCTGTCCTCTTCCTCCCTCCCTCTCCCCCTCTCCCTCTTCTCCCCTCTCCTCTCCCCCTCTCTTTTCCCTCCCCTCTCCCTGTCTCCTCTCACTCTCTCTTTTCCCTCCCCTCTCCCCCCCTCTCTTTCTCCCCTCTCCCCCCCTCCCTCACTCCCTCCCTCTCTCTCACACATGCACACAGAGACACAGAGAAAGAGAGGGGGGAGAGAGAGGACAGAAGGGGAGGGAGAGAGGGGGAGAGGGGGAGAGGGGGAGAGGGAGAGATCTACAGCAATGCTGGGGGATTGTGCACAAAAATGGCTGCTTGATGTTCTCGGTTCTTGCATTATTTCAAAGCAAGTAAACTAGCATTTCCTTTGGCAGAATACATCCAAGGGGATGAGGTAAAATAATCCCACACACACGCATTGCAAACAGGATTTTTCATTTTCTTAATTGCCGCATTTAACAACTGAGCACGCAGCTGTGAACATGAGAGCACACCGACAGTGGAATTTGTCACACAGTCATGTAGAGGCAAAGGGTAATAAGCAAAGCAAAGGTAACATGTAACCCATCTGAGTTTCTCTTATGAAAATAATTCCTAGAATTAACACCACAGTCGGATATACAGTATATTCCTACCAACATTTCACTTATGAAATGATTTTCTTTGGAGCAGTATCAATAGCATTATTTCTGAATAGTCTGATGTAGGACAGTGCTGTTAGTCATTAATAATACAGATTATAGATACAGAGAATGTGAATCTGTATCTCTGTAGGTCAAAAACAAGAAAAACAAAAAAGCATCAATATACGCATACACTCACATGAGGATTGAATGAAAAGTATCACCTTCATTAATTTAAATAAGGATATTTTAATACACGAAACAGGAGAATAATCCTGTTACCTATGTCTATTTCTCCATATAATCACCAGATTTTTGCCAATGATGACAAGGTTGCTAAAGATGACACAAAAAAAATCTCCATATTCTTTAGGTCCTAACAATGCTTCTCACCTCTTTATTTAGGTTGAATGGATGCCCACCAAGATGTTCCTTCAATTGTTGGAAAAAGTAGAAGGTGCATGGTGCCAAGCCTGCACTGTAAGGTAAATGAGGTAAGACAATGCAATCCAACTTTGCAATTGTCTTTTGGATGTCTCATGAGGGGTGAGATCTAGTATTGGTACAGTGTGGCCAAATTTCCTTCTTGTACTTTGTTTAATCATTGTTTTAAAGTTTTGCGTGTTGCCATGTGGAGCTCTGAGTTCTTTTAGTTCAAAGAAATCCCTGTAACACCATCAGCATCCCTCCATGTCCCAAATCTGTAACCATGAGATTTCCTGCATAGGTTTCACATTTTTTCCCCCACAAGTAAATCTTTGTGATATATTCTATGCAGAGATGCTTCATTTCTGAGCCAGAAAGATGGGCCCATGTCACAATGCTGTGAAGAAATTTCTAATATTCTCACAGTGTGATAATAATTACTGTCAAATTTCAATTCTTTAAGCTTTAATCTCTGCCAACTCCTCTTGCACAAACCTTCCATCATTGAAGAACATCAATAATGTAACCCATGTGTTCCTGTGAAACTCCAAGCTTAACAGCACAAATCACTGCTTCTTGCTTCGCCATCTTTACATTTTTTTGGCTCAGTATCCTTGTCAACAAGTTGCCACCAAAAACAGCTGGCATTCAGTGGTAAATTTCAATTGGAGGGACTCTTTTGGCTGTCAAAATTCAATCATGGTGTGTTGCTTAAAATGCATTGATGAATATTCACTGCAAGCTTCAATTTTGTGAACAATAGCAAGCCAACCTTTCTCACAGCAATTTCGCACCAACAGAAGTGAAAAAAACAGATGCTAAAGAAGGTGGCAGAATTTCTAGCCTGTCAGTACTGCCATCTATTGGAGATTTATAACATTAGTTACTTTCCATCTCTCTCTCTCTCTCTCTCTCTCTCTCTCTCTCTCTCTCTCTCCTCCCCCTCCCTCCCTCTCTCTCTGAATCATGCCTGTCTATCTACTGTTAACATTTAATAAAAATAGACTAATAAAACATGATTCAGTGCAAAATGTAATTGATATAGTTTGGTAGATAAACCATCACAAAGAGAAGTGGAGACAGTGATTTGTTGTATGCTGGGTTTTAAGTGGTAAATGTGTTAAATGTTACCTGTGCCACCCAAGCATAAACAGAGCTTTTCATCTTGACTTCCTTTTCTTTTATGGAGAGCATACAAATCTGAAATGCATGTGCTAAGTCCTCAGACTTACGACTGGTCCTCGGACATACGATGCAACGCCCACATTGGCTAAGACGCGCCAGAGCCGGCGGGAGAATTCAGGCAACCCCATTGGCTGAACTGTTTGACAGCTATGGTATAAATAGCCGTCAACCGCCTAAGTTGCTGTTCTAGTTCTGAAGCTGTTCTGTTAACTGTTAGCAAATAATTCCTTTTACACCTGTCTTGCCTCAGTTACTGCCCACCGTCGCTCTACAGAGCACTGGCAACAAAGGTGGGATTCTGGGCGTGAGCTGACAGGTAGCTAAGTTATTACGAGCTGGCTGTGTTAGCCAAGGGCCACTTGAGTCACTAGCGGCCATACGTCACTCAGACAGATTCACAAGAACTAGAACCCCGTCCTTATCAGGATGGCACCACCAACCTTTGCTCCCTTCAGCCCACTGACTGAGATCTGGAACTCGTATGAAGCCCGTTTCGAATGCTTCCTCGAGGCAAATGAATACACAGGTTTGACCAGCAACCGTAAAAGAGCTCATTTTTTGAACTCCTGTGGCCCCAAGATGTTTGCCACAGCGTTGGCTCTAATGGCCCCTGTTCCTGTCCAGTCGGTTACCTGGGAAGTCTTGAGGGAGAAGCTTAAAAATCACTACGCACCAACCCCCTCACACATCGCCCGCAGGTTCAACTTCAGGCAGATCCTCCAATCCGAACAGGAATCTATCAATCAGTACATAGCCACCCTCAGAACTGCAGCCTTGAACTGTGAGTTTAAAGACTTGGAGGATTCCCTATTAGAGCAATTTGTTTGCGGGGTTAAAGACCCGCGCATTCAACGCCATTTGCTTGAAAAAAGGGAAATCAGCTCCTGTCACCTATTGAAGAGGCACAGGCATGTGAGCTGTCAAGCAAATCCACCACAGAGATACAAAAATCGCAAGGCTCCGTCCCTATCCAAGCCAGCCACTATTCATTCAGAAGAAGTGGAGCCCGATGAAGAGGATGAAGAGGAGGACAACGTAAGTTGCCTCAGAACAGTGAAGGGAAAAATAAACACCTCAGAAAAAGATTTTGCCGGCTCCACTTGCCAGGGCTGTGGTGAAAAACACCCCAGGGCCAGCTGTCGTTTCAAAACAGTGGTTTGCTGCAGGTGTGGAAAAAAAGGACATTTGGCACGCGTCTGCAGAGCCAACCTACAGACCTCCCAGGCACCCACCAGCCAACGACCCTTCCTCAAAAATGCAAAGCCAAGTGGGGACTGCTACACCATTCGTCGGGAAGCCAGATTCCCTGATGTGGCCACCTGCCAGTTCAAAGCACCATCTAGCCACAAAATTTACCTCACGATTACCATCGAGGGTGTCCCTTGTCACATGGAGGTTGATACCGGATCATCAAAGTCCCTCATCTCATGGGACACCTTACAAAAGCTGGTTCCCACATGCAAGAAAAAAGATCTGAAACCCTGCCAGCTGTGACTGCGAGATTACCAGGGGAACCCAATTCCCACACTGGGCCAAATCAAACTTCTGGTGAAGCATAAGACTTTTACTGGCAGCCTGCCCTTAATCATTGTTAGTGGCCATCTCCCCAGCCTGCCGGGCCTCGACTGGTTTGGCGCCTAAGTTGCTGTTCTAGTTCTGAAGCTGTTCTGTTAACTGTTAGCAAATAAACCTTGTTCCTTTTACACCTATCTTGCCTCAGTTACTGCCCACCGTTGCTCTACAGAGCACATGGACTGTTTGAGACAAAATAATAATATAAAAATGTGGGTGGATAGATTCTTTTAAGAACAAGCTTTCATAACGATAGGAACTTAAAAGCATGTAGCCAGCTGTGCTTTCAGTTACAGACACAAGAAAGTGGCAAGTAATTCCAATTGATTTCTCCTAGCATCTGAGCCCCTTCTCCCCATTCCCCTAAGAAAGTTCTTATAAAGAAATGCTGATTTCCAGATTGTTTTTTTTATTATTAATGTTTGACTTGCTCAGTTCTCCTCCTTTTGAAAAATAATTTAATCATTGCCTCAAAAAATTATTTTCCATGACTGCAAATGTTCATGAACTCACTTTCATTCATTCTTATGGGTACAGTGAAGATTTCACTGTACCCATAAAAACATACATTCACCTTCTCATACCTCAAGATGTGAAAAATACAAAAAATAAATGTAAAGTTCTGTCACAGAACATCCCAACTCACCAGCTTCACCAAATGATTTTTTTCAAATACGAGGCCAATTTATTTGAAAACTATTCTAACATAACTGTAGTTGACTTAAGAGGTCACAAATTACCGTAGACATCAATTTAGTGGCTCAAACACTCACTGGTGGCAGCCCTGCCTATAATAAATGTGTTAGCTACGAAACTAGATGGTCAATTATTCAATACTGCTTTTTAAAATTTAGTTGTATATTTTGAGACAAAGCTTGGCAATCTTTTAGGGCAACAACACATTTGAATTTGAATACAGTTGGAATTTTAATTATGGCTGGTTTAACTTATTTTATATTCTATGTAAGCCCTGAGAGTTATTTGATTGTGAGGGGTACATAGTAGATGAATAAATAAAGGAATAAATACATAAATTTTGATTTTGTGCAACATTAACTTTTTGTTTTGGAATCCAAGGAAAGGGGGCCCCAAATCTTTTTTTTTCCAAGCCAAAAAAGAAAAATAAAGGAAAATTGTGAGGATCATCATGCTGAATGATTTGTACAGGGCTGTTTATATTATCAGTTACAAACTGACCTGGAAACTCATCAAGGTGAATCTATCCATTCTTGTTTTCCACAAGGTTTCCAAGAGGATCAAAATAGAATGATAAAAGTAATAACAATATGGGTGTTGTGTTTTGTTGAGTTAGAAGAAAAAAAGCCTTCTCAGTTAAGATAACCATTTGCAAATTTTCTTCTTTCTGCATTCCTCTCCAGAGTATTCTTTTTCATTTATTTTTAACAAAGTTAGCACAGACTTAGCAGGATTATTTAATTTGGATTAACCTATAAATTTTTGATCAGGTAAGTATTAGTGTCAGTTGACTTTTGGATGTTTTATTTTGCTGATGAGAATTCAAAAAGCAAGCCGTGATTATGTGAATATGAGACATGTCATTTTCACTCAGTAAAGAAGCTAAAGTATATGCACAAATACTTTCATGAATGCCTTCTGCTGATCTCTGTCTGTGCATTGTCCTGGTGATGAGATAATTTTTATTCCCACCACTAAATCCTAACTTAAGGGCGTGAAGCTTACATTCATGCTGATTTGGCTTTATGAGCATGGTTTTTCATAAAATTGCTACATTTTAGAAGCTGATTTGAAATGAGAGTCAGTCAAAGGATAGTTTAGGATGGTTCTTCCTGCCTTTTCTCTAATGCTTTACAGATAATGGAGGAGCTGTTATGAATACAGACGGAATGATAGATGCCTGCTGTAGAATTACTGTAACTCTAAATCAGCAACAGAGGTAAACTTTGACAGCTGATATCAATAGAACATTTTTATACTTATGTACATAAAATTATCTGCCACAATGTCCTTCCTGTCAATGACTACTTCAGCTTCAACCACAACAATACATGAGCAAATAATAGATACAAACTCAAGGTAAACCGGTCCAAACTCGATTGCAGAAAATATGACTTCAGTAATAGAGTGGTCACTGCCTGGAATGCACCACCTGACTCTGTAGTTTCTTCCCCAAACTCCCCAAACTTTAAACTTAAACTGTCTACTGTTGACCGCACCCCATTCCTAAGAGGTCTGTAAGGGGTGTGCATAAGTGCACCCAGTGTGCCTACTGTCCCTGTCCTAATATTACTTTATTACTTACTCTTTTCATGTATTCAAATTATGTTTATACTTTTACCTGTTATATATGCTTGACAAAATAAACTTATGACTTATGATGTACAAGGTTCTTATCAATTACATACCACATACATGGCTTGTGTGGTATGTGTGACCATTTTCTTCCAACATAAAAGGGCCACAGGACAGAAATCTGATCTCGTGAGAATTCCAATGGATGCTTCTCTCCTTTTCCCTTATCTGTTTTTCCTCACAATATGATCTCTTTCTTCTTTTAATTTTTTTTCTTTCTGATGAAAAGCAACAGAGGATAGGAATAATTTCCTATACAGTATATGGATAAATCCATCAATAGTTACAGAGGTAGTCATAGGCAGGGCAGGAAAAGAGGGAAGAGCAATAATTGTCTTTCCAGTGTGTGTTCTCTCTCTCTCTCCCTCCCTCTCTCTCTCTCTCTCTCCCTCCCTCTCTCTCTCTCCCCCCCCTCTCTCTGTGTAGATATAGATAGACAGACTGACAGATTGACGGATAGAGATGAAATAAAGTAGATATTTGGAAGGAATATAGGGATAATTCCAAGCCTGCCATTTACTTAAATAATACTTCATTAAGTAAGAAAAAGTTGAATTTTTTTAAAGGATTCCTCCACTAAGTGAAGAAAATATAGTATGGTTTTAACAAATTGTCTTCATAACATCATCAAGTCCCATTGTGTAATAAATTTATTGATTGATTGATCAAATTTCCATACCGCTCATCTCACTTAAGTGACTCTGTACAATAAACAATATAATAAAATAATATAAAAATGACAATATGATGGAATTATTCAGCTTTTTTTACAGAGCTTCAATATACACAATAGTACCTTAAACTCTGATATTTCAAGAACACTTACTTTTCATCTTCAAATAAAAATGAAACTCCACAAACCTCTGTGCTGAGTGACATTTAGAAAAATATCTTCAGGCCATTGGAACAATTTAATTCGGGAAATCAAGTGATAGCATGTCTGATCCAGGATAGTTCAGATTTTTTCAGAGTAGGAAACTGACAACTAACATAACCATATTATCTATCATCCAGCCAGCCAGCCAGCCAGCCAGCCAGCCAGCTAGCTAGCTAGCTCATCTGTCATCTATCTTTCTACAACTATGCCTATATCTAAACTTACAGCTATGTCCATACATACACACAGTTACACGTTCTTGATGGAATACTTTATTACATTCACTTAATAATGCCTAAAGTAGTGGTGTCTGCTCTGATTGAAGCAAATTCCCCATAGATATGATTTCTCTTTTTTCACTTCAACAGACAGGCAACTCCTACATAGTGTTGTGGCTCCGACCCCCGAGGCCATTGCATCGGAGGAAGAAGGCTCCTAACAGGAGGGAGAGGAGCCAGCCAGGCCTCCCTCCCCCAGCCCCTCCTCCCTGGTAATTCATCAGCTGCCGGCCGAAGGAGAGGAGATGAGTCAGGAGCCAGGTGTCTCCAATCAGTCGGAGGATAATGAGGAAGGCCAGAGGTGACCCACGCCAGCGCCGGCGTGATAAGAGAACCCAACAAATGAGGAAGCGTGCCAGGGATTAGCTGAGTCACAGGACCACACCCCACAGGTTTTATAAAGGAGTGGGGTAGCAGTTGGAATTCTGTGATGGACAAAGTTTTACCCTGGCTAGTCCTTGGAGCTAAGCATCAGCCGGCTGGAAAGATTTGGACTTTTGAATTATATTTCCCTCAATTGGTGTGTACATGTTTTGTTATCTGGTGGAGGTATTTCCCCCCCTTGTTTAGTAAAGACCTTGGCAGCCAGTTTACAAAGGGCTGCCAAGCCGTGATAACGAACCTTCCATGTGTGTGCTACTCCTTTAACCCTCGTCTGTCTGTGTGGAGGACGGGGACAGAACACATGGTTTCAGAATTAAATTTTATGAAATGACTGCCAACTTCTTTGCATCTATTTGGGGAATCCTTTTTAAGAGTGCTGTATATAGAATTAGACGATGTGTGACATTTTGTGGTGCTGCTGAACAATCATTCTTAGCATTCCACTCCATTAGGGAGTCTGGGAGTTTAATTCAAGGAATCTGGTGTATCAGAGATACCCCAGCCCTGGCTGTGCATTAATAATCTACATTAGAAGAACAAGTGAAAAATAACACCTGTTGCTATGAATATTTTGCAAGAAAAAAAGCTTGCAACTTTGCAGTGGGTGGATCTGCTATAGCAAATGTAAGACAGATGGACGTCCTTTGTTCACCTTCTAGAAACCCCTCCAAAGCTGGTTCTTCCCTATATTAGAATCTGAGATGCCAGTAAAAAGATGGAGCTGTGAATTAACTTTTCTCCATCCTACTTTTCTATTGTCATCTGGCCATTGGATTTCTTGGAGCATTCAAGCTTGGAGGACTCCAGAGAACAATATGGAATTGTTCTGTCCTCCATGTTTGGACAAGACCTGCTGAAATCAATGTAATGTAAAACCACCATAGATTTAAGTGATCATGTGAATCCTAGGCAATAAAACTCAATTAAAATAATCAACATTCATTTACAGCCCAATCTAATTTGGAAAAAAGTCCCACTGTTGCAATTTATGTCCAGGTTTGCCCAACCCCTTCACAAGTTGTGAAAAACAATTCATTTAATTCTCACTTTAGCAATGCAGTTCTATTTCTGGATTTTTTCACCCCTATATATCGGTATCCTGCCTTTCTTTTGAACAATTTAAGGTTCCTTCTCTGTAGGGCAGGCCAGAATAATTGAAAATAAATGACTTGATGGAAAAAGAGACAGATTGTGGCCCCTCGGTACAATCTCAAGTCATATTCCTAGCATAGGCATCAGTTTCCACAATGAGGAAGTGTCTGTTTTCATGTGATGCAAGAGCTCTGCCTCTTTGTACCTGGGTCATGATGTCACACATTATGAAAGAAGCAAAATTTGCCTTAAAATGTCACAATGCAGGTTTTGTCAGTTGTCTCCCTTCTCTAGATTCCTACCCCTGGCAATCTTGATTCCTAATTCTTCCATTTTTCTGAGAAGAATTTTCTTTTTTTTAATGTCACCGGCACTTATATGAAGAAATGTCCAGACTTGTCTTTCAAACCTCCAAATCTCTCTAGGCCATAAGGAATGAGAATGTAGGGTTCAGCTTTGGTATTATTTTCCTCACAAATTATAGCATTTGGTTTTTTAAAACAATAAATAAATTAAGAAAAAGAGGGATTTGCAAGGTTGAGAAAACTGTTATGTATTGAATACATATAGTTGTGTTAAACCCTGCTAAAGTGAAACCAACCTTTAGATGACCCTAACTGTTAACTTCAACTGTTTTGGAGGGAAACTTAGCACATTCATATCTGGGCAGGCTTTTTCAAGGATTATGATTGGTTGAGGCCCTGTGGGCCGAGAGTATAAATTGCAGGCATTTGCCTGTAGTTCAGGAGTTCCAGTTGAGTCAATAAATGCTGTTGTATCTATGCTGTCTGTTCTTGCCTACCGCATCCCACAACATAACAAAAACTATATAAACTTCAACATGGTGTGGAGAAAATGGATAGGAAGGAGGCTTTCTTGTCTCATAAAAGAATAATAGATTGTAGGTGTCACCTAGCGAGCACTACTGGCAGGCAATCAAATGCATTTCACAGAATACCTAGTGAATTTACAAAATGCCTTGCCAGAAAAAGGAATGAGGGCTGATGATTTGAAAAGGGCATCGGATTAGACATATTCGGCAAAGAATAAGGCTATCACTGGCTGCCAATTAGTTATGATGTTGATATGGCTTGTTCGCTATTGAAGGCAGCATGTTCCTGCCTTCTGTTGTGGGATTTCCAGAGACATTCTGGTTGACTATTGTAATAGGAGTGATTTGGAGTTCTTTGTGTGCCCCAGAACCTCTTTTGCCTAAATATCAGCCCCATGATTTTCTACCATTTTGGAAATCTGTGAAGTCTCCAGTGCAAGCTCAGAAAGATGCCTAACTTTGTTTTTAAAAACAAAGTTCCCCTTCAAAAAAAATGAGAGAAAGCAAAAGAACATAAAATTCTGGCCTTGTTCACATGCAGTGTCTCCAACTACGTATTATCTTCCTAGCTACCAAACTTTTCATAACCTCCCCACCCCCATGTATATGTTAACTATACCTGCTGGTCACCAATATATTGCCTGCAGCTGCACTTCTAGAAGAGAAAACTGAACCAAATAAGACTTTACTCTGATCCAGCCTTTTTCATTGTTGATTCCTGGACATTTTTAGATGAGAATCAATTATCTGATTCATTGGCTAAGGTATTGGACTGGGATTGGGAACAATTTGGGCCTGTAGTCTTTTTTCAGTCTAGCCTGCCTCCTAGGATTGTTGTAAACAAAGGGGTGCTATATATGACTGAGGAAAGGCAGAATGCAGACTGATTCCCCACTTCACAATTTATATATCAACCAAGATCCAGCCAGCCAAATCAACACTCATACTGAGGAAGACATCAAGTTTGTTTAGAAAAGCAAGCAATTAAAAGGCATTTTGAAAAATCTCAATAATTGAAAAATATGTTTGAGGCAAATCCAATCATCATCTTGCTGGTGAATCTGAATAGATTTAAACTCTGTCTTTTAGTGTGCTGGGGAAATCTCTTGCTAAAACTAAATAAAAATATTTATTAAGCCCAAAGAGGCCTGGGGCCTGAGGATATAATGCTGGTGCATAAAGATTGTTAACGTTGTTCAGGACCTGTAAAAAAATAAAATAAAAAAATCAATATAAGACACTTCCTACATTTTCTGGGAAATGTACCATCTACAGATAACATCAGCACTATTCTAAAATAAGGTGGCAAAAGGCATTCAAGTAACACTTTGCACAGGGTGGTTTAGAAATATTTTATACCTCCAATTGCAGTGTACTTACATATTATATCTCGGTGGGTTGTCAGGACAACTTTCTCAATAGTCTAATGCCAAAAGTCAACCTGATGGAATTGCATTATATAATAAAATAGAACTCCATGAAAGAACTTTTATTTATTTTTGGTACTAGAATTCCTTGATAAAGCTGCTACCTTTCTAGGCTCTTTTTAACAATATTTAGAAGAAAAGCATTCTGTATCTTTGTGGATCTACTGCATTAAATGGAAGAAGTGGAAATGAGCCAATTTAAATTTGCAAGCACCATCTAGTCATCTCTAAGCACTTCCATTTCTTTCTGTTATTAGTGCACAGAATTTAATTTTTACTTTTATATATTCATTCAAATGCTAGCTGCAGTGTTTTGTCCAATAATAGCATGATTTAAGACTTTTCTATTGTAGGGAATGGAGGCTTTTCCTTATTAATTGCGCTAAAGGCACTAAAAGAGTAACTAAAGCCATTTGCTCCTGCCTAAGCAATTGAGACATTTGGCTAAGACTTGGCAGGAAAAGAAGAGACGCAAGTGTATGACAGCTGTCAGTCTTGTAGAATTTGACAGAGATGTAATCTCTGATTTCTCTTCACTGAGGGAGTTCTTACAGGAGGGGGAGATAGATAAATGCTGTGTCAGAACCTGTCTCTGTAGAAAAACAAAGTGCTTTGTGCAACATGAGATCTTGATGAAAAGAGATACATCACATTTACATCAGATCATTTTGCCTCCCTAGCCAAAAACTGAATCTTAGGCTTCCTCACACAAGCTACACATGTTTACCAAACTTGTTTTAAGTCTCATGGGACATGGGAACAATGCTTCATATTCTTCCTTTCCATATTTTATTAGGAGAAGCCAGACAGTCTGTAGATGCCTGGAAGGTGATTATTCAGTGAAAGATTGTACACTCTCTCCCTTGGTCAAATCATAAATAAGGTAGGTGCAAGAACTGTGCACCCACTTAGGAAAATATCTTTGCTTTGAAAATAAATAAATAAAGCAGATTCTGTTGCATTAATCTGTAAAACAATAGAAACTGCAGATTTTTTTCCCCAACACAATAGCATGGACCGCCATCAAGCCAAGTGACAGTCCAGTTTTTGACCCTGGAGCTGAAGCTGCCTTGTACAATCCCTACAGAGTTAAGAGGAGATTTTTAATTGGAAGAGAAGACCTTCCAGCAATTGCCATGTGTCTAATAGGTAGTAGGATTAAGATTATCCAAGTTATAGAATATTCACCTACAATGACAAACTTCTGGTCACTTTCACTTTTGCAGTGCTCCCATTTATCTTAACGATGCGAATTGAGGCCTGCTTCATTTTTAATATATTAAATATACTTTTCCTTTCTCACATGCTGGAAGAATTAATGAACACAATTTTATTTTGTGACCTCATTTACACATCCATGCCTACACAACTAAACCTTCTTTCCTTTCCCAATGTCTCCTTAGCAAGTATATTTGTTGGGAGGAAAGAAGAGAATCCTAAATACAAGCAAACTTATGCTAAACTTATTTTTTTCAGCTGGGAAATGCTATCTTCAAGCACCTCAGATTTCAGTAAACTCAGTGAAAGCAAACGTAGGCAGGTCAACTATGAATGCAAGATAAAATTAATATGTCCTGTGCTACAATTCACTTCACTACCCTTTAATTACAAGATCAACAAGAGTACATCGCTTCAACAGAAGCATACAATGAATACTGAGGCACTTCCTGACTGCTGCTCCAACATATTTGAAAGGAGCTTGATTTTCATTTTCTAATATGTATTTTGTTTGTTATTTCTGAACCCGCCTGCTTGCAGAGGTGTGGAAGACTTGTAATACATGTTGACTCAGTTGTATGCTGATGACCTCAGAAACTTTGACATTCAGTCAGCAGGCTATTTAAGTATTTAACAAAAGACAGTTAATTTATAATAAGAAAAGAATAGTTATCCCATGGATGTGTTGAAGAATTTTCTCCCACCCCCATATACAAAATATTTTCCTATTGTATATAATTTTAATGCACTTTTATTGTTTATTTGTTTGCTTGGTTAACTACCACAGTCAATGAGCATTTCTGGCAGGCAGTGCCAGTAAAAAATATAAAATCAGTACATGAAATCACAAGTGCAACAAAACTGTTTTAGAACTGGAGAACCAATGGGCCTATAGGTGGCCTTGCAGTAAAACCTTTTTATTCCCAATTACTGGTAGAAATAAAAATATCCAGAAGTTCAGAAATTCAAAATACATGTTTTCAGTCTTAAGACAAATATATTAACCGTATATTATGTCAAGAAAATGCAATGTTATACTACAATCTGTATCTTCTAAATGTGTTGGGGAGAGTGGGCACTGTAGTCTAACAATTTTAGATGGGGTCAATTGGAAATATCTCCTGCTCTGGAGATATTTTTTTTAACCTTATCCATTTCAAATGCACACCTTAAAAGAAAGAAGATGGGTAAGTGTCAAAAGAGTATATAGAGCAGGGATCGCCAATCCTCAGACCGCGGCCCATTTCTGGGCCTTGAGCCATTCAGAACTGGGCCACAGAAGTGACGGGTGAGTGCATGTGCACACATCCCCACCTGTGCAAGCATCAGATGTTCTCCATTTGCACAAGCAGCGGGCGCACAAATGGAGCTGCATCAGGGGTGAGTTCTACCTACCTTTACTATCGGTTCACAACGGGGCTGTGCCCAGAAGCATTCTGATGACGTCAGGGTCGGTGGGCGGAGCCTCCCACCGGTTTTGCTATCAGTTCTATAGAACCGGTCTGAACCAGGGGCAACCCACCACTGAGCTGCATGTGTGCATGCTTTCTGCATGCTCATGCAGAACCATCTTCTTCCCCTCCCGGGTGGTCCACAAAGCCACAAAGATTGGGGAACTCTGATTTAGAGGGTTTGGGGAAGGGGATTGGTGCTTTTGAGTTTATCTTCACTCCTAGTAATTAGCTGGACTAGTCCCTGGAATTTTCTTGGCAAGATTTTCAGAACTGGTTTGCCATTGTATCGTTCCCTGACCTGAGATAAAGTAACTGGCCCAAAGCTGGGTTTGTGCCTAAGGAGAAACTCAAACTCCCCTATTCAATTACTAGCCTGGTGCCTTAATACTATATCAAACTCGTTCTCTCATCACCAATTTAAAGATACAACGAAATAAGAGCCTTGGATAGTACAGTGGTCTAAAGCCCTGTTATTAACATCAGCTGCCTGCAATTATTGCAGGTTCGAATCTCACCAAGGCTCAAGGTTGACTCAGCCTTCCATCCTTTCTAAGGTAGGTAAATTGAGGACCCAGTTTGTGGGGGCAATAAGCTGACTTTGTAGAAATATACAAAAGTATGAAGGCTATTGCTTAGCGCACTGTAAGCCGCCCTGAGTCTCCGGAGAAGGGCGGCATATAAATCAAATTTTAAAAAAAAAGTTACGATGTTAACCTGAAGTTATCTCTTCTAATATACTTGGTCTCTACAAAAGTGGAGGGTTCTCTATAATTATTAAATCTCCTGGGGTTTGTACTGTTCGTTTAATAAGCCATTCATCTTCTATCCATCACTTATTTGGAAGGCAGCATTATATTCTTTAGCATCAGCTAAATAGATTTAAGGGCAACAGAACTAAAATAATACTATTTTCTTTTTCTTTAAACGCACCTAAGTCGCAACAACGCTAGATGATGCAAAATCCAGAGCATTCTGGAGTTATACACTAGTTTCCATAAGAAATTAGCTGTCAAAATAAATAGTAAGAAAACAATAATAATTTTATTATTTTAGAATAAAAATAATGTTATAATTATTATAAGAAAGCAGGAATGACAGGTAATAGATAGATCGGTAGATCGATGCAATGAAAAGTGTGATTTTAAATATCAACATAATGAAAGCATTTAATAATGGAAGTGAACAGATGGAAGGAGGGCATTGCAGTTCTGAAAATCCTGCTTGGTGACCCTTTAACACGGTGTCAAACTGGCGGCCCGTGGGTCGGATGTGACACATGCAGGCCACGCCCACCTCAGCTCCGCAAAGGGGAAAACCATCGCGATATGTCACGTGATAGCAACATGATGCTGCAAGTTTGACACCCGTGCTTTAACAGAAAGGGTCTTACAGTCCTTGAAACAAAGGTCCATTCCTAGCTATGTTGAGCTTCCAGAAATATAATTTAATGGATTTTAAAATTAAGCAGTTGCTACTGTTACTAAAAGAAAATTTGAATCCAAAAATCCTTGCCAATTACTGCAAATCACCCAAAGTACTGCCAACAGATCCTGATTTATCTTCTGCCTGCCCTGATTATATATCACTTTAGCTTGTTTTTATCTGCATACTTAAAAATATAGAGAAACAAAATCAACTCATACATTTTGCAATTTATACATTTTACAGTCTCCCTATTTTATTCAAGGCTGGATATAAATGCCACAAATAAAATTAAATGAAACGTATAAGCTCAAGAGGCTTCTCTAATAACTGATAAAATCTCTTTAGGCAGAACCTAAAAAGAATCGGGACAAAATCCTTCATTTGAATTTATGTTAATTTTTGTTATGAAAAATTTGGTTTTGTTAGATAACTGAAACACCGTGGAATTAAAAAACAGTTATTCTTTTTAAAAATTCCTCACATACCTTTATGGTTATTAAACCTGTGAAGCATTATACAGTGAATATGAATAGTAAATTGATGGTGTGTGATAATTGATTCCTTTATTAATAATAAGGGATGTAATGCTCTGTGGATTTAATTCTTCACAGGAAGCTTAAGAGGCAGCACTGGGAACTGTTTTCCACACTTATCTTGGCTCTGTTTGCATAGATTTCCATTGCTAAACACTTGCATTCACCTGTTTTTTGAGATTATGATCAGCTGTATCTTATGAAAACTGTCTCTTTAACATAGAAACTAACTATAATCCATAATAAAACTAGTTTTATTCGTGTGACAATCTTCTTTCCTGGGCCTGTGTGTTTTATGGAGGTAATCCACTCTGTTGTTTCCACAAAGGATCAAAAGGCACTGCTGATTCAATTCAATGATCTGCTTTAATTCAATAAACAATACATTTGTTCATGTATGAAAATCCTTGTGTATGTTCAGAAACCATTGTGCTTGTTGGCACAATGCATGGCAGCTGTTCCATCTTATAGATACACAGAGTTTCTATACTTGACAGCATTTCTTCAAAAGGGTACTTTGATGAGCTGCAATCAAATTCATTGCCAACGAATTGCAGTGTGTTCTCCATGAAGAGTTGATATGTTGCAAAGCATTCTTGGGAATCTGCCCAATAGTATTGCTGGCTTTAGCTGATTCTAAATTGGCATGAAAGCTTTCATTAAAATATACCAATATTTAACTGTGCATTCCTGAGGAGGCTGAATGCATTGGGCAAGGAAAACTTTTAAAAGTACTTATCTGTCTTTGCAGTTCTCCTTAGTGAAGAACTCCAGCTGAGTTTCTAAAGGGAGTTAGCAAGTTATATTTTCCAAAATTCTTTCCTACGGTACTTGCATGCTGAAGTGTTTATCCTGAAATGGGGTAGCAGGGCTCTTCTGAGATCCATTCCACCCAGGAGAACAGCCATGCCATACTTGAATCTCAGGAGTGCCTGGGGGGATGTAGTCCACCTGCTTCATCTCCCTTAGTCCCTTTCCCTTGCTTTCTTTCATTCTCAGCAGGATGCAGGCTAGTGAAGTGCGGCTTTTGAGGAAACATCTCACCAGCTGTGGTATCACTGCAAGTGGCCCATCCTGAACTAAGTCTTCAGCATCAGATTCTTCCCTTCTAGATCTGTGGAGGAATTCCTGTTTTATCATCCCAAATGGACTGACTGGAAGTGATGAGAAATGATCTCTTCAGCTTTCAGAGGGCAGTGAAAAAACCCCACTCAACTACAGAAAGCTTAATTCTTCCATTTGATATCTATCTAAATGTTAGTAGTAGCACAGGTAGTCCTTGGGTTATGATGGCAATTGAGACCAGGATTGCCATCACTAAGTAATGCAGTTGTAAAACACAATGTCAGGTAACCCCATCACTTAGCAATGACAATCCCAGAAAACTGTTGTAACCACAAGATGCATGGGTCATTAAGCTGGAAGTGATGGGACTTGCTCCACAGGTGCTGTGGAGGGTTGGGGACATCCAGCACACAGTCTGTATGCAAGTTGGGGAGGCTGAGAGAGGGGGAGTTGCAACACTGCACAAGTACAATAAAGCCATAGAATGGAAGGCAAGGTGCTGGACAAATGCAGGAAAGCCAGAATGACTTACTGGAACAATTTGCTGGCTTCCCCATTGACTTTGCTTATGGGAAAGTGGCAGGAAAGGTCCCAAATGGAGATTAAGTGTCTACAGATTCCTGTACCATCATAATGCTGAGCCAGGGATCCAAATTGCAATCATGTGATCTCAGGGCAGTAATGGGTTCCTTACCTTCTCTGCCGGTTCAGAATTGTGAGCGTGTGTGTGTGCTCTCTTTGCTTGTGCGCTGCGCTTTTGTGCATGAGCAGAACCTTCTGTGCATGCACAGAGCATCCGTGATGACATCCAGGTGGGTGGGCGGAGCCTCCCGCCACCAGCACTACCAGTTTGCCTGAAACGGGGCAAACCGGTAGAAACCCACCACTGTCTCAGGGGTGTTGCAATGACCACAATTCCAAAGGTCAGTTATACATCAATTTTTTCAGCACCACTGTAACTTTGAATGGTCACTATGGATGAGGTTGAGGACTACCTGTATTAGTATTATGCTGGGGATGACATAAAAGTATTATTTTAGAGAGTTAATATACCATAAAGTTTGAGAATCCCTGTTGTAGTTCAAAGTTTGGGAGACAGATTTAGACACATCTCTTTATTTCAACCCTGGCATCGTCCTTCAAAGCCAACAGGCTCTTAACAGGCTTACAATAAAATGGTGCTACACTACATAGAGTGTGCAACTGGTAAAATGCAAGTGCAATTTACCTTTGATGTGGTTAGTTCCTTGACTACTCTGAAGAATCTAGCATGTCTTCAAAATCAGCTTTTTAAAGGTTCTGAGTTCTATATTCTAATGGAGGCAGAGGGATTATAGAGAGGAAGAGACACAAGCATAACCTTGTGAAAGAAATCAATGTCTGTTGAGAGATGGACTTCACCCATAGATAGCCTATGCCATCACCATCACTTCTGAGAAGGGAAAAAGTTGATTGTCAAAGAGCTCTCAATCATATTTTAAAGTTTTTGGAGGCCTATACAGTGGCTTCAGTCTTCTACAAATAGAGGTGCTGATAATATGCTATTATTCAAACATGAAGCCAGGGGAGATCAGCTGAGCACAATTGTACTGTTTCTGGGATGATTCATTATGACTACTGATGAGGTAATCACAAGCACTTATCAGTAACAATACATTCTTTCAATAGCACTAGTTGCTTTATATAAATGGCTAATTAGAAAAGAAAGAAGAAGGTTGACAGATATTTGGAAGACTGAACAATTATTCTCTTCTTAGCATGCAGTCACATCTTGGGACTAATGGAGACATTTTGCCTTACATTATTTTCAAAGTTCAGTTCAGGAGATGTAAGGCTTTCCCCAAAAAATCAAATTAAAGTGTTATCCACCAGTCCTTCAACCAGCGGAAAGATATGCCATCATAAATTATTTTACCTTTTGCCAATTCCAACTTCACCTTACTTGTAAGGCTGGGGAATGTAACTGTACTTACTAATTTACTAAAAAAAAAAAAATCACCTGCTGGACAGAAAAGCAAATATCAATCATGCTCTTTAATGAGTAGTGTGAGGTGAAATGAGTTTAGATATACAGCAGGGGTGTCAAACTGGTGACCTGCAGGCCAGATGCGTCAGGTGCAGGCCATGCCCCTCCCCTCCAGCTCCACGAATGCGAAAAACGTCATGAAACATCATGTGACGGCAACATGATGCAGCAAGTTTGACACCTGTGATATACAGGATCTGGGTTGGATTGTCTACACAACCTTTCTGCTTTCATGGAACCCATCTCTCCCCATGACGTATGGAGGAACTGAAGGTGTTAAAGTGAAAGGGGCGTTGGTCTTATCTGATTCACTCCTTTGTGTGCTGCGGGAGAATCCAAGGATGGGTTGACACTTGCTTTTCTGCCCAGAGACAGTTGTCAAAGCCACACCTCCTCTGCTTGTCTGAGCGCAGTTTTTGATGAAGGCATAGCCCTGTACTAGATATAGTTCCAGAGATGATATTGGCCACGCCTGGACTCTGGACTATATGGTCACCAGGGTGGGTTTGGATTCTCCCACAGCATACAGAGAAGGAGCATATCAGGTAAGACCAACCCCCCTTCTCCAGTGTGCTGACAGGAGAATCCAAGGATGGCACACACCAAAGCCAGCAGTCCTAAGGGTGGGCAGCAGTTCGGTCCAGGGTCCCCAAGGCTGTATGAACCTTTTGGAGAACTCTCCTTCCGAAGACCACTTCTGCTGAGGTGAAGGCGTCCAGTTTGTAGTGCTTGATAAAGGGTGATGGGGAGGACCATGTCGCCGTCCTACAGATGTCCTCAATCAAGGCCTGTTTAGCCCATGTGGCCATCATGGCTGCACTCCTGGTTCAATGGGCCATTACTTACCCGTGTAGTGGAATGGCCTGAGTCTCGTAGGCCTTGGCGATACACGCCATTATCCACCAGCTTACGGTTGATGGCGTCACCTTATTGCCCATGGAAGATGGCTGGAATGACACGAACAGGGATTCAGATTTTCGAATAAAGGCCGTCCTCTTGATACATCTGCAGAGGGCCCTCCTGATGTCCAAGGAGTGCCATTTCTTTTTTTTAAAATATTTTTTATTTTTTAAAATAAAATTACAAACAACATATACAATACTTCACCCTGTGCTATACATAAGAAAGGAAGATTTGGTTCTTCGGATATATCCTCATGATCGCCAAAATCCACGTTCTCGGGGTACAGGTACCGAAGCATCCAATTTTCCAAAGGCATATTCCATGAATGGTTTCCAAATTTTCCAGAAAATATCCTCTTTATAGTTACCATTTCTAATTTTAATATCGCATGTCATTTTACCATTTAAAGCTAATTTCCACATTTCACAATACCACTCTTCTATTCTAAAATTCATATCTAATTTCTAATATCTAGCTATTATAATTCTACCCATTATAATCATAATTCTAATCAATTCTTTCTCACATTTTGTTAATTCTATTTCCTTAATTATCAACAATAATATAGTTTCTGATCCCAATATTATTGCTTTCCCCATCATTTCAAATATGATTTTCTCCAATTGATGCCAAAACTTTTTAACTTTAGGAGTGCCATTTCTTCTCCAGGGCATGAATCAGCCCCGGGCAGAAGTCCGGCAATTTGATTTCCTGAGCTCTATGGAACCAGGAATTCATTTTGGGAAGAAAAGAGGGGTCCAGCTGCAGAACCACCCTGTCCAAGTGAAAGATACAAAGGTCCTTTCTTACTGAGAGAGCTGCCAGTTCAGATATCCTCCTGGCTGATGTGATGGCCATAAGGATGGCGACCTTGAATGATAAGAATTGAAGACTGGCTGTCCTCAATGGCTTGAAAGGCACAGAGGTGAGGGCTTGCAGCACCAAGGGAAGGTACCAGGTGGGGGACCTATGAACCACAAGAGGTTTTCAGTTCACTGCACCTCTGAGCATAATTGGGTGATGAGTGAGGGACTCCAGATCTCTGCATGCTAATACCGTGGACAGAGCAGCCACCTGTCTGTGAATGGTGTTAGGGGACAATCCTTTGTCCAGCCCTTCCTGTAAAAAATTGAGGATCTTTGGAACCGATACAGAGATGGGTTTGATATGACCCTTGGAGCACCATTGACAAAATGCTGTCCAGGTTGCATTATAGATCCTGTTAGTCAATGGCCTTCTGGAGGCCTGAATTGTCTGTATCACCTTCGTGGAGAATTTGTCCTTCCTTGGGACACTCCTCTCAAATGCCAGACAGTCAGCTGGAACCATTATGGCTCTGGATGGACCAAGGACCCCTGGCTGAGAGAGATCCATTCCTAGGGAATCCTCCAGGGTCGGGATACTGAGAGGCTGATTAGATCTGCATACCAAGAGTGTCTGGGCCAGTGAGGAGCAAGAAGGAGGACCTCTTCCCTCTCCGCCAACACCTTCCTGATTACCCCTGGAATGAGAGGAAGAGGAAGGAAGGTGTATAGGAGCCCTTGGAGCCAAAGGCTGTGGAGTGTGTTGACCCCTTCCACTCTCAGTGTTGCAAACCTGGAGAAGAACCTGGGCAACTGTGCATTCCTTGGGGTGGCGAACAGGTCCAAGATAGGCTGGCTGAACCTCTCAGGCAGCTCTTTGAATAGATCCAGGTACAGCCACCACTCAGAGTGATCTAGAGTGGTCCTGCTGAGCCAGTCCGCCTGTACATTTGCCCTCCTGAAGATGTGCTCCACCCTGATGGAAAGAATATGCCTCTCCATCCAGAGTCCCAATTGTTCTGCTTCACACATGAGGGCACAGAGGTGAGGGACCGAGTGCCATCCTGGTAATTGATGCAAGACTTGGTGGCTACATTGTCCATTAGAAGCAGAAAGTGATGGCCAGTGACGGTATTCTGGAAGTGACAAAGGGCCAAATGCGCTGCCCTGAGCTCCAGCCAGTTGATGTTGTTCCTCAGATCCATCTTGAGTCCATCGCTCTTGTGCCACCTGGAACTGGAAGTGTGCGCCTCAGCCAAAGAGGCTGGCATCTAAGGTTATAATCAAACGGTTGGGCTCCTTGAACATGCATCCCTTGGACATCGCTTGGGACATCCACCATTGGAGGGACCGAAGTACCTTTGGTGGAACCTGAACCTTGGTATTGGAATTGCTGCTGCCGGACCTTTAGTATGGCAGAAGAAACCACTGCAAGGTCCTGGCGTGCGGTCGTGCCCAAGGGACAATCGAAATACAGGAAATTATCTTGCCCAGGAGCTGTGAGACAAGAGTCAAGGGCACTGATCGTTCCACCCAAATCTTGCTCATTGAGGCCTCTATACTGGCCTGACGTTCTTGGGAGAGATAGACCTTGCAGAACCTGGTATCTATCACCGCGCCAAGATGTAACAGGTGAGTGGTGGGAATCAAGTTACTCTTCTCAAAGTTGACTGAAAACCCATGGTCCTGAAGGGCCCAGATTGTAGTCTAGAGATTCTCTTTTGCCTGAAGAAGCGATGATGATTGTATCAGGATGTCATCTAGGTAGCACTGTACACGCACGGGAATTGTCCTGAGGTATGTTGCCAGTGCTGCCAACAACTTTGTAAAGGTCCTGGATGCAGAGGCCAGCCCAAATGGTAGGGCCCTGTATTGGAAGTGATGTCCTGCATAATAAAATCTCAGGAGCCTTCAGTAGATAGGCACTACTGATAGGTAGGCACTATGTATAGGTAAGCCTCCGTCAGGTCCACAGACATTAATAAATTGTCCTCTTGAATGACACCCAGGATGGACTGTAGGGAGTGCATCTTGAATTATTTGTATACTAGGTGGATGTTCAATTTCTCAAGATCCAGAATTGCTCTCCACCCACCACCATCCCGAGTTCTTCGGGACTAGGAATAGGATGGAATAGAATTCTAGTCCCTACTAGATTTAGTAGATAGGTCATTTTGTAGGTTCTGTCATTTAAGGACATACATTTGGGAGGTCTTAAGTAGTGAGCCTTATTGTTTTTAAGCTTCATGGTATGTTGACCAGAGTCACTTGTATTATGAGATGTGAAGCTACATAAATTTGAAAAAAACAAATAATTATGTATTGAACAGCAGGCTTAGCCACTTCTCATGCTGCCTGACTTAATAGGTAGCAGGCACTAAGGCAGAGGTGTTAAACTCGTGTCGTCACATCATCACGTGAGGTGACGTATCGCAACTTTTTCCCCCTTCGCTAAACTAGGGATGGGCGTGCCCAGCACATGATGCATCCAGCCCACGGGCCGCGAGTTTCACACCCCTGCACTAAGGGAAGGGAATTCTTCAAGTGTTCCTCATGACTCCTCCTTGGCACCTGCTACATATCTGTTGGGTTATTTCTAAATGCAAGTCTAGCAATCTTTTGAAATAGCATGCAGCCTGTGTTTAAAGTATCATGGCCAAAGATACAGAATAGGTGCAGTAAGATGCAAGAAGGAGTGACAGATAGCAAGGAAGAGTCAAGATTGTAAGAGAGGTTGACAGCAGAAACCTTGCTTTTTCTGAAGGTCTGGGGGAAGGTATCCAAAGTAGTCCTCGTTTAGCAACCATAATAGGCTATTGCTTAATGCATTGTAAGCCGCCCTGAGTCTCCGGAGAAGGGCGGCATATAAATATAAATTTTTTAAAAAATTGGGATTGGTAACTCAATTATTAAACAAACTGGTCACTAAATGAAATTGACAATGCTTATGATCTTCTTTTCTTCATTTTACAGATCTGTAAAGATCATAAATGTGAGGATCATTACCTCGCTATTAAAACTGAGCAGTTTTTAAACAAGGCAGTCACTAAACAAGGACTATCTTGTTTGTCTTTCCTAGAAACTGTTGAGCATTGTTATATCTGCAATCTGTAACAAGCCATCATCTCAAGTTCTACCTTTATTTGGTGGGTATAAATATTCCATATTAATAAGAAAAACACAAATATTGTTTTGATCCTGGGCCCAAATGATTATCAGCTGGCCCTACCGAGGGGCCAGTCTATGTGATCAATGACTCCTTCACAGCTTTCCACTACTTCTGCTCTAGAGCACACCTGTCAGTTCAGCTTTTCACAGTTTTTCATTCTTTAAATCAACTTTAAAATTTGGAATATTTTTTAAAAAAATGTGCACTCATGTTTATATTATTTATTCTTATGTATTCATTTTAGTACACCTTTGCCTAATGTTCACACACATTTTGCAAACAACTTTACTAAATGTTTCCTTCTGTACATTTCTGGGAACAAACTCATTTTAAAGAGTTTCCCCCTAGTACACATTTTTGTTATTACTGAAATGATTGGGCAGAACTGCAAACATTAAATAACCTGAATCTGCATTTTATTTCAAAATGCAAAATTAGATCAACTCATGTTGAAATAGAGATGAAATTAATTACCCACTTCTACCTGTACTTTGGTGTAAAAATACTGTGATGTGCGTATCTCCGAACATTAGGGATCCACAACCATGATGTACCTGCTGTGTTTTATAATAACTTGACCTTGGAGGACTTTCCCTCCCCATAAATGCCCAGGTTGCATTTTGGTTTATATTGAGCCCTCACAAAAGGCACAATGATTTTTCCCCTCATGTGAGCAAAGAAACTTGATTATCTTGCTAAGCTATAATGATAGCTTTTCCACTTTCCATATTTTTTCAAGCAGAGATGTTAAAATGCTATTTGGCTCTGGCCATGATATGGAAATTATTATAATTAAAAATAATAAACTCATTATCAACACCTGTGGTGAATGTCGCATGTACATATGCCTATTTCACTCGTTGGAGATAAATGACACTATATGGTTTTGGTTGAAAGAGGGGGGGGGGGGGAAATCAGATTTATAACTTATGTGAAGAAAAACTTTTTTCTTAGTTATCTTTTTGTTCTTCTACAAAACCCCACAGATTTGTCGACAGTCTAATTTCTTTAAACAGCCTGCTATTTATTCTACTTTTTGATTGTGTTACAATATTTTGAAACAAATAGATAAGCCATATCTTGATTTTCATTCCTCTTTTCCTATTCTTTTGGTTTATGCTACATTTTTGTAATTTGCTATTCAAATGGACAACAAGCAAATTGACCTGCAAGTGTCATTCTGTGTTATTTGTTTTGTTTAGTGTTTTGCAAGTGTTGTTATTTATTTTGTTTATTAAAATGATCTTCTTCTGAGAAGTGATAAGACTGCCATTAAAATCAAACTTCTTGATGGTGCTAATGTATGCACATTGATGGCACTATAAATTATGAAAACCACTCCTCATTTAACTTTCCATTTGTTTTTTATCTTCCATTAAAAAGAAGTAAAAAAAGCGGGAAAACCAAAGTGTAACATTTTCCACATGTCATACCTGGTTAAGTCACCACTTAATGGGCTTCCAATGGCCAAATTTGATTAAATACTTCTATATAGTTTCTTTCAAAAATAATAATTTAGCCTTAGCCATTATGGGAATGTTTATTAAGTTAAATTGGTTCCCTGAGAAGTTCTACAATGAACTCTTGAAATAAATCCAGCTTTGTGGATGTACTCAGCCAACACTAAAGTGCCAAGCATTTTTATGACTATCAGAAATACTCCGTTAACGACTTTCAGATTGTCAAGGCAGAGATATTCATTAGGCTCCCATCTATTTGTCTCACATCTATGCATCTTACATAGTAGGATCCGGGTCAATCTGGGTCAGTCACGGTGACCAGTGGTTTAGTCTTCTGAGATTTTGGACTCATGCTGGAATGCAGGGAACTTCTCTGTCACCACAATGTGTTCCATAGCATTCAAAAAGTCTCTGCTTTGGGCCATGGTAATTCAGTCATGTCTGAGTGGGAGGAAGGTACTTCGCTGTCAGTCTTCTGGCTTTAATTTTATGAAGGGTTCTCACTATTAAGAATAGTCAGAAATCTCACTCCTATCACCAATCCAATAAATAGATAAGTGGAGGGCACCAGATTCTACTGCATTACAGCATGTTGGGAGGGCTTGCCTCAGTCTGAGACAAATAAAAAATAGCAGTTCCTGATTACTTACATACTCATAGTTATATTCATATATGGCTGTACATATCGAGAAAACTCTAAATTCCAATGGAAGGATTGTAACACCCCAGGGTTTTCACTCCTTTTTGTGTGTTACTGGGTTTTTAAGGGTAGGAAAAATAACCACAAGACACTGAGAAGTGAATCACTAGCATTTTAATGTTTAATGCATTTAACTAGCATTTTGATATTTTAATTATTTTTTTCTACTTGTGTTATAATTTGTAAGCCATCCAGAGTCACTTGATAGAGGAGATGGGCAGCATAAAAATGTTAAATAGGGAGGATCTAGCCCAATAACTCTCAATACAAATTGTTATTTGTTGCAATATATATTTATTCACAACTTCAAAGGTATCTGACCTATGTCCTTTCCTTTCAGGTGTGTGTCTGGAACTGCCCGATGCCCATGTGGCTGGTGCTTTTGTACCCAGGGGGAGGAGTTAAGGTAAGGTGGGATTTGGGAGTTATGGGTTGTGTAGTGGTGTTAACCCTTGATGGACCATGCAGTAGTGGGAATATATATACAGGTTAGACATTTTACATGACAAAACCCCTTCTAAATGTCTAACTGATGGAAAATACATGTATATACACGTGATTCATATATAAACACATAATTTAGACATAAGGTATGCGTGTTGTTTCTGATGCAATGGCTTGGTGAGTATGTCTGCCGTTTGCTCCTCAGTATCACAATGTATGGCTCTGATGAAGCCAATCTCTGAAAGCTGTCTAACATGTTTACATTTTATATCAAAGTGACGTGACTTTTGACCAATGGTGTTGACTTTTGATATTTCGATAGCTGCTTTATTGTCCTCGTGGATTACTGTAGGGTACAATATCATTGAGTAAGTCATTGAACCAGGTTAAATTATTGGCGGCCTTGGACATATAGACAAACTCTGCTTCGGTGGTGGAGGTGGCTACTAGTTTCTGTTTACCTGTATACCAATGTATGGGACTGTTGTTGAGGTAGAAGATGTAGCCAGAAGTGCTCTTCCGGCTTTTGATGTCTCCTGCCCAATCTGCATCTGCGTAGCATGATAGTTTAGGTTCCTTGGATGTATCTGGTTCAAGGCACAAATAAGCATTGGCACTGTATTTCAAATATCTAAGTATCTTCTTGATGGCGTCCCAGTGGTATACGGTGGGTTGGCTGACATGTCTGGAGAGTAGGTTAACTGCTAAAGCAATATCGGGCCTTGTTCAATTGGCTATGTATAGCAGTGATCCTACTGTAGACCTGTACAATTTGTTATCTGTAAATGGCTCTGCTTCATTATACATATTCTTTAGGAAGTCCGGTTGCATGGGAATTTCGCTGGGTTTAGCTTCTGACATAATACATTTGTGTAATAGCTCTATGATTTTTTCTTTTTGAGAGAGTTTGAAACCCTTGTCTGTTTTGATTATGTGAACTCCTAAGTACTTATCTACTGTTCCCAATGATTTTAGTGAAAAATGCTTCCTTCACTCAGCAGCAAAACTATCACATCTGGATTTCTGTTTCCCTATATATAATATATCATCTATGTAAACAAGGACACTCTCGATTGACCCTTCTTCCCTTTTTATAAAAAAACATTTGTCTGCTGAGGTGGCTGTGAAACTCATTGATTTTAGGGCCCTGGATAAGCATTCATACCACCTTTTGCCTGACTGTCTGAGACCATATAGACTTTTGTTCAGGAGCCAAGTGCTATCTTTCCCATCATTAAATCTAGGTGGGGCCTTGACATAAATTTTCTTGTCTAAATCAGCAGGCAGGTATGCTGTTTGTACATCAAACTGATATACCCCTAGTCCCAGTATGGAGGCTATTACCAGGGCATTCTTGACACTCTCGGCCCTGACAGTGGGGGAGTAGGTGTCTGTGTAGTCCTCTGGGTATTTTGGGGTGAATCCTTGAGCAACCAGTCTAGCTTTCTACAGTATCTTATTATCTTCTAGTGGTTTAATCTTGAATACCCATTTAGTCCCAATTGGTTTTTTATCATCTGGCATTTTGGCTGGCATGTATACTTGTAGGTCTTTAAGGCTCCTCATCTCCCTTTCCATAGCCTGCTCCCATTTCTCTTTTTCTTCTTGAGGGAGTTTGAGTATCTCATCATATGAGCTGGGGGTGATGTTGTTCATCTGTATCAAGATGATGTAGTCTTCGAATCTCTTTGGTTTCTTATTTCTGTTTGCCCTGACTGGCCTGTCTGGTGGTGCGTCTGTCTCATGTAAGCACTCGGTTTCCTTGTCTTGTCAAAGCTTAGTGTGGGGTGTCCTTCCTTCCATTCTTCAATTTTAAGCCCATGGTGTTTGGATCTGTGTGGTTTGATTAACTGTGTCTGTGCCCTGGTCCCTTTCCTTCTGTTTGTGTTTGGATATGTCTCCGCTGAGGAAGATGTTGTTGGAGTGCAGTTTGGACCAGTTGGTGTGTTCATGAAAATCTGCTGATCTTGATACCACAAATTTGTTATTGCTATCTATGAATCTAAAGCCCTTCGTTCCTGGTTCATACCCCATGAACTTTAGTCTTTTGGAAACCTTGTCTCCCTTTCTTCTCAATTGTTTGGGTATATGTACGTCTGCTGGGACACCAAGCACGTGGAGATGTGTGAGGTTGGGCCTCCTTTTATGCATCATCTCATATGGTGTTTTCTGACTCACGCTGGACCATAATCTGTTTAATGTATAATTTGAATAATGGAGAGCTTCTGACCAGAAGGCTTGGCCCATCCCTGCATCTTCCAGAACACATCTCATTATGGTCTGTAGGATGCCATTTTTGCGTTCTACCACACCGTTTAGAAAGGCCGAAAATGGAGAGGAGGTGAAATGCAATATGCCACATTCCTTCAACCATTTGGAAAAGTCCCTGGACATATACTCGGAACCACGGTCTGTCATTATCTGTTTGATTCTGATGTTATGTTGAACCTCCACCCTCTTATAGAATTCCTTAAATCTCTGGAATGATTCATTTTTGTGTTTGAGTGTGTATACAAAACTGTAGCGGCTAAAGTTGTCCACTATGGTCAAGAAAAACCTTTCCCTGTATCTAATAGATGGTCTCAGTGGCCCTACCAGGTCCATGTGTATTAATTGAAATGTGGAGTCAGTGGTCCGCCCTGATTTCTTTGGCCTCGGCCTAGCTTTGATCTTTGAGCATTTACAGACAGAACACTCAAGGTAGTTTTTGCAACTCTTTACTTTCAGCCTTTCAGTACATTCAAACATCTTTTTGACTACTGGGAAGCTAATGTGGCCTAGTCTCCTATGGAGGAGGTGAGCACAGTTGTCGTGGATGGGTTTCCCTAGGGAAATCTTGGTATTTTCGGGTGATTTACAATTGGTGGTCTCCTGGCTGACCCCCCCTGTTTCCCCTTTCTCCTTTTCCTCACTGGCCATGTTTGCATTTACGCATTGTTGATCGCTCTCTTTTGGCGTGAAGTGTGGTAGGCCATCATGTACTGTTACCTCCCCAATGTTTTCTCCATTGCGGGACATGTGTACAGTACCTTCTCTGAATACCACCTCAACGTTAGTGTCGCAACTTAATTTAATTGTGGCTAGTACGTTATATGGTATATTGGGTACGAATAACACCCCCTCTATTTCTCCTATCCCCGGGATGTGAATGTTTCCTTTCCCAATTACTCTTACGCTGCTCTGGTTGGCTACTTTTATCTCAAAATTCACCTCAGCAAATGTGGTGAATAATTTGTCATTGTATGTGGTGTGATTGGTGGCCCCTGAGTCTATCAGCCAAATGTTCCCTTTGCCTTTCTGACTGAGAGTTGGTTCCCCATGTCGAAAGCCATACACAGATCCCATGTTGCTCTCTCAAGAGCTGTTCCTGCGCTCCCTACCTTGCCTGGGGTTGGGAGACCACCCACGCCCCTGTTCCTGTATGGCTCTGTACTCTGGAGATTGTCCCCTTTGGTACCTCCTTCCGGATTCGGGCCTTTCCCTATGTTTATTCTGCCCTCTGTCTCTAGTATTTCTGGGGCAGTCCCTTTTAAAATGGTTCCTGGAACCACATGTGAAACACTCAGGGATACTATTTATCCTGTCCTGAAACTCAGCCCTCTGTGTTCCCTTCTGGACATGTGGCGGTCCTTCCTTAAGCTATCTTCTGCAATCAATTTGTTAGTGAGACTATCTAGTGATATGTGCCCTATGCTTAGGCTGTCTAACTGTGTGACAAAGTTATCCCAGCTGTGATCTAATGAGTTTATGATAATACTCATCATGCTTTCTTCTGTGATGGTCTCACCTCTCTGCAGTAACTCAGCCCTAGTGGCATTGAGTTTCAATAAATGCTCACTCATAGACATCCCTGGCCTAAGTCTGGCTGAGTGAAAGTCCCTCAAAATTCTTGTGGTGGTTGCCCTGCTTCTACTATAGAATAAGCCATAGAGTTTTTGCATAACCTCAAACACGGTCAGGTGATTACCTATGCTGGGATACATGGTGGGTGATATACTCGCTAACAGTAAACAAAATGCTTTGTGGTGCATACAATCAACCTCAAAAGACCATGGCTTATTGGGCAGCTTAGAAATCAGAAAAAGTACATTTTCCCTCATAAATACTATTTGGAGTTGTTGGTTCCATTCCAAAAGATTTTTCCCATCTAATTGTAGTTTGGGAAAGCCACTGGGTAAAGCCCCAGAATCGTGAGAACTGCTACTTACAAAAGGCAGCTGTCCATGGTCCTGGATATGAGGGAACTCACAGTAAGGGCTTGGTATACAGGCTGACAGGTTAAAAAAACAAACGTCTATTTTTTTTTCCTTCAGTTTCAACAGGAGTCATTGAGCATGCGCGAAGCTCATTCTGTGCTGGGATCCATCGGGTGAGGAGCTCGCGGCTGTGGCTTCTGAAGCTAGGCCCAGCCCTGCCAGGGGAAAGTCGGACTCACCCCTGAGGGCCCGGAGCTGGGCCGTGGAAGTTCGGAACCAGTCCTGGGCTGTGGAATCATCGGCGGGAGGCCTGGAAGACTCAAGTTCGCTGGATGGGGCCTCCAGAAGACTGGCTGGTCAGTTGTGGCGGCGAATGGCTCCGGTCTGTAGGTGCTGGTCGTGGAGCGGGCTGAGAAGCCCGGCGGAGGTCTCGGTGTCGATGAGTAGTCCGCTTGGTCCCTGGGTCTTGGGTCTTGCGCTGGCTGGTTCGCAGTGTGCTGTAGTGTCGGTGCTCTGGAGGTGTGTGGTTGTGGCTTGTTGGTAGTTGTTGTCACGTTGCTCTGGCGTGTTGGGGTTGGTGTCCCTTGGTCATTTATTTGGACCCTGGGGATCATCCCGAGGTCTGGAGGGAGCTTGTGTGGCTTGTAGGTGGGGCCAAATGCCGCCGCGAGGGTCTCAATGGCCTTTTCTATTTCGAGCTTGGTAGGCGAGCTCCTGGTGACTTGTTTCTGTTTCTCTCCATTGTTTTTGGGTGCCCCTTTGTTTTTGTCGAGTTCAGGGCTATTTCGCACCAAGAGGTTTGAATCCAGACCTCCCATTGGCTGTTGGTCATTCCAAGATGGCCACCGTGAAAAGCGCGTGAAAGTTGTTTCTGCCACTTCTGGTGTGCCGGTTTGGGACGGCTCCTCTCTTACTGGTGTGGCGGCTTGTAGGTTGGTTTCTGGTCCCTCGATCGCTGCTCCATGGTTTTTAAGCAGGCTCTGGAGGTTCGAGACGAGGTCTTCATTTGAGGCAGGCATTTCCATCATTTTCAGTATGGCTTGCTTGAGGTCATCATTTTTCTGTGATGCGTCTCTGCAGTTATCATTTTCTTCTCTCCGCTGTTTCTCACCCCTGGATGGCATGCTCAGGTCTATGGTCCACACTTTTCCAGTCGGGGTGGTCTTGGTTTGGTTCTGGTGGGTTTAAGTTGCACTGCCATCTGCCTGGTAAATGCTCTGGTGTTTATTCTGTTCTTCTTCGTTGAGCACTCAGCTTGCTCAGACATGGCTGGGAGTTATGGGCAACCATCCTCTGCTACCATCTTGTTAAATAGGGAGGATCTAGCCCAATAACTCTCAATACATATTATTTGTTGCAATATATATTTATTCACAACTTAAATATATCACAGGCTTAAACATTCAAAGGTAACTGACCTATGTCCTTTCCTTTCAGGTGTGTGTCTGGAACTGCCCAATGCCCATGTGGCTGGTGCTTTTGTACCCAGGGGGAGGAGTTAAGGTAAGGTGGGATTATGGGTGTTATGGGTTGTGTAGTGGTGTTAACCCTTGATGGACCATGGAGTAGTGGGAATATATATATAGGTTAGATATTTTATGTGACAAAAATGTAATGCATAAATAAACAAAATTTATCCTAAAAATCTTCTGAATTTCACAATTTTCCATTGTACTGTCAACATTCAGTGACAAAATGTATCAATGATGCAACTGCCATTTTAGAAAGGAATGCAAGGGTAGAGTAAAGGTTTGTCTGTTAAAAGCCTCTCACTTCCATTTCACACTTATTTCACAAAACCAAAAATTAGTTTTATTGTTGTTGAATTCCACTTCTCTCAGTGAAGTGATGGAAGTCGATGTTAAGATATTTAAACATAGTAGCTAGAGCAGTGGGGTTGTGCAGTGAGCCAGAACACACAGTTGTGGTTGATTAGTACCAGAGTACTGCCTCCTGCATGAGGCGATTTCTGCCATAATTGGTTGCTATCAGTATGGAGGGGGAGTTTCCATTTTTTGCTCCACCTTTTTCTTCTGTGTGCAGCGATTTACCTGATGATGCTCCTATTTGCCTGGTTATCTTATTTGTATGTAATTGTAAAATATATTTATTTATATAAAACTACAAGTTTGTGCCAGCATCTCTGACTCCATTTGGACACCAAATGTGCAATTCCCTGACATTTGACTATGCTTGTTCTAAGGGATATGTATACACTGAAGGTTTAGCTTCTTGCTGTGTTGCTGAGCACACTCCCCCCAAAGCCAATTAAATACAATGGTACCTCAGTGCTCATTGTTAATTGGTTCCAGGAGGTGTGATAATTATCAAAAATGGTAAGTAGCAAACATATTTTTCCCATAAGGAATAATGTAATGAGTGACAAGGCAGCCAACATCAACAGGTTCTAGCTTGTTTGTTGAGTATCAAACAAACAATGAGTACCGGGATAAAACTTTTGCATCAAAATACATTGCATACCAAATTTGATGAGTTTCAATACCAAGATAGTACTGTACGTTTAAGATGCATGATTGGCTGGAATCTGACATGAATTAAAAAAGAAGATGCAAAGACCAAAATAGCAATTAAATAACAACAGATCAAACTGGGTAGGAAAGGAGCAAGGGAACAAAGCATCAATATTCTGATAGTAGAAGGATTAGGTAAATCTTTTTATTTATCAAATTTGCTTATTTATCAAATTTCTGCACTGTACATTTCACCGAAGTGACTCTGGGCAGTTTACAACTAAAACATACAGAAATACAAAAAGCACAGTTAAAGAAACAGAAATAAAGACAGAATTAAGGCCAACATTAAAATAAAGATGTTCAAAATGTTTTATATGCTATTTACAAGTTTCTTTCTTAGATCACATTGTAAGTATCTTTCTGTTCCCAAGGAGATTTGGAAAATGGGGGGAAATTCTTGGGTCCATAAACTGTCAGAAAAAGAGAAACTGATGAATGTCACCTTGGAGGACAAGAAAAGCTGAGCCAACTTTTCAGGCAGAGAGTGCCTATAATTATTTACATTACCATCTGTATCAATCTGACACCTCACATTTCAGGTAGTAGAAATGTAATTACCCTTGACTTTCCTTTAGATCTACTAACAGGACTATAATTTGAATTCTGACTCAAAAAGAGGTTTCTTAATTTTTTAGATAGCCTCTGTCCCTGGAGGGTGTCCCAGGAATTTTCCAGGGTGCCTCCTTGCATGACAGCATGAGCAAGTCCATCCTTGGAGAGAAAAAATTGAAATATCTCCTTTAAAAGATAGTGGTCACATTTGCCTGCAGAGCTCTTTGATGGAATAAGAAAGGGAAGAGAGAATGTGTGGAAGGGGTGTTGATCCTCCTTCTCATGGCGCTCAGAGAGAGAATCCAGAAATGGGTATTGCTCCTCTCTTTTGCCTGGAGACTGAGCCTGTCATCTTTTTGGGTAATGCCTCCCTTGTCTGGTGACCTCCCAGTTCGGCAAAGGCATAGTGATGACAAGATTTGTGACCTGTGAAAACACAGTCCTCCCGGACTGTGGACCAGATATTAGCCAGGGTGGGGCTAGATTCTCTCTCTGAGCACCATGAGAAGGAGTGTGTCAGATAGGACCAACACCCCTTCTCCATTGTGCTGAGGAGAGAGAATCCAGGAATGGGACTTACCAAAGCCGGCCTGTCCTACGGGTGGGAAACAATCTGGTCCTCAGTCCCCTGATCAGTGTGGACCGTCTGGAGGACTCACCTGCCAAAGGCTGCCTCAGCCGAAGTGAAGGTGTCCAATTTGTAGTGTCTGATGAAAGGGGATGGAGAGGACCATACTCGACAGGCCTTCTCTATAAAGGCCTGTGTCACCCACACTGCTGTCACGGCCGCAATTCTGGTGGAATGGGCTGTCACACTCTGAGGCACTGGAAGAGCCTGAAGCTTGTAGGCCTTGGCAATGCACGCCCGAATCCACTGTCCCACTGTCAATGGAGTGACGCTGTTGCCAGAGTAAAGGTTTGGAAGGAAACAAATAAGGACTCTGTCCTCCTGAGGGAGGAAGTCCTCTTAATATAAATGCAGAGAGCCCTCCTAATAGCCAAGGTGTGCCACTTCTTTTCCAGAGTTTTGGCCCCAGGTAGAAGTCGGGCAGTATCAGTTCCTGGGCCCTATGGAACCAGGAATTCACCTTGGGAACAAAGGAGGGGTTTAATTGCAGGACCACCCTGTCAAGGTCGAATATACATAGGTCCTTCCTAACAGAAAGGGCCACCAGCTCAGATATCCATCTGGCCGATGTGATGGCCACAAGGAAGGCCACCTTACATGTGAGGAAGTGCAGGCTAGTCTATCTCAGGGGTTCAAAGGGCCCCATGATGAGAGCATGCAAAACCTTCGTCAGGTCCCAGGTGGGATACCTGTGAACCACCGGAGGCCTCAAGTTTGTTGTGCTCCTGAGGAACCTGCGCATGGTAGGATGTTTAGCGTGAGACTCCAGACTCTTACATGATAAAACCGAAGACAGTGCTGCCACCTGCCTATGGATGGTATTAGGTGTCAACCCTTTGTCCAATCCTTCCTAGAGGAACTCCAGAACCTGAGCCACCTGAGCCATGGAAGAAAGGTCCATGTCAGTCCTGGAACACCGGGTGCAAAAGGCCTTCCAGGTAGTGTCATATATCCTGTCAGTGGATGGCCTTCTAGAGGCCTGTATGGTTCGGATGACCCTGGAGGAAAGGTTGTCGTGACTCAGGACTCTCCGCTCAATCGTCAAGCAGTTGGAGCCATTGTGGGTCTGGATGGACCAGGGCCCCCTGGCTGAGGGAGATTCTGTCTTGGGGTATTCTCCAGGGCCAGGCTACCGACAGGTCGACCAAGTTGGCAAACCATGATCTTCCTGGGCACCAAGAGTAAGATTTTCACCCTTTCCATCAAAACTCTCCTGATTACTGCTGGAATTAGCTGGAGGGGAGGAAAGGTGTACAGGAGCTCCAGGGGCCATGGACTGCAGAGGGCATTGACCCCCTCCACCCCTGGTGATGCAAATCTACTGAAGAACCTTGGCAGTTGGGTGTTGGATGGTAAAGCAAATAGGTCTATGACTGAAACGCTGAAGCGATCTGTCAGTTCCTGAAATAGGGTGGGATGCAGATGCCATTCTGAATGGTCCACTGTCACCATGCTGAGGAAGTCCACCTGCACGTTGTTCACCCCCAAAATGTGTTCTGCCTTTAGGGACAGATGGTGTCTCTCCACTCAGAGGCCCAGTTGTTCGGCCTCTTTCATGAGGGACCTGGAATGGGTACCCCCTTGGAGGTTGATATGGGCCTTAGTGGCCATGTTGTCCATCAAGACTAGAATGTGGTGCCTGGCCACAGTGCCCTGGAACATCCTGAGAGCCAGGTGCATTGCCCTGAGTTCCAGCCAGTTGGTATTGTGGCTCAGGTCTGTCTGAGTCCACAGGCCCTGGGCTATCAATGACTGGAGATGGGCCCCCAGCTGAAGATGCTGGAGCCTGTCGTGATGGTCAGACAGCCCAGCTCCTTGAATAGGGATCTCTTGTTGATGGCCTGTGACATCCACCATTGGAAGGACAGCAGTACTTCCTGCAGAACTTGGACCCTTGATTTTGAGTTGCTCCTGTCGGACCTTTGGTAAGGCATTGTAGAGTCCTGGCATGTAGACGTGCCCACAGCACAATGGGAACCATCTTGCCCAGGAGTTGCAACAGGAGTGCAAGAGATACTGTACCTTCATTCAGGATGCACCTTGCCAAGGCCTGTAAGCTCTTTTGTCTCTCCAGTGAAAGGGAGACCATGCACAAAAAAGTGTCTATGATCGTTCCCAGGTGGAGCAATCGGGTGGTCAGAGAGAAATGGCTTTTTGCAATGTTGATCGAAATGCCATGGTCCTGGAGCACCTGGATCATTGTAGGTCCTCCTCTGCCTAAGAGCCAGAGGAGGACTGGATCAGTATATTGTCCAAGTAGCACTGGACTTGATTGGGAGTGCTCGGAGGTGGGCTACCAGAGCTGCCAACAGCTTTGTGAATGTCCTAGGTGCTGATGATAGGCCAAATGGCAGGGCCTTGTACTGGTAACGTTTGTTTGCATAAAAGAATCGGAAGTATTACCTGTGGGAAGGCAGGATAGGTAGATGCAGGTATGCCTCCATCAAGTTTATGGGGATGAGGAAGTTGCCCTCTGGGATGCTCTCCAGTATTGACTGGAGGGACTGCATCTTGAAATGTTTGTAGGTGAGGTATTTGTTCAGCCTCTACAGATCTAGAATTGTTCTCTACACACACACACACATCCCAAGCTCTTTGGGACCACGAACAAGGTTGAAGGACCTTGAGGGACCGGTTGAATGGCCTGGATATCCAGCAGATGTTGAATAGCTGATTCCATAAGGCCTCTCTTCATTGTGCCCCTCTACACAGGGCAACATAGAAAGAATTTTGGGTATATGGAGAGAAATTTGAGTGTGAAGCTGAACCTCACCGTATTGAGGACTCAATTGTCCGTTGTTGTGGCCTCCCATTGATGAGCAAAGAGGCTCAGCCATCTGCCAATGGGAGGGTTGGAATTGAAGTCACCTGGAGCAGTGAAAGGGGCAACTTCCTGAGCCACGAAATAGCTGCTTGCCCAAAAACAGTTGACTGTTGACAGCAGCAAAAAATGACAGCTCCCCTTTGGGAGAGCTTCCCAGCCCCTGGCTTCTGCCAGCTTTTTTGGCTTTGGCCAGTTCTCTCTCGATGGCTTTTTGGTGTCTTTTAGCATCCTTTTCAGCCGTCTTGGAGCCTCTGCTGCTCGCAGTGGCTGTAGTATGGCTCTGAGCCTTCGCTCCTTTAGCAGCCATTTGTTGGCTGGAGGAGCCTTGTCTGCAGCTTGGGGGGGGGGGGGTATGGGAAAAGCCCTATTGTCCCTTCAGGTGGCTGGTGGCTGGTGAAGGGCTCTGGAGCTGCCATTTTCCAGCACGTCGTCTGGCAGAACTGGTCCGCAATGGACTACTGGTGCCATGGCTTGGATTTGCGCCGATCACGCAAGCCGCTGTCAGTGTGTTCAGACAAAGCCAGACAGGGACTGAGTCCCCTCCGCTGCAGCGCAGGACTATGCCAGGAGCCTCAGCTTGTTGGCATGGAGCCGGCTCGGAAATCAAGGCCCCCTCCACTGTGTTCCAGGAATGGCAGGGAGAAATAGCCGGAGAGGCGGCTAACCAGCGGACCGGTTAGCCAACCAGATCGCTATCCAGCAATCTCGAAAGAAAAATTTTCCCCTTTTTCTCACAATTTGAAGAGAATCCAGGAAGCAATGGTGCTGTGAAGCCATTTCATTTTGAATGTCTCTACTGGCTGAAGACTGAGCCGAATTGGAAGGTCACCAGACAAGGGAGGCGTCACCAAAAAAGATGACAGGCTCAGTCTCCAGGCAGAAGAAAAGAGCAACACCTGTTCCTGGATTCTCTCTCCTCAGCGCAATGGAGAATATCTGAATCTGTAGCATTAGAATCTCTCATGGTTTCTGCCCATCCAGTAAGATTGGTCAGAATCAAAGTCACTTCTATTAAAGAATGCCATCTACTTGGACCCAGGAAATGTGCCTTCTATATCATAGCACCTGCCACCCACTATAGGATTTTCCCACACCCCAAATAAGATTTACATAGCTCCTATCCTGATGGTGCCCTCCCTCCCTCCGTCCTTCCCTCCCTCCTTCCTTCTTTTTCAGAAGTGGTTTGCCATTGCCTCCTTCCTAGGGCTGAGAGAAAGTTACTCCAAGGTCACTCAGCTAGTTTTGTGCCTAAGGCAGGACTAGAATTTACAGTCTCTTAGTTTCTAACCTGATGCCTTAACCATTAGTCCAAACTGGCTTTTAATGATGTTTAAAAACCTGAGTTTTCCCCAGGCTTTGAAATAAAGTAATTTTGAGCTCCTGTTGGGTATATTGTGGTTTGTCATATCCATATTCAGTTTCCTTTGTCTTTTGCTGCTTTTTATCTTTTAAAAATGTAAGAATCATTGTCAGGCAGCCTTTAATTATTCCTCCCCACCCCCATTTCCTAAGTACATCTCTACAATGGAAGCACCTAACCAGACTAAGAACTGGAATTGCTTATGTTCTCCCCATTAAAATCAGAAAGAAAGAAAAACTCTTTTATATCATGCTTCCCCCCAAAACAGTAATATATATATTTTTTAAAAAACCTCTTTCTGCCTTCCTCCATGCTGGCATAAGCAAAACCAGTAATTATTGCATTCATGTACCCCCGAAACATAACTTCTTGCAATGAGTTAATCTCACTGAACTATGTGAAAAGCAATAAAGAAATTTAGGATTGCACTTTTCAGCTGGCCAGTTGGCATACATGAGGTACACTGCTGCTCTTGCTCCGCCTTTCTTTTTCAACACAACAGTGTTATGTTTACTCTGCTAATCTTGCCAAGATGTTTTTTTTAATTTTATTTTATTTTGTCCTTGGCAGAATTCTTTTGCCCCAAATCACTTAATGAATGCCATAAATATGATGGGTGACATTTTTTACTTGGCACACTTCTGTAGCTGAAAGAAAGAAATTGTTCACTCTGCCCATTTTCTCCTGTATTTTATTACATAATCTTTTTTTCCCTGTCTTTCCTTCGTAATAAGCTTAAAACCTTCAAGACTTTTTATCTCTTTCCATGCACAGTAGTTATTTCTGCTTAAAATTCAATAATATTGTATAATTATAATGAATCTGTATTCACTCAAGCAAACAGTGTTAGATATTATTATAGGGTAAAAGTTACTCAGGAGTGCCACTGTCTTCTTTTCACATACTTTTGCACAGCTTTCATTTATTTATTAACAAAAATGATTATAAAATGTTTTTACTCTTCTCTTCGACTGAAAAAGCTCCTGGGGGGCTTATACATCAATCATTATAATCCTGGCCAATATTCTTTCAATACAGAAGATGACATAAAAGGAAACAGACGGGAAGGCAAGAAGAAAAGCTCAGACATCAATTCTTAATGTTACAAAATTCTTAATAATGATGAGCCGGTATGGATATACTATAGGGAGAGGAGGAAATCAAAGGCAGCTAGTCTTTAGTATTGTTCATGGAATAATCCTGTTTTCCAATTCTCAGTCTTGCAGGCTGGCAGAGACCGTTTTAAATACAGCTTTATTATCTGCAGTAAGCTCTTTATTCCTGGTAGTACTGTAGATAGAAGTTTCTATTCTTGGCACTTAAATTTAAGGCCTTCCAGATAGTTTTCCATAAGAAAATTCTGTGTTTGTTTGAGCCTTGCCAAAACAGGTTTTTCTTTCTCAGCAAGAGGCAGAAGAGAGGGAAGGAGAATGTTGACAGTCTTAAGCAAGACAAGAAATAAGAAGTAGAAGATCATTAAAGAGAGATCCAAGCTAGAACTAAGGAGAAATTTTCTGACAGGGAGAATAATTAATCAGTGGAACAGCTTGCCTCCAGAAGTTGTGGGTGCTTCATCACTAAAAGAGATTGGACAGCTGTTTGTCCGAAATGGTGTAAGGTCACTTGCTTGAGCAAGGGGTTGAACTAGAAGACCTCCAAAGACCCTTCTAAACATATTTGTCTATGTTATATGTTCTAAGCTCCTAGTGAAGTCAGTACCAAAATAGCCCTGGAGAAACCAAGTCAATAGGTGAGGTCAAATAAAAATGGGACCTATTTTAGATAGATAGATAGAATTCTTTATTGGGCAAGTGTGATTTGACACACAAGAAATTTGTCTTTGGTGCATATGCTCTCAGTGTACATAAAAAGAAAAGATACGTTCATGTTGTGGCCCATAAGCGGCCTGTGCAGCTAGTAGCTGATTCAGATAGCGAGGAGGCTGGTGTGGTGCTGCACCAGCAGCCTGTGCAGTGGCACTCGAGTCAGACAATGAGGAGGCTGGAGAAGATGTGGTGCCAGAGGCAGGGATTCAGCCAGGGCCTTGAGAACCTCCAGAAGCTCCCTTAAGTGAAGAGGATGAAGAGGAGGAGCCTCTTCTTGATGCACAGGCGCGCAGAGCTGCCAAAAGGCAGGAGTGGCTCCTCAGGAGGAAGTCTCCTTGAGAGTAAGGCTTGGGGCTAATTGGCCACTCCCTTAGTCTATTTAAGGAGGAAAGCCGACTGAAGCAATTTGCAGGGAACAACTTAGTTCACATACCTTTCTGTCTTGTCTTGCTTATCTTATCAGCTTCCTGCAAATTGCTTCTGGGCATTCTGCCAACCATAGTAAGCTTTCAGTTATTATTCTTTGAATTCTTGGTGGCTGTTAATGCAGTTAATTAACAGCCATTGTTGTAAAATACTGGTTTATTTAGTAAACTAAGGTTTGAATGGACTTTGTATGTGCTGCGTTCTTTGGGGTCCGTAGTTGGGGCAGAACAATTCATCAAGAATCATAAGGAAACTGTTAAGGGATGGAGCTGACCCAATAACCCACAAGACAAAGTAGCTTCTTCCAGGAATCCTTTTATTGTAGGCCTGACTTGATATTAGGCCCATTCAAAGTAATAGTAACTGACCTTTTGCCCTTCTCTTACAGGTACAAATCAGGAACTGCTGGATGACCTCGTGGTGAGAGGTTATACACCCAGGGGGAGGAGTCAGGAGGTAAGGTGTGGTTACGGGAATGATGGGATATGTGATTTGTTAACTCTTTCCGGGCTGTGTGGTCGTTGTGTGAGATAGTTAGACATTTAACCTGACAGAAACTTTAGGGTTCTTTAACTACAGCATTTGAGATCAAATGTACCCAGATGAAAGAGTTTTATTTTATCTGCCTGTTAGTGACAAATCAGAACATGCTTAAGAAAAGTCACCACATCTGCTGAATGGGCTGGTGTACTGGGACTGCTTCTTCTAGGTCATGAGATTGGACAGATGCAGTGGTCTGGAACAGGAGGAGTTTTGAGAGGCCATATGCCATATAGGCAGAGGTTGCTCTCTCAAAGCATCACATCAGAGAACAACCTGACATTTCATTAGAAAAGGTTCCCCCTATCATGTCATTTCTGACTTTAAGGAACTGTGCTCATCTCCTTTTCTTAGCCGAAAGAGCCAGTGTTGTCTGAAGATACTTCCATGGTCATATGGCCAGCATGATTATGTGCCATAAGAGGCTCACGGAATGCTGTTACCTTCCCATCTAAGTGGTGCTTATGGCAGCGTGAAAGCTTCTGGTGCTAATATGGCTTCCAAAGCTGCCAGCTTATTTATCTACTTGCATTTACATGCTTTCAAATTGCTAGGTTGCCAGGAGTTGGGGTAAGTAATGGGAGCTCACTCTGTCATGTGACACTCAGGTCTCAAGATCTTGAAACTGTCTCTCGGCACTTAAGCTTAGACTAAAAACTGATAAACACACAGATCACCTCTTCATAGTCTTTTTTGGTATGATCCTGGGATATATCATCTTTCTATTACATTATCATCTTTTAACGACCCCATAATCCCTTGCGGGGTGGAGTTTGGGCAACTGAATGGAGCTAGCAGAGTGTTTAATGGCCGGATGCCCTTCCTGTCGCCAATGTGGAGTTTTGTTCAGCAGATATATTGTCATTGTGCCCAGAGAGAGAAATATCTGCCTCTACCTAGGATCAAACTCATCCTAGATATCATCTTTCTATTAAAATTATAGTTAATATAGTAAATATAGATGGTATCAAATTAGTATTATTTTTAAATGTCCAGACTTATTTATCAATTAAGATATGCATATCTGATTGTTTTTTGTCATTCCTTTTGGTGTCAGTAGTGTGTGGTACGTCTGCAAAGAAAAATGTCAGTATAAGCTGCAGGAAGACTAATTTCAAAATAATGAGAAATAATTACTGCATAATATTGTCCTGTGCTTGGACCAGGAAGATCTGCGAGAAGTGATGGTTAAATTGTTGGGTGAATTTACTGAAAGAGATTTGGACTTTATGAGATGGGATATGGATCTAGTTTATAGAGTAAACTCACAATATGCAATTTTACATAGTGTCCCAAGAGAGGTCCACATTAAATTTGTGAGAAGGGAAACGAGAGATGAAATACTGAGAATTCAAAGATCAGGGGTGCTGATACACAGGGGCAAGGAGGTCACCATTCTGAAGCAGATCCCAGACAGGTACGAGAATTAAGAAGAAATTATTATTTTTTATCAAATAAATTGTACCTTAAGGGAATTGCCTTCAGGTGGTTGATGCCAGAAGGTTTGATGATTTTCTGGGAGGGCAGTAGGAAGAAAATTAATAGTGTGGCAGAGGCTCAGGCCTATCTGGAGCAACATAAGACCCTCCTAGAGGGTGAAGATACAGGAACCGAGGAAGGGGAGGTACCAGATGATCAAGGAACGGGGCGGGCGAGGCCGTGGCGGTCCGGGAGGAGGGGGGTGCTAAGGCCAGAACCTTGAGATCTAGAATCAAGAAATGACGAAGTGGGAGGAATCTATTACTTTGTGCCTTTTATGATATCTCTTATTTTTGTAAACTTTAATATTACTCTGGATACTGAACTGATATTTTTGTATAAATCTGGTTGTTAAATTTGAAATTTTTAATAAGGGAAGATCTGCTGTATATGAAAAAAAGAAAATATATATTATCTTTGTAAAAGGATAATGAAAATTCCACATATTGTAAGCAATAATATTGTTTATTTTTAACCAATAAAAACTTTTATAATAAAAAAAATATATTGTCCTGTGCTCAGACTCTATTTTAAGTACTGTGTGCAGCTCTAAGTACCTCACCTTAAGAAGGACTGAGAAAATTTTTTAAAAATTGAAGAGAAAGGCAGTGAAGATCAGTGAAGAACTGAAAAGTAAGACTTACAAGGAGACTAAAGAGGCTGAATACCGTATGTTTTAGCCTTTAGAAAAGGAATGACTGATGGGAGATTGTAGTAGCAGCTGTCAAATACCTGAAAGGAAATCACAGAAAAGGTCATTCATTCCAGAATTCAAAAGGCAAAATAATGGATTTAAGTTACAGGAAATCAGATTCCAGTTGAATGTTAGGAATTCAACTGAATTGTAAGAGCAGTTTAACATGGAACTGATTATTTAGGTAAGAGGTAGATGTTCAAATAGAGAATAGACATCTTATCTGTAAGGAATGCTTTAACCTAGATTTCTGCACCGAGAAGGAGATTGAATGTGTTTACCCAATGACCCCTTTGAGTTCTATGATATTTGTAAATCAAAGCCTTTAATTTTGCTTAATTTTAACACATAGCCTTCTTAAATCAATATGCTAACCGCACCAATTCTTGTGCCTCTCCCTTTAACTGAAGCAATGCTGCATGTATGAGAAAGAAGGGATCCATGGGGAGAATATTTTGCCAGCAGACCCCATTTGCAAAATTAAGAAAAGCTTTAAGCTTTTCCAATGTTAAGAAAAACATTGAAAGTTGAAGGTCAAGCAGTGACAGCACCCTGACCCATAAGCACAGTACAGCAGATTTATTTATTTATTTATTTTGTCGCATTTCTATGCCGCCCCACTCCCAAGGGACTCTGACTGGAGACCTCCTGATGACTGGAGGTTAATACATTCTGCCTGTATTAGATAATAATATCTTATTATTAAATAGAATTAAAATTACAAAACCTCAGCTTTGTTTTCTGGGGCCCAGATTTAAGCAAAGAAGTGGAAATTCTTGTACATCACACTGATTCATTTATGATGGTTAAGATGTTTTGTTGAGATTCATTACTTCCCATTTTTTAGGTAGAAAACAAGTTGTATTTATTTTCTTTACAAATAATAATTAAGTTGATACTTTAACATTACTTTGAAAATGTCAAAGACTTAAAGGAGTACAATAGATAAGCAAGCAGACACCTAAATATAAGCAATCAAACAAGCTAGGAAGCAAAAAAAAAAAGCTTCCCGATATTAAACATTAAAACATACAAAAATGGAAATATCAGAATTTCCCACAATATAATTATTTTTATTTTAATCAGAACCAATAACCCTCCCATATTTTGAAACATTCTTCAACAGAATTTCAGCTGATTACATTGGCACTTTGGAGTAGGTTTTCAAAAACAAACAAAGCCCATCTGTGTAATAGCTGAAAAACATAAGGATGTTTTTCACGTGTGCGTAATGGAAAATCACATTAGGGAGTAAAGTGATAATAATACAAATTTTGGAGAAAATTCAGATTTAAAGAAATGTCAAATGTAATTTCCCAATTATATTTGGGAATATTTGCTAACATGAATACTGTAATGGTAAAAATGAGAGTGGAGACCCCAATAAGATATCTGATAAATATAGGCCAGTCTCTTTTTCTCTCTCTCTCATCTATCTATCTATCTATCTATCTATCTATCTATCTATCTATCTATCATCTTGCCATCAATCCCTCTTTGGTTTTTTGATGTGAAAATAATTACTTTGTATCTAAAAAGCTCTCTAACGGAACACAAAGATATCCCAAATTTCAATGTATCTTTATACGCTTGATCCATTTCTAAAACTTACATTAATTTGGAGAAATATTAAGATTCTGTAAACACACAATGAACAATTTATTGGTACCTTTTAGAAAGCTGTCTCTGAAATCTTGTGGCCATAAGAAATATCACAATCCCCAATATTTCTTTATTAAAAAGTTCATCCTTATATTAATAATATTGTGCTTGTAGCTTATGGTATCTCCCATATTTCTTTTACAAGAGCATTTATATTACCTTGGCGCATACACATGTGTACACACACACAAATATCCATCCATCCATCCATCCATCCATCCGTCCGTCATCTCCGCTTCACACTAGTTCAGCTGGCAATACCACAGGTGTTTCATTTAGCATCTTCCCCATCTGGCTCTATTTAAGCATCACTTGGGAGAGGAGTGACACCCTCAGTCTTTTAATATACTTGTACTGTGGGACTGAAAAGTGTCAGCATATATTCTTCAGATTCCATCATTTCTGTTACTTTTGTCTGACCTCTCTGCGGGATATCAGATTCCTTTTTTTTCCCCCTGCACAAATTCTGTTTTCTTGTCACCCCTATGATATATGGTTCTCGTATTTTATATTAAGCTATTGTTACTGTGATAGAAGTTACGCCTCTTCTTTCCCCAACCTTTGCTACTGCTATGGTTCATTTTCTCCATTCCTTTTAGGAAGAATAAAGATCAAGCCACCATTTTAATCATTAAAAAAAACATCTAGAGAGCTCTTCAGTATGTTGATTTATTCCTCCCAAACATATCCACTCCACATCCACTCTTTTTTTTAAAATCCGAATTCCTGAATTATTCAACTAAACCTTTTCACTTAAGAATTTCATGGGGTGAAATAGGGAATAAATGAAAAAAAAAATCAACATAGTGGAAACCCCACAGAGATATATGGATATCTACAATCTTCTCTGAAATTACAGCACATGGTTGTTCTGTTTTTTCATCAGAATGGAATGAACAATGTAGAGAAGGAAAAATGATGTTTCTTTGGCTTCCATTGACTTAGTGCATTGATATCACAAAGAGACCGAGACTGAAAATCTATTGTCGTATTACTGGTTGCTAAGAGAGACGAACCACTCAACAAACCATACCTATTGGTATGTGGCAGTGGTGGTATTCAGCCGGTTCAGACCAGTTCCGGCGAACCAGTAGCGGCGACTGTGGGTGGGCCCGCCTACCCGCCCATCCGCCCCGGTGTAATACTGTCCTATTTAGCCATGTTTTTGAGGCTGGGCACATCCGCAGAAGGCACGTGAGAAAAGTGCATGTGTGGAAGTCCGGACACATGTGCGGAAGGCACACATGTGCAAAGTGAACGTGCGCACGTGTTGAACCGGTGGTAAGAATATGTGAAACCCACCGCTGGTATGTGGGAAAGACCTTGGGAGAAGGGGCGAGGAGATGCTGACTAGGGAACAGTCAGATAAGAGACAGCAAATCTGCAGCTGTACACTGGACAGAAAAGATCCTTCCTAAATACTCAGTCAATAAAAGTGAAAGCAGGAGAATCTTACTTTCAAACTTGCATGATTCTGTTAGTGTAACTTTGCAAGAAAGTAGAATTAATTTAGCTGCTTGTGTTTCCTGTGTGATCTATGTGGTACTATGTACACATGTAGTCCTTGATTTATAACTGGTTATTCAAGCAGTCATAATGGCCTTGGAATGGGTGCTTTATGGCTTGGAAAGCACATCATCACCAAGTCACGTGATTACATTTCAGGCACTGGGCAATCTGTCCCATTTACAACCGGTTGCCAAGTTGCCACCTGAATTCAGTTGGTTGCAATCATGTCTGCCAGCTTCCCCAGAAAGTCAATGGGGAAGCTCACAGGAAAGGATGCAAATGGAGGGGACTGTCATGGTTGACTCAGTATGCAGCCTGCTCACAACCAGACAACAATAACGGGAGAAGGGAGGGAAGGCATCAAAATGTGAGGATGGTTTCGGAGGGAAACCCTGGAATGCAAGTGTGCCACCTTGAAGCCTGAGACAGTTCCATCCCCAAGGTCATCGGCTCTGGAAACATACAAGGCATTTGGATTTGAGGTCCATTTTCCTAGTGTGCTGAGAGATTTCCCCTCCTCTCCATGAAGGGAGGGGAAATGCTCCCTCAGGCAGGAAGAACAGACCTCAAAACTGATGAAAATGCTATGAATACCACCGCTCTGAATCTTCCGGAAAGCTCAGAAAGATAGGATAGGATAGGATAGGATAGGATAGGATAGGATAGGATAGGATAGGATAGAATAGAATAGAATAGAATAGAATAGAATAGAATAGAATAGAATAGAATAGAATAGAATAGAATAGAATAGAATAGAATAACAGAGTTGGAAAGGACCTTAGAGGTTTTCTAGTCCAACCCCCTGCTTAGGCAGGAAACCCTGCACCACTTCACACAAATGGTTATCTAATCTCTTCTTAAAAACTTCCAGTGTTGGAGCATTTACAACTTCTGGAGGCAAGTTGTTCCACTCCAGAAGTTGTAAATGCTCTAACAAATTCCGGAGGGGAGGAGAAAATGTTAGCTCAGTGTATTCGCAATTTGTGAATTGAAAATTCAAAATTGCAATTTGCTTTATGTTAATAACATAAATGGAAATAACATATCTTGAATTTGCAAGTAGCACAACTGAGAAATTTCAGATTCTTATTATGACAGCCTATTGGTTAAAGAAAGATGACACTTCCAGTAGTGGGTTCCACTTACCTTTGCTACCAGTTTGGTACTGTGAGCACGCATGCGCGCGTTTGCTTTGCTCACATGCGGCACATCCGTGATGATGTTCAGGTGGGTGGGCAGAGCCTCTCGATGCTGCCACTACCGGGTCGCCCAAATTGGGGCGAACCGGTAGAAACCCACCACTGGACACTTCCTGATATACAAATGATGAAATAAGTGGAAGAGAAAAATCATATGACTAGAAGTATTTTTACTGCTTCATATTCCCTTTATTTGCCTAGTGCTTCTCACAGGTCTGAAATAAAATATGGGAGAATGCAGGAAGGCACTATAAAGACACATAGGTAAAACTATTAATTTAAATATTATTTTGGTATGCCAAAAGGCATAAAAGGTAATGTAGTTCATTCTAATTTCTTCCTTTGCAGAAATATGAAAATATTAATAATTAATATTTGGTAAGCAGAATTTTACAGAAGTTTATTAGTTCCTGGCATATCAGTGAAAATGGTGAAGCAGTTGGAAATTCCTGCTTGGCATTCTGTGGGAAACAGTTTTTTTCCTCAAAAAACATTTACTGGGCAATAACAGGAAACTACTATTATCAGTTACTTTATCAGTGTTTGGACTTCTGCAGTGAACCAAATAGATAATCCTGCCTCCCAAAGTCAGCAAAGAAAGCAAATGGCTGTAACTCTGACTTTGCTTCTGACTTTAATATGATTTTAGATAAGTTACCCAATAATGTGTCTTACGACTGCACAGATACTTCTAGCAGAACTGCATGAGTAACATCTGATGGGAACTAATTCTGCCTTCCAAGATTGCAGTCACAAATAAATATAGAGAATATGCATTTTTTATTTGATGTACATGTGGTTCATTTTTTTTTTAAAAAAAGAACTCAACCTATCCAAGTGTAATAGGAAGAAGGGGATTGATTCTGAAGAAGTCATTTATGAGATGTTTTTCAATTACTACCATGTAAAGGTGATGGGGAAGCAAAATTGCTAGGTAGTGATTACTCCTATTTTTGGATGAAACATTTGAAGATTCTGTTTTAATATGAAAGAAGAAAAGTCAGGAAGATTAATATAGATTCATGCCAGACATCTTCTGTAATATAGGACGTGATGAGATGTTTCATTAGGACTCAATAAATTGCCTTTTCAACATTTTCAAAGAAATGTATGAAGAAAGAAATATGTATCAATACATATTGCTGAGCTAGGCAACCCCCTACACACAAAGTTTTTCTAAAGCCAGTAGCCATTCTAACAAAACTATTTCTCAAGGTACCTCTATTCCAGTTCTGCTGAGAAAAAGGAAGTATCATACCTTTTAAAGTTCATAACAAGCACTGGTCCTTCGTCTGCAAGGTAACCAATGAAATTAGCCTTCAGTAAAGCTGAAATATTATACCCCAAACAGACAGGAGTGCTTTACATTAACGTATACAACATTAACAGGAAGAAGCATCTTTGCAAGTAGAGGAGAAACCATATCTGAGAAACCATATCTGGTTTTGCCCTCCAGAAATGGTTACCTACCCATTCTGGTAAGAGAATAATTGGACAATACAGATAAGCTCTTCAGTTCAGTGGAACTTGGTTGAGACAAGCACATCTACAATTTTATGATGAAACAATAAGATACAACTGAAAACCATACCTATTTTTTTTAATCCTAGGCTTATAACACTTCCCTATGGATTTCAGTTTGGTTGAGCTGAGACGAGATTTCAGTCATCTGAATCAACTTCTCAATGAGATGGGGCGTTGGTCTTACCTGATAAGCTCCTTCTCATTGAGGTGGAGATAGCATCCAGGAATGGAACAACTCCATCTGTCAGCTAATTGGACTGAGTCTGCAAGTTGTGATGACACACCTCCTCTGCTTGCGTCCCCAGCTTTTTGACGAAGGCATTGATGCAGACTGATGGGCTATCCTGTAATCCAGGGGTGAAATATTCCCGGTTTGGACCGGATCATCCGATCCGGTAGCGATGGTGGCAGGTGGTTTGGAGAACCGGTAACAAATATCCTGGCCCCCTCCCCCCATGCCCAGCTGAGCCACGCAATCATCAGAAGCTTTTTTTTTATTTTTAAAAGCATTTTTTCAACAACCTCTTCGGCTGAAAAAATGCTTTTAAAAGTAAAAAAAAAAAGCCTCTGATGATCCTGCGGCTCTGCTGGGATCGTCAGAGGCTTTTAAAAGCATTTTTAAAATGCTTTTAAAAGATGTTGTAGAAAAGCCAAAGAAGTTGTAGAAAAAGTGGTTTTAAAAGTAAAAAAAAAAAAAGTTGGCCACCCCCACCCAGTCACATTACCTCCCCACCAAGCTATGCCCACAGAACTGGTAGTAACAAATTTTACATTTCACCACTGCTATAATTGTATCCCCACGTGGGCCTAGGACCAGATGCCAAACTGGGTGGGGCTGGATGCTATCTCCACCTCAATGAGAAGGAGTGTATCAGGTAAGACCAATGCCCCTTCTCCATAATGGTGGAGATAGCATCCCGGAATCGGATATACCAAAGCTGGCTGTCCTACGGTTGGGCCACGGTCTGGTCCAATGTCCCCTGCTCGGTGTGGACACGTTGAAGAATACCTGCCAAAGGCCGCCTCAGCCGAGGCCTAAGTGTCCAGTTTATAGTGGTGGGTAAAAGGGGATGGAGAGGACCAGGTGGCCGCTTGACAGACCTCCTCTATAGAGGCCTGTGTTGCTCATGCCGCAGTGGTGGCCGTGCTTCTGGTAGAATGGGCGGTTACTCGCCTAGACAACGGCAAGGCCTGGATTTCATAGGCCTTGGCGATACACACCCTAATCCACTGTCCCAAGGTTGAGGGGGTGACCCTGTTGCCCAGCGTGGCAGGCTGGAAACAGACAAACAGGGATTCCATCCTCCATAGGGAAGAAGTCCTTTTGATGTAAATGCAGAAGGCCCTCCTCACGTCCAAGGTGTGCCACCTATGTTCCAAGTGGTGGACTGGCTTAGGACAGAAGTTCGGCAACACCCGTTCCTGAGCCCTGTGGAACAAGTGTTCACCTTGGGGATGAAGGAGGGGTCCAGCCGCAAAACCACCCTGTCAGAATGGAACACACAAAGGTCCTTCCTCACCGATAGAGCCGCCAGTTCTGAGATCCGCCTGGCCAATGTAATGGCCACCAAAATGCCACCTTACATGTAAGGAAGCAGAGGCTGACTGTTCTCAAAGGCTCGAAGGGTTGATGTGGACCTTGGCAGCCACATTGTCCATCAAGGCCAAAATGTGACCACATCCTCGAACCTCCTGAGGGCCAGGTGGATCGCCCTGAGCTCTAACCAATTTATATTGTGGCTCAGATCCTCCTGAGTCCACTGACCCTAAGCCATACGTGTCTGGAGGTGAGTCTCGCAACCAAATAAGCTGGCATCGGTTGTTAGTGTCAGGAGATCTGAGTCTCTGAACTGGCAGTCCTTGGAGATGGCCTGGGAAGTCCACCATTCAAGAGAAAGGATCACCTCTGGCACAGAGATGGGTTTCAGCAGGTTCTGACCAGTTCTGGAGAACTGGTAGTGGAAATTTTGAGTAGTTCAGAGAACTGGTAGTAAAAATTCTGACTGGCCCCACCCCCATCTATTCTCTGCCTCCCAAGTCCCAGCTGTTCAGGAGGAAATGGGGATTTTTCAGTAACCTTCCCCTGGAGTGAGGTGGGAATGGACATTTTACAGTATCCTTCCCCTGCCATGCCATCAAGCCAGAACCACAGAACTGATAGTAAAAATTTTTGAAACCCACCACTGCTCTGGCAGAACCTGTACTCTGGTCAACGAACTGCTCCTGCTTGACCGCTGATAAGGGAGGAAAAAAAAGATTCTACTTGTCTTCCTTTCTCCTTGTGGAGTTACCTTATTGATGAGATGGGTGGCACATAAATTCAATAAATAAACAAACAGACTTCCTGAATTAGCGTAGAGAGTTCTCCAATCTCTAAACCAAGGAGGGGGTGAGAAGAGTTTTCCGGTAGAAAAGGAAATACTGAAAATTGCATCCTGTGTTCTGGCATTCTTCTGCTGGATCAGACATCTTTCATAGACAAAAGGATCTCTTCTACCAGCAGAAGGCAAATTCTGGATCCAGTTTATAGGATCCAGAAGGTTGGTGTTGTTTGTTTTGGAAGGTTGGTGTTGTTTGTTTGTTTTTTGCTCTTCTACAGAGAAAAAAAAAAGAATTTATAGCAGCAAAGTTCATTTCCCCATTGAAAAGAGGGGAAAATTACATTCGCCTGCATGAATTACTTAAATAAAAGATGCACAGTATTATAGAACTGTGCAATTTGTTTCAAGATGGCCTGCTGTTTCTAAAAAAGATGCATGTATAAGAATCTCAGTTCAAGGAATAGACAACCTAGGATATTCCAAATTCTGCTGAAATATAAACCAGCAACACTTGCAATTGGATGTAGAGTTAAGAGTATTTTATTTATTAATTAGATTTTTATCCCATGTTTATTATTTTATAAGTAACTCAAGGTGGCAAATGAACATAATATTTGTTCCTCTTCCTCTTTTTCCCCAGAACAACAATCCTGTGAGATACATTAGACTGAGAGAGAGAGTGACTGGTCCAAAGTCACCCAGCCAGTTTTTGTGCCTAAAGAGGAACTATAACTCACAGTCTTCTGGTTTCTAGGCCAGCATCTTCACCACTATATCAAACTGACTCTTAAAACAACTAGGTAAGATATAGAATGCTACAATTGTCTTTACCTGCTCTCTCCTATAATACATCAATACACAAATTGGGGGATAATTAAGCCTATATGAAAGTTGATCGTCATGGTTATCTTCCTCACTGTGGTGAAACCATGTTCTGTAGGCCCTCTTCCTATTTATCAGCTCCATGTTGAAACTATTGATTGACACCTTAGAGACAGATGATGTTTTACCAGATGACATTATATGGGATAATAACTGTATTTTTCGGAGTATAAGACGCACTGGAGTATAAAACGTACCTTAGTTTTTTGGGGAGGAAAGTAAAAAAAAGGCTGATTGGCAGGTGGATCGGCCTCTCGGAATAACCCCAATCAGCTGTTCCCAGAGATGAATTTTAGCAACAGGTTCCTTGGTTGTGAGCATTGTGCCTTGCTTTTTTTGGCTTTTTTTTTTCTGTCTCTGAAACTTCTGAAACTCCATTTCAGAAAAAAAAATAAAATTCCTGCCCCTGAAAGGCTGCAAAACAGAGCTTCAAAAAAAAAAAGCCTCTGAAGCACTGTTTGGGGGCTTCTTTTCTGAAGCTCTGTTTGGGGACTTCTTTTCTAAAGCTTCGTTTCTGATGCTTTTTTCAGCCTCTGAAATCTTCACTTAAGAAGCTGGGTGGGGCTACATTCAGAGTATAAGACGCACCCAGATTTTCACCCTCTTTTGGGGGAAAAAAGGTGCGTCTTATACTCTGAAAAATACGGTTTTGTTTTTGTTTTGTTTTTATTGAATTTATATACCGCCCTACTCCCGAAAGACTCAGGGCGGTGAACAGCCACAAAATAAAACACATAAATACAAAAATTTAAAATAGAATAAAAGCGAATTAAATAATTTGGCTGAGACAAATTTAAAATACCCAATAATTTTTTTAAAAAGATTAAAATTTACATTTAACAGGGGAAAAAGATTTAGGCCAGGCCAGTAGGGTAAACATAGTTTTACTTATTTTTTTAATAAAAAAATTAACTCCCTAGTTTCTCAAAGTTATTATAGTTAATCATTGTCCCCACCCCCCCAACCAATGAATGTTTTGTTGCTACTTTAAAATTATAATTTTGATAAGAAAATATGCCACCAAAATCCATGTGTACAGTAGGAGTGATCTCTGAGGCCCAGAAAAATATACCATGATGTATTTTGTCTATCTGGTAATTTACAGTTTGTTCTCCCTGGGAATGCTATAATGCAGGGCTGGCAAACTCCTGGCCCATGGGCCAGATGCGTCACACGCTGGCCATGGCCACATCCGGTTTAGTGAAGGGGGAAAAAGTCCCGATACGTCACATGACACTGCTGTGACAATGTGAGTTTGACACCCCTGCTATAATGCATCATTCATTCATGAGCTGAACTACAACTCCCATGATACCCAGCTAATATAGCAATTTGCCATTTGGCTGAAGATTCTGTGAGCTGATATCCATTATAGCTAGAGTCTGTTGCAATGCATAAAAGAGCTATTAGCTGACTAGGGATTTTCTGAGCCACTTTTTCCCAATAAAGATCATATTTGAAATACAATATAATATACATACATTCATGCTTCACTGAAATTGCTGTATGTTGAAAGCTTTATGACTTGAATTATGAATATATTATGTTGTGCAAGTGTAACATGGTAAACAATAAAAGAAATAAGATTATATGGTCAAGTTTGTGGTGACGTTTGCAAAAAGCGGTATTATTAATCAGACAAATATATATATAAGGTAGTATCAGTTAAGCTTTTTTAAATTTTATTTTGGCTCTTTTTTCTCCTCACTTTTTCTGGGCTAATTCCATCATACCAAGAAAAATCACAGCTTTCTCTTCTTTTGAGAGCGAGTAAATTATCTATGAAATGAGAGAGAGAGAATGTTATGACTCAGGCCTTCCCAAAGCTCTCCACTTTTAATTATAGATGTCTTTTTTCACCCTCTTAGTAACAGAGTGTCTGTTAATGGGGAATTGGCTTCAGAGCTGTGGCATAAATTGTGCCCATAGAGAGAATGCTAATTAGATTGCTAGAGACATTAACTGGTGTTTGGCAGTTCAGCAGCTTGGTGGCTTTTCACTCCACATAAATGCCACACATTTCAGTTATAAAATGACTAGAAAGGCTACACAATCAATGTCCTGTCAGATCTGTTTAAATATAACGGTTCCAGAATTTCTTGACGTGCTAGGAAAACTGTGCATAAAAAATATTACAAAAGCATGGATCTATACTGAAACCACCTAAACATTAATCATGTTGGTTTATTCAGCACAATGCTGTTAATTCTTGCTAATGAATTTAAATACATTGAGAGGGAAAGAAATGGGAGGAAAACAGAATTATTCAAAATCCAGTGACATATTTTTGTTATTGATTTTTTTGAAATCCATTTTAGCATTCATTTCAGAATATAGTTTTCCTTAAGGCAGTACTAAAAAATAAAATAGAAAAACCAATACAGTTTTCATGTCAGTTTAAAAACCATCAGCATACTTTCCTTCGGTTTTACTTCTTTTTCCTAGAAAAGTCAAATTATTTGGTTAGACTAAGGAGAATTCCAGAGGCTGCTGAAAATGAATTGATCTAAAGGGACTTTTTAAAAAAATGAAGAGATTTAAACAAAAATTATCCAAAGTAAGATGACTTTCACTGCGCCTTTCAAATTCTGGAAGATTCTATGCATTTATCTTAGATTCCTTTCGCCCCTGCTTTGATTATTTTTTTAAAAATCAGTTTATTTTTCTAAAATTGGAATGTTCTTCACCGAACAATGAACTTGGATTATTTGTGCACTGAATTGAGATTTACCAAGTCTCCCAAAAAGGTTTTTATCGCATTAATAACTGACATAATTCAATCCCATTAGTTAATTAAACCAATGTTCTAATAAGGCATGATATTAACAATTGCTTTCTTAATAATGCATTTAGCATGTCAAGATCTCAAAGTTATAGGTGTAATAGAAAACCTATTATAGAAAAGTAATTGCAATGTCTAATTGTTTTCAATACTGGGATATCATTCCTACTTAGAGGACACAAAGAGCAAATATCCATTTGTAATAATCTAACAAAACCAAACTAAAACACACATACACACACCATAAAAATAATATATTTGTACCTCTGATGTTAAGAGGAAATCAAGAAACAGTGATTTGTAATATAAATTTCCAGAAATATAACCTGATACCCTTTTGTTATAAAAGCAATAGAGTTCTTATTAATAATGCTAATCTCAAACTTGTTGTATGGAATCTTTGCTGGAGCAAAATTCTTCCAAAAACGCTCAGATGAGCCTTCCATATGCCAAACATATTTGACATAGCTTTCTGCTCCGTGGAAAATCTTTTCAAGGGTTATGAATGCCATTATGTTTCTTCACATAAGTTCAATTAACACCGATGCCAACATTATCATACAATCCTCAGATAAATGTGCTGCTGTTGATCCATCTATTCTTAAACATTTCACTGTTAATGGGGAAAGGATCAGACAAGCCAAGAATACATATTGTCACTCTTAGAGAATGCAATGTTAAAAAAGTTACAATGCAAAGAAACTGAGCTTCGAACGTGTAGCTAAATGGAAATGATAAAACTATGAAAGGTTAAAATGTGATAAATAGAGAGTGGATGCAATAGTGTCAGATCTAGGGAGATTTGCATGCCCTATACACACGATTCAATAGACATAGGCTTTAGGGTTTAGAGAGTCAGTCTGGTATAGTTCATCAGACTAGAAATTGGGTGATTATAAGTTCTAGTCCCACCTGAGGCACATAGCCAGCTAGGTGATCTTGAGCCACTATACACGTGCACGCACGCACACACACACATCTATCTATCTATCTATCTATCTATCTATCTATCTATCTATCTATCTATCTATCTATCTATCTATCTATCGTGTTTACCGAGACACCTGGTCTACCCCAACATGTGGGAGGGGGCATTCTGCTCCCTTTTGCCTTTCAACTCCAATCCAGGAGCCCTCAAGGAGTCATATTCACGACCAACCATTTTATACCAAATTTATATTTTGCAGAGTTATAGATATATAACTCTGGGGTTGAACAATCATAAAAAAATGATAAAACAATTAAAAACAGTTTTAATATAGTACAAAATTAGATAGGTGGCTTGTTTGAGATAATAATTGAATTAGCCAGCAAACATTTTTCAAAATCTTGCTAAGAAAACTTCAGGAACTGGTCCTAACTGTTGTTAGGAATCATCATTAACTTAAAGAAACAAAAAAACCCTATAATATATGGATCTTATACACTGTATTTATCCTTCAGTGGTACCAAGAGACATGCAAACCAACTGAGTGGCACTAGGTTAGATAGATAGATAGATAGATAGATAGATAGATAGATAGATAGATAGACAGATAGATAGCTAAGTGTCTAAGGAAGGAAACATAGACTCAAAAACTCACAAAAGGCACCAGCATGTTGAATGTCTTGGCAGGCAAATCAAGTTTGGCCACTCCCAGCTGAATTAATTTAACTCAGTATATCTGGCTGGACTTGTAGCCAGATCAGGCTTAAAAAGTAGCAGTTGTAGAAGTGTAAGGTATCTCGTTATAACCACAGCAGCAGTCTCTCAGTTTGAAAACAGTTGTTTCCTGAAATTCACATTTCTTGCTTATGGGATAGCTTATTGTGTTTTCAACTCGGACTGCATGTTTAGTATCATGATTCTTTGCTGTTGTTACCTTTGCCCACTGGAGATTTTCTTAGATTTGGTGGATTGACTATGGGCAACCTATTTTAGCACAGGAGCTCACTTCTCACTATAGCTATGCTTCTGCTATTCCCAAATTAAGAAAAGACAACCTGGAAATTGGAAATCTATGGAAAACCCACAGAATGTCTAAAGGTTCTTGTCCCCCCATGTAGGAATCCTGATTCCAGAGGACTTCAGTTCTTGAGGATTCTGTTCACAATAAAGTCTCCAATGTGTTATACCCCAGTCTGAAAAGTTGAATGTGATGCCATATCAACATGGCTGGGTCAACATGGGCAAGACATGAAGGTAACCTAGGCCAATAATATCAGATTCATATGCCAAACAAGAATGTGATTTTTAAATGCCCATTTGAATTGGGCTGGAGATTCTAGACATATTTTTCAGAACTGAGAAAATTATTAATCTTTAAAGCCAGAGGTTTCCTTGGAAAAATAGTTGCAATTGTAACTATTTTCTCCCTTATCTTTAAGGTTTTTTCTACTGCTGTTGCAATCAGTGAACATTTCCTCATTGGAAATTTATAGCATCATCCAGTTCTCGGCTGTGGAGATATATCACTAATGAAGACAGGTTTTCTACCACAAAGGCTGAGTGATGCTATAAATTGCTAGTGCAGAAATGCTTCTCCCAAATATCATTTTCAGAATAGTCTGCTATTCAATTCCATAAGCAACAGTTAATAATGTTGGTTTCCCACAGATAAATTTTGGCATTGTTATTTTACATAATATCATATTGCTGATAGATTTATAAGCCAAGATTTTTAAAATGTGTATTATGATTGTTTATATTTCGTATTTGCCCAATAAATCTCTGCAATTAAGACAAAAGTGCAAATTGCTTTAATGACAGTCATGATAACTCCTGCAACTGGGGATGGGGGAATCACATTTTCTGAGTAGTGAATATGGTCCAGCTAAAATTCGATGGATAAGTCACATCAGTAAACTTTTATTTTTGAAATAAAAAAAAATTAGTCCACGTGTATTATATATTGCAATGATTTTCATACTGCCTAATCCAGAGTTTCTGGGCAGTCTACAACATAAAGGAGGCATCCCAATATTTCTGCCATTAAAGACAAATGATAATATTACCGTACAATAAGGTCTGCTAATAGAGCTATGTATAAAAAGCTTGTTTAGAAAGGAAAGTTTTAACCCTCCTGAATGCCAGATATGAGTGAAGCAGTGGCTACTCTCTAGAGTCGTATGTTCCATAATATAGGGATAGCCATAAAAAGGCCCTTGTCCCTTCCAAGGTGAGGCCTTCAGCAGGCCTCTCTTGAAAGTTCTGACAGACATTTTCCCGGAGGAGGCCATTTTTACATCAGCAATCCCCAATCTTTCTAGCACTAGCTACTGGTTTCATGAAAGACAATTTTTCCACATACTGCCCCCCCTCCCCCTGGTATTTTTGTGTGCAACCTAGATCTGCACATATGCAGATGATGCTTCTCTCACAAGGCCTGGTTCCTAACAGGCCCTGAACCAGTACCGATCCATGGCCCAGGGGTTGGGGACTCCAGTGTTACGTAACCTGCCATTGTTTTCTTTAGGGTTTTTAAGTAATAAGCAGCAACTTCAAATTGTCCAGAGAATCAGCGCAGTAACCACAAAATAACTGTGATTCTGGAATAGAATGACACCCTCCCAATAGCTTGGCTTCTGCTGTTTGTACCAGTTGTTGCTTCTAGCTCACCTTTAAAAGCACGGTCAGATGTACCACATTGCAGCAGTCCAACCATGTGGTGATAAAAGTATGAATTAATACTGCCAAGGCTTCCTGGTTCAGAAAAGTTTACATCTTTTCAGTTTAAAAGGTCTGTTATAGGACATTCATGCAGTGGCAGAAGGTGGTCTGGATGAAGGGCCCAGGCTAAGTTTCTTAGCAGGACTTCTTCATTGTTGTAATGTAACTAGCTACTTTCTCACTGTAAAATGATGATGAAAGTCAGGATATGTTATGAGAGGCCGAATTGATTGTCTGAATCAATACCAGTACCATCTGTACATTTCTTTCTTGCACAGAATGTGTTGAGGGTAAAACAGAATTCCCAGTGTTTGCAGAGAAGATTTATTGCCTTCCGAAATGGCAATTTCCTTTCCTTCTGACTTTTCCTTTTTCCTCAAACCTTAAAGCTGAGGTGAAGCCTTTCAAAGGATGTTTGAGTGTGTACTTTGATTTATTTGATGCGTTCAGATACAGTTCCTGTCAACAAGCACTGTGCGTTTGCCAGAGTAATTGCTCATTACTGGGGAGTAACAAAGCAAATTCATCCACGCTGTGACTACATGTATCACATCTGTTGGCTGCATGAATATTACATTTGGAGATGGAAGAGGATGCCTTGTTCCTCGAGTGCTTTACAAATTTCATTATTTTTTATCTGTCAAATCTTTTGCGATCTGGACAGCAGAGTTTGTGTTTTCCATCAAGTAAAAAGTGATTTCCTCATATGGGATAAAATCTAACGGGAGAGACAATGTTTGGAGCCAAGCTGAATTGCCCGAGCTAAACAATTAATATAAAAGGCATCGCATCGCTCTGATGGCAGATCATTCAAGGCCCAGCCATAGAATTTTATGGTACATCATGGGGGCCTTGCTGTAGAAGTGGAGCTCTGCTGAGCAATGAGGAATTATTTATCATTGCCAGTGACTAACTCAAAATATTTGCCAAGGGCTAAATTAAATTCTGTAGAAAAATAGGGTGAAATAGCCTACGTATGGATTGTATAATCTAATAAACTGATATCTTCCTCTTCAACTTGCTTGTCTAATCTACTTTTGTTTTATGAAAAATCATTTAGGGTAATCTATAAACTGAAACTTTTTATTTAAAGTCCTACAGAAATCAATGGATTTCAAGTATGTACATCATCAGGTATTGCCCTCCTAGCCTGTTGTAGTTGTTTGTGGTATGCCATATAACTTGCAATATCTCTCTGGTCTGATATGTGTGTGTATGTGTGTGTGTGCGCGCGCACGTGTGCGTGTGTATTCACTGTTTATTCTCTTGATTTATTCTCTTGAAATATGAAATAAACTATTTTTATTTGACTTGGACCACTGCACAGTGATAAGGAAACATTTTAACTGGCACACCCTTTTCCTCTAAAAGTATGTAATTTCAACCATAACAAGGACCACAGGGATACAGAAAGTCATTGCAGTGCTTCTAGGCTCTTCTATAGTACTAAGGGATAGAGGAAAGGAAAAGGAGAGAAATTGACAGAAGTGCTCATCTGGGAACTATTGCAATATTTTGTCTTTAAGATAAATGTCATCCAGCTCTATCCAAACACAACCACATACCCATTTCTTTTTTTGAAAAAGAAGCCTAACTTCAAATCCCTGCACTTTTCTTCTTGATGATAATAGGGCTATCAGATTTGGACTGCAATAATCCAGATGGTGATTAGATGGCAGCAAAGATACACAGACAATTAACTCTTTGCTGCCCCTTAGTGGTTCAAATTTGACAGATTGCATATCAAGCTATAGTACTGCAAAATCTATGCACTTTCCATAGACATTATGTTCCAAAGAATTGGAGTTGAGGATTTGAAATCTTTTTTTTTTAACCCCACCCTCCCACCCCATTTTGTCAATGATTCCCGGGCACATATGTCCATGAGCCCATATGTACACACAAAGCCTGATGAAGCTTGGTAAGGTTTGTGCAACAAAATATGCAACAACGTTATCTATTGTCCCGAAGTAACTAGTACCGTTTTTTTCCATTAAAAATAAATAAATTACAATTTGTTTCCAAAACCCTGCATTTCTCTCTGACATTGGGGAGGTTTCTGTCAAGCGCCAGGGAAATCAGAAAATCCAGGCAGTTCAAATGAGTATAAAGATTTATTGCAAGTTTAAGCTCTCTACAAGAATCTGAGCTTCAAAGCAAATTGGCAGTAGATAAGAGTCAAAGGAATTCAAGATGGGCTGAATTTAGATCTCTTGTGAGTGCAAAAGGACTCAAGACTGATGATGCACTTGACACCTCCATTGGGCTCAGCCTAGTCATCTCCTACAGTTTCGTCTTCTCAGAAATCTGGTCCAAAATTCAAAAGCAGCCAATTTCCAAAATTCAGATTGGGCCTGAATCAAATTCCCCTGTTAGACAAGAGCTAGTCTGATATTAGAGGGAAACAGAAATGCCTATACTCTTTTTATATTTCATACTTTATAAACCATTTTCTATTTTGTTTTGTATACTGCTTCCTTAAAGAAAAACTAGGTTTTCACTTCATACCAAATCATACTACCGGGTTTATTGGGTGAATAATCTATGAATCATGGAAATGGGTTGGTCACATAGCAAGAAGAACTGATGGCAGGTGGATTAACGCAATCTATCTGGAATGAGCTCCCCCCGGAGATTCGGAGGATCCTGGACCTACGCACCTTCCACCGCGCTCTTAAGACCCTTTTATTTCGCCAGGCAGGCCTGACCTGATTCCCTCATTTTTAAAAATGTTATAATATTTTTTTTTATAAGAAAAGTTTTTATTGGTTAAAAATATACAATATTATAGTTTACAATATGTTGAATTTTCAATATCTTTATAAGAAAAATATTTAAATTATTATTTTCTCTTTTTTAAATTCTCACACAACAGACGTTATTATATAAGTCAAAACAAACAACCGGAATATATAAAAGTTATGTAAACAAAGAAAGCCAATAGCCAAAATATTATACAAAGTACAGTGAAAAGAAAGAGTAAAAAGAGATATTAAAAAAAACATTAGATAATAGATTCCCCTCCTTTCTTCATTTCCTAGTTCTAGCTCTTAAAACCATGGCCTGGCCTCCCCCCTCCTCCCGGGCCGCCACAGCCCCGCCCGCCCCCGCTCCTTGTTCATCTAATACTTCCCCCTCTTCAGCTCCTGTATCTTCTCCCTCTAGGAAGGACTTATGCTGCTCAAAAAAGGCCTTAGCCTCCGCTACGTTATTAATTTTCTTCCTACTGTCCTTCCAGAAAATCATCAAACCCTCCGGAATCAACCACCTAAAGCCTACTCCCTTAAGGTACAGCTTGTTTGATAAAAAATAATATTTTCTCCTTAATTCTCGTACCTGTCTGGGAATCTGCTTTAGGATGGTGACCTCCTTGCCCCTGTACACCAGCGCCCCCAGTCTTTGTTTTCTCAATATCTCATCTCTCAGTTCCCTTCTTACAAATTTAATATGGACCTCTCTTGGGACACTATGTAAAATTGCAAATTGTCAGTTTACTCTATACACCAGATCCACATCCCTTCCAGTAGACTCCAAATCTCTTTCAAGAAATTCACCCAACATTTTGACCATCACTTCTCTCAAGTTTTCCTGGTCAAGTTGTTCCACGTTTTGAAACCTGAGAAAATAAGATGTCTTATCCAATTGTAAAGTTAGCATTGCATTTCCTCTCCCTTCTTCCACCCGCTGGAGTGCCCGTACCTCCCCCTCCAGACCCCCCATCTTCTTCTTGTTTTGCTCTGCCAGCTGTTGAACATCATTTAAATCTTTTTTCGTAAGTGTCATTTCAGATTTAATTTCAGATAATCCTTTTTGTAAATCATCCAATTTATCCAATTTCTGATCCAATTTTGCCAGTCTTTCCAAAAAATTTTCCATGTCAGCTGCTGTTGATTTGTGGCCCTTGGCCATCTTGCAATGATAGAAGATGAAAAATCCCAAAAAACAAGCCTCCAGGAAAGAAAGAGGGATTGACAGTCAGTGTAATTTTTCCAGTATCCACCAGTGGGCGGTCACAGGAGCAACGAGTCCGGAGTGCAGAGTAGGTCAAACAGGAAGCTCAAGGTGGGTAATGTCTTCAGTTGTAAATAAAGAAGCAGGAAGTCGGACCGCCTCCATAGCTCTCCACCGGGAAGAGAGGCCACCAGACCTCTTTAACAAATTCTGATTCAGCCATCCTCAAGAAAAAGTCAGCAAAGGAAGGGGTATTTTTTCATTTCTTTCCCCCTACTTCTCAGCCAGGGCACCTTTCCAGCTACAAGGGGGGGGGGACTCCAACCCCCCCGCTCTCACCTCCAGGATGCCTTGTCAGCTCTCTGCTCCTTGCAGTTAAAACTCCATCATGCCACCTCAACTCTCCGGTCGATCAGCTCCCAGTCCGCTGTGTCTTGCAGGTAAGCGCCGGTCCCCTTAGGCGCTGTGGCGCCTCAGCGGTCCCAGAAAAGGCTGCCGATTGCCTCCCTCCCCCGCTGGAGCCTCGGGTGTGCCAGCATCGGCCTCCCGGCCCCTGGACGTGAGGCAGGGGACCCCTGGCGAGCCGCCCTCAAATGGCAAATGCCCCAATATTAGGGCGTTTGGCCCATAGGGCCTCCAGATGGGGGGGATCGGACACTGGGGCCAGAGCTAGCCCGATCAGTGTCCGTCGCCTCTGGGACCGGAACCGGAAGTCCCAAAAATGTTATAATATTTTAATTCGTTTTAAATTACTGGGGTTTTAATATTTTTATGGCCAAATTTATTTAATTGGGTTTTAAATGTTATACTTGTATGTTTTATTTATGGCTGTTCACCGCCCTGAGTCCTTCGGGAGGAGGGCGGTATACAAATTAAATAAACTTAAAAAATAAACTGAGTCATAGAATGGACTCTACTTGATAAAAAACATCTAAAACAAGATGGATCAATGACATCAGCAAGTATTGCAAGCCCAATTGGCAAAAAAAGAAGAAGCTCAGGACTGTATTGGTTGGAAATATGTGGAAGAGGCCTTCATCCTGCAGTGGATAGACAATGGGTAGGAAAAGGAAGAGGATCCATGAATCAGTTGCAGCACTCAGCAGTCTGCTTTGGGTTCTAGCACCCCAAGCAAAGATAGTGGAAAAATGGCTGAATTTTGGTGATGTTATTTTTGTTTGTTCAAAACTAAAGAGTGAAACGTGAATAGAAGGCAATTTGTTCTATTTTTCAACCTTCAGTATTCCCCACCCCCACCCCACCCCTGAAAAATGGCTGTAATTTGGAGGCAAAACTTCTGAAACCAATGCTAGAATTTTAGACACTATTTCAGGCTTTTAAAAGGATAGAATTGGAATCGTTGACCTGTATGAATCTTTCCACTATCATTTACACCCTTAGAACCCCTCAAACACAAAATATGTACTAAAAAAACCCAGCCCCATTGTTTCCTATGGTTCCTCCAGTAGTTTGGAGGGGACACATTTCAGCCCCCAACTTGGGAAAAAAACTCATTCCTATTGTGGACCATGCTTGCCTAACAGCACTGTCCAATAGAGCCTTCAAGTGGGACTTGAAATTCAGCACATCTGGAGGTCTCAGGTTGGAACATTGCTAACAGACATTGCTGACTGTTTTGAAATAATTTGCTGCTCACAGTCTCAATTAATTTTTATTTATCCTTCCAAATACTGTATCCTCTCCTTTCTGAACATCATTTTATACTTCTGAACTGTGATTGCAGGAGTTATCGGTGCCTTTTATTTCCAGTGGAAGCTTACTCAAGGAAATAGTGTTCATGGAGTATAATCCATGAGCAGGACCCCTCCCAGTTAAAGCTCTTGATGTCCTGTGGTTTTCAAAGGGAGAGATTAAAGTAGGCCCTTAACTTTCTCCCTGCATACCGAATTTATCCAGGGCTAAAAGCACGTTGGTGTGGTTAGAGTTTCCACAATGGTCTCTTTTGCACAGAGTAGGATAAAATGAAAATTGTCTGTAGTTCAGACATGTCTATATCAGTCTCTTGTCATGTGTTAGTTTTAGTGACAACAGCAGTGGCATTTTTATTTGTCACTTGAGATGAGTAAGTTGCTTTAATTTTATTATTTCCATTCATATTCGAAAGTTGTTCCATATACTTGAGCTAGCTCTTCTGCAGATGGCTTTATATCTGTTTTATTGCAGTGTTTTCAAAAGTTTAAGATACTTCAGAGATATTTGATGGAGCTCAGGCAACACACTACTAAAAACAGTATAAAATATGGATGTCCTGTTCAGAAGATTAAACTTAACTGAGCTTTCCAGATTCTTTGTAAATGTGGTCATGAATGAACTGGCATCCCTTAGCATCTTTATTCTTAGATATATAGGCTGTCAGATATGCTGGATATAAGAATATTTATTCCTCTCAGAAAATTTCATAGATGACCAAATCTTTAACCCATCTAATAAGTCTGTTCTCAGGAATACCTCATTTTCTACCAGGAGATTTTGAAAAGAAAAAAGAGGAAATATGACTCATGGAGTGCCTTATTTTTTTGCTTTTCCTTTTCAAATTTGAGCCAAGGAGAATTAAACCTTTAACACACAACATTACATGCACACACACATAAACAGATCACTCTGTATTTTACTTCCTGGTAAGTACTATTGTGACCTGAGTTTCCTTCCTTAAGAGAGTTGATATGATTCCAATAAAGGAGAAAAATTGTAGCTGGAGGTTGAAATGAGGGGTCGTTGTTGGTCTCTGAACTTGATTATTTTCTTGCAAATGTTTCATTACTTAAACCAGGTATCATCATCAGTGCTAGCTACTGATGATGTTACTTAGTTTATATCAGTTTATATGAGTGGTCATTCCCCAGTTTCAACAACAATATTCCTGGGCAGAACCCAAAGTCATCAATGGAATCCATGGTAGAAGACAGACTGAAACTTAAATCTTCATGCTCCAAGTTCAAAAACTTAATCACTGCACCAAAATTTCCCATAGTAGCTACTGAGAAAAGGAGCAGTAAATAAAATTATAAGATGGTGCTACAGTCCAGAATATCATTATACAGTAGGTAATCAGTGGTGGGATTCAAGTAATTTAACAACTGGTTCTCTGCCCTTATGATTTCTTTCAACAACCACTTTGCCAAACTGCTCAGAAAGTTAACAACCGGTTCTCCCGAAGTGGTGTGAACTGGTTGAATCCCACCACTGTAGGTAGTCCTTGTTAGAATAGGTTTTTAGTTTAGAGGTCAATGAGATCTTTCAATGTCCCAGCAGCTAGATTTCCCAATTAAGCCAGATTTCTTTTGTCAAGAAAACTTTGTTTATTTAAAGTCAATAAACTATTTACATTTTAAATCACAGAACATTGTCTCTTGGTCTTTATTTTGTTTCTTAGGTGAATGTGCCTAGAGCATATTTCCTTCTTATCTAGCCATTTTGACAGAGTGAGTGTCTTTTGTTGAGTGTCTGTGATAAGTCTGTCAGGTCAGTGTATCTCTTTGTGTGTTCTGTTTGTTGAGAGGAAACGGGGGTCATATTTATAGGATGGCTAAGCCACTCCCCTTTCTGTCCCTTAAATAATGGAGGGAAAGTATAAACACAAAACTATCCTTTCAGTATAGACAGTGTAGTTCAGTGGCACTATTTTAGATAATTATCTGACAGTCCTCAATTAGCGATTGCCTTATTTAGTCATCATTCACAGTTGCAATGGTGGAGATGAAAAGGTAACATTACAACCAGTTCTCGCATTTTCAGCCTTTGCAGATCTTTAAAGCAAAGGAGAGCTGAAATAAGATCATAAACACAATTTAACTTAGTGACTACTTCACTTAACAACTGAGTTTCCAGTCACGTCTGTGGTTGCTAAATGAAGACTACCTGTAAAAGGGTACTGTGGGCCCAAAACTCATTAGACTGAAAGTGCACAGAACAAAAAAAATTCAAACAAATGTGTTCTATCTTTTGGGGAACAATCTGGTCCCAGAAGATGCTGTTATAGAAAAAGTTATATAACAAAGTCTCGGCCTGTCCTCCCAACCACTCCGGAAGCAAACAACAACCAGAAGAAAACGAAGCGGTTTGCAGCGTCTTTAATCAGGTTAAGCACAGCAACACAGGCAGGAGAAAGGCACAAGCCAGCATCGACGTTTAAAGTTAGCGCTACATGCAGCCACTGTGTAGTGCTCTTTATACACTTAGTAACAAGCAATTTACCATTTGGCAATCAAACAGTTAACACCACACACCCCTTCCCAGTAGCTTGGACCCTCCAAACAGCTGAGAGCACGTCACCAGAGTTTACAGCAGCTTGGCCCCTCTGCATCGTCTCCCCAATGATGGCGAGACCCATCCGGGGCTCGACACAAAGTCTATCTGAGAACAATATGAACAAGAATTTGTTACTAGACATACAAAAAAAAAATCAGATGAATCTTTAAAAAGAAAATAAAAATGGCAATTCCAGGGGGCAATTAGAATTATTTCTTTTTGTTGGACATAGAAAAGAAGCTTTTCAATTTTAAAAAGAATTGAAACGAGGATCAATAATCCCCTGAATGGATTAAAGAGCAAGACTATTGAAAAAAGGAACACAAAATTGGTTTATTTGGTTGGTGATCAGAGTTAAAATGGAATATGTTATTTTTGGTATTTCTCGTAGGACTTGCTGACACCTGGAATGGAAAAAAATGTCGTCTGTTGGAGTTACTTATGGTTAACTTAGTCTTTAGACCTTTTTCCTTAAAGTTATTTTATGTATTCTAATCTGATAGCATTTATATTGGCTTTGTTTCTAATTGTCCTTCCACTTAAAGTAGGGATTTTGTGAAATTTGTCTCTTTAAAGAAGAAAGTGTCGTGTTAAATTTAAGCCTTTTGTTCATACTAGGAAACTGGGATCATTTTATACCTTCTAAATGTGATTTGCTTATAGCATAACAAAACTATAGAATTTGCTAGGACCAAGTGTGATAATAGCCATTTGCTTTCTTCTTAGACAACTTTAAAAGTAGATGAGACAAATTCCTGTGTTATCATGCTTTCAGGGGTTACTTAGCATAATGGATATATATTACCTTCAGGGTCAACAGCAGTATATTTCTCAGTAGGTCTTGCTATGGGCATCTTATAATCTGAGGCACAACAAAAACAAACAAACTTCACCTTGCTCAACCAAGTCAAAATGCATAATTTCTGAGGCAAAACAATTCATGATGGCATCAAAAGCAGGAGAACTCACAATTTCTTACCTGGCAATAATAAGATGATAATAAATTAAATAACTTAGTAATTTACAGCATCCAAAGTCTGCTGACTTGGCTGTGCACCATAATAGCGATGTTTATCTGCCATCAAGTTGGTGTCAACTCTTAGCAACCACATAAATGGATTTTCTCTAGGATCATTTATTCCCAACCTGGTTCCCTCTGATTTTTCAATGGCACACTCATTATCACTTCAGTCAAATCCATCCATCTTGTTGGTGGGTATCTTTTTTTTTGTTTCCTGCTACTTTTTCAAGCACTACAGAAAGCTAGTCTTTGCATAAAGCTTCCAAAATAAGATAATTTAAACCTGGTCATTTGTACCTTGGGTAGAATTCTGGATTGATCTATTGTATGATCCATGTGTTTGTTTTTCTAATTGTTCAGGGTGTTTTCAGGAGTCATCTTCTACACCAAAGTTCAAAAATACCAATACGCTTTCTGTCTTGCTTCTTCAAAATCCAATTTTAACTTCTGTAAAATATCACAGGGAATACGGGCTGCACAGTTCTCATCTTCATAGGTTTTCACGTATCACAACTTCTGAATATCTTTTTCAAAGCCATCCATGCTATTCTACCAAGTGATAGACTGCAGTGATTTATCGACTGCTGGTGCCTTTACTGTTGAAGATTTAGCATAAAAAGCAGAAGCTATCCGCCACTTCAATATTTTCATTGTCAATTCTTAGGCTGTTTCCCGTATTTGTTGTCATTAGTTTGGTCGTCTCTAAATTTAATTTTAATCCCATGTTTCATGTTTTCCTCAATATTTGTTGCTAGAGTTTGCAAATCATTGCATTTTCAGCTCTCGGAGTAGTATGGTCTGCATAGTGCAGATTATTGAAGTTTCTTCCTCCTGTTTTAAATTATGCTTATCTTCTTCCATTCCAGTTTCCTTCAGTATGTATTCCTCATATAGGTTGAATAAATAAGTAGAGAGTAAACACCGCCTTGTCTTACTTCTTGACAACCTGAGTTAGTCTATCTTGCCATGTTCCATCTGGACTATGACTTCCTGATCTGAGTATAGAGTTCACATGAGAACAATGAGAAATTCTGTATTTTCCTGAGAACTTTCCACGGCTTGACACAGTTGACACCATCAAAAGTCTTTCTATAAGTAATAAAGGACATATTTACATCTTTTTGGTACTCTTGACTTTCTCATCTATCTAGTGTGGTTCAACAATGTTTCTTGTTTCTTAATACTTTTCACAAATCAGCTTAAATATCTTTCATTTCCCTTTCCATGTAGGGCACTAATGTGCATTTGATGATACTAAGTATCATTTTGTTGACATCTGAAATTAAAGATATTATTCCATATTTTCACCCTTTGTTCCCTATGTTGATTTGACCTCTTCCAATATATTGCTCACTGTGTCATTGTCCCCTATTTGCTTGCAGGGCCAACCCTATTCTTAAAAGAAGTTGCTAGAGTATGCAAACAAGAGGCTGTTGCTATCCTCCTGTGCTATCTGTGAGCAGTTTCTATAAGTGTAATTGGCCATAATGTGAACATAATACTGAATAACCTAAAAATGTACTAGAACAGGAATGTTCTTTTCTTTTGGGTTTTCTTTTCTTTTTTCCCAAGGGATTTAGTATATGAAATAAAAGATGTATCCTTGAACGGAAGTATCTTGCACAATATTTGATGTCGTTTGTATTCCTGATATATACGGATACTAATATTTTGCCTTAGTTACAACCTCATAAGCTTCTCAAATACCTTCTACAGACAAAAACCTGACTGAGACATGGGCTCACCTGTGTCACCCATTGTGGCCAATCTCTACATGGAAAAAGTAGAAACCAAAGCCTTAAACTCCGTCACAGGAATTCTACCTACTCACTGGTATAGGCATGTGGACGATACTTGGGTTAAGATTAAAATGCAGGAAGTGGAAGCCTCTCTGTCTCTCCAGTGCATTTTTCTACACAACTTTATTTTGATTTTACAGAACCTGATTCTAAATAGTTGATGTAGAAGAAAAATAATGGTCTGCCTTGACATGCGGTGAGCTATGCATTTAACATTTTGAATGTGCTTTCAGCTCCTCAAATGCAAGTGCCGAGTAGTTTTAAGGATGAACATATAAGCATTTACTAACATCAGGTGTCTCAAAGTCAAACTATAGGTTGGGAGGAAAAATCCGAAAAATATAACTCCCCATCCATTATTAATATTTTATAATAATAGCATGCTGAACTTTACAGCCAGGGTAAGAATAATAATAATAAAGTGACTCACCCTGAAAATGGAGGCAGATTAGTCATTTAATCCTGCAAAGCAGAAAAATAAAGAATGCTGATTCTTTGTGCTTAACAGTGTGGCTCAGTTATATTTTTTTTTATTAAAATAAAATAAAATAAAATAAAATAAAATAAAATAAAATAAATAAAATAAAATAAAATAAAATAAAATAAAATAAAATAAAATAAAATAAAATAAAATAAAATAAAATAAAATAAAATAAAATAAAATAAAATAAAATAAAATAAAATAAAATAAAATAAAATAAAATAAAATAAAATAAAATAAAATAAAATAAAATAATGAAAAAAAAAAAAAATACA
>WNWU01000017.1:17998003-18019731 GCA_012654045.1 Ptyas mucosa | reverse complement strand
AATAAAATAAAATAAAATAATGAAAAAAAAAAAAAATACAATTGTGTTTCAATCTAATTCTCCAGCACTTATAAGAAATGGTATCATTTTCCACCGTGTCTGTATTTTGTGTGAGCTTTTAACGGCACAAAAGGGCCAGATGTAACTTGTAGCAGAATTAACCCAAAGCAGATAACTAGAAAGAAAACAACCCCTGATAAAAGTAGGTCTACATGGACCAAAAAATTGTCACAAAGCCTGGCTTTGAGAAGATCCAAACAAATGATAGCATAATTTAAAATTGAAGAGGGAGTGATTACACCCAACAGATTATACCAGAAAGATTAGGTTTATTGTGAGTATCATAACAAGTAATTTTAATAGTTTAATAAGATTCCTATGCTTTACTCAGCTGATACCAGTATCACTGATCTCTTTAAAAGCTAATCCGATATTGAAAGATTGAACTTTTGCTTCCGGAACAAGACTTTCTCTTTCTAGCCACATCTTCTTTAAGCTACTATTTTGTGCATGGTATCTATGTATGTTCATATGTATACAAAAGGGAAAGAAGAATTTTGTGTTCCGGATGAGTACATTCTGTTAACTGAAGGCCACCTTGGAATATAAGTAGAAGATGATTGTAGCCATGATTTACAGTAAGTTAGAGAAGCGGTCCCAAAACCTTTCTGGCATTAGAGATCGGTTTCAGAAGAAAAATTGTCTTCTATGGATGGAGGGGGGGAAGGGGGGAATGGTTTCATCCTGCAACGTTGATCTTGCACATGTGCAGATGAAGCTTCATTTGCTCACATCCACTTGTGTGGCCCAGTTCCTAACAGGCCATAGATTAGTACTGGTCCACAGTCCAGGGGTTGGGGACCCCTCAGTTAGAGGACATGAATATGATTCCTACATGAGAAATACAATAAAGAATTCTCTCTTTTTTTCTCCTGCATGTGTTTTTATTTTTCCTTGGATCATTGTTCTACAATGATCCTTGATCATTTTGGCTTACTGACTTGTATTATTCCAAGTGGCCCTACTGCAAATACTGCAACGTGGGGTTTTTTTTCTAGATCTTTTACTGTAAATACCAGCAAGCAATCCCCACCTCACGTTCTCCACTTAAATGTCCATATCTGGACTAAAGCAAATCAGGACAGTCAGTAAGTGACAGAGAAGAACTTTCTCTGAATCTTTTTGCTGTGATCTACTTCCTGTCTGGAATTTGCAGCCAAGGTTCAATAGCATTAGTCCATGTTTACATATATAGAAAGAAGCAGCTGATTATGTTCAGGAAGAGGGGGGGGAATCAACATTTATCACCAAAAACTCAATGCCAACACTTTTTCAGCCAATCTTTTTCACTGGATTTTTGAAACAGACTAATGGCTTGTTATATTAACTTTAATCATTATTCTCACAAAGCCTTAGCCATTTTGTTGGGCCATAGGTATTCCAGAAACCTCCCAGATATACAGACACTCAAAAAGAGATGGAAGAGGGTGGACATTTATATTCAGAGAAGAGAAGTCCCCAGACATTGGCTATGACATTTTCCAGGTACTGGAAACATTTAACTTCCCAGCCCAGATGACACTTCTATAAGAGATGGAAGAGACTGATCGTTTTCATACAGAGGTGGGAGAGAAATTTTCATCCCACAAAAGCCTCTCTCCTTCAGGATTCCAAACCTCACAATGTGTCATGGCTGCTCAGATAACTCCTGAGTGGAAGGAGGAAGCTCAGAATGGCTTTCAGCTTTTACTTTCACTGGAAACGGATTGTGGTAAAAAGGAGGCCTTGGCATCGATTCAGTCTATTTCACATAGGATGCTTTTGCTCTTACTCATCACATGAGGGCTTAGAACCTATCTTGGAGTGAAGGGACTTGAGTGTGAAGGCTGAATAATAATAATAATAATAATAATAATAATAATAATAATAATAATAATGATGATGATGATGATGATATTTTTAAAAAAACCTCTTTGACCCTCAATAACCATGATATCTGAATCATCATTTGGAATACAACACGCCAGCTAACATGGTTATCGAGGGCCGAAGAGTACAGTTTATTGATATTGCTGAACCAGGAGACGCCAGAGTCAAAGAAAAAGAACTGGAAAAAATCACATAATATTGCGACCTGGCCATCGAAACTACATAGTTATGGATGAAACATGTCACACTGATACCCATGGTCATTGGACCACTTGGTACCATGTCCAAGAATTTTACAAAGCAAAAGCAATTTTACAAAGCAAACCAAGAAATTGCAGCTTCCTGCAATAACACCAGCAGAATTGCAAAAAGCTGCACTACTCAGAACATGGTATAATTTAAGAAGATACTTGGTTGATAACTAGGACGCTGGCAGCAACCCGTATCAACCATTAGCACCAGTAAATGGCATTTGTGACACATTTTAAAATGTTCAGTTGACTGAGTTTCATGTTTAATGAAAAAAAGAGATAATAATAATAGCAATTGACCCTCTCGTATGAGATTTGATTGATAGGCCTCTGTTTGGGCCTGAAAGGTTCCAAAGGGCATTGCCTTTATCCTGTTAGTGATACCATCTTGGTAATCCTGACTCCTTGTTTCCTGATTGTTTGATTTTACTTGCCAGGTAGATCTAGCACTGAAATGCAGGCTGCTGGACCAAGCAAATGAAAGCTAGACAGTCTCTGAGACAGTTATGAGTTCTCTTTTCAGACTGCCATGGCAGGATACATTGGGATGTGGAAAACTCATCAGATGGTATTATTTTTTTTATAATCTCCTATGAAAATAGCAACCATGGGTGGAACTACATTAATCAAATAGGTGGAAAATAAGGATGTTAATTAGTTTTGGGTGGTTCCTTATTATATTAAAAAAATCCCAATGTGTTTCAACTGAATATCTCTGTCAGGGGAATGAAAATCAATAAATGAAAATATTTTCAAAATACATGGAACAAAATTCAAATATACCTGAGACATGCATTGTTTTTCCCAAAATTAAAGTAGCCTCAACCCTGTTGGCCTTTCATAAACCCTTGAAGAACTGTTTTTTTCTCTCAGGGATGGAGGTTGGGACGAAGTTGAACCCATAAATTGAATGTATTTGTTGTTTGTCCTCAGTGGCCATGTTTGATTTGTTATATGTGTGCTTTGTCATGTTACTGTATTGGTGTGTCTCTTGCGTCAGCTGAATGAAAGGCAGAGTATAACTCAAATAAATAAATTCAGAGTGCAAATTTGATTCAATTCTGAGCTTATTAAATGACTTAAATTGGCCAGCTGTATGTAACCCAGTGGTTTGTTGCTAGAAAGTCTAATCTGTCCCTGCCCCCACACCAAAACTTGGCAACAAATGAAATCTTTTTTGTTTCAAGACTTACATGTGAAATGAAGGAAAATGTTTAATTAAAAATGTCAGAAGTGGATACTCTGTTCTGAATACAAAAAGTGCATGGGCTAGGGAGTGGTGTCCCTCGGTATCATCATCAGATACTGCATCAATAATCTTGTCACCATAAACATTCACTTTGTGAGGTACTTAATAGGACATTTTTAAATATTTTAAGTCCCAACAAAAGAGCAAATACATTCACTGGGCCTTACTTTCTTGCAGATGTATCTAAAACTATAGCTTGATTTGGCTAAGTGCCTTCTGATAGCCTTCACTGGATGATTAGCACATTCAAAGTTGAGCTACAAAGAGTAAGGCAGAAATGCAGAGACATAATTACATCTCGGCCAAACACAAGTAACATGTTACGACTGAGATGCAGCATGGAGTCTATATAACTTTAGATTAAAAGTATGACTAGTTTTCACAGAAAAATACCATATATGATTTTTATAAGGAAACTCTCTAACCAGTTGCTAAAGAATTCCAGCTTTAAAATTTATTTCAGTCTTTCCTAATTTCTACCTAGTTTGACTACAATGTCCTTGCTGCCTAGAGATGAAGGCAAATGTAATCCAATTCAATTGGCTGATATGGGTTGGAGAAAACTGTCTCATACTGTAAAATGATAATATAAAAGGCTTTCCTTTTATGTTAAGTGTAGGTGTAGCCCAGAGGTGGGTTTCAACAGGTTCTGACCAGTTCTGGAGAACCGGTAGCAGAAATTTTGAGTAGTTTGGAGAACCAGTAATAAAAATTCTGACTGGCCCCATCCCCATCTATTCTCTGCCTCCCAAGTCCCAGCTGATCGGGAGGAAAGGGGGATTTTGCAGTAACCTTCCCCTGCCATGCCCACCAAGGCATGCCCACCAAGCCATGCCACACCCACCAAGCCACACCCACAGAACCAGTAGTAAAAAAATTTGAAACCCACCACTGGTGTAGCCCCTTCCTCTCAGGATATTGCAAAAAAAGAAGAAAGTTTGTACGCTTGGGGTCACTTAGCTGAGATGGGCAGGGTAGACATTTGATAATATAAATATAAATAAATGGCCTGGCATATAGCACAATAGAGATTAAAAATTGCCAGTACATATTTTTCTAATATGCATGCTTATCTTACCATGAATTCATAAGTCTCTGAGTATGGAATTACTTGACACCTATCATCCCATAATGTGGTAGTTATTTGAGTCTCTTCAACCAGGTATGGGTATGCCTTCGGGGTTGTAGAGAATAAGAGGCATAGCCTGTCCGCCAAATAATTTTGGCTCTTCTGGCTGCTCTCCAAGGAACTTGCATGAAACAGAGTACCCTATCATCATTCACCAGGATGGCATGCATGTAACACCATCAAGTTAGCAAGCTTGTCCATGAATGATCAGCTTGACTGTAGTTTTTGTTTGCAGCCCTGCTCTCTTTCTACCTTAGAAAAGGTAGATGAAAAGGTAGATTCTAATGAAAAAAAGACAATACAGGCCATCTTCCACTTACAGCAGTTCATTTAGTGTCTGTTCAAAGTTACAAAAAGTGTAACTTAAAAAAAATTGACTAATGACTGTTTTTCACACTTACGACCGTTGCAGCATCCCCATGGTCACCTGATCAACATTCAGATGCTTGGCAACTGACTCATATTTTTGATGGCTGCAGTGTCCGGGATCATGCGATCACCTTTTGCGACAAGCAAAGTCAATGGGGCAGCCAGATTCCCTTAACAACCATGTGACTAATTTAACAACTGCAGTGATTCACTTAACAACTGTGGCAAGAAAATTCTCAAAATGGGGCAACACTCAGTTAACAAATGTTTCACTTAGCCACATAAATCTTGGGCCCAGTTGTGGTCATAACTGGAGGACTACGTGTAGTAAGCCCTACCTTTGTGCCTACATTTATACATAATACATTCCGAAGTCGTACTCTTTTCATTACTCACTTCTCCGGTCATCAAATTTATGTTTTGTACTTTCTTGCACCTCTTTTAAAGAAATGAATTGCTGCCGTTTGTCAGGATGAGAATGGAATGAAATCTTGATTTTGTCCAGAAATTACTGACACTTTAGAGAATTTGCTCAGTAACTGAGGTACCTCTTCATTTATTAGGAGTAGAGGGACTAAGTCTGAACTGTAACAGTTTTATTTCTTTGCTTGGAATGCCATGGAGACAATCTGAATCCGTGCTATGAATGAATCCTCTTTATAATACTTAACTGCACCAGCCTTCATAGAAGAGTTCAATTTATAGAGATAAATGAAAGCTGCCCAAGACACCACAAAGGCAATACAAAACCAATGAAGGAACTCAATTAAACATTAGCTATCTTATGACAGGATATGATAGATAGCAATGAAAATGTGCAGGCAATGAAAACTAATTTCAGGCCATTTGGTTATGCTATTTCCATGGTTTTCTCCACTTCCAGAACTGTGTGTGTGTGTGTGTGTGTGTGTGTGTGTGTGTGTGTGTGTGTAACGCTGCTTTGCACTCACGGGCCAAATGAGGAAAATCTTACCTCTGGCTCAAGTGATGAATTAATAAATGAGATTTAGAGTTGCAGATGACCAAAGACTTTGACAAAACGATAGAGGTTTTCTTTCCTCCATACTGAAACCATATATTTCTAAAAAATGTTTCTATGTAAGCTCAAGAGCACTATGGGGAAAAAATGAAATCCTTTTTAAAGTGTAAGGTAAAGGTAAAGGTTCCCTCACACGTATGTGTTAGTCGTTCCCGACTCTAGGGGGCAGTGTTCATCTCCGTTTCAAAGCTAAAGAGCCAGCACTGTCCAAAGACATCTCCGTGGTCATGTGACCAGCATGACTAAACGCCAAAGGCGCACGGAACGATGCTACCTTCCCACCAAAGGTGGTCCCTATTTTTCTACTTGCATTTTTTACGTGCTTTTGAACTGCTAGGTTGGCAGAAGCTGGGACAAGTAATGGGAACTCACCCCATTATGCGGCACTAGGGATTCAAACTGCTGAATTGCCGACCTTTCAATCGACAAGCTCAGCATCTTAGCCACTGAGCCACCGTGTCCCTTTTTAAAGTGTACTGTGAGTGAAATAAAAAAATAGTGGCCTGGTTCACAGGAAAACAACTTTCCAAAAATTGGAGGGCATATTTCATGTTTTTGATAGCTTCTTTCTGACTTTTGATTTACTTTGATTTGCATTTGAGGCACACCTTTTTCTTTTTTTATATATAAAAAAATAGCTTTTATATTTTCTAATGGCACTTAATAGATATTACTCACATCTGTTCAGATATGTAGTTGCTTTTTTCTAATGTGATGTAGACATTTTATTTCAATTATTATAAGCTCAGGCTTAATGGTCTTGTAATAATAACTGTGGTTATTCACCCACTTCTGAACAATAGAAATACAGTAATTATATTCCCTAAGGCAACTGTTCTACACAAAATTAAGTAAACTGATGGATTTGGATGAAAAGCTTCATATGGCTATATGATTTTCTAAGTAGCACTTCTTTTTTAAGTTTGTTCTAGGTCTCCAAATGCAGCAGATAAGTATTTCCCATATGTTACTTAGGAATATTTAACGAAGCAGGAATATTTAAGTTAAAAAATAAGTGTTTTGGCTCCTGCTCTCTGCTTTTGCTCTGATGTGAATTAGAGTCGAGGTGGCAGTTATTAGAACATTTTATTGGATAGACTCTTCAACATTTATAACAGATATCAGAAATTATACTCCAGGCTTAGGAAGTGAATGTGTCACATTTGTGTATTTAAAATTCTTGCTTCTTATTTCCACTGTTCTTGGAACCGATAGCATATTCATATCAAAAACTGCATAATTAGATCATTTGAGGTGAAAGATTATGTCCAAGTAGCCACTTACACAGGAAGAACATATTGTCCAACTACAATGGATTCTATTATATGCCAAAAAGAAACATGACAGAACAGCCAAGAACACTGAATTAGGTAGTAGTAAATTAGTAATAGTCTTTAACTATGTTTGTACAAGACATTAAACAGCATTTAACAGTTTGGCAAGGCATTTCAACGTAGAATATTGTGTGAACCTAGCCCATATGATTATTTTACAGTTCAGGGTGCCACTGAACCCTAAAAATTGGTTTAATTTGGTAAACCATGTATAAGTTACTTATACATCATTTTGTTTTAGAAAGCAATGTTTAGAATGGGGCTTAGACTTTTGGAAAGAGGAGAGCTCTGCCAGAGGAAGTATATATAACTGTTTTGCATAATTATGACAATCCTGGGGGGGAAAAAACTAATGCAGTTAGAAGCTTTAAGTGATAGAGACTTTTTCAACAAAGGACCACTGTGGGTAGGGCATACATGAGGGTGGTACGGGTTGAGAAATGTGCATAGGGGTCATGGTATATATGTGAGGTGCCACATGGGTTAATGAGGGCACATGGACAGGGCAGATTGGGGAGACTGCGGGAGTGCACAGGAGGTGCCACATGGGTCAAGAAAGGCATGTGGGGGGAAGCAAATACAGTATGGATGTATATATGTTGTATATATGTTTTTTATTTATGGCTGTTCACCGCCCTGAGTCCCCCCGGGGAGAAGGGCGGTATATAAATTTAATAAAATAAAATAAAATAAAATAAAGTATACAAGAGATGTTACGCCTGTTGGGGAAGACATACAGTATGGGTCAGGAAGGTGTATGCACACACATAGTGGGTACTGCATGGGTTATGTAAGGTGCGGTAGGAGAAGGTGGGTTGGGGAGGATGGCAGCGGGCCAATGTGGCTTGGGAAGTGTATGGGGACTGTGTGAGAGATGCTGTGTGGATTGGGGAAGGCATGTGTGAGGTGTCATGGAGGGTGTGGCTATGTGCAATAAATGTGCAAGTGCATAGTGATGTGCCAGAATGTTGTAGATCAGGTAAACTATGGAGGGGTAAGACGGAGTAAGAAAGTCATATGCACTACACAGATCAGGTAAGGCATGGATGGGGCAGTGGTTAGAATCCAGTACTGCAGGCTACTTCTGTTGACTGCCTGCAATCTGGCAGTTCAAATCTCACCAGGCTCAAAGTTGACTCAGCCTTCCATCCTTCGAGGTCAGTAAAATGAGGACCCAAGTTGTTGTGGGAAATATGCTGACTCTATAAACCACTTAGAGAGGGCTGTAAAGCACTGTGAAGCGGTATATAAGTCTAAATGCAATTGCTATTTAAAAAATGAATATAAACTACAATAGAGTAGCAATATGCTCTCATGCCTTTTCAAAATCCCACACTCCTTGGTGCTTCTTCAAAGGAAGAGTTATTGTATTGTATTGTTTATATTTATATACAGCCCTTCTCCCGAAGGACTCGGGGCAGTGAACAGCCAACAGATAAAACACAAGAAATAAAAAATTTACAAACAGTATTAAAATCCAATTAAATTAATTTGGCCCATAATTAAAAGCACCCCTGTATTAAAACCCATAATTAAACAGTTTAAATATTAAAACAATTTAAAAGAATTTTAAAAAAGTTAAGCCAGCCTGGCTTGTTGGAATAAAAATGTCTTTAGGGCACGACGAAAGATGCGTAGATCCGGGATCCGCCGTAACTCTGGAGGCAACTCATTCCAGAGGGTAGGTGCCCCCACAGAGAGGGCTCTCCCCCTGGGGGCCGCCAGTCGGCATTGTTTGGCTGACGGCACCCTGAGGAGCCCCACTCTGTGGGAGCATACTGGTCGGTGGAAGGCTATCGGTGGCAGAAGGCGGTCTCGTAAATACCCAGGTCCTAAGCCATGGACCGCTCTAAAGGTGGTAACCAATACCTTGAAGCGCACCTGGAAGACCACCGGGAGCCAGTGCAGCTCGCGCAGGAGAGATGTTACATGGGAGCGCCGAGTCGCCCCCATAACCACCCGCGCGGCCGCATTCTGGACCAGTTGGAGCCTCCGGGTGCTCCTCAAGGGGAGCCCCATGTAGAGAGCATTAAGTAGTCCAGGCGGGACGTGACGAGAGCATGATGCAGGGATGAGGAAAGAAAGGACAGCATACTAGTACCCAAAGTGCTCTACAAATAGCTTATAGCGAAGTTGTGCTGAATTAGCAGACAAAAAGTGTCTTTTTCCAACCTAAAAACTTTAAAACTTCAACATCTCTTTAAAATATAAGTTCTCAATAAAGTTTGGAAAGTGCACCCTTCTGTGATCATTTACTTTTTAGAACTTTTGAGTTTGTTGGCATGACTCCTTGGCAAATTTAACCACTTCTAGGAATGTTTCAAGCGATGTTTCTGCGATTATTATTTAAAAATTTTGTGTTATTGTGAAAACCGACTACATGCCCAAGAGGTCTAGGTGAAATGTCTTGAACTTACCTCATTAATAGATTTGTGTTGTAGAGACAATGTAATTATCTTTGTTAAGGCAAAGACGTGGCACAATTTGCCTTAGCGAGGAATTTTGTTTTATTGTCCTTTCTCAACCAGCCCTTACAGTAGGGCAGTAAAGCAGCATTTATGTGTGGGGTATCCTTTCCTTATGCTAAGTTCCAAAAACACAAGAGGACCTGGGTGGAAGTGTTGGAAGACTGTGGGTTCAGAGGCCTCTTCTGGCTTTCACAAGTGCCAATCAAGGCAGTCACAGGAAAAAGGTCCACCCACTTCATTTTTAGTTCACTAAGATTCCCACCTACTTTATGGGTTATTTGTGGAAATAAAAGGAAGGGAAAATATTATTTCAGCAAAAAAAAAAAACATCCTCAAGAAATCTTGGAGCTCAAAAATGAATTGGGGGACTTAAGTGGCTTGTTCAGCCCTATGGCTCTTTTCTTGGTGACTTTTTGAAATTAAAGTTATTACTTATTATGAACTCCACTTCTATTCATTTTTCAAGACCCAGAAGCAGCAAGAACTTGGAAGTGGATCTCTACTGGAGAGAGAGAGAGATCCCAGCGTCATAACAAGGTACTTTTACAGTGATTTTAACTGTGTTTATGAGATTTTAAGTGCTCACACTTTATTTCTTTATTAGTAGCCCTCCTGAGAGCCTTATAGGCAGAAAGATGGGATATAAACTATAAAAATAAATAATGAGCCAATCCGGTAGAATTGCGTTGGTTAGCAGAAAAAAAACAGTCAAAATTTCTGCCCTACAGACTTCTAAAACTCCAGATTATAGTCCCTGGCTTTGCTCTCAAGCAGATTTCAAACTTTGGTTGATTCAGAGGATAAAAATATCCAGCCTATCAAATCACCACTAAGATGGCTGCAAAACTAAAAGAAATACAGCATATTGCAGAAAGAAGAAAGCTTTGTCTTTCTGTTCTAATGTTCAGTTTTGTTTAAAGCATTGAATTAAACATGAGGAGTTTTATTCAGTGCACTAGCAGGAAGTGTTTCCACTTGTTCAAGACAGGTTATCCATATTTTTCTTCCCGTCCTTTCCAGTGGTAGGTTTCAAATTTTTTTACTACTGGTTCTGTGGGTATGGCTTGGTGGGCGTGGCTTGGTGGGCATGACTTGGTGGGCATGTCAGGGGAAGGATAGTGTAAAATCTCCATTCCCTCCCCAATCCAGGGGAAGGTTACTGCAAAATCCTCATTTCCTCCCAATCAGCTGGGACTCAGGAAGCATAGATGGGGGCAGGGCCAGTCAGAGGTTGTATTTACCGGTTCTCTGAACTACTCAAAATTTCCGCTACCAGTTCTCCAGAACTGGTCTGAACCTGCTAAAACCCACCTCTGGTCCTTTCCCCCCAGAGCTGCTTTCAGCATCCAGAGTAGGATGGAATATGGTACAGAATGGTGTTCTAGAAAAAGAGGGAATAAATGGGTTAAAGCCAAGTGTGTACAAGAAAAAAAAACCTTTTCTCACAAAACTCTATAATTTTTGGCAAAGCCAGTCAGAGCAGGAAAGCTTTCCTCTTGGTATTTTTCCATTTTTCCAATTTTTGGCAAACACAATTCTAGCCGCTGTCAATACATTCACAATCAATTATCTCAATTGGAATTGGAAAAATGAAAAAATACCAACGCAAGATGAAGTTATTAAGAAAATAATGGAATGTGCTGAAATGAGTAAATTGACATTTGAAATTAGAGAACAAGAAAATAAACAATATTATAAGATATGGGATTTATTTTATCAATGACTAGATACTAAAATATGGAAATGAAATATGAAACTTAAAATGAATGTTACAATATAATATGTGAAAACAATTTTTTTGGAAATAATAATGCCATTGCTAGATAAATGATAAAAGAAGATAATGATATAAAGATATATACTAGGTTGATAATATGAGAAATATAATTTGTAAAATGAAGCACAAGGGATTTGTAACTGATCAACACAATATTTGCAATTGTAATGGATGATGGAGGTTTTATGTTTTGTTTGTTTAAAAAAATAAATAAAAAAATAGGGAAGCTTTCCTCTTAAGGGACTAGCATTTGAATTGGAAAAAGCATAAGTACCATAACTGTCAAGTAGTTCCTATCAACAAGAAGTTCATAGTTAGTTATCTGACAATTATCATTGGCATAATTGCAATTATAATTCCACTTTTATTCTTATCTGACAATTATTATTAGCATAATTGCAATTATTCCAATTTAATTCCGGTTGCACTCAATCTGATGGAAAGAACACACTTTTTTGGGGGGGGGGGGGGGAAGAATAGACAAGTGTGATTTAATTCCTGAGAATGAAGTGTGAGGTTCTTGCAGTTATCTTTCTTAGAAGGTGACCAAGAGGGTTATATGATTGTCCATTTTCACGTACTATCACCACTTTTTGTGAAAGAAGACTACAAGATCAGTGTTCCCTCTTCTCCTAATCATCATTCCCTGTTCCCATAGCAGTTTTAATGAAGAACAGGTCTTTGAAGCGATAATATAACATTACCTTATTTCAAAAAATAACAATGTGTGCTCAGAAATAAGTCTCATTAGGTTCAATTGCATTTTTCCCAGAATAGAATAGAATAACAGAGTTGGAAGGGACCTTGGAGGTCTTCTAGTCCAACCCCCTGCTTAGGCAGGAAACCCTATAGAATTTCAGACATATGGTTGTCCAATCTTTTCTTAAAAACTTCCAGTATTGGAGCATTCACGACTTCTGGAGGCAAGTTGTTCCACAGATTAATTTCTTCTTAGTTCTAAGTTGCTTCTCTCCTTGATTAGTTTCCACCCATTGCTTCTTGTCCTACCCTCAGGTACTTTGGAGAATAACTTGACTCCCTCTTCATTGTGACAGCCCCTGAGATATTTTAACACTGCTATCATGTCACCTTTAGTCCTAAGTGTGGCCTTACCAAGGCATTAACAAGTGGTATTAACACTTCACATGATTTTCATTCTATGCATTTTGGGACCAATCCTAGGAAATAAGGGGGGATATAGCTTTGTCTTTGAATGACAGCCTAATCAATACAGGTAGTCCTCGACTTACAACAGCTCATTTAGTGACCGTTTGAAGTTACATCCATGAAAAAAGTGGCTTATGACCGTTGTTCACACTTACAACCACTGTAGCATCCCTATGGTCACGCGACCAAACTTCGGACGCTTGGCAACTGGTTCATTTTTATGACGGTTGCAGTATCCCCGAATCATGGGATCCCCTTTTGCGACCTTCTGACAAGCAAAGTCAATGGGGAAGCCAGATTCACATAACAACTGCAGTGATTCACTTAACGACAGTGGCAAGAAAGGTTGCAAAATGGGGTAAAACTCACCGAACAAGTGTCTCGCTTAGCAACATAAATTTTGGGCTCAATTGTGGTCGTACGTCGAGGAATACCTGTATATACGAAGAGGAGGCGTATTCTCAGGGGCTTCTGCAACAATGATCATTGGATTCAAAATGGCGGACACAACCAGGAGAACAAAGCCTGCCCCTTTTCATCCGTCTTCCATTCAACTCCAAGAGAATCGGATCTTGGATCACCCAGTTCGCACTTATCTTTCTAAAGACTTTGTAAATAAGGGAAGACAGGTCCAAACAGCTGTTTTCATGCATAGCAAATACGATCTGCCAAAATATTCTATGCAGTCACTCAAAATATCTGAATCACCTCTCTAATACATCTGCTGCACTGAGATCAAAGCATGGCTGCAATCCGCCATGCCTTCAGTGCTGCCAGTGCCAGCATCACTGCAGACACCCCTACATATTCTGCTGCTTTTTAAATTCCTCACCTCCTCAAATGAAAGCTTCTTTTCATCATCATCATCCCCCACAAAATGGCTAGGTCTGACAGATTTAATAGTGACAAGATCATTAAAAAAAAGAAGCATCTTGGCTTTCAGTCACCCTGTACTGTCATCGTAATTAAGTCCAGTACATCAACTGAAATAACTTACAATGACACATTTCCTTGCCTATTTTATTTAGGTGTTAAATATGCAGAGCCTATACAACAACACACAGAGATATTTGTACAGGTAGTCCTCGAGTTACGACCTACAACTAAGCCCAAAATGTATGTTGCTAAGTGAAACATTGGTCGATTGTTAAAATTTTTCCCCATTTTACTTTTCTTGCCACTGTTTTTAAGTGAATCACTGCAGTCATCAACTTAGTGACCCAGTTGTTAAGTGAGTCTCCATTGACTTTGCTTGTCAGAAGGTTGCAAAAGCTGATCGCATGACTCCAAGGCACTGCAACTGTCATAAATATGAACCAGTTGCCAAGCATCTGAATTTTGATCATGTGACCATAGGGATGCTGCAATGGTTGTAAGTGTGAAAAGCAGTCATAAACCACTTTTTAAAGTACCATTGTAACTTCAAACGGTCAGTAAATGAACTGTTGTAAATTGAAGACTACCTGTACATGGTTCCTCATTAGGGAACTTGTGGTAAAACAAGCCTCAAGAACAAAAACTGGCTGTCAATAACTCGAAGCCCTGGAGTTTCTGGACAGCTGGGGGATTTGCTAATCCATAAAAGTATCCATATCCATATCAGGTATACACTAATTCAAGTCCTTTCCTTTTTCAGAAGTTCAATAGGTTAATAAAATGTATTTTGCCACTGTAGCCCATCGTTGTAGTTTGCTATGGAAAAAGCTCTCAGGGGTATGTTTTTTTTCTGTTTTGTTCTTTGCTAACAGCAGCTGATATTTTTCACTGAAGAAAGCAGAAGTAGAATTTAAAAAAAATCTGTATACAGAACTCCCTCCTCTATTGTCAGGTAGTCCTCAACTTACAACCAAAATTTATGTTGCTGAGTGAAACATTTGGTGAGTTTTGTCCCATTTTACAACCTTTCTTGCCACAGCTGTTAAGTCACTGCAGTTGTTAAGCTAGTAACATGGTTAAGCTAGTAACATTGTCAGAAAGTTGCAAAAGGGGATCACATTTTTTAAAAAAATTATTTTATTTTTTATTTATTTTATCTTGTCGTGTACATATTAGATAATATATTTAAGTGCAAGCATGAATTGAATACATAAAATGAATACAATTAAAGGGAACATTAATAGGGACAGGGATGGTAGGCACGCTGGTGTTCTTATGCACACCCCTTACAGACTCTTAGGAATGGTTTGAGGTCAACAGTAGACAGTTTTAGGTTAAAGTTTTGGGGGGTTTGGGACCACAGTCTGGTAGTGCATTCCAGGCATTAACAATTCTGTTACTGAAGTCATATTTTCTGCAATCGAGTCACATGACCCCAGGACACTGCAACTCTCATAAATTAAACCAGTTGCCAAGCATCTGAATTTTGCTCACGTGACCATGAGGATACTGCAATGGTCATAGTGTGAAAAACGATCATAACTCACTTTTTTCATTGTAACTTTGAACGGTGACTAAATGAACTGTTGTAAGTCGAGGTCTACCTGCACGCCCTAATCTTAAGGTTTAGGAAAGGTACCTAGGGCAGTCCCCCCCGCCATGGGATTGCTCAGCCTCTGGCCCCAATTCCTTCCCCTTCCTCTCATTGCTGGATCTTGTGCAACCTCGCAGGTACTCAAACTCTTGCCTGGTCCTGCAGCAACACCAAATCTCATGGCTTTTTTTCTGGGCTTCTTGGTTTTGTAAATGTTTGTGGGAAACACCCCCCCCCCAAGGAGAATGAAATATTTTGAGGAATATTTTAAAAAAGCAAAATATTATATTTCCCTAAATGAGAAATGGTTTTTTTTTTTTTGGAATAAGGAAACAGACTCAGTCTTTCTTCATAGCCCCAGCAGATACTGAGGAGGCAGCTTTTAGAAATGTAGATTTGGTAATCCATTCAAGACAAGATATTTTGAAACTCCCTGCAGCAAAGTCTGAACAAAGGCCGAATGGTAGGATTAACCCTCACTCAAGCTCCAACACAGGACAAAGCCATTAAACCACAATAGGAATTGCCCAACGCCCTTTCAGAACACAAGCCCCTTCATTGCATCATCTCAGAGCAGTCCAAACCAAATCTGGGAGCTCAAACGAACACCTGGGATTTGCATTTCCTCTTTTGCCTATAGAACCAGTTATGACTGCTACATAACCCCTACATGACCCCATAGGAATCTGACAACAGCAATAGAATACATATTCTTGCACAGGAACAGGAAGTTTAAGTGCAAAGCCCAAAGAAGGTATAAAAAACCCCCACTCTCAACTCCATTTTGTCAGCTGCCCAGAATCACATGTGGTTCTCCTTCATCAATAAACCATCTTTCCAATCAGCCTCCATGTTTCCAGTGTCTTTCTCCCAGCTTGGAATGGAACCAGATGGGTATTTCTTCCCACATGTTTTTTGAGAACAAAGAAAAATTGGGAAAGGGCAGTATGTAGTTGTACATGGATGTTTCTGAATGAGTGAGCAAATGGCCGTAGACAGGGTATTATTTATCTGTGCAAAAGTATATGCCCATGGAGGCGAGGGTGCTTTCAGCAATATGTGAACACGGAGATATTTCTGCATAGAGGAAAATGTTTGTAAGTGTGCACGCATGCATAAATTGGCAGGTGTGCAGGTTAGAGCTTCTGTTACACCGCTTACCCCTCCAGCTTCAAAAAGTTCCCTGCCCTGCTATGGCAGTTTACTTCCGGCTGTTTGTGAAATGTTAATTATAAAGTAGCCGGTTTCTATTACAGGTTTTATTTTTGCAAATTATTGGCCTCCATTTACTGCAGGTGTGACTAGAAACCAGGCAGCCCAGCTGAAAAATATTTTGTGTAGTCAGGCGTGTTCCAGGGTTGTTGGTTCAACAGATCAGAAACCTTGTGAAGCATCCTCTCCCAGCTGTTTCCCCATGTTGGGTCCTTCTCAGGCCCTTGGCTCCTTGATGTGAGTTCTGATTGAATGAAAATTAGATGAGCTTTAAAACTGCCAATTTTCTTTGGCTTTGGATTACATCTACAGGGCCTTAAAGTGAGAGTGTGAATGAAGCTAATTATTGAAGCCGTGGATTAATATTTAAAATAAGTACATGCATAAATAAAGCGAGGGGGGCTGAGTTTGCTTTTCTCCTCTTCTTTCCGAGGTCCATTTATTTCTGTGCCTTGTCTTTTATATTCCAATCAGGGTTGTTCTTGCAGCTTTGCGACCCCTTAAATATTAATAACATTATTGATTCATGGAAGTAGTGGCGTACTTAGCATATCTGACACCTGGAGCAGATCATTTTTAAAAATATCCCCTCCTTCATTGCTAAGAGCCAGTTTGATTTAGTGGGTAAAGCAACAGACTAGAAACTAGGTGATGGTGAGTTCTAGTCCCACCTTACTCACTAAAGCAGCTGAGTGAGCTTGGGCCAGTTGTTCTAGTCATACCTAGGAGAGAATGCATCTATCAAAAAAAATGCTGCTAAGAAAGCTGCAAGAGTCAAAATTGACTTGAAGGGACATTTTTTTCCTTCAAACAGCTGATCCACACCCACTACTAACCTTATATCTTCACCCAGATTACACCACCCTCTTTTCCCACTTGGCATGCCATAAAATTATTATGCAACCAAGATTTTCGTCTCAACCAGATGCTGACAACCCAATTCAGAGCATCTTGTGATTGTCCAAACTGTTGTTACCAGAGGTGGGTTTCAGCAGGTTCTGACCAGTTCTGAAGAACCGGCAGCGGAAATTTTGAATAGTTCGGAGAACCAGTAGTAAAAATTCTGACTGGCCCCGCCCCCATCTATTCTCTGCCTCCTGAGTCCCAGCTGATTGGGAGGAAATGGGGATTTTGCAGTAACCTTCCCCTGGATTGGGGAGGGAATGGAGATTTTACAATATCCTTCCCCTGCCATGTCCACCAAGCCATGCCACGCCCACCAAGCCACATCCACAGAACTGGTAGTAAAAATTTTTGAAACCCACCACTGGTTGTTACACTTATATTGCCATGAAATAGCTCTATGCTGGTCAGCATTCCCACCAGATAACTGACAGGGGACTGCGATGGTAGTCATTAGAGGGCCCACATGAAAACTCACCTGCAACCTAAATGTGCATTGTATTTATTATTGCAGTAAGAAAAATATCAACCACAGTGGGAAAGTAGCAAAAGTGCCCTCTACTTACTTGAAAAAAGATTAATGGCTGGAGATCTTTGGGCAATGAAGTCCACACATTTGGAAGTTGCCGAAGTTAGGGAAGGCTGATTTATGCTGTGCAGGGGTAATGGACATTGGTTTAGGTTTATGTCTGCTCTGTATCATATCCTCCTGATCACATTGGATCGTAGGGGAATGGATGGGGTATTTTTTATTGGCCTTGAAAATTTATTTTTAAATGAACGATCACATTCATTGGAGCCTGTCAATTTATAGGCACAATGAGAGTCTGGGTAGGCATAAGAAAAGCAAGTAAATAAGAATAAGAGGGAATGGTTAAAAGGATGAAGGGAAGTAAAACTGAAATACGCATTCAGAACATTTTAAAAGGATGCGAGATGACATTTCTTTCTGTTGAAACACTCCATTAAGTAATGATGGAAGTATTGTGCACACAGAGGGAAATTAGAAAAGGATGCCAAAACTGAGGGTTACTTTTATTTACCTGATCATATAGGAAAACATTTCCCTCCACTGCTGAAAAGAAGCATTCAGTACTATTGGCATCCTAATTTAATGCAATTTAACAATGAAAGCTGATTAAATTGCAGCATGATGTTCCTGCAAAATGTCCCACAGCCACTCCCACATACCACAACATCCCTTGCTGATGCCTATGCAGTTATTTTCTGACTTAATTTTCCCCAAACAATCTAAGCATGGGGAGGAATAGGCGAGTGGGGGAAGAGACTGAAGGACTATAAAACTCACCCAAAAAAGAAATCTGTGTCAGAATAGAGCTGGAAGAGACCTTAGAGGTCTTCTAGTTCAGGGATATCAAACTCGATTTCATTGAGAGCCACATCAAGGTTGTATTGAGAGCCACATCCACCCTGATCTCAGGGGGTGGAGCCAGGGTGGATGTGGCCAGCTTGACATCACTCATGTTGGGGGCGCCTGTGGTGGCCTAAGTGCTCTGCCAGCAAAAATGGAGCTCAAGACGGCCGAGTTCCATTTTTGCTTGCAGAGGCACTGTGGGTGGCCCCATTGGGCCAGATCTAAGCACCCCATGGGCCAGATGTAGTCCGCGGGACTTGAATTTGACACCCCTATTCTAGTTCAACCCCCTGCTCAAGCAGGAGACTATACCATTTCAGACAAGTGGCTGTCCAGTCTCTTCTTAAAGACCTCCAGTGATGAAGCACCCACAACTTCTGAAGGCAAGCTGTGTCGCCAAGTTTAGCCTTTTCTGATCTTCTTTGCACCCACTGCAGGTGTTTGGGAAAGGAATCCTAGGTAAGTGTGCAGAATTGATCAATAAAGCTTTTGTAATTTTGTTCATTTGGGCACCTGCCATTCATTCCTTCTTCAGAATCTGAACTGTGTCCACTCACCTCAGTTGGTAACATAAACCCATATGTTAACTTGAAAGACAGCATGTCATCCCCAAGATAATGGGTGCCTAGGGAGGCATTATTTTAAAAGTAGACACTGGGTAAGGTGAGACATTGTCTTTATTTCTGAGGCTCTGGGGATTTAAACTTCAAGGTGGGTTTGGGCCCTAAACTGACAAAAAATGTAATGATTTCAGGTTAGCCTTGTTTCTTGACAGACAAGCCTGAAATCAAACTGGAGTAAATTTATCACTGTCTGAATTTTTTTATATGCAACTTAACAACATAAGCATTGCCGTGATGTATGGTTTTTCCACTACTGTCCAAGCCGTTTAAGCAAATCAGAACTTTTTATTATTATTATTATGGTTCATCGCACAGTCAGCCGGAGATTTAAACTGGATTTGGCATTTTTATCCATCAACGGAGTCCTTCCCAAAGACCTGGCATAGACACATGTTGTTGTTTGATGTTGTTAAAAGTATCATACAGGATGTAAGCTGTTCCCGTTAAAGCTGCCTTTTGTAACTGGTGATTTTGTCAGTGCTGATGATATTGAGGTGATGCTCCAGGTGTTTTAAGATTGAACCAAAAGTGCCTATTGTTTTCCATCTTTGTATATTTGCAATGGGTAAACAATTTTTCTTGTGGCATTGGCTCTGATTCCTCAGCCAACAATCCTAAATCTTGGAGCCCATTTGTCAACAGATGTCCAGAAACTCCAACACTCAGCATGGTCCTTATTGACTATTATTATGATGCTCGTTCCCAAAATCATTCAGATGTTTAGACTGGATTTGGCATTTTTATCAACCTGTTGAGTCCTTCCTAAGGTTCTGAAATAGGCAGGTGTGGATGTCTGGTGGTGTTAACATCACAGAATGTAGACTGTTCCAAGTAAAGCTGCCTTTCACAATTGAGCGATGGTGGCTTAGTCAATGTCAGTGGTGTTGTTACTCCAGTTCTTTTAGAATTGCACCCAAGACTTCTGTTACTATTGGTACTATCCTTGCTTGCCTTTGCCACAGTCATTCTATTTCTATTTGCAGGTCTTTGCATTTTGTTATCTTCTCCAGTTCTTTCACTCCAGGTACTACCATGTTCACTATTCAGACTTTTTTTTCTTTTTTGTTGACAATTGCTAAGTCTGAGATGTTATGTGGCAGGTGCCTGTCTGTTTGAATTCTAATTTTTCAGAGCACTTTAGCTTCTTCATTTTCTGTTACTTTATTTTGTGGCCCTCCCAGTTCTTGCTTGCAGACAAATGGCACTTCTTGCAGATCTTCCAACGCACCATTGTTGGTAGTCAGTCTGTGAGATCTTCTTGCCGCAGCCAATTATTTTTATTATTTTCAGGCATCCATGGCAGATTTCATTACCAGAAGGTTTCTACAATTACCCTTTCCTTCCTGACCTGGCTCCCTTCCAGGACTTCTGGGCCAGAGAAGTCATAGTTTTAGACAGTATCATCTTTGACTCCAGCCAGTGAGAAGGAATATGGTCATCGGGGTTAAGAAGCCATTTTCATCATGCTCCTTCACTGAGAGGCTGTAACATTTGTCATTCTTGCTGCCATTTAAAAAAAAGCATGACCAAAGTGCTTATTTGTCCCCTCTTTCTTTTCCATATCTTTTTCATCCGCGCTTCATCTTGTCATCTGTGTAATGGAGCTTAGGGACTCTCTTGTTGTTCAGTCAAAGAACCCCTTTTGTGAACAGTTTAATAATTCTAGGAATGATAAATAAATCATCATGATGAATAAACTAGTGAAAAGGAAAGAAACAAAAGAATAGTCCTCAAAAACTAATTGTCCAGTCAAAAAAAGAGAGAGAGTATTGGGATATAAGAAGCCAGGTGTTAGAAGGACAGGCACTTCAGGACATTAAAGTAAACATTTACTGTCTCAGTAAAGACAGTAAAAAGACAAATCTGATCTTCAGCTTTGGGTGCACTTGCCATTTTGATGTATGGCTTTCAAAGTAAATGGAAGCATGGAAAAATGCATTTTGCTGTTTACTGTGAGGATATATTGAGATGTTACAAAATACAAGTGAATTGGGCACTCTGGGATGGGATGGGCTTAAGTCAAGTGTTAAATCCCATTCTCCACTGGAGGCCTACTTTCTCATCTCTGATGGGAAATCAGGCCATGGTCTTAATATAGATCAAGAATTTCCCTGCCAGGCATAACTCTGTTTTAAAATTTTCTCTTATGCTTCCATGTAACTAAGCTTAAGAGGCAGAAGTTGGCATCTGTAAGTTTCTGTAAACTGACCTTGTGTTTTTCTTTATTAGGAGAAAGGGGAAGGTGTTTTCCTTCTCACAGTCTTGCTTCTATCTCCCTAATTTGGGGGTTTGGGGAGGAGAGAAAGAAAGAAGGTGGCAGGCAGTTAAGTATCAATGAAAGCTATCTTTGTTGACTTGATCGGATACAATGCACCCAGTTGTGGATGAGAGAGAGAGAGAGAGAGAGAGAGAGAGAGAGAGAGAGAGAGAGAG
>WNWU01000017.1:17914867-17997993 GCA_012654045.1 Ptyas mucosa | reverse complement strand
AGAGAGAGAGAGAGAGAGAGAGAGAGAGAGAGAGAGAGAGAGAGAGAAATATTTGATTGATTGATGCCATCCAACTCCCAATTACAATATTTGATAGCAGTGTTTCTTTTTTCCTTCTCAGGACCCACTCCCACATTTAAAAATTATGGAAGACCTCAAAAAAGAGCTTTTGTTTGTATGGCTTATATTTATTATTACCATGTTAAAAGTTTAAATTGATGCATTTGTAGAATATTTATTAAATATGTCAAAATAATAGGAAACCCATTAGACATTAACATAAAATGTTTTTATTATCTTATTAATAATAGTAATAATCTTGTGGACCCTTGAGAGGGTCTTGGGGAATTCCCAAAAGGTCCTTGAACTACACTTTCAGAAACACTGTTCTAAAGTATCATTCATTCATTCATTCATTATTTCATTTATTTATTTATTTATTTATTTATTTAGGCTTATATGCTGCCCTATCTCACAATGGACTCACAATAATAAAAACCCAAGCCACAATACAAATAAAGTCTAAAATCTAAAAAATTTAAAATTTAAAAGTAACTGTAGAGTTTCACTTAAAAAGCAAAATCGAATGCTGCCATAGTCCTGGTAGTGATAGTCAGCTGAGCCAAGAAGTTCCTTTTAGGATTCAGAAGCAATGAGCTTACCTAAGGAATGTAGGCAATGCAACAAAAGTTTCTTTGCTGCAAGACTGAAAGTACAGGGAAAAAGCATAAGGGAATTATGGTATTATCCAAATACATGCCAGTCCTTCAAGGCAGCAGATGACACTACCAGCTGGGTTCCATGGAGCATAAAACCTTTTGGATGGTCTACAAGTCTTGCAAAATACAGCTGTCCCCAACTGCCTTTTATATAAAACTGCCTTTTATATTTTAAATTTGATTGGTTTTGATCATGAGCTTATCCTTGGGTAATGTGTGAAGGACAACCTTACCTGGCTATGTCTGAGTCTTTGCAGTTATGCTTTTAGGGAGCAACTTGATGCTGGGCAGAAGACTCATATACTTTTCTACATTGGAGGAAGTCCAAGTACAAATTAGCAGGAAAAGAAGGAAACTACTTTCAGCCTGTTAGTTTGAGGTGAAAAATCTGACACTCCACTATACTTTCTCACCCAATCTTCCTTAATGTCAATACAGCCAGAGAATGTAGCATCTCTTCTTTACCATTAAAAAGAACTATTGCAATCTTGAACAAGAGTGGTCCATTTGGGCTGGAGGCTATTCTGTAAATCTTTACAGTAAATGTGTAGGTAAATTGAACTACCTAATAAAACAGATCTGTGGTGAGCAATATTATCAGGAAGAAGGTCTGGTCTGGATCTAGACAGTCATGAATTATATTCAGTCTACATTCAGGTAAAAAGGCAACTGATATAAAATCAGTGGAAACTGATGCCGCATTTGTACCTCTAAAACAATACAGAAAACTGAGCTTTTATTTACGGTATTTATGTAATTCAATCTGGACTTTGAGTAGTTCATCAATAGTAACAGAAAAACCAATGCAAACCGAAGACAAGAGGGCAACTAGGCACAATATACAAACAGAAAGCAAAAATATCTGACATACCCAAGGAACCTCATTTGTCACATCACAAGATCTGGAAGAACAATCAGATCTTCAACGTTTTATGGAATGCCAACAGGATGGGAGCTACATGGAGTTTTAGGAAATGTTTGGGCATCTATTACCATGATGGTGAACCTATGGCACGCATGCTGGAAGTGGCACACAGAGCCATCTCCCCAGGCACACGAGCCGTCGCCCATTGCTCTTCCAGGTTCCGGCATGCGGTCTTCATGTGCGTGGGAGTGCCAGAAACTGGCAGAGCAGCCGCTCTTTGGATGATCTTCCGAGTTCCGGTGCACACATGCACACTGGCCACCTGGTCTTCCGGTTTCTGGCACGCATGAGCGTGCAAAGACCAGCTGACCGATGCGCGTGCGCATGCCGGAAACTGGAAGATCATCTTCCCAGCACGTGCATGCGCACCAGGTGGCTGCTCGCCCGTTTTCTGGCATGTGTGATCGCACATGCGCACACTCCCGTTTCAGCACTCGGTGCCGAAAAGGTTCGCCAACATTGATCTATTACATCATTAGCAACAATGCAACAAATCTTCAATACTTGTGGCAATCCTAACCAAAGGTTTGGCTTGCCTTGATTTTGTTTTAAACTGTGTGTTTTATTTATTTTATTTTTTTGGAATACTGATCAACTTCCTGGAAATATATGGAATATGGTTATATTTTAAAAGCCTCTCTAGGAAAAGTCATTGATGCTTGGTCTTCTGCAAAACAGTGAGAAATCCAAGGGGAAGCTAGCAAGAGTGAGCTTCCTCCTTCAGTTTCCTATGCAAAAATCTCTCTGCGGACCAACTCAGCTACATCAATATTAGGGCTCATACTGACATCCACTGGCAAGCAGAGGTTCTAGCATCAATTTTTCTGATACTATCTGCCCAGGTTGTCAAGCAAGGAAGGAAGAGAGGAAGGATGCGTTTTTGACTTTACAGGTTGCCACTGTAGGCTTTTAATTAAAAGGCAGGATATAAATCTTTTTGATTAATAAATGAAGATTCTACCATTGTTAAATAAATTATGCTCTACAATTAATTAGTAGTGCCATTCTGTTTCTACTATAGTTGAGACAATCGGTTCTGGCTTTCCACTTAGCAGCTTTGTAATGACTACACATCTTTTCTCTTGTTTTTATTTCTTCAGGAACATGCATGAACCATGACTGCTAGAAACAGGACCTTCCCACTGGAGGAGCAACTCCCCAGAAATTTGCACAGTTCCCATCCTACAAGAGTTCCACAAGTCTTTGAAAATGTAGATGTGCTCCCTGCAGTGAGATTACAGTATTATATGCTCTAGGTGGAAAAGCCCAGCACTACCACAATGGAGGAATGGTTGGTGAAGATGATGATTATTTCAAAAAGTAGAATAACAACCTGCCCCCCAGTTTTCCTAACTGAGGTTTGAAAGAAGGAAAAGCAGTATGTGAGTTATGAATATTGTGAATGTGAAATTATAACGTAATTCCAATATGTAATAAATTCTAATATCCTTCAATTCAGCAATTTTAAAACCAATATACAGTGCTGCTTTCAACATTAACTCTGTGTTTGTGCATGTGTGCATACGCTTTGAATGTGTATGTATGTGTGGGCATATACTGTATCTGGGTATGTCTCTTTCTTGCCCCCCCCCCCCGTATATATGTGCGTGTGTATCTGTATGTGTATACCTATATGTTGTGTTTTTGTGTATACATACACACATGCACACACCAATTGTGTGATCTTTTGGGTCATCGTCAGGCCCAAAGAAATCAGGAATGACAGTTACTTCTGAATAGTTCTGAATATTGTTTCTCACCTATAGATAGAATCTTGCCAGGCTAAAGCAATTATCTGCAATAACTATAGATCAGGGGTGAAATGCTCCCGGTTCGGACCGGATCACCTGATCCGGTAGCGATGGCGGTGTGTGGTTTGGAGAACCGGTAGCAAAAATCTCTGCGCCCCCCCCCCATGCTCAGCTGAGTTGCATGATCATCAAAGGCTTTTTTCTTAACTTTTAAAAGCATTTTTTCTACAACCTCTTCTGACGAAAAAAATGCTTTTAAAAGTTAAAAAAAAAGCCTCTGATGATCACACGGCTCAGCTGGGATCCTCAGAGGCTTTTCAAATCATTTTTTTCTGCAACCTCTTGGCCGAAGAGGTGGTAAAAGAAATGCTTTGAAAAGTCTCTGACGATCCCAGCTGAGTTGCCTGATCGGCAGAGAGGCTTTTCAAAGCATTTTTTAAAAAGCCTCTCTGACGATCCCAGCTGAGTTGCCTGATTGCCAGAGGCTTTTCAAAGTGTTAGAAAAAATGATTTGAAAAGTTTTTTTTTTTTTAAATTTGGCCACGCTCACCCATTCACATTACCCCACCACCACCAAGCTACGCCCACAGAACTGGTAGTAACACATTTCACCCCTGCTATAGATGTACTCTTTGAATTGCTAGGGTGGGTCCAGTCCAGCGGTGGTATTTAGTAATCTTCGCTACCAGTTTGCAAATGTAAGCACACACGCCTCTGCCATTCATGCTCGGAGCCTTCTACGCATGCACAGAGGGTCCAAAACGGATGTCCAGGCCGGTGGGTGGAGCCTCCCACCACCAGCGCTACTGGATCGCACAATCCAGATAGAGCCGGCTGAATTTCACCACTGGCCAGTCTTGCTCTCCTCCTGCCCACCAGACATTCCAAGCTCGGCTGTCTCTTTGTCCCCTGGGAGGGAGCCCCTCCCTCCTGCAACTTCCAGACTACATTCCATCACAGTCATCCTTTGAAAGAAAGTTTGTGTTGTCTGATGTGAGCAGAACGAACATTATGGTTTTGGTTGACCATGTATTTTTTATCCCAGTACTGGACAGTCCCACAATCATTTGTAAGTTCTGGTCCTCCCTTGGGCATGAAAGCCACTGGATCAGGGGTGAAATCCAAATATTTTTACTACCGGTTCTGTGGGCATGGTTTGGTGGGCATGGTGTAGCTTGGTGGGCATGGCAGGGGAAGGATACTGCAAAATCTCCATTCCCACCCCACTCCAGGGGAAGATACTGCAGGAGCCTGAGTGGCGTAGGAGGCTAATGCCTCTACTAAGGCAGCATTTAACATCCAGCTGTCTGCAATTACTGTGAGTTCAATTCTCACCAGGCTCAAGGTCGACTCAGCCTTCCATCTTTTCTAAGGTGGGTAAAATGAGGACCTGGTTTGTGGGGGCAATAAGCTGACTTTGTATAAAATATACAAAAGTATGAAGGCTATTGCTTAACGCATTGTAAGCCGCCCTGAGTCTCCGGAGAAGGGCGGCATATAAATATAAATAATTTTTTTTAAAAAAATCTCCATCCCCACCCCACTCCAGGGGAAGGATACTGCAAAATCTCCATTCCCACCCCACTCTGCTCAAAATTTCCACTACCGGTTCTCCAGAACCTGTCAGAACCTGCTGGATTTCACCCCTGCACTGAATGACTTGTGGCCAAACACACTGTCTCAGCCCAACCACCTCATAGGGTTGCAGCTGTGGGGAAATAGCAAGCTGGAAGAAGCAATGCTCACCTTCTTGAGTTATATATAATTGTAATAATAATATTGATAGATTTTACCTGCCCTGCAGAAATGGAGGCAGAGGTTTACTTAAGATCAAACAAACTGTCAAAGAAGAAAACGTATGCGTTGGCTGATTATGTAAAAGACAGCTAAGCACAAGCACTGAGGCAAGTTAAAAATTGGAACTTACATGAATACATAAACTGGCCGTAGTGGTCCCAGTGGCCATTGACATACTGGGAGCCATAACCAAAAAAATCTTGGATGTCCCTTAGAAAAATCTGTGCATTGACAAAATGTCCATCTGTCAATTACAAAAGGTCACGCTGCTTGAATCTGCACATATCCTAAGCCAATACGTTAAGACATCCTTATTGTGATAAACTTGATGCGTATGAAGAGCTGGCAGCTGTGATTTCACATTGTTGTATGTAATAAAGCAAAGATAGTACCAGCAGTAATAAGCCCCTTGGGTGCAATCCCAAAACCGCTGAAGCGCCACTTGAACACCATTAGCATTGACAAAATCGTCATCAGTCAATTGCAAAAGGCATCTTTAGTTGGAACAACTTACATCCTGCAATTATATTTTTAACACCATCAAACAACAACATCTACCTATCCAAAGTCCTTGGGAAGGACACAATACCCTGATAAAAATGCCAAATTATCTGGCTGACTATGCAACAAACCATAATATGAGCCCATATTTTTGGAGACAAACATCAAAAGAAAAAGATAAGTATAACCTCCATCCAGCTACAGGGCTGCTGGGTCTTGTTAATACAGGTAGTCCTCGACTTATGACCAGAATTGAGCCCAAAATTTCTGTTGTTAAGTGAGTTTTGCCCCATTTTATGACTTTTCTCACCACGGTTGTTCAGTGAATCACTGCAGTTTATAAGTTAGTAACCCGGTTGTTAAGTGAATCTGGCATCCCCATTGACTTTGCTTGTCAAAGGTTCACAAAAGGGGATCACATGACCCTGGGACCCTGCAAATGGTCATAAATATGAACCCATTGCCAAGCATCTGAATTCTGATCACATCATCATAGGGATGCTGCAAAGGTCGTAACTATGAAAAATGGTCATAAGTCACATTTTTCAGTGCTGTTGTAACTGAATGGTCACTAAATGAACTGTTGTAAGTCGAGGGCTACCTGTAGTTTGTTGCCACTTAGCAATCAGTGCAGCATTTGTTATAATCTTGGCAAAAATCTTGAGAGGAAAAGTAATCTCTTTCACAAATAAGATGGATGTAAATAAGATGGATACATGCACAGAATTTTACTAAATTTTAAGGGAAAATTGGGCATACAAGAGTTTCTCTCTACCACAGGGGATAAAGTTTTTGTTTTCCTGTTCAAATCCTTTCTAACTGAGTCCCCACTGTAGTAAAAAGCCAATACAAACTTGGGCTATTCTCTCCATAAAATTCTAGCAGACTACATATTACCCAAGCTTTTCATAGAACATTTAAAAATTAATCAGTTTAACAAACAGTGCCATCTACTGAGAGAAAAGATATTTTAGAAGTAGAGCTAACAAAGTATTTCCACACTTGTGTCTACAAAATATAAAACTTGGATCACATTCAGTGGTAAAATCCAATTTTTTTTACTACTGGTTCTGTGGGCGTGGCTTGGTGGGCGTGGTGTGACTTGGTAGGTGTGGCTGGGGAAGGATACTGCAAAATCGCCATTCCCACCAGACTCCAGGGGAAGGATGCTGCAAGATCCCCATTCCCTCCTCACTCCTGGGAGAAGGATATTGCAAAATCTCCATTCCCACCGCACTCCTGGGGGAAGGATACTGCAAAATCTCCATTCCCACCCCACTCCTGGGAGAAAGATACTGCAAAATCTCCATTCTCTCCCCATTCCTGGGGGAAGGATATTGCAAAATCTCCATTCCCACCCCACTCTGGGGCCAGCCAGAGGTGGTATTTGCCGGTTCTCTGAACTGCTCAAAATTTCCGCTACCAGTTTTCCAGAACTTGTCAGAACCTGCTGGATTTCCTCCCTGATCACATTGCCTGTGGGTGATTCACACCGGTGAATGGAAAGTTGAAAAGAAAGAAGTCAACTCTAGGATCTAAGGATCACAGATGAAACTTTGCATCCTCTTAAGAAACAATCCAACTATAAAGCAAAGCAGAGCAAAGCAGGAAAGATACTATAAGTCAAAATGTTTGTTGGGCATTTTTTTAAAACTATGGTGCAATTAACTGACACAATGAGGCCAAAGGCAGACAAAATTAAGGAAAGAGAAATGTTGAACAGGCACTATGTAAAAAGTTGACATTGTCTGCTTGTTTATACTTCTATCAATAGATACATAACTTTCCAGAGTTACTGGAAACAATACTGTGGGTTATTATCACGGAACGGAGGTTTCACCTTTTAACTCTTTTACGTAACAGCAGCAGAATAGAGTTACCGTGTTTTCCCAAAAATAAGACTCTGTCTTATATTTTTTTTGAACCCCGAAATAAGTGCTTGGTCTTATTTTCGGGGAGGTCTTATTATTTTGGGGCACGTGGAGCAAGACGTTCCAGATTTCCAGCTCTGTCTCCCTAACCCTAACCAAAGGAAATGGCAGGGACCGGCTGCACATGCATTTAAATATTTTGAGGGAGGGCTTATTTTCACAGAGAACTTATTTTCAGGGGCAGGGGTGAAGTCTAAAACTTTTCGCTACTGGTTCTGTGGGCGTGGTTTAATTAGTGGGCAGGGCTTGGTGGTAAGGTGACTGGATGGGCGTGGCTTGTTGATCAGGTGGGTGTGGCCAAGTCAATGTCACTTCTTTGCCCTTTTTTAACCTACAAAACACAACACAACGCAACTGGCTCACCCACAATGTAAAAGCAGCTGTGCTAGACCCAAAATGGCCCCTGCAACAAGCAGGAACCTCACACAGCCACAAAAAGTCCAAAAAACCAACTTTCACACTTTACACACACACAACACAACACAACACAACTGGCTCACCTACAATGTAAAAGCAGCTGTGCTAGACCCAAAATGGCCCCTGCAACAAGCAGGAACTTCACACAGCCATAAAAAGTCCAAAAAACCAACTTTCATACTTTACACATACAAAATTCCACATACAGCTTTGTGAGATTTTGTGTGTTTGTGTAGTTAGAGTGAAACACTACAGAAACACACAAAATCTCAGAAAGCTGGACAAATAATATTTTATTTTATTTTTATTTTTATTTTTATATAAAAGCAGCTAAATTTAAAACTTCCTAAAATTTAAATGGCTAGGTCTAAAAAAAGAACAACTAAAAAAAACCCCAATTAACTATTTTTTTAAAGCTTCCACAGAGGGAAAAACGTACCCAATAGAACAGGGGTCTCCAACCTTGGCAACTTTAAGACTTGTGGACTTCAACTCCCAGAATTCCTCAGCCAGCGGGCTTTCCTTGCCAAGGTTGGAGACCCCTGCAGGCAGGAAGGCAGGCAGGCAGATAGAGCTGCTCACCAATGAGCTTGATTGCAGGCAGGGAGATTCAGTTGCTTGCTGATCTAATAAAATGAAATAAAAATGATGCAATGGATTGCAGGGTTTACAGCAAGTGAAGCAAGGCAAGCGTTGCGACCAGCAGCTAAGATAAGCAAGCTGGAGGGGGGGAGGGATTTTTGCTACCTGTTAGCAGGCAACTCAGCTGGGATCGTCAGAGCCATTTAAAAGGAAAAACTTTTTTTCTTTTAAATGGGTCTGGCAATCCAAGCTGAGTTGCCTGATTAGCAGGAAACTCAGCTAGGATCGTCAGAGCTTGGATCGCCAGAGCCATTTAAAAGGAAAAAAGTTTTTTTCTTTTAAATGGGTCTGGCGATCCAAGCTGAGTTGCCTGGGATTGTGAGAGCCATTTAAAAGGGGAAAAAAAGGCTCTGATGATTGCGCGGCTCAGCTGGGCATGGGGGCAGGGTCAGGGATTTTTGCTACGGGTTCTCCGAACTGCCTGCCGCCATCGCTACTTACTTGCCTGAGCCGGTCCGAACCGGGAGCATTTCACCCCTGTTCAGGAGGGGTATTTTAGTGCATGCATTCAAAAGACTGACTGGGCTTATTATCCGGGGAGGTCTTTCAGGGAAACACAGTGGTGAGTAGGATCCTGGGTGATCCCTAATTGATTCTGCATCAAAAATAGAACAACTTGGTGGACTGAGAAGATGCATCCAATGGGTTTAGCACGCACCGATGTATTTGGGGAAGTGACCACAAGATTGGGAAACTTGCATCATCACAGTTCTATGCAAAAAGGCTGCTTCTCTGTTCAATGTGGAGAGAAGTATGTCAAACAACATTAGGACAAAAATGTGTGATAAAACAGGCCGAAGTAACTCCATATTACCTGAATAGAGGCTAACAGCATAGTGATTGCACATAGCCAATGAGGAGAGAGCTGATGTATGAGATATGAGCGACTATTATTTTAAAAAATGGTTAAAGGAGCTTTCTGTCTGAGAACAAAGAGGAGGTTGTTAATGCTGGCTTTTGCATCAACTTTAAGCAATGTACAAATAGGTATGAGACGGTCAAGCCCAAAAGACCTGAACCACACATTAAGTTCCAGTTAAGGTGATTTATTTCATGTGCCTATGCACAAGAATCTAGTCAATGAATGGTCAGCACTATTTTGTCACTTGATAAGGGTTAGCGGAATTCAAGAGGAGTTGGACTTGGACTGCTTGTGGAAATGTAGTGACTCAAGGCTGATTTCTCTTTTGACACCACCACCACTCCCGGGTTCTGCCACTCTCCCCACCCACCCCCGCCCCGCTCCCCGGGTTCTGCCACTCCTTCTCCTACGGAGATTGTGCAACCCAAGACATGCTAAATTATAATGATTATTGGAAAGGCTTGTTGGAAGATGCTTTTGTCCCAAACGCTCCATCTTATTCTGCAACCATCATTTCCCTGGACCTGTCCTAGGGTTCCGCCAGTCGGTAGTGGGGACTAGTATGAATGAAGAAGGAATGTGACTTGCTTGGAATCAACGGAGCTTTAGTTGCGGTTGATTTTTTTATGCTTATTTTTTTTCACTGCAGAAGATCTGGTTACTTTTCTGAAGAAGACAGCTGCCCATCTGTTCTGGCTGGGCAAAAGCTGTTAAGCTGGCAATTGAAAACTAAGCAGAGATTTCTAGTTTGGCAGCTGAATTCCAGTGCAATATTGTGCAGGCCCCAATTTGTGTGCAATATTCAGACATTCTGCATCATCAGGAATACCTGAAAAGGGCTAGGTGGTTCAATCTAAAATGCTCAAGAGCTGCCAAATTTGCACTTTGAATCTCTCTTTCCTCGCTGCCAAGGCGGTCTTAAGTGATTTTGGATATCATGACAATTTGGCACACATAACCCAAGACACTGTGATCATCAGAAAAATCTAAAACCTGGGCCCTTTGTAAACAAAATTAAAGACTGGCTTCCCCTTCCCACCCATTGGAAAAGACTATAATAATTGAACGCAACAAGGTAATGAACTATAAAATCAAGTTTCAAGCAGAGGTGATGATTGGATTCGTTTCGAAATCATTACTGCAATTCTTCACCATGAGACATACCTAGCAGCATCCAGGAGAGCAAGGCAAGGAATTCCTAAGGGTTGAGCGTTTCAAAGGCACCAAGGACTGGGGGAGGAAGAATGAACCCAGCCAGAGCACTAGGCAGGCTTCAGATGCAGCAGAAATCCAAGGAGGGTGAGGTCCTTCCCCATCTACCCAAGCAATCTTCAGCTTCAGTGGTGGGATTCAAGTAATTTAACAACTAGTTCTCTGCCCTAATGATTTCTTCCAACAACCAGTTCACCAAACTGTTCAGAAAGTTAACAACCGGTTCTCCCGAAGTGGTGCGAACTGGCTGAATCCCACCACTGTTCAGCTTATGGAAAAATTTTCCAGTAGAAGGAATGTGTGTGTGTATGTGTGTGTGTATACACATACTCTACCTAGAGATTCAGCTATAAATTCAAAGGCAACACACAAGCATTCCTACCTTCTTGTCAGTGGAAGTAGAAAACATTTCCCTGTAAAAGAACCATCCTCTTTCTCCATGTTTTAGTCAGGGGCAATTTATATCCTCTCTCCGCGCATGCATATTATGCACCTTCACACATTTCCCACCTTTTCCAGATTAGAACTATATCTAAGTCCCTCCCTCCCCCCCCCCGAGGCTCACATAAAATCCTGCCGCATGCCCTTCAGTGCTATAAAGCAAGTCCTCTAGCAGTAGCAGACCCCCTACGGTGCCTTGTAGAGACGGTGTCATATGCACTGCAATAACTGCAGGACAAGGATTGCTGCCCTCGGAGATGACAGATCACTCCCTCTGGGCAAGAAAACGAGCTTGTTTTATGACAGCGAGGTGCCCTCTGCAATATATGAGGACGAAAAGTGGTGGGTAACTTTACCCACTGTAGCCAGAGAGGAATAAGGAAAGGTCAGCATAGATGTATTGTGTTTTAGCTCACCCGTCAAGGCTAATGCGACCAGGTGAAAAGAGTGAGTCCTTAATAGGAGCTATTTTTTCTCCTCTAGAGAGAGCCCCCATTAAAAACTTTCTACTTTCTAGCCTCCCCAAGGGTTTGTATGAGAGATCAACAAATGAAGGTTCATGTCCGAAACAGCCAGCCCAAGACTACTGGGAACCGCAGTTCAGCGATACTTGGAAGGTCACCGCATCTAAGGGCAGCAAGAGGCCACAATTCCTCAATATAATAGGAGAGAAGATGGAGGCAGAACAATGTCCCTCTTGCATTGACCTCATTTACAAAGCGGCAGCTACAGGGAATCTAGTTGTTGATCATGGCTTTACATCCAAATCCTCTTTGGATACTGTTTTTAGAAGTAATGCAAGAAATCCAATGATGGAGCTCAATAGAATCAAGGCCAGCTGCATTGTCGTCTCCTCCTCCTCCTCCTCCTCCTCCTCCTCCTCCTCCTCCTCCTCCTGTCCTGCTATATACGGTAGGAGAGAAATGCAACCTGTTTTGGGAAGAACTGGAAACTCCTGGCCCTATAAACCTCAGTTATGATCTATCTCCTTGTAGGTTAATCTCAGATTTGACTTATGCACTTTCTGTAGAACTGCTTCAAGTGGTTTTTGGCATTTTTAGGTTTCAGACAAACAAAATTCTAGATTCTGGGCAAGTAGGGTAAGTTCAGTGAGTCAACCCCCTCTCTACAGGTGGTGGCTTATTAAAATGAATCACCCCACAAAAAAAAATGTCTTGTGGGTTCCAGAGAGTTCCAGAGGAAGCTTGGGCTTTCTCTCAAGGATCTGATGAGTAGATTGGCTGAGGTTTTAGTCACAGCCTGGAATAAGTTGGGAAGCCTTCAACTGTATGGCCCTATATGATTTCTCCCAGGATACCAATCCTAGGATGTTCCTTGGTACTGAATTCCAGAATGAGAAGTGCCAGATTAATTGCCTGGAACACCCTTGGAGGAAGACAAAAAGTGAATCTGACTGAACATGGGGATATTTGGGATTACCCAGAGGTGTTAAGAGTGGATAAACAGAGCTATTTATCTGCCTTATTTCATCTGTTAATAGCCATCCAGTCATTCCTTGCTGTGGGGGTGGGAGGGGTTAAGTTCCAGAAACTCCTTCAGAGCCAATGTACAAAATATTCTACTTATCTGGTAGATAAAGTATGCAGGTTTTCTCAGAGTTGGACTCTCTGTTTGAAATGTTGATTGAGGTATCTGTGGCATAATCTTCTGGATTTACCTGGAAGAGTTTGAGCCTGTGATTTTGGATGAAGTTGACAGAATCCTTTAGACTTAGAGCCAGTCACCTATCTATTAGACTTAAGTCCTTCCTGGGTTGTGAAGGCTACTCAGGAGGTGACATGTGGTTAAATCCATGTGGTGATGTCAGCTTCTCTGAGGAAGTGGGTAATACCTCTGGCCTTTGTGCAGCCCTGCCTTGAGAAGCCATGAATGGTTCCAACAATTCTGAACAATTTTTAACTATTCTCCAACATCCCATTTTAGGAAACCTTGTTAGAAGATCAGACAACAGTTTCAGAGGATCCTGAAGAAACTAGATATTATCTAGACTCGTTTCATTCAGGCTTCAGAACGGAGGCAGCATTGATCATATTTGCTGATAACATTGGCAGAACTGGGATGAGATGGTGCATCCATCTGGATTCTTCTTAATCTTATATCAGCTTTCAAAGCCATTCATTATGATATCCTTCTGGACTGACTGATAGGATTGAGAGTTGGAGTGTCAGTGATTCTTCTTTCTCTTTGCTGGATTCCAATCCATGTTAACATGGCCAAAGTGATCAGTCCTGGGCCCTTTATTTATGGGATGCTTCAAGGCTCAATGTTCTTCCCCCTTCTATTTTCCTGTAATTGTTGAGTGAGGTCATCTGTTAGTTCAAGTTTCAGTATTGACAGTTTGCTGATGATATTCAATTGTTTATCTTGCTGCCCAAGTGATGCTGTTGGTGTTTTATCCTGGCACCTGGAGGCTGTAGGTCTAGATGATAAGAAACAGATCCAGGCTTAATTCTAACAAGATTCCTTGGTTGTATTTAGCTCTGGGAACTCTCCATCTCTAGTCTGTATAGGGTTGTACTTTCCCATTGAGACTGATGCACAATCTGGGGTTTTTCCTTGGATTCATAGCTCCTGCTGAAAGATGGCCTTCGCATACAGTAGTTCTAACTAATTATCCATGTTTCTAGATTGAGAGCCTTCCAGATAATCATGCATGCCCATTTCCAATGAATTGTCCAACTATAACACCCTCCAAAGGGACTAACTTTAAAGGTAAAGATGTCCCTGTGGGTTTTACTCCACTATTTGTGAGACTTTAGGGAGCAATGCTTACTTTTGTTTCTTTTGTTTTTTTATTAAAAAGGTTTACAAAAGGTTTACATATTTTCCCCCTCCCCTCCCCACACCCCTTCCCCTCCCCCTCCCCCTTCCCCCCTCTTCCCCCCTCCCCTCCCCTCCCAGATCAAATACAGGGTATAACATTCAATAATCAAAATCCAACCTGGTCTAAATAATTATAACATTCAACATTTCTTAATTCTTCAATTCCCTATTTACCCTACCAGTTTAATTGCTTAAAAACACTCCAAATATCTACCTACTTATCCAAATCCTATCTGTAACTTCTTATTCCGATATTTGTTTTGGATATAATCTATCCAGCTTCTCTAGTCTCTTAAATATCTTTCATTTGATTGCTCCTTCAAGTATGCCGAAATTTTTGCCATCTCCGCTAGGTTTGTTACTTTCATTGTCCATTCTTGGATTGTAGGTAAATCTTACTTCTTCCAGTATTGTGCCACCAACAATCTTGCTGCTGTTATCAAGTTTAAAATCAAATTAGTCTCTATAACCGTACAGTCCGTAACTATACCCAGCAGGAACAGCTGTGGTGTAAATTTTATCCTCTTTTTAAAAATATTTTGTAAAATCCACCAAACTTTTATCCAAAACACTTTAACCTTCTTACATGTCCACCAAATATGAAAATATGTGGCATCCTGACAGTAACATCTCCAACATTTGGTTGTATATTCGGATACATACAAGATAGTTACTTTTGTTTCTTAAGCCTAAGAGCCAGCATTGTCCAGAAACCTCTCCACAGTCATATGGCCGGCATGACATCACATCACAGCACAAAGTGTATGATGAAACATGAATGCTGTTATATTCCTGTATGCTTATATGTGGTACTCATTCAAGTACTGGCATTTACATGCTTTAGAACTGCTGGACAAGTAATAGGAACTCAGCATTCAGGTCTCAAATGCCAAGCGATAGACCTTTAATGATCGAAGACTCAGCGTCTTAACCACTGAGCTACCATATCCCTACCCTTAAAAACTACTCAAAAAATACATGTGCTCCAGAATGTTGCAGTGCAGAAAGTAATGGATACGTCTTAGTAAATGTACATGTCAAACTCAACTTGAGTTATAATAAAATTAGGGTTCTAGTTCTATGTAGATTTTTCATAATATGCAATAATCTGAATTTTATCCAGGAAAATACACTTTTCGAACTCTATTTCATTCTGTTCTCTGATCATCATTTATGCTAACCCACATCTATGCTTCAAAACATGTCTTTGTTTTCCCTTTCTTCTAACATTTTCTAACATGAAAATAAAACTTTCTGGTGCCTAATCTGAATCATTATGTTTTATTTACCTGGAAAAAAGAAATAGATTTTCGCCATCTTTCTACCAGATAATTTATACATGTTTATGCACATTGTTACATTAAGCTCATAGGTAGGTAACAGTAAGGAGAGAGTCTACAATGCCAATATTGGTACATGTTCATTGTATACGCACTCTTGGGAGGGTGCATGTTTTGGATAGGTTATTGTTCATTATTATAAGGTATATGATCACCTCTTTGAGAAGCAGTCAAAGCTTCCCTCCCCTCATCTGATTAGAGGACTCTGATTAGAGGAATCATTTCAATGGTGCACTATGTTTTTTTTGTGTTCAATGAATGATACCAAGCAGGTGTGAAATCCAAATTTTTTTACTACCAGTTCTGTGGGTGTAGCTTGGTGGGCATGGCATGGCTTGGTGGGCATGGCAGGGGAAGGATACTGCAAAATCCCCATTCCCTCCCCACTCCTGGGGGAAGGATATTGCAAAATCTCCATTCCCACCCCACTCTGGGGCCAGCCAGAGGTAGCATTTGCTGGTTCTCCGAACTACTCAAAATTCTCCAGAGCCTGTCAGAACCTGCTGGATTTCACCCCTGGTACCAAGGGAAAGGATCATCCTTCATAAAGAATTGTATCGTTAATCAGTACAGTTTTAATATAGTGACCTGTATTGTTTGTGTGCCAGTGAATGTCTTGTTAAGCATTTCAAGACTTAGCAAACGTATACAGTACCTATTTCCTGAATTTGAGGCTTTTAGTCAAGACCACAGCTGTTTGACATAATTCTTATCCAGAGAGGAATGTTAGAAATTTTGCTGCCTGAACCAAAGCCTTCCTTACCTCATAAATTCCTTACTAGGGCCAGCAGTTTTAAAAGCCTCATGGCACCATTTAGAAACCTCTTCTTTCCTTAACTCACTTCTGCCTCAATCTCCTCATGGTCATAGTCAACCCAGAGGCCCTGGGGTAAAATTCACAGCCCTTGATTTTGCTACTTCATCTTATCTACCAACCATAAATGTCTTGACCAGGTCACTCTATAAATTGCCAGATAAGCCCAGACTACAACCATTGTTAAGTAGTGTTCCAAAGGCCAAAACATGCCACATAGACTAGAAAGTTATCGCGGTGGTTAGTTTAAGGCCAGTCAGAATTTTTACTACCGGGTCTCTGAACTACTCAAAATTTCTGCTATCGGTTCTCCAGAAATGGTCAGAACCTGCTGAAACCCACCTCTGGAATGGAGATTTTGCAGTATCCTTCTCCTGGAGTGAGGTGGGAATGGAGATTTTCCAGTATTCGTCCCCTGCCACACCCACCAAGCCACACTACGCCCACCAAGCCACGCCCACAGAACCAGTAGTAAAAAAAAATTGGATTTCACCACTTCCTTATTCCCTAGTCTCCTGTAAGCTTCACCCCACACTTGTCACATGTTGGAAGTCAGATGAGTGAAACCTGCTGATTTCAACTAGACTGTCTCAATCTTCATCTACTTTAGATCTTGTTGTAGCTTGGGAATTAATGAATGCACAAGCAGGCAAGTAACAACAGCTCTTTTATTTACAGTGAGACTTCAGCGAAAACACTGGGGCTGCAGCCCTCCTTATATACAGTTTTGGGAGGGCTGTCAGCCAATCAGGAATTAAGCCCTTATTCGAAATTCCCGCCAAAATGTATCAGAACACAACACCCCTCCCCTCCCAGAAGGCACTTACACTCAAATATTTAGATATGTACAAACAAAGTCTCGCAGGTGCCTTGGGCGTGTTCTCGTCCGGGCTGACCTGCGCAGATCAGTTTTGGGTGAGGCGTCGAGCCGGTCGGAGGGACCCTCTGTCTCTCCCGGCTCCGCCAATGGAACCTCCTGGATTTGATCCGGGGCGTGGTTATCCCCAGAGGGAAGTGTCGGCTCGCTGGGGCAGCGCTGGACCCAAGGTTTCTCAGATAAGTATTCCCTCGGCAATGGGTTTGAGTTAGCTGTTTTAGAGTTGTCGTGGTTAGGGTCTGTGACTTCTGAGTTGTGCTCGACCTCGCTAATTACCCTTCTCCTAAGCTGGTCTATGTGGCATTTCCATATTTTGTCAACCCCTACATCTACCGTGTAGGACTTTGGTCCCGTTACCCCAGTAATTGTTCCTGCAACCCATAGTGGGCTGTTTGCATAGTTTCGGGCGTAGACTAAGTCCCCGACATGGAACTGTCTCAGGCCGGTGACTTCTCCCTTAAAACTATCATGGGAGTAGTTCGGGTGGAGCCTGTCTAAGGTGCACCGAAGTTTCCTCCCCATAAGTAGCTCTGCAGGGCTTCTCCCTGTAGCTGTGCATGGTGAGGCGTGTTGCACCGCTAAAAATTGGTCTATCCTGGCTTGCCAGTCACCATTATCTAACCTGGACAGGGCTTCCTTGGCCGTCCTCACGAAACGTTCAGCCAGGCCATTCGAAGCCGAATGGAAAGGTGCTGAGAGGGCATGGCGAATGCCCAGCTCGGCCAGGTAACCCTCGAACTGGGTGGCCATAAACTGAGGGCTGTTGTCGGATACCAGAGTATCCGGAAGGCCATGCGTGACAAATAATTTCCGAAGCACCCTGATAACCACTTCGGACGTGGTGGAAGACATGAGAATGATCTCGAGCCATTTAGAATATGCATCGACTACTATCAAAAATGTTTGGCCATGGAATGGCCCAGCGAAGTCGATGTGAATCCTCCCCCATGGCCCTTTTGGCTTTTCCCACTCTCGGATTGGGGCAACCGGGGGATCGGGGCGAGATTGCTGGCAGGGCGTGCATGTCCCAACCCACTGAGATATGTCCTGGTCCATATTGGGCCACCAGACGTAGCCCCTAGCTAGGCTCTTCATCCTAACTATGCCTGGGTGTCCCTGGTGAAGTAACTCCAGAACCCTGGTGCGCAGCTTGGAGGGCACGACAACTCTATCACCCCACAGTAAACATCCCCCTTGCATAAACAATTCATTACGCTTATTGACAAATGTTTGAAACTCCCCTCCGTCCACCTTGGGCGGCCATCCCTTCAACACCCAACCACAGACAGTACGCAAAACAGAGTCTCTTGCGGAGGCCCTGGCTACTTCCCTAGATGAAATGGGACCCAAAGTCAGCGTGTCCAGCAATAGGACAGGGGCCTCCGGTGTCGGGTCGTCCAGCAGCTCGGGCAAGGGGCAACGGCCGAGTGCGTCTGCATGGCCCAGGGCTTGCCCAGGGCGGTGAACCAGTTTGTAAGAATATGCAGACAGGAAAATAGTCCATCTGGTCATACGCGGAGAGAGAGCAGCGGGAGTGGGCTTGTCTCCGGCCAGTAGGCCTAGTAGTGGCCGATGGTCAGTAACCAACTCGAATGTCCTGCCATAGAGATATTCGTGGAATTTCTTCACCCCCGCGATTGCGGCCAATGCCTCTCTGTCTAGCTGGCTATAGTTCCGTTCCGCGCTAGACAGAGTGCAGGAGTAGTATGCTATGGGCGCCTCTAGGCCATTTGGCAGTCTATGGCCCAATACGGCGCCAACTCCAAACGGAGAGGCGTCACACACTAAAACGAGTGGCAATTTGGTGTTATATTGAATGAGGAAACTGTCTTTAGCCAGCAGTTTCTTTACAGCCTTGAACGCGGCAGACTCTGGTTTTCCCCAAACCCACGGTGCATTTTTTTTCAAAAGTTTGTGAAGTGGGTCAGCCGCGGTGGCCTTGTCCTTTAAGAACATTGAATAGAAATTCAGCAGTCCAAGGAAGGCTTGGAGCTCTGCTTTAGATTTTGGGGTGGGCGCATTCCTGATAGCCCTAACCTTACTTTCTGTGGGGTGGATGCCTGCACCATCGATCCTATAGCCTAAGAACTCGACAGAAGGGACAGCGATCATGCATTTGCTTTTCTTTAATTTTAGTCCCGCTTCCCTGAATCTTGACAGAACGCTCCTAACTCTGTCTCCCAGTTGTTGTTCGGTCTGGGCGCTAATCAAGACGTCGTCGAAATAGGGCACCACCCCCGGAAGGCCTTGCAATAGGCGCTCCATAGTGCTCTGGAATAGCCCAGGAGCAACACTAACTCCGAATTGGAGCCGGGTACATTTGAACGCTCCCCTATGTGTCACAATTGTCTGGGCCTCAGCTGTAGCATCGTCAACTGGTAATTGTTGATAGGCTTGCGCCAAGTCTAATTTTGCGAAAATTTTTCCGGGCCCCAGGGAGTGTAGTAGATGATGCACAATCGGCACCGGATAGGCGCTCGGCTGCAACGCCTTATTGATTGTGCACTTGTAGTCGGCGCAAATTCTGACCGACCCGTCCAACTTTACTGGGGTGACTATGGGGGTCTCCCATTTAGCATGGTCAACTGGGACCAACACTCCCTGCTTAATCAATTTGTCCAGTTCAATGTCTATCTTTGGCCGTAATGCAAAAGGGACTCTTCGAGCCTTTAGTCTGACTTGGGGCACGTTGGGGTCTATATTTAAGGAAATAGGGGTCCCCACATACTTGCCCAAGGAATCCGAGAAGACGTCCTGGAACTCGGTCAGGAGACTGTCCTTTAGCGGTGACTTGAGCATGCTGTGGACGCCGGTGAAGCCCATGCCAAGGGCTCGAAACCACCCCATGCCCAAAAGGCTGGGCAGTTGTCTGGTCACAACAGTCAGTGGCAAGGTTCTTTCGTAGTCACTGTAGGTTACTCGAAACATGCCAACACCTTCGACAGGAACTCGGTTGCCTTGGTAGTCGAGAATCCGCAGCCTTTGCCTTGCTAGCTGGTCTTTTTGGAACGATGGTAGAATTGACTTCAGGGTCGCCCACGACATTATGGAAAGGGCCGACCCGGTGTCAATCTCCATTTCGCAGGGTCTGCCGTTGATGTCAACAATCGTGGAGACCTTGTCCTCGACCACCGTGCTGGCCTGGTCAACGTGCGTGCTGTAACCATCTTGCGGTTGAATTTCGCGCTGGTTTTTCGCGCCGCCATCTTTGGTTGGTTGTCTTTGGCGCGTCGATTCTGGTTGGCTGTGGTTGTCACGTGGTTGGGTTTTTCTGGGCATGGCGGCCCTACAGACTCGCGCCAAATGTCCCTTCTTATTGCAACGTCTGCAAATGGCCTCTTTGAATTTGCACGACAGTCTTTCATGGTTTCCACCGCAACTCTTGCAGCTTCGTCGGGGGCTGCTTGAGTCTTTCCATTTTTCCGTCCGGAAAACGTCCTCGTCTGAATCAGCCACCGAGCTGGATCGGGCATCCTCTCTGTGGACTGGTAGGGACTTGGAACTGTCCTTGCTGGTCAAGGGGCGCTGCAGGGCTTCCGCGGCTTTCGTGGAGGCTTCGTGAGCCCTGGCCTTGTCTAAGGCACCTGAAAGTGTCAGGTCCGGTTTGGCGAGGAGCCGCCTCTGTAGTCTCGTGTCGCGAACCCCACGAATTAGTTGCTCCAGCAAGGTATCGTCTAGATCTCTGTAATCACAGTGGGTCGCGGCTTTGCGGAGGCTCGCCATATAGGCGCTGACTGGCTCTCCCTCCCGCTGGATGCGCTGCCGGAACTGGTACCGTTGTACGAACTTGGAGGGCACGGGAGCGTAGTGAGCCCGGAGGGTCGCCATCAGGGTGTCCCAAGGGACAGGCGTAGGCTCGCTGAGTGACTCTGCCATCTCGAACATGTCCGGTCCGCAGTGACTCAAGAAGAGGGCTCTTTTTCGGTTTGCAGAGAGCCCCTGCATATCGCTGGCTTCAAGCGAGCACTCGAACCAAGTCATATACGAAGCCCATTTTTCGCGGGCTGGGTCAAAAGGCTTGGGCGGAACGTAGGCAGACATGTTCGGTATGCCTCCTCTTGTTCGCCTCGTCACCTAGCTGAAGCTCTTGTCTCACTGGCTGCCTCTTGTGATTCTATCCCACCCTCGTCGCCAATGTTGTAGCTTGGGAATTAATGAATGCACAAGCAGGCAAGTAACAACAGCTCTTTTATTTACAGTGAGACTTCAGCGAAAACACTGGGGCTGCAGCCCTCCTTATATACAGTTTTGGGAGGGCTGTCAGCCAATCAGGAATTAAGCCCTTATTCGAAATTCCTGCCAAAATGTATCAGAACACAACAGATCTAGTTCATGAAGACAGCCTATCAGCTGCTATCAAAATTCCAACTTGATTCCTCAAAAAAAAAAAAAAAGATTGGGATCCCTAAGCTACTAATTGGTCATGGAGCTCCAAGAACAAAAATGATTTCAGCAGTTTGGCCCTCACTGTAAACACTGGAAGGAGCAGCAAAATTTGGAGGCCTTGCACAAAAAACCAATTGCACCCATTCCTGAATTGGAAGCGTTGCTCGTAGTCAACCATGCCTTAATCATTCTCATTTAGATTACAACAACGTGCTCTACATGGGACTGTCCTTGAAAACTATTCAGAAGCTGCAACTACTCCACAATGCTGCAGCACATGCAGTTTTGGGTGCAGCACCATGGTTCACCATGATCTGCTCTGGCTCCCAATTACTTTCAGGGTGCAATTCAAGGGATTGGTTTTCACCTTTAAAGTCCTACATGGCACAGGGCCAAGTTACTTGCAGGATTGCATCTCCTTGAGGGTATCTACCTGTCCTGCTACGTTAGATAGCTCCAGATCTCATCTCTTAAATATTGGCATCTGATGGGACCTCAGAGTCTTTTGCCTCAGCCTTTTGGAACCGCCTCCCACTGAAGATCTGAAGAATTCCTACCCTTTTAAGCCTTCCAGAAGGTTGTGAAGACCTGGCTCTTCCCCCAAAGAATGGGATGCGACTGAGTTGTAAGAGGTCTAGCACTGGAGGGAAAAGATATCTTTGTTTTTAATGATGCTTTGTGGATTGTTGTCAGTAAATAAATAGTAAGAAATGGGAACAAGGGGAAAAAAACAAATTAAAAATTTACAAAATATTGGACTTCTGGTCCCAAAAGGACAACCTTTTGGGACCATGATCTGGATGACCGAGAATCTCCATAAACATCGGACTTCTGGGAAAGCAATGAAGGACTGAGATTGGAGCTGATGATCATAGCAAAAAGAGATGCCAGTGAATGGATCGGCTCCTCAGAATTCCTTTCCAGATTAAGGAAATGAGGATCATCCTCAAATTTGCTCTAGTCAAAACCTCCCTGAGAATTGATCTGGGGCAGAAAACATCCTGATAAAACCACTATTTGGCACCTTTAAAGGAACACTGAGTTCATCTACTCCCTCTCTTAATGACTTCAGGAAGTTGCTTGCCAATAGTTTCTGGAAGTTAAGAACCTTCCAAAAGACAAGCTGTATTAGCCCGGGGAGTTTTGCCTTCTCTCCTGGATGAAAGAAACTCTATGTAAATTTAAGGATTAACAAGAAAAGCCTTAATTTATGGAGAACAGCAAAAAGAGGAACTAAAATGTTGATTTGGGAAAATTAAAGGGCTAGACGTATTTGAAAGAATATTTCCTGTGGGATGTTTAAAAATATATGAAGGAATATATGAAGTCTTTGCAGTTAACTGTAGGAAATCCCTCTGTGAAAAAGTTTTGTTGATTTGAAAATAAGAGGGGATTTGAAGGCTGGCAGGACGGAATAAAAAAAATATTCTTAAAGGAGAATAGACCAACTAATATAATGCTGTTGTTGTTAGTTATGAAGTTGGGTCAGACCCATTGCGACCCCATGGACGACGTTATTCCAGGCCTTCCTGTCTTCTACCATCCTCTGGAGTCCATTTAAGCTCACACGGACTGATTCAGTGACTCCATCCAACCACCTCATTCTCTGCTGTCCCTTTCTTCTTTTGCCCTCAATCTTTCCCAGCATTAGGCTCTTCTCCAGTGAGTCCTTCCTTCTCATTAGGTGGCCAAAATATTTGAGTTTCATCTTCAGGACCTGGCCTTCTAAAGAACAGCCAGGGCTGATCTCCTCTAGGACTGACCGGTTTGATCGCCTTGCAGTCCAAATGCAGAACTAATATAATAAGGTTACACTTTTTGACTATAGAAGAATTTAAGGTTGTTTGGGATCAATAGACTCAGAAGTTACCATATTGCTTGATACTACAGAAGAAAAACAATTGATGATAACAAAGACTGAGATTGATTTGAATGTGGATTTCGATTTTAAAAAATGATAGATTACAAAAGTGATGTAGAAAGATCTGAAAATTGATTTTAAAATACCAGAGTATAAAAGCGATATGGAAAATTATGCCAACATGGATTTTACAAATGAAACTAGTCAATGTTTTAATAATTAAAAGGGATACGCAAATAATAAATCAGAAGACTGACATGGAAAACCCTCTCATCTTGGATTTACAAAAGGAAGGTGTTAAATTCCCCAAGCTATTCCTGAAAGGAGACAAAGAGAAAAAGATAAGAAATCAATTTCTGAGTCATTATTTGATCGGATCAAAGATCAAGCTTTTTAAAACAAAACAAAGATTTATAAAGTGAATTTATTTCACCAGGGTTAAAATATATATGTTGCAATTTCTGGTAGTTATTCATGGGATTTCACTTTAAAAAAAAAAAACCAGGATTAAATGACAAAGTTTTAAAGAATGGTTTATAAAGAATTATTTTGTTTTATATTTTAGAGAAAGTAATAAATTGGATTAAAAATTAGATTTATTTGATTAAGGGTAAATATGTATGTTACTATTCCTGATAGCTCTTAATAAACCTTTCCTGATTAGGACTGGTTTTTTAAATAATTTGATTATTCATAAGGGATGAGATATTGGAAGAAGGTATCTTTTTCATTATTATTATTGTTGAAATACTAAAGACAGTTTTAAGTTACTGAAATTGCTTATACTTGTCTGAAGTGAGAGGGAGTCATCTTCTATGTGTCTTTTCTTTTCTTTTCTTTTTCCCTCTCAGTCATTTTGGTATTTATTTCTTTTTCATATTTTCTGTATTGCTCTTTATCTTTATTTTTGTAAACTTTAATTTAAAAAATTAAAAGGAATGTATAAAATATTAAGAAAAAAGGAAAAGATCCATTATCCTTATGTCATACTAACAAATATAATAGTAACACAGTTTAATAAAATAGAAATGCAACACCTTATTTTATTTTCTAAATAAAAGAAAACATGAGAGAGATTTTTAAATAGTACATATTCCTAGTTATTTATTTATATCTCACTTTTATTTTTATAAATACCTCAAGGCATTGAACATACCTAAACCTCCTTCCCCCTCCTATTTTCCCACAAAAATAACTCCGTGAGGTGGGTTGGGATGAGAGGTAGGGACTGGCCCAAAGTTACCGTACCCACCTGGCTTTTATGCATAAGGCAGGACTAGAACTCAGATCTCCCAGTTGGCCATGGGAATTGGCCAACATTTTCTTCAGATCTGTTATGCTAGCAACAGTTTGTTCAGAGTTCTGATCTGCATGGCAAGTATCTGTTTGCATAACAATACTGGATCGGACTACTATTTAATTCATATTAATTCTATGTTGTACCAATCCTCTGGAAATCTACTTTTCTTTAGAGAGATTCAAAAAATTTAGTTGGTTATCACTAGGTGGCAGCAAGAAACCATTTTAGATTTAACTAGAGAAGAATCAGGAAAAAGTCATTAACAGTTTATGTGCCCCCCCCCTCTCTCTCTCTCCCCCCTCCCTCCCTCCCTCCTTCCCCCCTCTCTCTAGAAAAAGAAAAAAATTAATGAAAGACAATAATCGATGATAAAAAGCCGCCCCCAAATATAAAATAGGAAAAAAGAAAACTATATATATAATTTTAGCTTAACCCGCCTCACAAGGTTGTTTTTTGGGGATAATCAGAGGAGTAAGAAATGTTAAGTATATTCACCGCCTCGAATTACTTATAAAATAATAAAGATAAAAATCTAATAAATAATAATCACTTTTTAAAAAATCATATATATCTTCCATCCACTTCAAGTCAGGTCCACAAAAGTTTTTTTCCTGTGGAGTAAAACAGTCTTCTCCACTCCTGCCTAAATCCTAAACTTTTCATACATCAACAGATTCAATGTTTTCAGGATATAATTCAGTGTCTCCATTTGAAACACCTTTGTTCCTTACCTTATTTTTTTTTCTGAGCACTTTATTTTCAATGCTATGTATATCAAACCACAAGATGTCAACATAGAGCAGGCTCAAAATATTTTAATACATTTTTCTGCCCTGGTTAGCTTGAGTTCAGCATTTTTTTAAAAAAAAAATCTCATATCCCTGAATGAAGATGCAAGGGAGTGCTTGCTTGTAATAAAGGATTATACCTTCTTTGCAATAGAAAATTATCTTAAATCAGAGATGCCTGTCCTCTGAGCAGGGAAGAATGGGTTCAGACTACAAAGGTTGCTTGAAAAGAAGAGACTTTCCCTAGAAAGAGTGGGGAACTGTGGCAACTTTGTGACTTGTGATTTCAACTCCCAGAATTCCTCAGCCAGCGTGGAATTCTTGGGAATTCTGGGAATTGAAGTCCATAGGTCCCAAAGTTACCATGGTTGCCCACCTTTGGCTTAGGGTATCTCCTCACTTGAACCTGATCATACCCCAATCATGCTCTAATAACAGTTATTTCTCCCTTTGTCCTTTATGCTGCCTTCCCTTTGTCCCCAGCCTCTTATTAATGATAGTTGCTGAAGTTGCAAAAATTGACAGGCACATTTTCAGAGAATTACCTATATCTGCTCCATAAAATAACTGAATTCCTGTTTGTGGGTTACATTCAGCTCAAGAAATAAACTGTCTGTGGGCATCTGCGATACTCCCAAATACATACAGCACATGTGTATCTGTTCATGTCATAGCATGTCCGCTGAGGGAGCAATCAACCATGCAGTTTTTATTCCCTGGAAGCCTGCAGCATGTTCTTCAGAATATTTTAAACATTTCCTATGTATATTAATTAATCCCCAATAACGTGGGAGGGAAATGATGTCTTCAATAGATTTGGCCTAAATAGTCTGTATTTATTTTTATTTTATTTTATTTTTATTTTTTTGTTATTCCAGAATTCCAAAGATAAATGAAGCATGTAAAAAAAAAAAGCCACGACCTTGTAATTCAGACTCTTATTTTTAGGAAGGGAAACTTTTTCCCCTTGATAATTATAGTGAAGACGCTTAAGGACATCTCACCTTTGGCTGAGAAGAACAGTGAGGCTATAGCAATCAAACAATATATCCCCTCCTTGTTGAATTCCAGGTTTGGCCAAGTCAGCTTGATGTGACAATCGTGTTCCCTCAGCTAGACTTTAATGCTATTCTGAAGTACTGTTGGCATGTTTAAAACGCATCTCTTTCCCCCAAGAATAATATGCCAACCGCTTCTACATCCCATCTCAGCACATGCTACGTTTCAAAAAAAAGATTGGAAAACATAATATCAACATGTTTGTCTCCCCAACCAACTATCTTTAGGTGTATTTTATATATAGCTATGTCTCGTACATTAGAAATCTTTTGTTAGGCATCGTATTAGAAAAAGCTAGTTTCCTTCAGGCAAGCTCAACTTTGGGTGGACATAATGGTCGTGAACAATTGGATAAACCTTTTCTGACAAATCTTTTGCATCCAGCTTGAAAAACAGAAAAGTACTCTTTTTGCTGGAAATGACTTTTGCTCTTATTTAATTTCCGCCTGTCATGCAGTTTAGATCTAGACTTGGAAATTATATTATCCATTGTGCAAAATAACCATGATATGCACTTCAGAGACATCTTCATTTTCCCCTTTCATAGATATATGGAGATGCATCGTGAGAGGGAGAGGGGGAGAGGGGAGAGAGAGAGAGAGGGAGGGAGGGAGGGAGAGAGGGGGGGGGAGAGGGAGAGAGGGAGAGAGAGAGACCAGAAACAAAAGTTAAACAAAAATTTGTTTGATTGTTTTCATTGTTTGGAAAAATAATATAATTTTTCAGCAAATTAACATATATGAGAATGAAGATTCAATTATAGCAATGGCAATGGCATTTAGACTTATATACCACTTCACAGTGCTTTACAGCCCTCTCTAAGCGGTTTACAGAGTCAGCCTATTGCCCCCAACAATCTGGGTCCTCATTTTATTGACTTTAGAAGGATGGAAGGCCAAGTCAACCTTGAGCCGGTTAGGATTGAACTCCAGGCTGTGGGCAGAGTTAGCCTGCAATGCTGCATTCTAAGCACTGTGCCACCAGAGCTCTTGATATTGATAACTATGTAGTTAACAAAGGAAAAGATCTTCAATTTTTTTTAACATTTCCTTGGTGCTTGCTGAATGCTTTTCTAAAAAAAGAAAAAAGAAAAAAAGAACCTGGTAATTCTTCCAAAGCAGCCTGCAGATTGTCCTTGACTTATGACTATTCATTTAATGACTATTCAAAGGTATGATGGTATTGAAAATTGACTTAGGTCTGGTCCTTATGCCCATCACAGAGTCCCCGCAGCCATATGATCAAAATTTGGGCACTTGGCAACTGGCATGTACTTACAACAGTTGTAACATCCTGAAGCCACATGATCACCGTTTGCAACTTTCCCAGGGGGCTTCTGACAAGTAAAGTTGGTGGGGGAAGACAGATTCTCTTAACAACGGTGTGATTTGCTTAACGGGCATGGCAAAAAAGAGAGCTTATAAAACTGACTCACTTAATGACTGCATCACTTAGTGACAGAGATTCCAGTCTGAATTCTGGTTGTAAGTTGAGGACTTTGCATAGTTATAAGCCATTTACATCAGGGGTTACCAACCTTTCAGACCTCAGGGACCAAGAATGAAATGCTCCCTGTTCGGACTGGATCGCCTGATCCGGTAGCGATGGCGGCAGATGGTTCGGAGAACCAGTAGTAAACATCCCTGCCCCCACCCCCATGCCCAGCTGAGCTGTGCAATATCAGAGGCTTTTTTAAAAAAAAATTAAAAGCATTTTTTCTACAACCTCTTCGGCTGAAAAAATGCTTTTAAAAGTAAAAAAAAAAGGCTCTGATGATCATGTGGCTCAGCTGGGATCGTCAGAGCCTTTTAAAAGCATTTTTTTTACAACCTCTTTGGCCGAAGAGGTTGTAGAAAAAAATGCTTTTAAAAGGCTCTGACGATCCCAGCTGAGTTGCCTGATCGGCAGAGGCTTTTAAAAGCATTTTTTCGACCGAAGAGGTTATAGAAAAAATGCTTTTAAATGTTAAAAAAAAAAAAAGTTGGCCACGCCCACCCAGTCACATTACCCCCACCACCACCAAGCCATGCGCACAGAACCGGTAGTAACAAACTTTACATTTCACCACTGTCAGGGACCACTACATTCATAATTTTAAATCCCAAGGACTGCTAATATGATTTTTTTAAAAAAAGATAAATAGTATTTAGTGCAATATAAAAAATGCAAATAATTTTTCTGCAGACCACCAAAATTTTCTCATGGACCACCAGTGGTTAGTGACCACTGATTTACATCACTGAGCCTCAGCACCAGAATCAAATGAGAAGACCCCAGAGAGATGACTGCCTAGCATCCTATGAACACAGCCAGTGATAGGGATGCCAACTCTCTCCTGGATCACTGAACTAATCTTATTTCAGGATATTTTTACCTGTATTATACTAGAACCTGCCTTCCTATAACCTAAGACAAGTATTGCATTCCTAACTGCTTTGGTTCCTTCTTTTTTGATATTTTTACTAAATAGGTTGTGGTTTCCTTCTGTTTGACAGCCTTCAGACCGAGCTCTTATTCAGCCTCATTTTTTTTTCTTTTCAGGGCTAAATATACTTAATAATGCTGCTGTGCTGAAAGTTGCTGTGCAATTCCTCAATCCCCACCCTGATGAAACTATTTTCTTTCTCTTTTTTTTCTGCTTTGTTTTCTTGATGCTTGAAAATTAGATTTGGATTTCTCTTGGGATTAACTTTCAACTAATTTTATTGTTTTAGCTGGCAGAGAGCATGACTGCTGACATGGATCTTTTCTGGTAATCCACCTCTCTAAAGTCTTCTTCCTTCCCAAAGCCAACCACCAATGGGATTTTGACCTTTGAATACTTAGTGGCAATATAGAAAGGAAGGAGAATTGCAAGACTGTTGGAGACACAATGGCACAACGAAAGGTAGAACGTTAGCACTAAACCTCTTTTCATCTTCCAGCCGAAACAGAGCAAGATCGCTGCACTCCATTCTTTGACAATATCATTATAATTATCTTCTCCCTCAAAAGTATTTTGAATATAAAGTCTCTTTTATTAAACAAAATTGGAAAAATGCATTACATTAAAATATATTTAATTCTTTCAATCTTTCCTGATAGGATTTACTGTCCAGTTTCCTGATCATTCTTAAGATTGCTTCGAAAACAAAAGTGCGTATAGTCAAGGCTATGGTTTTCCCAGTTGCAATGTATGGCTGTGAAAGTTGGACCATAAGAAAGGCTGAGCGCCAAAGAAGTGAGGCCTTTGAACTATGGTGCTGGAGAAGACTCCTGCGAGTCCCTTGGACTGCAAGGCGATCAAACCGGTCAGTCCTAGAGGAGATCAACCCTGACTGCTCTTTAGAAAGCCAGATCCTGAAGATGAAACTCAAATACTTTGGCCACCTAATGAAAAGGAAGGACTCATGGAGAAGAGCCTAATGCTGGGAAAAATAGAAGGCAAAAGAAGAAGGGGACAACAGAGAATGAGGTGGCTGGATGGAGTCACTGAAGCAGTCCGTGTGAGCTTAAATGGACTCCAGAGAATGGTGGAAGACAGGAAGGCCTGGAGGAACGTTGTCCATGGAGTCGCAATGGGTCAGACACGTCTTTGCAACTAACAACAACAAAGCTTGCTTCACTTAGGGAAAATGTTTATCCTTCATATAGCGTGTGGCCCAAAACTACAGACAGCATTAAGATATCTCTTGTCAAGCTTTTTTGGTCAGTTACTCTCCTCGGAGTTGGACACTAAAAAGAATCAGACTTGAAAACTACTGCCAATAGAAGAGAATATTTGTACCTCAGGTGGCATCCTCAGTGTTCTCTGAGCTTGGTTGTTTTCTTGCAGACCTTTCTATACCCAACTAAGTAGCATCATCAGTGCTAGAAAGGGTGTGGGGTTTGCTCCATGTAACTTGCTTTGTCAGTGTGGATAGAAGTGTTGTTTTTTCCCTGGTAGTTCCTTGATTAAGCTGTTGTTTACTACTTGTTTGTCTGAGTTGGTAGTTCTTTGATATCAAAGGCAATGGCAAATTGCTTTCATATTATGCCAAAAAAACCTGCATGGTTGTGTCAATATAGTGAACCAAACTCAAGTCTGACTTAAGAGCATCTTTACTGTTTTTAAAAGAATTGGGGGGGGGGGAAATTATTGGTAGTGTTAACAACGAAGATAAGCAAGGAGATTAGAATAGTTGATCATAGCTCTACTCAAATCCCCATTAAAAATCCTGATTGGAGATTGTTTCAACTAAGGTGACCCTGGTATTAAATACGTGCATGCATATTGCTAGATTTGAGTGGGGTAAGCTTCCCAAATATGTTTTTGAATAACAATTACATATGCAATACATCGTACTTTTTGGAGTATAAGACACACACTTTCCCCCCACTAAAAGAGAGTGGAAATGTTGGTGCATCTTATACACCGAATACATTTTTGGCCTCCCAAAACCCCGCCCCGTGCGTCCCGTTTTGTCCAAAACCAGGCCTATTTTTCACAAAAACGGGATGTGCAGAGAGATTGGGAAGCCTGCAGAGTGCTCCTGGCAGCTGGGGAGAACAAAAATGTGACACATGAGGGATTTGGGAGGCCAAAAACCAGCCCGTTTTTCATGAAAACGGGCCTGTTTTTCAAAAAAAATTGGGAGGCCTGCAGAGTGCTCCTGGGAGCCTTCCAAACACCCTGCACATCCAATTTTTGCAAAAAAACGGGCCCATTTTTCACAAAAACAGAACACGCAGAGCAGGGGTGGGTTCTATTTACCTTTACTACTGGTTCGCAATGGGATAGCGCATGCGCGCTTCGCTCACATACGCGCCTTGCTTCTGTGCATGTGCAGATCACTGATGACGACATCCGGGGCAGTGAGCAGGGCCTCCTGCCAGTTTTATTACCGGTTCTTGCAAATCGGTCCAAACCGAGGACAACCCAGCTGGCGCAGAGGGTTTGGGAGGCCTGCAAAGTGCTCCTGGGCGCCAGGGAGGGCAAAAACTATTTTTTTCTTGTTTTTCTCTTCAAAATCTTGGTGCGTCTTATACTCCAGTGCATCTTATAGTCCGAAAAATATGGTAGATAAATTTAGCTCATTGCATCTAAAATTGTATTACACCTTTCGTGGTTTTCATTTTTAAACTTTTTTTATTGAACTACAATAAAAATATAAAGAATCGAAGAAAAAAAGAAAAAAAAGAAAGTATAGAATTATGATTTCTGCCCTTCTTTCTATTAAGTAATTCTATTTCTATTAAGTAACTATCTTACTCTTCCCCCTGTTTTTTTCTTACTTTGTAACTCCTTTCCCCAGTAGTGGGATTCAAGTAATTTAACAACCGGTTCTCTGCCCTAATGATTTCTTCCAACAACCAGTTTGCCAAACTGCTCAGAAAGTTAACAACTGGGTCTCCCGAAGTGGTGCGAACTGACTGAATCCCACCACTGCCTTTCCCCCTTCTTTCTTTTACCCTATGTAGTCCCATAATCATCAATCCAGTCTTTACTTCTTTCAACAAAAAGTCCATATAAAATTTCCAGTCTTTCAAAGTAATCTTTATTGCTTTTTCCCTGACCAAACCGGTCAGCTTCACCATTTCTTCAACTGTTGTCCTTTTTATAAACCAGGCCTGGCTTCCAGGCCTGACACCAATCTTCCACCATGGATAGATATTATTTGTTTTTCAAATAAATGACAGAATCATCTAGGGATCAAATATGTATAGAAATACAAATGTCAAAGAATCCAAAACTATATAGATTTGATGTTTATGTTGCATGTCTTTTTCTGTTTCTCACTGTCAAATCAGGAAAGATTTAAATTAATCCTCAAGTTAGACAGGGAGAGCTTTCATTCTTGATAAGGCCTGTTTTGTTACCAATTTAACTCTAGGTTCAGTATACGATCACAGCCTTAAAGAAGGCATGTTTATAGGCAGCCTGCCCTGCTGTTAACTGATAACGTGTGCTGGACATGGAGAAGATATTTTCCATTGGCATTAGAATAAATCCATGCTCTACTGAGAATCTCTTAGAACATGATTGAACCAGGGGTGGGTTCTACTTACCTTTACTACTGGTTTGCATCGTGCCCGCGCGTGCGCGCTTGTTTCGCTTGCATGAGCGCACGCTCTTCTGCATATGCAAGAAGCTTCTGCGCATGCACAGATCACCTTTGATGACGTCTGGGTCAGTGGGCGGAGCCTTCCGCCGGTTTTACTACTGGTTCTCGTGAACCGATCCAAACCAGAGGCAACCCACCACTGGTATGAACCAATTTTTGAAGTCTACAAGACTTGAAGGGGAACCACTGTCCTTTTCATTCATTGAGTGGCACTTGCTTGATTACACTTATACTTGGAATCAAAGACATCCTGATTACCTTACTAAAATTGAAAAGGTATAACTCACTTGTAGATTAAGGCAGGGGTCTCCAACTTTGGCAACTTTAAGACTTGTGGACTTCAACTCCCAGAGTTCTAGGAGTTGAAGTCCACAAGTCTTAAAGTTGCCAAGGTTGGAGACCCCTGGATTAAGGAATAGAAGAATACCTCGAAGCAGATGCCCACAGAAGTCTCTGCAGTGACCTTACTGGCTGGGGACTTCTAGGAGTTCACATTGACTGAATCAAACAGATCAGAGCTATTCAGCCCACCAACATCCTCTTGCCTCTCCTCATTCCTCTGTCTTTCTTCATCCATCCATTAGCACTCTTCTTGCACAAGTCTCAAGTCTTCCCCATGAAAGTTGCACAAGAGCATAGCTGTCCCACAAACCGAAATGATTTAGAGTTGCACAATCACACAGCTGTGTGCTCCTGCGTGGGAGAAGTTTCTTCCCCCACCCTTTTACCAAAAAAAAAAAAAAATTTTTTTCCGAACAATTGTACATGAAATCTCTTATTCACAATTTTCTTATCCATACATGATAAACAAACTGGAGATATTATAACAGGAAATCAAGGGCATTTTTTCTATGCAGTCATACAGTCTGCTCCCTGAGTCCCATTTCAAAGTTCTTTTGCAGACAAGAACACCTATGGGAACATTGTTGTTTCCTTGTAGGAACAGTTGTCACAGTCACTAGTCTATGACATAAAAAGTGTTAAAATTCTGCGTGTTCTCATTTTGGTAAGTCTTCTTTCGTTCCTGAGCAAGCGTGATGCCCTAACTTTCATCCAGCCTGAAAACCCACTCCAAATCCCTCTAAATGGCAGAAACATTGCAGGGATGAGTAAAAGTGAGAGGCCATGTGTTGCAGAAACAAAGTGTTTGAACTTAGGTATTATTCCTCTGGAATCATCTTGTGGAGGCACTTCATCAGATCAAAGGAAGGACCTTTGAGAATGGATTCAAATATTGTTACCTTTATTTATTTTTCATTATCTATCAAGCCGAGCCAAAATCAGGAGTATCCACAGAAATAGGGTTAAAAAGCAAATCAAGATGGTGGCAACAGCCGTGTGATTAAAGCTCTGGCCAACAACATATGCATAAAAAAGAGACACTATCTTGATTTTTTGACCCTACCTGCTGATCCTCCTGGCCAGAATGATTGACTTGAACATACTATAGTGAATTAAATGTTCTCCATTGAATCTAACTGTTAGGTTCCCAAAACCAAGAAAGACATGCTGAGTAACTTCAAAGCAGTTTCTTTTATTTGCTTGCCAAACTAAACTACTTCCATCATTAAAAATAAAGTCCGAGAATTTCTGGGAGGAGTTGTCTTGATTTTCTTCCTCCCAACCAAACTATCTAAACAATGTCTCTTGCTTCTCTGGAATGCAGCCCCTCCCTCCTGGGAATCCAGACCAGATTTCACCAAACTAACTCTGCCTAGATGTGTAGATTTGTCCTAGTTTGTGACAAGAAGAAAGATGTTTGATGGAGTGGAATTATGGTTTGAATGCCACAAATTCCATCACACAAAATCCTCCTAGAGCATGGATGTCAAACACAAGGCCTGAGGCCGGATGTGGGCTGCGATGTGATCAGATCCGGCCCATAGGACTGTCCTGGAAAATGTAAGGAGCCAGCCAGTGTTGCTTTGGCCCGGTCTACCCAATGTGAAGAGGAAACATCAGACCAGTGTGGCTTCGGCCCGTTCTACCCAATGCGAAGAGGAAACATGCCAGCAGTTTGGAGAGTGGCATCAAGCTGGCCAAGCCCACCCCATTGGCCATGCCCAGATGGCCCCCTGAGGTCAACCACAACCCTGATGCAATGAAATTGAGTTTGACACCTTTGTCCTACAGCAGTGATGTCTAACCTTTTTGCCATCGCGTGCCAAAAGCGGGAAGAACGTGGGGGGTCGCGGGTGCAGGTGCCCACATCCATAATTCAATGCGCCCCGCCTTCCCACACATGCGCACATGACCCCCCCACACTTCCCCATACTTTCAGCACCCGATGGCACGGTGAGCCCAATAGCCGTTTTTTCCCATCCTCAGGCTTCAGAGGTTTTCTAGGAGCCTGGGGAGGGCAAAAACAGTCTTCCCCATCCCCCCAGAGGCCTTTTGGAGGCCAGAAACAGCCAGTTTCCTGACTTCCGGTGGGACCAGAAGGCCTGAAAATCAGTTGGCTGGTGCACTCATGTGCACTGGAGCTGAGCTAGGACAACAGTTGCGTGCCCACCAATATGGCTCCGTATGCCACCTGTGGCACCCGTGCCATAGGTTCGCCATCACGGTCCTAGAGGAAAGAAGGATCTAAGCCACCCTTAAGATTACTGCCTGAACTGAAGACCATGGTGTACTGTAGGTCAGAGAGAGTTTTAGAAGAAGAAGATAAATCACTTTGCAAATGGCTGGTGACAGATCAATGGTGAGATCACTCCAGGTAGTTTTAGGAAAGATGGGCCCACACATGTTGCGTTGTCCAGCTGCACTGTTGCTGTAGGGAAATTATTTGAAATTGTCAATTATTTGTTTTTCTCTTGGAAAAATCAGACTAAAGAATGAGCAATATAAAACCCTCCTTTTTGGGGGGGAAAATGGAACAGTTTTAAGCCTCAGACTTTCAGCAAAATTATTTCTTCATTAGACTACATCTATTGTGTACCTGAATATTGGCTAATTTTAACATTCCATAACAAGGGTTTGTTTGTTAATTTAAATATAGTCTTTAATTATATCTCTCAGCTAAATATAATTTGAGAGCTGATATGACATAGGGGATGGAGAGCTGAACAGACACTGACTGAAAGCCTACTTTGCAATAAATCTCTCTAGTTATTCCTATGTCACATTTAACTGGGTCAATAGCAAGAACATTTCTTTTGGGAGTACCAGGAAGGAGTCGATTGACCCACATGGTTAAATTTAGCCCCAAAGAAACTCATATATACACAGGGGTTAAACTAACTCCTTCCAGTCAGTCATGTTGTGGGAATGCTTAAAGCCAAGAAATTGACACATTTTGCCTATTGAAGCTTTCAAGAAACAATGGGAGAGAAAGAGAAGCTGAAAAAAAGCCCCCTTTACAAAATCCACAGGCAACTCAATGCACATAAAAAATACTTCACAAACTCTGAGTGGCTGGGGCCATCCAAGCCACGTCCACTGCTGCCTCTCTGGCCAATGAGGAAGGAGCTAGTGATGTGAAGATTCTCCTTGTGAAAGAACTCACGGACACTAAACCTTTCTTGGAGAAGGTGAATCAGATCTCTATTCCTCACATGGAGATATTTGATCCATCTGGCATGATTATGAGCTACCAAAATCGCTAGTAAAACAGATTTAACGGGATCTGCATCTGAGTTACACGTGTGGAAACAAGGACCCCGTGGATAGATTTTTATTCAGCCTGAATATAACATGGAAATTGTACCTTTGCCTGCTCCTCTTTCCTTTCTGTCAGAACAGTGATGTATGTAGGATGGATAATCTCACTCAAAATACTGAATAACCTATACAATTTTTAGGGCATAGAAATAAGCTTTTCTCTCATGCTATGGGTTGTTGTTTTTTTTACTTCTACTTAGACCAGGGGTCGGCAACCTTAAACACTCAAAGAGCCACAAAGGTCCCTAACTGGAAGCCCCCATTCAATTCTGGAACCGACCGGAAGTCCGGTTCTCCCATCCTAGTCTCCTCCTAGCACGGCATCCATTTTCCTCTACCTGTCCTAACCGAAAGTCCGATCAATTGTGGAGCCAACCAGCAACAGGGAGCCACAGCAAAGGGATGAAAGAGCCACATGCGGCTCCAGAGCCATGGGTTGCTGGCCCCTGATTTAGACAAATCCACCCTTCTGGGATGTGTTGTAGATCTCAGAGAAACCTTCAAAGTACTCAAGAAAAGGAAAACACATCGAAATACAGCATTAGCATAAGACAAGTGTGTTCAGTGTAAAAGGGCTGGCTGACACTTTATAGCAACAGGAACAAGGTAATCAGATTTGAGGAGGAATGGAAGAGCATTGAGAAGAGCCAAGTCTGATGTTTATTTCTTATACATGCTCATGTGTTCTTGGCCTTCACATGGTTCAGAAATGTTTATGAAGAAGCTCTCTGGCTCTTGCAAAATGTAGTGCTCTTCTGCTGTTTATTAAAAAAAACAACCTGACGTCTTTTAGGGTTCTGTGCCAACCTGAAATTGAGCTGTTATAATGAAGAGCAGACCTTTGCAAGGGACAAAGCACTGCTTCTAAATCATTTCTTAGCATCATCCAGCCCTAGTGGTTTCCCCATTGCTCGTTTCTGTATTTATTTGCTGCCTTTATCCAGGGAAAAGGCGATGATACTGAAAATGCTGCATTTACTTACACATGAAGAGCAAGTCTGACCTATTTAAGCAGAGAAAATACACAATTGACTAAACTCCATTACATCAATAGGAGCAAGTTATCTGCTGAATCATTTGCCTCCGGAGACACTATTCCAGATTCCCTTTGATCTATTATGTCAATGGGGGCAGAACATCTATTGCATCCCTGCTGCTCAAGTCATTGAAGGGTTTCAATTATGTACGGTACATATTTTAAAAACAAATGCATCCAATAAAACTTTGGATGAGAATGAAACAGAGCTAGAGAATGAATTCATTTAGTTCTAACTGGAAATGAGCCTTATATAACTGTATTAAGACGCCTATAATCACCAGGTTTTTTTCTCTATCCTATCTATCTATCTATCTATCTATCTATCTATCTATCTATCTATCTAGCTATCTAGCTATCTAGCTATCTAGCTATCTAGCTATCTAGCTATCTAGCTATCTAGCTATCTATCAGTCTATCTGTCTGTCTATCTATCTATCTATCTATCTATCTATCTATCTATCTATCTATCATCTATTTATCTATCATCTATCTATCTATCTATCTACCATATTTATATCCATAATCTATCTCCTCTCTTTTTGGATTATTTTGGTGAGGTATGGGTAATTTTCTTATGCCAAGTTAAAATGTAATGCCAGTTCCTGAATATAGTCTCTATCAAAACACGAAACATACCCAATGGAAATATTAAGGCTGTATCAAAAAAAAAAAATTCTGGGGGAATTTAGAAACTGATCAAAATGATTCAAGTAATGCCTTTTAATTGTGTTCTTATGGGATTTAGCAAGATAATCCTATTTAGAAACCAACGTCCATGAAATTACATGTTGAAAACATCTGAATGTGACAGATCACAAGAAAAGATTAATACTCATGACAGTTAAAATTAAACCATGTTGTATTCTGAATAGGTGGTCTACTTGTAAAACATTTGTACTTCTTCCCAATAACGCAACATATATTAAATGTAAGCCATAAGCAAAGACATTCTGAAATAAGATTTGAACAGGAGGGAACTGTCTGCCTATAAACATGGATGGTTCTGGAGATTTTTAAGAATCTGGACAAGCAATTTGTTTTCTTGCAAATTGCAGAAGTTTGGACTCTGGTTGAATCTTTGTGGTTCCTTCCAACTTCAGAATTCTACAATTCTAATGAACTTTTCATTTCTCTTCTCTTTTTTACTGTTAAGTTCTAAGGCCAGGAAAGAATGATGCCTGCATTACATGAATGTCAAGAGGAACAGAAGAAGGAGAAAAGGTTTTGAATTTGGGATTCTTATTGGGATGAGGCAATAACTATTGTACAGTGTGTCTCAATATATCTATGCTACCACATAAAGACTGGCAAATCTGTAGCAGCCACATAACAATTAGTTGGAATCAAAGTCTTTATTCCTATGAGGTCCCAACCCCGTTTGCCACAAATTAAGTGTCAGCTGACATTGCATGTCAGCTACCATCCCTATATTTCCCAGTTTAGATCTTTGATACCATCAGGGGATTTAGCTAAAAATGGTATTTTGACATGATTTAATAAAATAAAAATGAATAGCTCTTGTCAAGGCAGGATTCAGATTAATAGCGGCCAAGTGGTTAAAAAAGTAATTCTGATTCAATTCCTTTCATTTGACTTATTTTAAAAAGAGCTCAGAGTTTTGTACTCAGATGTCAGGGGGGAATATTCCTTTTTCTTTATTTAGCTGTTTGAGTCAAAGTGTTCGATAAACTTTTATTGCATTGGCTGTATATTACTCTGATATGACAAGCAGGAAATTATGGCAGAAGAATAATAGCCAACCTGCCAAAGACCAGACATGAATCTATTATACGGCTGCACTAAAACCCAAGTATCCAGTTCCTTAGTTCAGACAGGTTCTAAGGTAGATCACAATATAGCTAACTCATAATCTGACAACATCGGAAATGAATAAACAATAGTCTGAGGTGATGCAATAACAGCATGTTATTACGGAAATCAAAATGGACGTTGGACTTACCTGATACGTCCCTTCTCAGCTCAGGAAGAAACGGCAGTCAGAGTGGGGGGATTCGCTCAGTCTGGCATGTGACCAAGTCTGTCAGGCAAAAGGCTCCGCCCTGCAGGGCCGCCCCAGTTCTTCGGCAAGGGCGAAGCGTCAGACTCGAGGAACGTGTCCCCTGAAATGATAAAGAATTAATAAGCCAGCCCCCAGCCCCCACCAGACTGAAAACCGAGGGAGGGGCTGACTGCCGTTTCTTCCTGAGCTGAGAAGGGACATATCAGGTAAGTCCAACGTCCATTCTCCAGCTAGGTAGAAACGGCAGTCAGAGTGGGGACATACCAAAGCTTGAGGTCCCCTTGGGTGGGAGAAGAACGGTCCGGTGACTCTCAAGGAGTATGGACCGACTGCAGAACCCTCCTGCCGAAGGAGGCGTCGGAGGATGCGAAGACATCTGTTCTGTAATGTCTGATGAAAGGACTCAGGCTGGTCCAGGTAGCGGCCCTGCAGACTTCATCGAGTGAAGCTTGAGTTGACCAAGCAGCGGAGGTGGAAGCGCTCCTGGTTGAGTGAGCCGTAATGTGCCGTGGAATCGGAAGGCCGGACTGGCGATAAGCCAATGCGATAGTTGCTCTGAGCCAGCGGCCCAAGGTGGAGCTGGAAACCCTGGATCCCAGGGAGGCTGGGTGAAAGGCGACGAATAAGGCTTCAGTCCGTCGAAATGGGGCCGTACGGGAGATGTAAATCTTCAGAGCCCGGCAGACATCCAACGAGTGCCAGGAGAATTCTAGGCGGCGCTGAGGGTGAGGGCAAAAGTCTGGGAGCACCAATTCCTGAGCCCAATGGAATGGAGAATTCACCTTGGTCATGAAGGCGGGGTCGAGGCGAAGGACGACTCAATCTGTATGAAATGTACAAAGGTCTGCCCTAATGGACAATGCCGCCAGCTCGGAGATGCGGCGGGCGGATGTAATTGCCACTAAAAAGGAGATCTTCAGGGAGAGGAACCGGAGGAGTACCTCGCGAAGAGGCTCGAAGGGGGGGATATGAGAGTGGCAAGAACCTTGTTGAGGCGCCAGGTGGGTAATCTGTGGATGACCGGTGGTCGAAGATTCGTTGCCCCCCGGAGGAAATTCCGAATGATGGGGTGTCTTGAAATCGGGTCTGGAGATCCGCAAGACAGCACTGAAAAAATGGCCGCCACGGGGCGATGTAGGGTGTTTGGGGCTAAGCCACGGTCAAGACCATCCTGGAGGAAGGAAAGGACATTGAGGATGGAAGCTGAAGTGGGAGTGACAGGAATTGAGGTGCACCAGGTAGAGAATGCACGCCATGTGGCCTCGTATATGCGGACCGTGGAGGGACGGCGGGAGGCTTGCACCGTGGAGGCTATGCGAGGAGGAACCAGGGCTGCTATCAGGATGCGCCGCTCAGCCTCCAAGCGGTCAAGTGGAGCCAGGACGGGTCCGGATGCTGGAGGGGCCCCTGAGATAAGCTGATCTTGGATGCAGGGATCTGCCAAGGAGGAGCGACGGACAGGGACTTCAAGTCCATGAACCACGGTCGCATTGGCCAGTAAGGGGCCAGCAAGATGATCTCCGCCCTCTCGGCCAGTAGCTTTTGGATCACCCATGGGAGGACCGGTAGGGGAGGGAAAGCATAAAGGAGGCCGGGAGACCACGGGCTGCACAGGGCATCCACGGCTTCGGCTTGCGGGTCCAGATATCGGGAAAAATAATGATGCACTAGGTGGTTGGACCGGGAGGCAAACAGGTCTAGAACTGGAACCCCGAACCTGTCCGCTATCTCCTGGAATAGAGCCGGAGGAATTGACCACTCTCCCTAGTCGATCAACTGACGGCTCAGAGAGTCCGCTTGTATGTTCGTTGAGCCCGAGATGTGAGCGGCTCTGATGGATGACAGATGTTTCTCGGCCCAGAGACCCAGCAGGAGGGCCTCGTCCATCCCAGTTTGTTTATGTGGGCCTTCACGGTGGTATTGTCCGTGAGGACTATCACGTCTTTCTCTTCTACCAGATCCCGGAACTGAAGCAGCGCGAGGCGAATGGCCCGCAGTTCCAATAAGTTGATGTTGAGCAGGGATTCCTGGACTGACCACTGGCCTTGGGTCATGTGCTGGAGAAGATGGGCTCCCCATCCCGACAGGCTGGCATCTGTGGTCAACGTAAGGCGCTGTGGGTCTCTGAAGCAGGAGCCGAGAGATAAAAACCCCGAGGTCCACCAATGAAGGGAGCGGAGCACTGGAGGCGGGAGGCGAAGTCGACGAAGGGAGGTGTCCCGATGAGCCTGTTGGAAGGGCAGCAGGAGCCATTGGAGTTCCCTGCTGTGTAACCGAGACCATGGCGTGATGCCAAAAGTCGACACCATCTGACCCAAAAGGTGAGTGAGGGATAATACCGAGGATGACCCGGTGGACAGTACCTTATGGACAGAAGCCCTAAGGGTAGTCTGGCGGTCAGGGGACAGGAAAACTAAGGAATCCACCGTATCGATTAGGGCTCCGAGGTGGAGGATACGGGTGGTGGGGCACAAGTGGCTTTTAGCCCAATTAATAGAGAAACCATGGGACTGCAGGGAGGCAAGGACCTGAGAGAGGTCCTGCTGAGCTCCCGAGCGGGACGAGGAAAGGACCAAAATATCATCCAAATAAAAAAGTAGGCGAATAGGGAGGGAACGAAGGTGACCGACTAGGGCCGCCATGATCTTAGTGAATACCCTAGGGGGTGAAGAGAGACCAAATGGGAGGGCTCTATATTGATAATGAACTCCCCTAAAAGCGAACCGGAGAAATTGCCGGTGCGCGGGTAAAATGGGCACGTGGAGGTAGGCCTCTGTTAAATCAATGGAGGCAAGGAAATTGGAGGGGCAGATGGATTCCAAAATAGAAAATAAAGTATGCATCTTGAACCGGCGATATTTGATATGCCGGTTCAATGCTTTCAAGTCCAAGATGGCTCTCCAGCCACCGGAGGACTTTTTGACAATAAAAAGGCGGGAATAAAACCCCCGGCCTTACTGGGAAGAGGGAACCCTTTCGATGGCCACAATTTGAAGGAGATGATCAATGGCCTCGGAAATTAGCTTCCTTTTTGTCTGATCCCGGGAAACAGGGCAAGGAAGAAAGCGGGAAGGAGGAAGGGAGGTAAACTCTAACGAAAGGCCATGGGCAACAGTGTCGAGAACCCAGGGGTCGCGCACAGAAACCTCCCACTGGTGGAGAAATAGGGAAAGGTGACCTATGGGGGGGAGAAGAAAGGTTACCGGAACTTCCGGGAGAAGCGTCCCCTCCCTCCCCGTGGAGACCTACGGGCAGGGAACCTGGTGCCTTGTCTGACCTGGGACTCCTGCTGAGGCCTGGAAGGAAGGGGCCGCTGGAACCGAGGCTGGAACGAGGATGAAGCGGAGGTCCGAAAGGACTGGAAATGAGGAGAGGGGGAAAAACGTGAGTCGGTTCGACGAGAGGAGTGAGGTAGGATCTTCCGGTGATCTCGAGTTTCCACGAGGAGAGGATCCAAGGTCAACCCAAACAAATTCCAGGAAGCATAGGGAGCGGAGGTGAGCTGCCATTTGGCGCGCATATCCGATTGCCAATTGCGCAGCCATAAGAGACATCGAGAAGTCACATTGGACCCCAGAGCTCTGGCAGAAAATCTTGTGGAGTTAAGAGTGGCATCGGCCGAATATTCAAGGGCTGCAGCAATCTTATTCAGGTCTTGGTGAGATCTGTTGTCCGACAACAGCAGACGGGCCTGAAGCTGTTTGATCCAGAGCAATGCAGCTCTGTTGAAAAATGAGGCTGAGGTGGACGCCCGAATGGACCAGGCGGTAGCGAGGTGACCCTTGAGGAGGGTCTTCTCAGCCCTCCTGTCCTCAGGCCGGAGGGAATCTCAGCAGGGCCGGTAGGATGAGAGTTGTCTGTCAGAGCTACAACAGGCTGGTCCAACTTGGGGGCCACGAGCAAGTCTGCCAGGAGCGCAGCCAAGTTGTAGAGGCGCTTGTCCAGGCCGTTGGGACTGGGGCCGGCTCCCGGAAGGTTCCACTGACATTGTAGGATGTCAGTAAAAAGTTTTGGAGCAGGAATGGTTTCAGGATCTACTGTTGGTTCCTGGAACATGGCGGCTGCCGGATCAGAAATAGAAGAGGATCCCGAATTCGATGGCGGAGAACCTAAGCGGGTGGTAGTGATCGCCTTGTACAGAAGAGAACGGAATAGATGAGGCTTGAAAAGGCCTATGAAGGAAGGTTGATCTGGGGCTAATCCTTTGTCATCCGACCAGGCAGGATCTAAATCCTCTTCATGATCAGAGGCAGATGCGTTGCCAGGGGAATATTGAGATTCCAATCACTCCTTATCTGAATGAGAGTCCTCTAGCTCCCTGGAGGTGAGGCGAGAAGGAGCTGCGGAAGTCCCCGGGGCAGGAGCGTGAGACATGCACTCAGCTAAGGTTCTCTTGACAGCCTGCGCGATCAGGTCTTCCAAGGAATCCACCATAACGGACGTTGAGGGTGCAGGGGCTGAAGGAACATCCCTCGAGGGTTGCGGAGGCTGAGCAGGTTCAGGAAGGGTCTGGAAGACCTGTTGGGAATCAGGCGGAGGGACCCCCGAGGAAGATTGCGGGACATCAGGAGAGAGGTCCCTTACTGAGGAAGGGGATCTAGAAGTGGCGCTGGGGGAGGATGGTCGCCCCTCAGCGTTCCCTGCATTAGCTTGCGCCTGAGCCTTGAGAAAGGCTTTTTCCATGGCTTTATGTCTTCGCTGCTCCTCTCGAGATGAAATAGATGAGGGGGGGCAGCGGTCTTTTTAGCCCTGGACCTCTTGGAGGGAGGTGGCAAGGAGGCGGAAGACCCCTCAAGGGGTTCACTGCTATGGCGTCTTCTGTTGGAGGAGCCATTGGGCACTCCCGCGCTCGAAAGCATGGCGGCCGCCATTTTGAAACTAATCAGGCTCCGATCGCCAAAGGGAGAAACCACAAATGAAGCTCCCGCTGAGGTGGGGAAGTGCTCTGCAGCTGATTTAGAGGCTGCGGAGCTCCTCAGAAGCCGTCCGGCTTGAAAACTGGGAAGGCAAATCGCTCGGCAGCTGATGGAGAGCTGCGGAGGCAGTCGCTAGCTGTCCGGCTTTAAACGCGACGAAGTAATCAGCGAGCAGCCGCTCGATCCGAAGACGGGCTGCTGGGCAAAGGCCTTTGAAGCGCAGCCAAACTCACCGCTGTGAGTAGCTCCCAGTGGTCTGTTGGGGCTGAAAAAGCCTGCCGCGAGTTGAAGCCGATGGAAAAGGCGCAATCCGAGTCAAATGGAGAAATTCCAGTCGAAACAGAGAAATGGCAAGGTCTAGAGACGGGAGACACGTTCAGTCGGCGTAGACCGAGTCGAAGAACTGGGGCGGCCCTGCAGGGCGGAGCCTTTTGCCTGACAGACTCGGTCACATGCCAGACTGAGTGAATCCCCCCACTCTGACTGCCGTTTCTACCTAGCTGGAGAATATCAGAATTCTAGAAGATTCTAGAAAACAGTGTCAAACTGAAATTAAGAAAGACTGAAAAATAAAAAGGGGAATAATAACATAGCATACAACAAGTTTTTTTAAAAAAAATCATGATGTGGTTGCTTAAGATGTCATAATCAAGGATCGACTACTGCAATGCTCTCTACATGGGGCTGCCCTTGAAGACCACCCGGAGGCTTTAGCTGGTGCAGAATGTGGCTGCACGGGTAGTGATGGGAGTGTCCTGACACTCTCATTTTACACCCCTCCTGCGGGACCTGCATTGGCTACCGGTTGCCCTCCGGGTGAGATTCAAGGTGCTCGTAATTACCTATAAAGCCCTACATGGCTTAGGCCCGGGGTACCTGGTGGACCACCTGTGGCCAGCGACAGCTCCCCATCACCCGGTGCACTCTCACAGGGAGGGCCTCCTTGGGGTCCTGTCAGCCAGACAATGTCAGCTGGTGACTCCCAGGGAGCAGGCCTTCTCTGTGGGCGCACCTACTCTGTGGAATCAGCTCCCCCTGGAGCTCCGGATGGCCCCTGACCTTCGCTCTTTCCGCCGTGACCTCAAAACATGGCTATTTGGCCTGGCCAGATTGGACTGAAGGGTTTTTTAAAGGGGATTGTATTGGTTTTTATATTTGAGTACTGAATTTTATGTGTTTTTTATTGTTGTGAGCTGCCCTAAGTCCTTTGGGAGAGAGGGCAGCATACAAGTTTAATAAAATAAATAAATAAATAATTATAGTTAGTGTCTTAATGATAAAACCAAGGATTATACTTAGTGTCTTAATGGTAAACATTTCTATTTGTGGCACCTCTTGATGATAGCCCATTCTACCTTTTCCTATTCTGTTCCAGAAGTCCTATCAATCCAAGGAACATGGATGGGGTTCAATAGAGAAACTACACGGTTAAAAGTCTTGTTTTGTACAGGTAGAAAGCTATAATTAGTTTGAAAAATCTGTAAAATTTTCAAGACTGTTTATATAGGGCTGTGATGGCGAACCTATGGCACACGTGCCACAGGTGGCATACGGAGCCATATTGGTGGGCACGTGAGCTCAGCTCTGGCACACTGATTTTCGGGCCTTCTGGGCCCACCAGTTGGCAAAGAGGCCATTTCCAGCCTCCGGAGGGCCTCGGGAGGGGGTGGGGAAGGCTGTTTTTGCCCTCCCCGGGCTTCTAGAAAGGCTCTGGAGCCTGGAGAGAGTGGAAAACGGATCTATCGGGCCCACTGTGCCATCACGTGCCAAAAGTGGGGGGAGCATGGGGGGGTCATGTGCACATGCGTGGGGGCAGAGTGCATAGAATTATGGGTGTCGGCACACGTGTGTGTGACCCCCACCCCGCGCTCCCCCCGCATTTGGCACGCGATGGCAAAAACGTTAGCCAACACTGATATAGGGCATGTTTTTAAGAGTGAGCATTATGCAATGCTAACACTATCAGACTATGCCTGAGAACCAATTTTTAAGTCCCCATTCAACCAGGGACAACATCATTAAGGAGCTCTTGACCCAGTCCATTTGTTAAAGAATAAACTAGGTAAAGGTAAAGGTTCCCCTTGCACATGTGTGCTAGTTGTTCCCAACTCTAGGGAACGATGCTCATCTCCGTTTCAAAGCCGAAGAGCCAGCGCTGTCCAAAGTCATGTGGCCGGCATGACTAAATGCCAAAGGCGCATGGAGCCTTCCCACCAAAGATGGATTCCTATTTTTCTACTTGCATTTTTTCCGTGCTTTCGAACTGCTAGGTTGGCAGAAGCTGGGGCAAGTAACGGGAGCTCACCCCATTATGCAGCACTAGGGATTCAAACTGTTGAATTGCTGACCTTTCGATCGACAAGCTCAGTGTCCTAGCCCCTGAGTTACCCAGAGAATAAACTAATTTTAAATTAATAAACTATTAGAGAATAAACTAATAGGATATTAAACCTGGAAATGGCTGTGCCCAACGTAAGTCTTCTTTAGAGTACTGTAAATGTATTTTCCTGGAGCTTCTCTGGCACAATATTTTCATGTCTGACCTCTGTGTCCACCCTATATTGAGAGACTAAGAACTGCCATGAGATTGCTAGACTGGTTCAAGGGACACCACATGGCTTAGAGTCCATTACAGCCATGGAGGATGAAGGGCCAGTTAGCGCATCCTTCCTGCTATGGAACCAAGGACCTAGGATGGTGTCATATACAGTATTTTGGATACTGACTTTAATACCTGCTAGGAAAATAGAAAGAAAGTTAAATAAAATGACAAAAAGTGAAAAATATTTCTACCTATTGCTTCAATAGAAGTTTCATTTCAGGGCTTCAGCAGCATGAAATTGCTTTCCAAGGAAAATGGCTCCATTGGAGAAAATGACTTCATCCACGCTTATTCAAGAAACCACTTATTTAGATATTACTGATATTACTTTGATATTATTTTTCTTGTTTGAATCCAGGTGAATGCTTTTTCTATTTCTTAGCAAAAGAAAAAGAAAAAAAATGGGCTGGGCTAGGCTGGGAAAACAAGAAAAAGATGGGCAACACATATTTTGCAAAAACAATTTTTTTTCCGAAGGGAAGGGATTAATATTGAGCTTTTCAAACTTTTTAGTATCACAAACCTCTAAAATATTTAATGAATGTATGTGATCCCCCCCCCACCCTTCCTTCATCAAAAAATCTAATTATTTCATGGGGGAAACAACCAGGCAAAAAATTAAATATGAGCTATAATAATGACTATATTTTAATCTGTACATCACAGGGATTCTCAAACATTTGGTATTCCAACCACTCACTGCTAGCCATGGGTGAAATCCAGCAGGTTCTGGAGAACCGGTAGTGGAAATTTTGAGTAGTTCGGAGAACCGGCAAATACCACCTCTGGCTGGCCCCAAAGTGGGGTGGGAATGGGGATTTTCTAGTATCCTTCCCCTGGAGTGGGGTGGGAATGGAGATTTTGCAGTATCCTTCCCCTGCCACGCCCACCAAGCCACACCATGCCCACGGAACCAGTAGTAAAAAAAATTGGATTTCACCACTGCTGCTAGTTCAAGCAAAACTAAGAGTCAAACCCAAAGGGAGTTTTGAAAGAGTTTATATTTTGCTTTCACTATCCAATTCTTCTTTTTTTTAAACAAAAAAAAATATGATCTCTTCTTTCTACACCCATTCCTACTCCCACTCACCCACCCCCTTGGGAATTCACAAGTCATCATTTGAAAGCTCATGGATTGATAAACAAAATTTCTACTTCAAGAAAAGACAAACAGCAGGCTTGCTGCAGCAGTGAGTGGCAAGGGAGGAATGACTAATATAGGTTTTTAAAAACACTAATATAATAGCAGAAATTTCATCAGAAGCTTATATGCATCAAAGATATTTTAAAACATTAGCTATCACTGTTGTGCCAGGGAAAATGGGAATATAATTCTCCTTCATGAGAAGATTTTAATGTAAAATGATATATATTTATATATATGATATTGAGTTACAGTCTGACTGAATGGTAGAAAACATTCTTAACTGTAACAGCAGTTTATCAGAAGAACTGCTTACTCTAAGATGGGGGTTCCTCTTCATTGAATGTTCCCCTTCAAGCTAAGGCTTAACAGCCATTTGACAGAAATGCTTTAATATGGATTTCTTCATTGAGTTGGGGGTTGAACTCTTTGGCCCCTCTTAACTGTGTTATTTTATGTCGTGAATTTTTAAGGGTTTTGTGAAGTGAACTACAAGATGTTTTAGAGTCTACTAATTCCAACCTAAAGCTCATATAATGTTCATTTTCTTTGAAAAAAGTTAGCACCCACCCCTCCTAGAAGAATGAAATATTTTAGGAAATATTAAAAAGGCAGAATATTTAATAATAATAATAATAATAATAATAATAATAATAATAATAATAATAATAATAATAATTTAATTTGTATCCCGCCCTTCTCCCAGAAGGGACTCAGGGCGGTGGACAGCCAGAATTAAAATACATACAATACAAAAATTAAGATAAGTTAAAAGATATTAAATCAATCGGCCTCCCAATTTAAAACCCCAAGTCTATAAAATTCAAAATCCCAATTTAAAACTATTTAAGCTAGGCCAGCTTGCTGGAATAAGTAAGTCTTCAAGGCTTTGCGGAAGGTACGAAGGTCCGGGATCAGTCTTAGTCCAGGAGGTAGCTCATTCCATAAGGCGGGTGCCCCCACAGAGAAGGCTCTCCCCCTGGGGGCCGCCAGCCGACATTGCTTGACTGACGGCACCCTGAGGAGGCCCACTCTGTGAGAGTGTATTGGCCGGTGGGAGGTTATCGGTAGCAGCAGGCGGTCTCATAAGTACCCTGGCCCTAAGCCATGGAGCGCTTTAAAGGTGAGAACCAATACCTTAAAGCGCACCTGGAAGACCAACGGGAGCCAATGCAGCTCGCGCAGGAGAGGCGTTACATGGGAGCGCCCCGTCGCTCCCATAATCACCCGCGCGGCCGCATTCTGAACCAGTTGGAGCCTCCGAGTGCTCCTCAAGGGGAACCCCATGTAGAGAGCGTTGCAGTAGTCCAGGCGAGATGTAACGAGGGCATGAGTGACCGTGCATGAGTCCCGATCCAGAAAGGGGCGCAACTGGCGTATCAGGAGAACCTGATAAAAAGCCCTCCTGGCCACGGCCATCATGTGCTCTTCTAAAGACAGCCGTGTGTCCAGGAGGACGCCCAAGTTGTGAGCTCCCTCTGTAGGGGCCAATAACTCGCCCCCAATAGCCAGCGATGGCACAGCTGGCTATATCGGGACGCCGGTATCCACAGCCACTCGGTCTTGGAAGGGTTGAGTCAAAGCCTGTTCCTCCCCATCCAGACCCGCACGGCCTCCAGACACTGGGACATCACTTCGAGGGCATCATTGGGGTGGTCTGGGGTGGAAATGTACAGCTGAGTATCATCAGCGTACAGATGACGTCGCACCCCAAAACCATGGATGATCTCACCCAGCGGCTTCACATAAATGTTGAACAGGAGCGGCGAGAGGACCGACCCTTGCGGCACCCCGCAAGCAAGGCACCTCGAGGTCGACCTCTGCCCCCCTGCCAACACAGACTGCGACCGGTCAGAGAGATAGGAGGAGAACCACTGCAGCACAGTGCCTCCCACCCCCAATCCCCCCAACCGGTGCAGCATGATACCATGGTCGATGGTATCAAAAGCCGCTGAGAGATCTAACAGGACCAGAACAGAGGAACAACCCCTGTCCCGGGCCCTCCAGAGATCATCCACCAGTGCGACCAATGCCGTCTCCGTGCTGTACCCAGGCCTGAAGCCGGACTGGCATGGATCTAGATAGACGGTTTCATCCAGGTACTGTGGGAGTTGGCGCGCAACCACACTCTCGACAACCTTCGCAATAAAGCGAAGGTTGGAGACCGGACGGTAGTTTGCCAAAACAGCCGGGTCCAGGGAAGGCTTCTTGAGGAGGGGCCTCACCACGGCCTCTTTCAAGGCGGGAGGCAAGAAACCCTCTCTCAAAGAAGCATTTATAATCCTCTGGAGCCAGCCTCGTGTTACCTCCCGGGTGGCCAGTACCAGCCAGGAGGGACACGGGTCCAATAAACATGTGGTTGTGTTTAACCTCCCCAGGATCCTGTCCACGTCCTCAGGAGTCACAGGGTCGAACTCATCCCAGATAACATTCTCAAGACCAGCCTCAGTCATCCCGCCGGGATCTACCCAGTCAGAGTCCAAGCCTTCCCGAATCTGAGCGATTTTATCGTGCAGATACTGTGCAAAATCCTCAGCCTGCCCTTGCAAGGGGTCCTCCCGCACTCCCTGATGTAGGAGGGAGCGAGTCACCCTAAACAAGGCGGCTGGGCAATTATCTGCCGATGCAATAAGAGCGGAAAAGTAATTACACTTTGCCGCTTTTATCGCCACTAAATAAGTCTTAATATGAGACCTAATTAGTGTTCGGTCGGATTCGGAGCGACTAGCCCTCCAACTACTCTCTAGGCGTCTTTTCCGACGCTTCATCTCCCTCAGCTCCTCAGAAAACCAAGGAGCCGGGCAGGCTCGGTGCCGGGTCAGAGGCCGCAAAGGCATGACTGGGTCTAAAGCACCAGCGGCCGCCCTATCCCAGGCGGCCACCAGGTCTTCAGTTGAATCGTGAGCCAGAGTTTCAGGAACTGACCCAAGCTCCCTCTGGAACCTATCAGGGTCCATCAGGCGCCTGGGGCGGAACCACCTAGTCGGTTCCGCCTCCCTGTGGTGGGGTGCAGCGGTCAAAAAGTCCAGCCTCAGGAGAGAATGGTCTGTCCATGACAGGGGTTCGATAACTATATCCCCTATATTCTCTTCCCTAAAAGAGAAATAGAAATCTTAAGGGAAACAGAAACTCAGCTCCCTGCAGCTCCCTGCCTCCAGCAGATATTTGGTGCCCATTGAGAAAGACTGGGCCAGCCTATCTACAAAACAAAAGACCTCAGCTCTAGGGTGATGGGATTAAGATATGACCCTCCAGGACATAATAAGATTATCTATCAGCAGAGCTCACCAAATGGCACAATCAAATCCCTTCATTGTATCACTCAGCCCAAGGTTCAACCAAACTTGCCTTCAAGACAAACATGACTTCACATGGGAGTCTGACTACAGCCAATGGAATACATGTCCTTACCATAGGAACAGGAAGCTCAAGTTCAAAGCCCAAGAGAGGGTATAAATAACACTCTCCACTCCAGCTACCCAGAATCACATGTGCTTAGTGGTTCTGCTTCACCATTAAACCATCCTTCCAAGTAGCCTCCATGTTTCCAGTGTCTTTCTCCCCACTTGGAACTGAACCTAGATGGACATATCTTCCAACATCTTTACATAGAACAAAGGACTTTTGATATAGTATCTCAGTTACAGTTTGTGAACAATTTATTGGCAGAAATATCTTCTTAGATTTAAATATAATCTATCAGAACCGTTTCTAGGGAACATGGTCTGTTTTCTGCAAAAAGCTAATACTGACCATCATTTTTGGTGCTAAGATTTCAGTTGAGTAAATGCAGCTCTACATTCTTTCTTCTTGGAGATGTATTTAACATGTGATTGATCCAGTAAACCATGGGTTCTACATTTTCAAGTTTTAATGCTATGATTTTAAGTGGTTTGTTTGAGAGTAGCATGAAGTAGTGACAAACAAGGTTGTGAATACTTGTCATTTAAAATGAATTGTTTTGTATAAAACAAGAGCCAAATGACTAATTGCTTTCTCAGAACCCTCTAATTCAAAAATGCAAGAAAAATATTCTTTTGTCAAAATCAGATTTTTTTCCTGGCAGTTGACAGCTTGGAAACAGCAGCTTATTGGGTTGAGAATATATATATATTTTCAGACGATTCAACTATTTTTAAATGGATTATTATGAAAAAAACAATAAATATGGCTAGCTCATCTTCTATTAAATTAATTGTGGAGCATAGTTTATACCCTTAATATATATGAATGAATGAATGAATAGAATAGAATAGAATAGAATAGAATAGAATAGAATAGAATAGAATAGAATAGAATAGAATAGAATAGAATAGAATAGAATAGAATATCAAATGAATGGATCATGAATGCAGAATATGAATGTATGCATTAACATGCACACACACACAAACACAATGTTTACACAAACATGCCAAAAGGAGTATCTTTTTTTCCTGGGTTAATGAATAGCAAGTTTTACTAAGAATAAATTTAATAATACAGTTGACTAATAAACTCTGTCAGAATTGGAACATTTGGTGCTGCTTATAAGTGAAAGGATTAAATATCTGAGATATGAACAGGAGGACAAAGGAAAAGGACATTACATTATTTTTGTTATTACTGCATTAGAAACACATTCATTTTCAATCAACTAATCATTGAATCTCCTTTTCTGTATTCCAACTAACATTTAACTCCTTAAAGTCCTGTTTGGAAACTACTTAAAAATCTGGATAGCAAATGCAAATCTACTGTATATACTCAAGTATAAGCCTAGTTTTTCAGCACATTTTTAATGCTGGAAAAAAAAACCCTCGGCTTATATTCGAGTGAGGGAAAAAAATGCCTTTTTTCCTGCAACCCGTTTTGGCTTCCAGGGGCTGCAGGGAGACTTGCTAAGGCCAAAAAGAAAGAGAGAGAAGAAAGAAAGAGACAAAGAAAGAAAGAAAGAAGAAGAAAAAAGAAAGGGAGAGAGAGAGAGAAAAAATGCAGGTATCTCTTAACAGAGGCTTGAACTTGCCTGAAATTAGATCAAGCCCTACATCACTTAACCCAATGTATCAGATTAAATTGTTATGGAATTATTTTTGATATATATACTACATTCACTTGTGTAATTGAGTTATAGTGTAGTTTACACTATGCATTTACAGAGCTAGTTTACTGTTTTTCTTTGAAATAAATATTCAAAAACATTTAACCTACTGATGTTTCAATTAATGTAATTTTATTGGTATCTATTTTTATTTTGAAATTTACCAGTAGCTGCTGCATTTCCCACCCTAGGCTTATACTCGAGTCAATAAGTTTTCCCAGTTTTTTGTGGTAAAATTAGGTTCCTCGGCTTATATTCGGCTCGGCTTATACTCGAGTAGATACGAGTATATATTTAATATCTCTTCTTACTATTGAGCAATCACTCTCTCTTTCTCTCTTATACACACATACACACGCACACAAGCATACATATACATGTGGAATAATTCTTCATTTATTATATAAAGGGTGTGTGCTCTGCTTTTTTCCTTTTTTCCCCCCTCCTCCTATCTCACCAAAAGAAAAAGAAAAAAGAACAATGCTGGTTAAAGAGTCAGAAAAGAATGGCTCTGACCTGGTTCATATTTCTATTCAATTGTAAAGCTATCTGGATGACCTTGGGCTTGTCAAAGCCTAGCTGATTTCATGCGATTGTTTTGAGAATAAAATAGAAGGTGAGAGGGTACTGTTAAAAATGGAAACAAATAATCATTTCAACACCTGCCTAAAGAGAAAACATCAATCAAATCATATCCTGGTCTTGGCTCTCAGTACCAGGGAAGACAAAAATTTGCTGGCATTGACAGAACACAATTTCTAAATCTTCTGGAGAAATCAAAATATTTTGACTTGATTTATTTATAGATCCATTCCTGTTGTAAAACCTGAATGTAGATTCTAATGCTGAGATAGAAAACTGCAGTTTCAAATTCATTTCAATCCAATGCAATTCAATTTGGTTGGTTGTTCTGAAATATCTGTTTTTCTATTCTTTTTTTGTTTGGACTGTTTTACTTTAGGCCAACAAAAGTTTGGCAGGTTGTTTATTAAATATGATATATGCTCTTAAATATTTTTATGATCCCTTTCTGTAATATGAGCATTAGGACCTGTAGAGTGTTTTTGTAAACTCATAAAGGAAAATCTAAATCCAGGTTTTAAAATTTTTCAGCTGGCTTCATTCAGCCTAAATCTAAGGACCAGCAGATTGTTATCAAATGATAAGAAAACCACTTATATCAAGGTCTGAATCCATCCACAAGCTCATTCCTCTCTGAACAAATTCTAGTGTTTATTTGTGGAATAACATGTCCCATTTGTGTTGTTTGTGAGAGGGAACTATTACTTAACAGTAACAGAGTTGGAAGGGACCTTGGAGGTCATTTAATCCAACCCCCTGCTCACGCAGGAGACCTGTACTAGGGAATCGAACCGCCAAACTGCCAACCTTTCTGATCGACAAGCTCAGTGTCTTAGCCACTGAGCCACCTAGTCAGGATATCTATTTGGATAGATATTCAGAAAGATCTATCTAATTGAAAGGAAGAAATCTGTTTTTGGATTGGTTGAGGTTTATTTAAGAGCAAAGATCTTTTTAAATCATAATTCATAGCTCTAAAATTTACCTCTCCCAAATAATTTGGTTATAGCATTACAAAAATCAGAGTGCAGTCCCTTTTGAGATAGAAAGATAAAATAGACTAGAGAGACAGAGACAGACAGACAATAGAGAGTTTCTTGCACTCATGACTATAAAACTATATTAGAAAATTTGAAGTTAATCTGTACTCTCTCTCAAAAAAAATTACTGAATAAATTCTGAGAGGTTATAGTTCTCAAAAGCCTCGGCCTTGTACAACAGACATATGTATACATAAATAGCCATAGTATATATAGAACTGCAGTGTCATATTGATGGCTCAGTATGTCAACCATCTGAGGAATAACAGGACTATGTTTTTTTTCCGCCCCTACAACTGTTGGGAGGCCTTCTTCCTCCCAAATCACTGCTGGGATGTTAGGTTTTTTTGTTTCTGGTATAAAAGAGGGCTTGATTAGGATTAATCAAAAGGTGAACCAGGAAGGACTACGATTGCGAGGTATTCTAGGCCTTCCAAGCTCTTCCCCACACCTCATGGCCCTTAAGAATGGCTACAGAAGTGATCTACCTTAATTCACATCCAACATTTGCCAATATGAGTGATTTTAAAAAATTATTAGAGCAGTGAATGTTGCCCCTTCTATATCTCATATTGAGGCCAGCAGAACTCAAGGGCTTGTAAGGTGCTTTGAGGAGAGCTTGGGTCTGCACTACTGTAGTACCAGGGCTTTAGCATCAGAAAAGACAAAAGAATGGAGCTTTTTCATGTCACAAAATTTGGAACGATATTTTTAAAAGGGGAAGGGGAGGGGGAAACAAAGGACGAAACTATGTCTATGAAAGCATTTGTATTTTTTTCTGATCTTAGGGCAAAATCCACCAGTCTCCCTACACTTTTGAAAGACTAGTCATGGATCAGAGCACTGACGGGATGTTAGCGAATTGATGCACTCACAGACAATGGCACAATATTTTATCATTTGGGTTGGTTTTTAATTTGGTTGAGGTTTTTTTTTTTTTGTCTCTCTTCCAGACAAACCAGACAGCTTTAGGAAGGGGGGGAAATACTTGTCTCCTGCTTGGTGAACTACTTCCCCAAGGATTCAATTGCAGAGAGGGAGGGGAAATCTTTCAAAACCCTCGGTTCTTGTTTGCTTGAAATGCTGCCTGAGAGCAGGAAATGGCAATTGCTCAGAAAGGGAAGGAAGGAGAGAGAGTGGGGGGAGACAGGGGTGAAATCCAGCAGGTTCTGACAGGTTCTGGAGAATCGGTAGCGGAAATTTTGAGCAGTACGGAGAACTGGCAAATACCACCTCTGGCTGGCCCCAGGAGTGGGGTGGGAATGGAGATTTTGTAGTATTCTTCCCCCAGGAGTGGGGATTTTGCAGAATCCTTCCCCTGGAGTGGGGCGGGAATGGAGATTTTGCAGTAACCTTCCCCTGCCACGCCCACCAAGCCACTCCCACAGAACCGGTAGTAGAAAAAATTTGGATTTCACCACTGGGGGGAGAGGGGGAGAGGGAGAGAGGAAAGGAGGGAGAGAGCAGGGGGGAGAGAGAGAGAGAGAGAGAGAGAGAGAGAGAGAGAGAGAGAGAGAGATGAAATGAGAAAGTGTGGCTGGGATGAAGGCGGGGTGCCCAAGAACAATCAGAAGGGATCTGGTAGGCAGTCATCAATCAATACAAAGTACTAAAGCAGCAGGAAGCCCGGAGTTTATTAGTGCACTCCTCAGCGCTTGTAATAAGTTCACAAGTTGCTTGCAAATTAATTAAGAGCCAAAGGAAAATCAGCAGAGATGATCAACTGCCTTGATTGATTCAGTCCCTAAGCGTTGGTTTTATGTTGCACTACTTGCCTGCACAAAGTCAGATTTATCTCAATTAAAGGAGAGGAGCACCTCTTTGCCGGACGGCAGATTTCAGCCACGTTCTTCTCCAGGAAGAATAATGCTCAGATTGCTAGAATATGGCAGTTCCTTTCCCTACTGCAAATTTTCCGTAGAGCAAGCATTGCTGTCAATTTTGTGCTTCGGTCAAGAGTGCCGATCAATACAGCTGACTCAAGGCACCCAAAAAAGGTGGTTTCTCAAACAGGCAGCCCCTTAATAACACCCAAGCACAATGAACGTGGGGGAGGGTGGGGGGTTGTGAAGCTGCCAAGAACAATAAATACCTATCACCAGTTGACAAAATCAATAGCTTGTTACACAGGGGCATTTTACAGCCCTTGAAGATAGGTTTCCGCAAGGTGTGCTTCTCCCTTCTCTCTTAAATAATCAAGTTGAAAATTCCAAAGTAATTTGCAGAGTGATTTGCAATCTATTCAGTATTAGAAATTCCCATAGATTTCCTACAATGTCGGCTGATTTTTTTTTCTTTTGAACATTTCCACACCCTTTTGTGTTTCAGTATATATTTCTAAATTATATATTTCCTTTTTTTAAAAAAAAATTGAAACATTACTGCAAAATGTGTATTTTTATAAGGACTTTGGTACATTTTGGAGTTGATGAGAAACTGCCTAGATTTAGAATAGAGTAGCGTAGCGTAGCGTAGCGTAGCATAGCATAGCATAGCATAGCATAGCATAGCATAGAATAGAATAGAATAGAATAGAATAGAATACTTTACTGGCCAAGTGTGATTGGACACACAAGGAATTTATCTTGGTGCAAATTCTCTCAGTGTACGTAAAAGAAAAGAGCCGTTCAGAATCAAAGGAAACCTGAATAATCTACCTGTCTCCCTAGTCACTTGTCTGCTTTGCTCGCTTGCTCTGAAGCAAGCTTTTTGGCCTGAAAGGCTCTCAAAGTAACCTTCAGCAAAATAAATCCCAGATAAACCCTGCTGTCATGTGGGCGATTTCAGAAATACAACACAGAAAGAACAGATGGTGGAGACAGGAAATAGAAAACAAAGTCAATCGGTTCCCTGTTCTTAATGTTTTAGGACATTTCCAATGGCCAAATGTGATGGAAATGACACCATATCACTCCCCAGGGTAAATGATCCCCTAAACTGCTTTTTACAGATGCCACAGACGTCTCTGCAAAAGAGGGAGGGAAACCCCCATTCACACAGCTAATGGCAACTGGGAGTGGAAATAGCAGTTTCTCACAGTCTACTTCATTCAATCTTCCTATCAATCCAGTGTCAGTCCAGTTTACTGGCTGTGGATTTCGCAGACTGGATGAAATCTTGCAATTTATCCTACAAAATTATATAAAATTAGTGATCACTTGGTGGTGCTACGAGATTATTTATCTTGCCACCCCTTTTTTAATAGCAAGATCCCTCTTTTCCTTTGTCCAATCACAAAGAAATCCAAACGCTGACTGGATCACTTTTTCCATCACTACAACCTTTCACCTTGTATGCTGAAGCCATCCCTGATCAACATCACTTCCCTGACCAAACTCAGCCTCTGTATCCTGAAAGGATGGATGGATTGATTGATCGATCGATTGATTATGTGCTGTCAAGCTTTTTTTCAGTTTCTAGTGATCACATAGATAGATATTCTCCAAGATGAACTATTCCTAACCTGTTCTTTCAGGACTCTCAATAGTAGTAGCACTTAGATGTCTATACTGCTTCATGGTGCTTTACAGCCCTCTCTAAGCAATTTACAGAGTCAGCATATTCAGTTTATTTTTTTCAGTTTATTTAATTTGTATACCGCCCTCCTCCCGAAGGACTCAGGGCGGTGAACAGCCATTAATAAAACATACAAGTATAACATTTAAAACCCAATTAAAATCCACATTGGCCCCAACAATCTGGGTCCCCATTTTACTGACCTCAGAAGGATGGAAGGCTGAGTCAACCTTGAGCCTGGTGAGATTTGAACTGCCAAATTGCAGGCAGCTGGCAGGCAGCAGAAGTAGCCTGCAGTACTGCATTCTAACAACTGCACCACCAGGGCTCAATGATGCATTTATCACTACTGTAAGTCAGTGCATTGACCTTGTTGCTGGTTGTCCCCTTCTTCTCTTTCTTTCTACCTTTCCTAGCATTACACTCTTCTCCAGAGAGCTGGATCTTTGCATAATGGATCCAAAGTAAGATAATTTGAACCTGGTCATTTGTGCCTCAAGTGAGAACAATATTCTCATGAGTCTTCTCCAACATCAAAGATCAAAAGCATCGATACGCTTCCTCTCCTGCATGTTTAAAGTCCAACTTTCGCTTCCATAGAGCGTCATAGGGAATATCATAGCTTGCATGTTTCTGATCTTTGCAAATGTTAGATACATCATGGCATTTCAATATCTCTACCAAGGCTGTTTTACCAAATGCTAGTCGGTGGGGTGTTTGTTTGTTCACAGCTTGTTCCTTTATTGTTGAACCTAAAAGGGCAGAAGCTATCTACCACTTCAATATTTTAATCATCAGTTCTAAAGGCTGATTGCTCTACCTGTTGTCATTAATTTGATCTTTTTTTATATTTCACGTTGGCCCATTTTTTTGCTGTGACTTTTAATAATAGGTCTTGCATTTTCAGCTATCAGGGTAGCATCATCAACATAGTGCGGGTTATTGATGTTTCTTCTTCCATGCTTATTTCTTCCCTTAATATATATTCCACATGTAGGCTGAATAAATAAGGGAAGAGTATGCAGCCTTATCACACTCCTTTGTCAACCTGGAGCATGTTTGTTTCCCCTTGTTCTGGCTTCTGGCTTCCTGACCCGAATATAAATTTCTCATGAGGACAAAGAGATGTTCTGAGATTCTTAATTTTCTGAGCACATTTCACAGCTTGACATGATTGACACAATCCAAGGATTTTTCTATAATCGATGAAGCACGTACTGACTTCTTTTTTTGGTATTTATTCTTTGACTTTTTCAATTATCCAGCGTGCGTTGGCAATAACGTCTTGCGTTCGTCAGTCTGTTCTAAAGCCAACTTGAATATCTGGCACCTCTTTGTCCTTGTAGGTTTCTGGTATGCATTGGATGATCCTGAGCATTTTTTTTGCTACTATGTGAAACTAAAGATATTGTATGACACTCTGTCAAGTCTCTTTTTTGGAATATAGGTTGGTTTTTTATTTATTTTCTTTATTTATTCATCACATTTCTATACCGTCCATGCTACCAAAGTAACTCTGGGCAGTTTACAATAAAAAAAAATCATAGTATAAAAGCATAAATAAAAACACGGTTAAAAGCAGAATTTATATATTCTCATAGTGCCCAGAGAGTAAAATATCTGCCTCTACCTAGGACTGAACTCACAGCCTCCTGATTGTAAGGCAAGAACTCCACTCTAGGCCACTGCACCACTCTGGTTAGGGGAATGTTAGGGTTATATATTAAAAGTTAAGGAGATAAGATGGAGAGAACTTCCTCACAACATCAACTATCCTCAAGGCTGCATATCACTCTTTCACCCACATATCAATTGGCAAAGCCACGTCTTAACCCTTTTTCTGAAAACCAGAAGAGTGGGGCCTTACCTCACTTTTGGTATAAGGTGCTCCAAAGGGTGGGGGAAAACCCCAGATCCAGTCAGAATTCTTTAATTGATGGGTTCCACAACATATCTTCCCTGCCTAATCAGGTAGGATGGGATGATATAATTGGGTTGAGATGGTTCCTCAGGTAACCTGATCCCATGTCACAAGGAGCTTGAAAAGTGATAGCCAACACGTTGAATTGGATCTGAAAGCAAACTGGCATCCAATATATGTGCCAGTCTAGGGGCACCCAAGATTGTTCACACGGCACTAGTTGCAACTTCCAAATACTCTTCAAGGGTAGCCCCATGTAGAGCACATTGCAATAGTCCATACAGGAGATGACCTGGATATATGACTGAAATAAGGACTTCCTGGTCCCAGGAAGGGCATAACTGGCACAGAAGACAAAGTTGAGCAAAAGCTCTCCTAACCATAACTTCTAGTTGTGAATCCAGGAAGGCCTCAAGAATATGCATGGGGTGCATCCAGGGCAATGCAACACTATCCAGGACCAAAAATGTTAAACTCTCAGCTACAGAGGAGTCTCTTGCCCATAGCCTAGCCATCTCACCAGGGTACACTTGAACCCTATTCTTCCATATCCAGACCAGAGGTGGTATTCAGCAGGTTCTGACCAGTTCTGGAGAATTGGTAGCGGAAATTTTGAGTAGTTTGGAGAACTGGTAAATACCACCTCTGACTGGCCTGGCCCCCATCTATTCTCTGCCTCCCAAGTTCCAGCTGATCGGGAGGAAATGGGGATTTTGCAGTAACCTTCCCCTGGAGTGGGGTGGGAATGGAGATTTTACAGTATCCTTCCCCTGCTATGCCCACCAAGCCATGCCCACAGAACCGGTAGTAAAAAAATTTGAATCCCATCACTGATCCAGACCTTCATAGCTTCCAAACACTGCAAAAGGGCATCCACAATATCACTTATTTCACCTGGAATGGAGATATAGACTTGAATATTATCTGATATTACCTCACCCTGTGGCAGTGGATGATCTCACCCAGTGGCTTCATGTAAATATTAAAAAGGAGTGGAGAAAACACCAAGCCCTATAGCATCCCACAGGGCAGGTACCAAGGGGTCCCCCCCCCCCGCTCTGATGAGAAAACTATGTCCAATGTGTGGCTACTATTCTGAGATCAGACATGAAATTACCTAGGCCAGGGATGTCAAATTCAAAGCACATGGGCTGGATCCTGCCTGCAGGAGACTTAGGTCTGTTCCACACAACCACCCTGAAAACAGCGAAGGACCCGCCGTTGGTGCCTCTGCTAGAGGTTGGGAGGACCGCGTCCATTTTCGCTGGCAGAGCACTGCAGGAGGCCCCTGCAGGTGTCCCCAACACAAGTGATGTTGAGCTGGCCACACCTACCCTGGCCACACACCCCAGCACCCAAGGTCAAACACAACCCTGATGCGGCCCTCAATGAGATTGAGTTTGACACCCCTGACCTAGGCCAACAGAGACTCCCAAATAACAACTGCTACCACCACCACCACCCCAACCCCTTTGCTGTCCTGGAGTCTCGGCTGGTGCCACACTCAACCCATCTCAATTTACTGATGTCTAAGGTGTTTATTTGTCATAGCTTCAGTCCATCTTTTACTGTGTTGAGCTTTCCAGTATTCATACTTCTTTCATTCTGTCTTTGCAGCTTCAGGTTTTCTTTTCCTGACTGGCAACATCAGCAACCCGATGTCTCAAAAGGCTTTAATCTAGCCCCATCATAAACACCATTAGTACTTTGAAAGATCCCCAGCTCTTCGTCCGTAGCATGTTGAATGCCATCCAACCTTAGGGGCTCATTATCCTGCACTATATTGTCAATCATTTCATACTTTCTCTCCATGTGATTTTCTTGGTAAAAATACAAGAGTGCTTTACCATGGCCTTCTCCTGTGCAGTATGAATTGATGCCTTTGCCATTGTCACTAAAGTGCTTACCTGTTTTCAGTGTCTTCCTATATTGCTGATGCCCAAAATACAAGCCCACTTGTTTTAACTGGGCAGCTGGGATGACCTTCATGCAGGGGTGGGTTCTAAATTTTTTTACTACCGGTTCTGTGGGCATGGCTTATTCTGTGGGTGTGGCTTGATGGTCATGTGACAATTCTTTAGGATTTAGCAGAGGTACTGGTCTACCAGGCTTTTAACTGCTTGCAGAGCTGTACCGATCTACCCATTTATTTTTGCAGGCCCTGATCTACTCATGTATTTTTGCAGGCACTGATCTCATGTATTTTTGCAGGCACTGATCTACTTATGTATTTTTGCAGGCACTGATCTACTCATGTATTTTTGTAGGCACTGGTCTACTCATTTGTTTTCTTTTAACACTGATCAGCTGTAGGGTGGCCCTTTGAAGCCCCTCGGCAAGAGTTTAAACAGTTTTTTTCCCTCTAGCCATCAGCTGGGACTCAGGAGGCAGCAATAAATTGGGGGTGGGGTCAAATAAAAGGTAAGAAAAACGTGGAGGGTTGGGGGGCGCAGGGTGTGGACACTAGCACAGGGAAGATAAAATCATGGCTCTTTCTCCTTACATTGATTCAGAATAAAATGAATTAGTTCTATCACTCATGCGAACCAAACCAAAAAAATCTTAAAAACCAAAACGAAAACCAAGCAATAGTGGGACTGTCTGTACCTAGGCAGCCTAGCTGAGTTAAATTAATTCAAACTCAGACACAGAAAAATATATTAAAAAGCCCTTCCCCAACTACTCCAATTCCAACATCTGTGACCCTGAATGCACAGGCATTCTAATAATCTCTCCCCTGGCTCAAGCCAATGAAGGGAGGAGAACTTGTAGCTCAGAGGTTAATACAACTGCCTAACATGCAGACAGCCCAAGTTCGAAACCAAGTAAGAGTATGGCTAGCTGATGAGAGCTAAATAGCTTGAAATACTAGTCTCCCTTTATTTCTTGATCGGCAAAATATAAATATATATAAAAGTGTTTTTCTATCGAGGCACCTGGTCTACCCCAACATGTGGGAGGGAGCATTCTTCTTCCCTTCCGCCTTTCAACTCCAATCCAGGAGCCCTCAAGCAGTCGCATTCATGACAAACCATTTTTATACCAAATTTATATTTCGTTTTATTTCTTTATCAGAGAAATATAAATTTGGTATATACATACACATACACATACACATACACATACACACACACACTTTGTGTATGATTTAATATTCTCAGATGCTTATCAAATGATTTTGATGGATAATGGCTACACCAAGTCTCAGGAATGTATATTCTACTTCACATTTTTGCAGTGTGAATGATGAGGCTTTACAGTTTTTATGTGGCCCAAGAAAGGAGTGGGAATGGAACTACTGCATGTGAGATAGGCTATATTGTCTTGAGCAGGGGTGAAATGTAAAATTAGTTACTACCGGTTCTGTGGGCGTGGCTTGGGGGGGGGTAATGTGACTGGGTGAGCGTGGCCAACTTTTTTTTTTTAACTTTTCAAAGCATTTTTTCTACAACCTCTTCGGCCGAAGAAGTTGCAAAAAAATGCTTTGAAAAGCCTTTGCCGATCAGGCAACTCAGCTGGGATCGTCAGAGGCTTTTCAAAGCATTTTTTTATCACCTCTTTGACTGAAAAGGTTGTAGAAAAAATGCTTTGAAAAGCTTCTCTGCCAATTAGGCAATTCAGCTGGGATCGTCAGAGAGGCTTTTCAAAGCATTTTTTTCTGCAACCTCTTCGGCCAAAGAGGTGGTAAAAAAAATGCTTTGAAAAGCCTCTGACAATCCCAGCTGAGCCGCATGATCATCAGAGGCCTTTTTGTTTTTACTTTGAAAAGCATTTTTTTCGGCTGAAGAGGTTGTAGAAAAAATGCTTTTAAAAGTATATTTTAAAAAAAAGGCTCTGATGATCATGTGGCTCAGCTGGGTATGGTGGGGGGGCACAGGGATTTTTGCTACTGGTTCTCCGAACCACCTGCCGCTACTGGATTGGGTGATCCAGTACGAACTGGGAGCATTTCACCCCTGGTCTTGAGAGATTGATGCTAAGTATCACAGTGTCCTTATGCTTGTGTTTCTCCCTCCCTCCATTTCATCTGCACACCTAACCTAGGCAACGAGGCATTGCAGATGTTGCTGAAATACAAGTCCCAGCATCCTTCACCGTTAGCCATCCTAAATGGAACTACTGAGACTATCATTCAGCAACATTTGGAGAGTCAAAGTGTTGTTGCTCTTTCTGTACTCATTGGCTCTGTCCAGATTCAAGGAAACCACAGGCAGTGGGCCCTGGGAGAACTCTAACCAGCTGCCTGTTGCTTTCCCTCCACCTGCTCGGTCTCATAATGACTTAACTTCTCTGCCACAGCTTCAAACACCTTGCCTGCCGCGATGAATGTTTTGTGTGCTCTTTTTTAAAATATATATATTTTCCTACAGGACCATTAGCTGATTTAATCAGATGCTATATTGGGGGGTAAAGAGTCAATGGCATGGTAAGAAGCTGGACTATTCTCTCTTCCAATGTCTTCACTGGCCACATAACTACAAAGAATGAGAGTTGATTGAACAGTATGATTTCCTTTTCCTTTTAAATGGTCTGGGGATGTCTGTCAGCTATCAGTAGCCCAGTGTGGCATTGACGCTAATCTCTAGCTGTCATTTGGAGTTCTCTTGACTTATGGCTGCAGGCCAAAGCCCCATGATCAGATCCCAAATGTTTGTGCATTTATAAAAGGTAACAAAAGGCACATGTTGTCTCTGGAACGCTTTTCTCAAATTACTTAGAGAAGTGAAGAATATGAAAACAATATGGAAGGGCACTTAGTAATGTGCCAAAATCTGATCTCATCACTTAAGAGTTTTGCAGCCTCCTTTCACGCAAAGTGAGTACATTTCCATACTGCATCACAAACTGTCTGCAGTAGAAATGATAGAGAAATGATTGTAGAGAATGTGTGCTGAAATCCTCGTATTTTGAAACTTTCATGGGAAACAGGTGGTACTCAGATGATTTCATGGGTAGAGTCAAAACCAGAGGTGGGTTTCAGCAGGTTCTGACCAGTTCTGGAGAACCGGTAGTGGAAATTTTGAGTAGTTTGGAGAACTGGTAGTAAAAATTCTGACTGGCCCCGCCCCCATCTATTCTCTGCCCCCTGAGTCCCAGCTGATCGGGAGGAAATGGGGATTTTGCAGTATCCTTCCCCTGCCATGCCCACCAAGCCATGCCCACCAAGGCATGCCACGCCCACCAAGCGACACCCACAGAACCGGTAGTAAAAAAATTTGAAACCCACCACTGGTCAAAACCCCTACACATCTACAGAGGCCACCTAGCTTCAGGCAGATAGCTATTTCTAGACTTAGAAGCTGTTTACAATACGTTTTTACTAGAAATCTCTTTTCAATGCCATTCCTACCTTTTGTTCTGGAGCTATGCTAGGTGTCTGAAATCCAGCTTCATTCAGTCGTCACCTTGTCCAAAAGGAAAGACAGGGCAAGTAAAATGCAAAAGAATTAATACTTTAGACTAGGGGTGGGGAACCATGACCTTTCAATGGTTTGTGGACTTCAACTCCCAGAATTCCTGAACCAGCATAGCTGGCTCAAGAATTCTGGGAGTTGAAGTCCACAACTCATAAAGGGGCTATGGTTCCCCACTCTTGCTTTAGACAGTCCCAAGCTGCAGAACCTATCTATGTTACAGTGCCTGCTCCAAAACCTATTTTGCACAACTTTTCTGAAAAGGCAAACAAAGTTAAGCTCTGTTTCCAGGCAGGCTGGAGTCAGACTGAGTAAGCCGGACTTGTACATTATTATTATTATTATTATTATTATTTAGATTTTTATACCGCCCTTCTCCTTTCGGACTCAGGGCAGTGAACAGCCAAATAAAACATTTGTACACAAAAGTTAAAATAGTTCATTATATTACTCAGTTGCAGTATACCAAATAGACCTAAAATCATATTTGCAATTAAGGTACCATGAATAAGGCCAGAATTTGGGGTTTGCTCAGTGCCTATTCTCGTTTTCCTGCAATAGGGATATCTATTTACTGGTAGGTCTCAGTTTACAACTGTTTGCTTTGACCCCTCGCAACTTCGACATAAACTGTTTCAACTCCTATCCTCAAAACGACGCTATAGAGCACTGCACACCAGAACAACTAGTCACAAGAACAGTTTTTTCTTGAACGCTATCACCCTGCTAAACAAATCATTCCCTCAACACTGTCAAACTATTTACTAAGTCTGCATTACTATTAATCTTCTCATCGTTCCTATTACCCATCTCCTCCCACTTATGACTGTATGACTGTAACTTTGTTGCTTGTATCCTTACAATTTATATTGATTGTTTCCTAGTATGATTTGATTGCTTGTTTGTACCCTATGACTATCATTAAGTGTGGTGATATGATTCTTGATGAATGTATCTTTTCTTTTTATGTATACTGAGAGCATATGCACCAAAGAAAAATTCCTTGTGTGTCCACTTGGCCAATAAAGAATTATCCTTCTCCTCCTTCTTCTCCTTCTCCTTCTTCCTCCTGATGGTTCGAAATTATAACGGCCTTGGAAAAATTATTTATGATCTGTCCTTGCACGTATAACCATCACACCACCGTTACGGTTATGTTATTGTAATTTGGATGCTTGGCAACCAATTCACATTTACGACTAGTTGCAGTACCCTGTGGTCACATGATTGCAATTTGTGACCTTTGTAACTAGTTTTTAACAAGCAACATTAGTTGAGGAAGATAGATTTGCTAAATGGTTATGTGATTTGCTTAACAACCACATGATTTGCTTAATGAATGTGGTAAAAATAGTTGTAAAATCAGATCCGGTCATGTGATGACTTGTTTAATGACCACAATGACTGCTTAATGATGGAAATACTGAACTGTGGTAATAAATCCAGGACTACATGTACTGTAGCTATTTAGAGAGCCATAATAGTAATTGCCATCTTTATTATTCTAGATTGCCATGGATCAGTTCTGATTCCTAAACCCCCATTTCTATGTTTAATTCACAAAAGAATTTGAGAAATAAATTGTTGGATGTTTCAATGAGTACCAAGTGCCCTCTGATTTTATCAATCTTATAATAAAAATGCCAGCTGTTATCTGAACATACAGTGTTGTAGCTCTAGCCTAACTCTGAATTCAGGAGAATGACCTCTAGGATGAAAAACTGAAAATTATCCTCAGTCATTAAATGAAGTTATGGACTCTGAAGATAAATACCACTGCACTTTTACAGCTGTAGAGCTTCTAAGTAGAAAAGCCAAAACCAGATTTGGTGTTAACCATGGCAACTCTTAACTAAAAATTAAGAACAAATGAGAAACCTTGTTAAATCAGACCAAAGTCCTTTCTAGTCCAGTATTCTGTGTGACAAACCAACGGCATCTGAGAAGCTCACAAGCAGGACATAGGGATAATCATCCCTGACCTTTATTGCTCATTACTGCATAGTTCCTTTGATTTAAAAGATAGGTAGCTATCAAGACTAATAGCTATCATTAATTCTGCCCTTCAAGATTCTATCCGGTCCTTCTTAATAACATGACTGAATTGAGACCCATTATTATATTTAGTAACGATACCAAATCCCACAATTTAATGAGACTTTTTTTATCAGTCCAAAATCACTTTTCAGTAAATGGCAGATAGTATGCACAATGGAGAAAATCCTGTTTTCTAATTGGCTGACAACTAATTCATTGTCAGCTTAGCCTAGGGCAATTCTCATTCTGAAATCCTTATTTATCATTCTTCACAAGGTCTTTCCAGTGGAATAACCATTTAGTTATTGTATCTGCAGTCTTATATATGCAAAGCACATACACGTATCTCTTTTCTTTGGCTCCAAAATCTGAGCCATTGTCTCCAAAGCGGTTATTCACAAACTGATAGAAAAAGCAGTAGTGTTATTGTCTTCTTCAAAGAACTGAAGAAAAGCCTGAATGAGTATCTACAGAGAAAGCTTGATATGGAGGATCGGATGCCAAGAGTTTCAACTTCATCATCTATTGGAGTTCTTCCAGCTATTTCCATGAGTAAGCTTGTCCTCATTCACTTCCTGACTCCACCACTATCTCAGGCTCAGCACACTTTGAAACTCGATTCCCATCCAAAAATACTCTGGCAAAACTGTCATTCCTAACCTTTCAGGCATGTCATTGAGATATCCTCTGATCACCTACCATTACAAAGATTTGGTAACTTTAATCAGGTGAGGCCAGAAACTTCCTGAATGTGGATGTAAATGTTGCTTTCCTATGTAAGGGTACCAAGTTTCATCTGCTGAATTACTTTATTCATTCACTGCAAAAAAAAAAAAAAAGTATACAGTACATTATTATATGGGTGAAAGTATCTTGCTACTTTTATCCTTATTCGGGGCACAGGAGGAAGCCAAGGTAAATGTATACTAAAACATTGAGACAACCAGTGAAGAAAATGATTTGGGGTTTATTTGTTTTTTAAAAAATCTCCAACAATACAAGCAGATGCAATATGCAACTATTTAGTTCTAAACTTTTCTTATATGCTCAAAAAGAGAAATCACAATTCAGATCAGGATTTGGGTAACTATCTGAGAACTTATGAGGCTTATTGATGTCATCAACTTTTATAGGAAGAAAAGGCCTGTTCAGATGGCCTCTCCCAGGGACCTGTTGAATTTGTCTGATTTGATTGTGTAGGAATGTTCTTGGATCGAGCCCAATGAAGGAGATACACAGGCATGTGTATAATCAAGTTTGTTTATTTACATAATGTTTCTCTCTTACAGGTTTGCAGCTAGAATGGAGCCCAGACCGCATGGATGACCCTTAAGTACTCCAGGGGCGGAGTCCAGGTGAGGAGGGGTCAGTGGGTGAAGGGATCCCTGGGTAGTTAACCCTTACAACACTAGGTTTGGAGGGCAGGCATTTATACTTAACAAATCCCCCTCTAGATGCCTGGCCGTAAGATCACAAGTGGATTGATCATGGTTTATCGATTTGTGTAGTATGACACCTAGTTTGGATGTCAAATAGGTATGCTGTTTGTTTAACAGAGGTTTGGTTAAGATGTCAGCAGTTTGTTCTTGTGTATCACAATGTAATACTTTAATAAAGCCCATGCTGGAGAGTTGCCTAACGTGTTTGTGTTTTATATCTATGTGTCTCGACCTTTGACCCACAGCATCAGCTCTAGATATTTCGATAGCTGCCTTGTTGTCTTCATGTATGTGGATGGGGTATGTGGGTTCGGCCCAGATGTTGGAGAGCAAGTCATCGAACCACACCAGATTATTCGCAGCTTTGGATAAGCATATATATTCGGCCTCAGTAGTCGATGTAGCCACTAGGTTTTGCTTACCAGTGTACCAATGTACAGGGCTGCCGTTCAAGAAAAATATGTACCCTGATGTACTTTTTCTACATTTCACGTCCCCAGCCCAATCTGCGTCTGCATAACATGAAAGAACTGGCTTACCGGATGTTTCCGGTTCTAGACATAGGCATGCTTCTGTACTATGCTTTAAGTATCTAAGTATCCTTTTTGTGGCATCCCAATGATAATTGGTGGGCTTGCCCACATGCCTCGACAGAAGGTTGACAGTTAATGCTATGTCAGGCCTCGTCCAGTTCGCTATATAAAGTAAGGAGCCTATTATGGATCTGTATAAGGTATTGTCATTAAAAGGCTCTGACTCATCGTACATGTTTTTTAGGAAGTCTGGTGTCATGGGGGTTTCGCATGGTCTGGCATCAAACATGTAACATTTATGTAGCAATTCCACTATCTTTTCTCTCTGTGACAGTCTGAAGCCTTTGTTGGTTTTGGTAATTTGTACCCCCAGATACTTGTCAACCTTTCCTAGTACCTTCAAGGTGAAGTGCTTTCCCAGTTCTTTAGCAAATGTTTCACACTTATGATCTTGGTCACCAACATATAGAATGTCATCAACATATACCAGAACGTACTCTATGGATTTACCCAACCTTTTGATGAAAAAACAGTTGTCGGCAGAGGTGGCTTCAAAACCCATTGACCTTAATGTTTTTGACAAGCATTCATACCACCGTTTCCCAGACTGTTTTAGTCCGTATAGACTCTTGTTCAATAACCAGGTTTCCCCTTTGCGTGTGTTTTTACTATGTGGAGCCCTAACATAAATTTCCTTATCTAGATCAGCGTGGAGATACGCTGTCTGCACATCGAATTGGTGTACTTTTAAGTTTAGAATCGAGGCTATCACCAATGCACACTTTACGCTTTCTGCTCTGACGGTGGGGGAATATGTGTCTGTGTAATCGTCTGGGAATCGTTGGGCAAATCCCTGGGCTACCAATCTAGCCTTATATAATGATTTACCTCCCTCTAGAGACTTTATTTTGTATATCCACCTAGTGCCTATGGTGGTCTTATCACTAGGGGCCTCTGCGGGCGTGTATACCTTTAGCTCACGCAGGCTGTTCATCTCTTTCTCCATCGCCTGTTCCCACTTTTCCTTCTCGTCAGTGGGTAAATTGAGGACTTCATCGTAATTATTGGGGGTTACTTGGTTAGCATGGAGAGATAGCACATAGTCCTCTAGTTTCTTGGGGGTTTTATTTCTAGAAGTCCTAACTGGCCTTTCGGGCGTGGTTTCCGTATCGTGAAGGTACCTGGCTTCCTTTTCCGTGAGTGTTTCTACTTTTAGGTCTGGGTGTCCCTCTTTCCACTCTCTGATTCTTATCCTATGCTCCCTTGGTTTTGTAGCTTCTATGTCATTGTTTATTGGTCTGCCCTGTTGTGTTTTGATATGTGAACGGTTGGTGTTTTCCCCTTCTGTGGTTATTTCATTAAGATGTATTTTGGACCAATTAGAGTTTTCATGAAATACTGCGGTGCGTGAAACTATGAAATTGTTGTTGCTGTCAATGAACCTAAAACCCTTGGTGCCCGGTTCATATCCCATGAATCTTAGTCGCCTGGAAACTTTGTCTCCCTTCCTGCGTATCTGTCTGGGGATATGAACATCGGCGGTTACACCAAATATGTGAAGGTGTGCTATCTTTGGCTTCCTATTATACATGACCTCGTACGGTGTTTTATTTATTACGCTACACCATAACCTGTTAAGCGTGTAATTTGAGTATAAAACGGCTTCTGACCAGTAGTGTTGTCCTAACCCTGCATCCTCTAGCACACATCTCATCATTGTCTGTAGGGTTCCATTTTTTTTCTCTGCGACTCCATTTTGAAATGGCGAAAAAGGGGCCGACGTAAAGCGCAGCATCCCTTGCGCCCTGAGCCAATTTGAAAATTCTTGAGACATGAACTCGGACCCTCGGTCTGTCATTATTTGCTTGATTTTAATATTATGTTGCAGTTCTATCTTTTTATGAAATTCTTTAAATTTCTGGAACACCTCATGTTTGTGCTTGAGTGTATATATATAACCGTAGCGACTGAAGTCATCTACGATAGTCAGGAAAAACCTTTTCTTATATTTGATGGATGGCCTTAAGGGCCCAACTAGGTCCATGTGTACCATTTGAAACAAGGAATTTGTGGTGCGTTCTGATTTTTTTGGTCTGGCTTTGGTCTTCAACTTGGAACATTTGCACACCGAACACTCTAAATAGTTTTTGCAATTTTTAACCTTTAATCCATCAGAACAATTGACCATTTTTTGTACAACCGGAAAACTGCTATGACCCAATTTTCTATGCAATAAATGGGCACACTCATCGTGAATGGGTTTGCCTAACGATGGCTTCTCTTTTTCTAAAGTTTGGTTCATGTCTGGGTCACTGGGCGTCGGGTCGTGATTAACTTCCTCTGTCTCCTCGGTGTTGGGTGCAGTGTCTATCATGTCGCTAGTGTTGGTGTTTATCCTGGGGGGGCTGCTACAGTTAGGCTGGAAGTATGGTAAACCCTCGCTTATTATAGTTCTACCGATGATCCTCTCATCTCTGGTCAAAAATACCTTCCCTTCCTTAAATGTTATTTTTGTTCCCGTTTCCTTGCTTAGCTTCAAGGTGGCTAGTATGTTATAGGGTATCTCCGGAACAAGCAATACCCCCTCTATTTCCCCTATCTCTGGGATGTTTATGTTGCCTTTTCCGGTTACTAGCACGTTGCTTTGGTTAGCCACTTTAATGGTGAATTTCTCTTCTGTGAATTTAGTAAATAATTTTGTGTCATAAGTGGTATGGTTTGTGGCTCCTGAATCTAGGAGCCATGCATTTTTGGTGTTGGTGTATCCCAGTGTGCTGTCCCTTGCTCTCAGCCCATATAGTGAACCCTTGTGACTGTCCCGGGAACTGTCCCGGTATCTCCTCCCGTCCCTGGGTTTGGGTGAATCTCTGCGCCTATATCTGTTCTCATTTGTCTGTCTTTCGGGGAGTCTATGTCTGTTTTCAGTCCTGTCTCTAGATTGTGAGTGTCTCATGTCCCTTATTCTCCTGGGGCAATCTCTTTTATAGTGTTCCCTGGAGCCACAATTGAAGCATTCTATGTCGCTGTAGTCTCTGCTGTGGAATTCTACTCTTTTGCTAATCCTTGGTTCTCTGTGGTTCTGGTATCTATCCCTCCTGAGGTTGTCTTCCGCGATAAGTTTACTGGTTAGCATATCTAAGGTGATGCGTTCTAGGCTGGAACTGTCTAAGTGCATGATGAAATCATTCCAGCTGTGGTCTAAGGAATTTATGATCACGCTCACCATGTTCCCTTCTGTTATGTTCTCCCCCCTCTGAATTAACTCAGCTCTGGTGGCATTGAGTGACAATATGTGTTCACTCATTGAAGTTCCCCCCTTGAGTTTGGCTGAGTAGAATTCCCTCGTGATTCTTGTGGTAGTGGCTATACTTCTGCTGTGGAACATTTTATGCAAAAAGGTTACTATTTCTGACACTGTCAAGTTGTGGCTGATACTGGGATACATACTGAGTGATATGCTGGTTAGTAACAAATGGTAAGCCTTATGATGCATGCAATCTAACTGAAAAGTCCAAGGCTTTTCAGGTGGGTTAGTTATAAAAAATAGTAAATGTTCCTTTAAGAGGACAACCTGTAACTGTTGGTTCCATTCAACAAAGTTAACCCCATCTACCCTGAGTTTGGGAAAGTCATTTGGAAGTGTCCCTGTATTGTGAGTAATATTACCTATTGAGGGTTGCTGTCCATGGTCCAAAGCAAAAGGGAACTCACAATAAGGCAGGGGAATGCAGGGAGTCAGTCTGTAGTGACTTGCTTCTATGTTCTGTTGTTTTTTTATTGCAGGTCGGTTCTGCGCATGCTCCTGGGCCATTCTGTCTCTGCCGCCGTCGTGGAAGGAGCTCGTTCCTGCTGCTCCCGGGTGAAGGCCTTGCCTCTCGAGTTGGACTTCTGGCTCCGTCTTTGGAGGTCCTTGGAGGCCGAAGTTTATTTGGGTCGCCGTCTGGAGCGTCGTGGGTCTCGTTGCGCCGCCTGGACATCGATGCGGGTCCGCGAGGCTTGGGTGGAGGCCCTGGGGCTCCGGTCCGCTCTGGAGGCCGAAGTTTAGGTACGGGCCGGCGCCTATGCCCGTCGACAACCCCGGAGGTCTCGGCTGAGTCCTTTGGTGTGGTAAGTATTCATTTATTTCTCCCGGTTTTATGGCGTAGCTTAGGGGATGCATGGCGAGGTTTCCGGCGTAGAAGGTGGGGGGCTGTGCCCACGCCTCGGTATTTCTCTTCCATAGTTGGTCTTCGTGGCTGCCCTTATGCGTGTAGGACGTCACTTTATTTCCCCCTGCGGTATCGGTATCGGCATCGGAACTTATTATTTTTATTTTGGTTCCGAAAGCCGCGGTGATGGTCCGCATGGCCTTTTCTACTTCGAGTTCGGTAGGCGAACTTGATGTCACCTGTCCGGTATAGTTCTTGGCCTCGTGGTTGTATTCGTAGGCCTTGTGGTGGTAGGCCTCGTTTCCCGCCGGGTTTTTTAAATCTCGGGATCTGATTGGGGATTGGTCGGCCATCTTGGGTGATGTCACCATCCAAGATGGCCGTTGTGGGGAGCGCGCGAATCTTGGATCGGCTTCATCAGTGAGCGAGTGGTAGGGGTTTAAATCGCTTACCACGTTTTGGTCTCTGCACTCCGTTTTGTCATCTTTCTTCCCGGTCGCTGCCCCGCAGTCATCAAGGAGGTTGCGGAGTTCCGCGATGAGACTGGACTTGTTTGATGTCGATCCGGCTAGGCTTAGTAGCTTTTCTTTTAGCTCCTTTTCTTCGCGTAGCTCGGTCTCTGATTCATCCTCTCTTTCGTCTAGGCTTCTCTCTGTTATTCTTGAGTAGCCAGGGCTGGAGAGTCGTTCTTTATTCCTTTGCATTTCTGCTAGCTTGGCTTCAGCTGAGGCTAGCATTTCTTCCATCTTCTTTTTGGATGCACGGGTGTTTACTCTTTCGGTTTCTTCGTTCAGCTTGGTATTTTCAGACATCCTTTTAGTTTGGTTTGGGCTATTTAGAACCATCCTCTGCTACCATATTTGTAGGAATGTTCTTGGATCGAGCCCAATGAAGGAGATACACAGGCATGTGTATAATCAAGTTTGTTTATTTACATAATGTTTCTCTCTTACAGGTTTGCAGCTAGAATGGAGCCCAGACCGCATGGATGACCCTTAAGTACTCCAGGGGCGGAGTCCAGGTGAGGAGGGGTCAGTGGGTGAAGGGATCCCTGGGTAGTTAACCCTTACAACACTAGGTTTGGAGGGCAGGCATTTATACTTAACAGATTGGTCCCCAAGCAGCCTCTTCCTGTTCGTCATCAGCATCATATGAAGGTGCACTGGAAAATGAAACAACAGAAGGGCAGACTGGAGAGAGATTGGTGAATAAGAAGGAAGACAATCAAACATGGCTACGAACCCAAACTAAAGCCTACAACATGGTAGACAGGAAGGGAAAGTCCCATTACTGTTCTGCTCTTCTTTCATCTGTCAAAAGCTGTCCAGCAACTATATTTAAAGTGACCCAGACATTTTTACTAAAACATCAGCTGGAAGAATTTCCACCAGGTCACTGTGATGTTTTGGCAAACATTTTGTGGATAGGTAAAGGTAAAGGTTCCCCTCGCACATATGTGCTAGTCGTTCCTGACTCTAGGTGGAGGTGCTCATCTCTGTTTCAAAGCCGAAGAGCCAGGGCTGTCTGAAGACTTCTCCGTGGTCATGTGGCCGGCATGACTAAACGCCAAAGGCACATGGAACTCTGTTACCTTACCACCAAAGGTGGTCCCTATTTGCATTTTTTACGTGCTTTTGAACTGCTAGGTTGGCAGAAGCTAGGACAAGTAATGGGAGCTCATCCCGTTACGCGGCACTAGGGATTTGAACTGCTGAACTGCCAACCTTTCAATCGACAAGCTCAGTGTCTTAGCCACCGAGCCATTGCTTCCCTACATTTTGTCCCTACATTTTGTGGATAAAAACTCTTATATTTTTCAGAACTGGATGGTTGCAAAGCAATTCCAATGAGTTGACATTGCAATGTCATCTGGGATAAAGTTGAGCCTTGGATCTTGATGCAGTGGAGTCCTCAACGAGATTTGCTATATCACCTGTGGGCTGGATCATTTCCTCCTCCTGGTTCACTTATGCAGACAGAGCAAGACAAGAGAACTGGAGCCAAAAAATGCTGAACATTCTTTGAGAGTTGATGGACGACAATTCCATCTTTAGCTCTGGATGGGGTTATATTGCTCCAGAAAGAGTTAGTCTGCAATTTGGGAACTCTTGATTGCAAAAGATGCAAAACTTTCCAGCAAAAGGTGGAGGCCAAACTAGGAAAGGCTGTGTCCAGCTTTGATTGGGACATCAGCTGTAACCATTTTTGGAATTAGATGTGCTAGGAACAGCCCTTTAATCTTTGTTATCACTTTTGTTATCACAATTACTAAGATTTGCGCTAAATGAGGCTGCCCTTCAGCACAACTTGATAACCACACAGCTGGGACAAAATGCAACTAGTAATTAATGACAGCACTATAGCCACAATTATATTTTTGTTGGAGAAATTATTATTAGCTACTAATTTGTTTCTAGATGCAATTTAAAATGCTAATTGTTATCTATGAAATCTTCTATGGCTCAAGCCATGATACCTTCAAGACTCTTTAATCTTTATAGAGTCAGCTCATCCAGTGCAAACTCAAGAGGCCATAATTGTGTAATGATCATGGATAGGTCTAGAAACGAGCCTTATCTGTGATAGCCTGCTCCCCAGATATTCTGCCCTTGAAGTTAGGATTCTCTCTGTGTGTTAACATTCAAGAGGATAATTGAAATGCTGTCCTTCTACAGGGAATGAATGATATCATTTTCTCAGAGCTACATGTAAGGTTAAAGGTTTGCAATGATGATGATTGAATTTTGATTATTGATACATGGTTTGGTCATCAGTGGCTCTTATTGTGGTACAGTTGTTTTATTGCATCAGTTGTAAACTGCTTACAGCCTTTGAAGAGGCATACTCATTGCAGGAATAAATAACAATAATAACACATTTTGCAGACTGTAGGACATCACTGCAATTACATGCTTTAAAATACTGGCACTCTGGGAGTCACTCATCAGTTGTAACAAATGCAGTAGATCTAACGTATATTGCAGGGGTGGCAGTTTGCATGGAAATTAGCACCTGAAGGAAAATCAAAATTTATACATTCACTGCCAGTAATTAGCTACTTGGGATTTTCAAAGAAGAAGTTATGATCAACAAATATTTGTAATGCAGCTCCTGAAAGTTATTTTTAGTAGAGATTTTTTTTCTGTTTTCAAAATAGGACTATGACATTGAAATAACCTTTCCTTCCCAATCCACATCATTCTGCAAGATAATGGCTCATTTCTATGTATCTCTGGGTATCTCTGTGACTTTACCCAGGAGAGGAGCCAGAGTTAGGTAGGAAATGTCAAACTAAAAGTGAGGGAAATTCAAGATTAGGTCTGTTCTCTGTCATGGAAAACCACCAGCTGTCTTTGAGCCAGGGAGTATCTTTCAGCTTGGCCCATTTGACAGGATGTGTTGTGGTCTGCCAGCAGCCTGTGGAGCTGGCAGTGGAGTCGGACAGTGAGGAGGCTGGGGAGGAACATGGGCCAGTCCTGGAGTCTGGGGAAGGCCCAGGCGAGGGCTCTGTGTCAGAGGCAGAGATGGGGCCAGGGCCATCTGTGAGTGATGCGTGGACTCCAGAGCCTCCAGAATCGAACAGCAAAGAGGCAGAGGAACAGGAGGAGCCTGTTCCTAGTGCACGCATGTGCAGAGCTGCCAGAAGGCACGAACAGTTAAAACAAAAGGGATGACTCGGGAGTAAGGTCTGGAGATGATTGGCCCCTCCCATAAGGCTTAAAAGAGGAGCAAAGGCACGTGGGCACTTTGCAGGAAAGCAACGTTGTTAATTCTGTTCCCAGTCAGCATCTCTGTTTGATTCTGGACTCCATGGGGCTTTGCCAAGTAGGTCTTTGGCAGAGTGTCAAGGGAGATAAAGGTTGGTGATTATCCTGAAGGACTTCTCCCAAAGGACTTTTTGCAATTAATTGGGACTCAGCTGTGAATGAACGTAATTCATAGCTGTTGCAATAAAAGAGATTTTTGGGACTACTCGTGTGTTTTAATGACTCAAGAAGCCTAGGTCACAACAGGATGGTTTTTGGAAGGATAAGATGAAGAGAAGTCCCTAGGCAGACAGTCTTCAGCTCATGAAGTAAAAATTATCAACATTGTTGTTTGTTATTGTTATTTGTATGCCACCCAACTCCCGTCAACTTTGGGTGATTCACAAGATACTTGTGGAAAAAAAATATCTTGCAAACATTGCTAGCTAGGTCTTTACCTAGTCCTCAATTTACAACAGTTCATTTAGTGACCGTTCGAAGTTACAATGGCACTGAAAAAAGTGATTTATGACCATTTTTCATGCTTACAACCATTGCAGCATTCCCCCATGGTCACGTGATCAAAATTCGGATGCTTGGGAACTGGTTCATGTTTATGATGCATTGCAGTGTCTTGGGGTCATGTGATCAACTTTCTGACAAGCAAAGTTAGCAAACCACGTTACTAACTTAACTGCAGTGATTCACTTAACAACCGTGGCAAGAAAAGTCATAAAATGGGGCAAAATTCACTTAACAAATGTCTCACTTAGCAATAGAAATTTTGGGCTCAATTGTGGTCATAAGTCAAGGACTACCTATATTTTCAGACATATGACAGATGTTTTCAGGGGGAAAAAACTATTAAGAAAATTAATACTTCTAATTCTATTTTTAAGTGTTAGTTACCCAGAGTCACGTACGGCAAATGGACAGCCATATAAATGTAATAAATAATATAAAACATAACAAACATAAATTTAAATCTAACAAATAAACACAACGTGGCACTAGGCGTAGAATTGAGTGACACTAATCATAATCCTCAGACATGCAGACAAGTATGTTTTGGAAAACAATTAACAGAACATCCAATGCCAAAAGGGTTGACAAATAAGTTTTCCAGTTGTGTGACAGTGATTGATGGAACTTAATTTGTAATCATAATGATTATGGATGTTAAACATTTTGGCATTATGGTTGAGCCATTTTGCTTTAACATACTGGTAAGTTCAGTGAATAAAACTCTGTAGTTACAATGACTATGAGAGTGCAACCTACCAGGGAAGGCAGAAGTAACTTTTTCTAACACCTGGGCCCTGAAGAGCCCAAGAATAGCCAAGGAGTTTTATGTTTTGATGAATTTAGTGAGCATTGTGTTAAACTGTGAAGGAGATACAAGTAGTCCTTGACTTATGACCACAACTGAGTCCAAGATTTCTGTTGCTAAGCGAGACACTTGTTATGTGAATTTTACGAGTTTTCTTGCCACAATTGTTAAGTCAATTGCTGCAGTCCTTAAATTAGTAACATGGTTGTTAATTGAACCTGGCTTTCCCATTGACTTTGCTTGTCACAAGGTTGGTTGCAGAAGATTTTAATCACATGATCATGGCAATGCTGCAACGGTCATAAGTGTGAGAAATGGTCATAAGTCACTTTTTTCAGGGTCATCGTAACTGAACGGTCATTAAACGAACTGTTGTAAGTTGAGGACTACTTGAACGAAGGAGGAATTAATGAGTCAGCACTTAACGTGTAGTGTTTATTCAAGTCAGCTAATTTGGACTTAACTCCATAGACTGATTAATGATTTTAGTGAGCCTGGATTCAAATCTGGAACCAAATCAATATTTCTGCTTTGGATTTATAGAGCTGAATGAATATTAAGAATAAATATGAGCATTAATCTGATTTACAGAACCCACCTTTTAAAAAAAAATAAATCTGAGAGTTCTCCTATTGGAATGAGTGTAGTGTGATAGATGAAGTACAAAAAAATTAAGGACCAAAGCAAATGAAAATCAGAGTGTTGAAATATCAAAAGCTATTGCTTGCTCGCTCTCAGTTCCACTCCATACCTGTTGAATCTGTGACCTTGGTCACAATATGAAAATGGTTTGCCAGGTACTCCTTTTAGAGTATTTTGCTTTGGATTTTGCCCTGGGATTTGCTAGCGGACTCCCATCCAAGTACTAATCCGGTCCAAATTGACTTAGCTTTTTTGAGATCAGCCAAGGTCATCTATCTGCTGCCATCTGCTGTGATTTAGAGACCAAAGCTCGGCTAAATTAAGACTGCAGAATGAGTTAGCATTAATGCTATTCATTTAGCTTCTTAAAACTTGCCTAAATCTGCTCCCATTTTCACTTAAGGCTAACAAGAATCTTACACGCATAATAAACACTAGAGTTTCCCGTTTCCCCCCGCTCTCTTTTCAGTTGCTTCTGGTTTTTAGGTTTATTTTTTGGTTCCATCTTTTTTAAGCTTATGCCTTAAAAAAATAAACCTTTTAAAAAACTTATTTCCTAATGTTCTTCAAACATTAGGAGGTGGGGGGGAAGGATCTTGCAAACATTGCTAGCTAGGTCTTTATTTTCAGACATATGTCAATTCAACTGATATTTTTAGAAAAAAACATTAAGAAAATTAATAGCTAGTTCTTAGACAACCGAAAGCATCACATATCCTGCTGATAAGATAATATTACCGTATTGCAGTACTAAACTAAAACTGAGGCATGTGATTTAGCTATTCAATGTTCCATTAAAAAAAGCCTTACTAATATTGGAAGTTATTGTTGGACAAAAATCACTTGAAAGAGAGAAACAAAATGTAAGCATTGTTTCCAGCTAATGTCTTTTTGATTTCACTGCCACAGCTATAAAATAAGCCTGATCTACTAACATTGAAAGATGCCAAAAGACACTGGCTAGACCAGTGATGGCTAACCTTTTTGCCATCGCGTGCCAGGAACGGGGAGAGAGGTTGCGCGCGCGTGTCCACACCCATAATTCTATGCGTCCTGCCCCTGCACATTCGTGCGCGACCCCCCCCCACACACTTTCCCCACTCCTGGCACATGATGGCACAGTAGGCCCATTTTTTGCTCTCCCCAGCCTCCAGAGCCTTTCTAGGAGTCTGAGGAGGGCAAAAACAGCCTCTCCCACCCACCCCCCCGGAGGCCCACTGGAGGCCGAAAACGGCCTGTTTGCCAAATTCCGGTGGAACCAGAAGTCCCATTTTTTGCTGTCCCCAGAGCCTTTCTAGGAGTCTGGGGAGGGAGAAAACAATCTCCCTCCCCCCAGAAGCACTCTGGAGGCCGAAAACAGCCCGTTTGCCAACTTCCAGTCCCACCGCTAGACCATCAGGATCTCCTTACAATGGGAATCAATGCCTTTCTAATTTTGCTCTTCTGGTACACTCACTTTGGCTCTGTTCTCTGCTTCAAGTACCACAGAACCATAGAGACAGAGTAATCTTCTCTAATAGGTAATACTGTCTCCTAAACAGCCTCAAGACGGGCACCCATAAGCATTATGCAATCAGTACACCAAAATCTCCTTTCTTTCAAATAAAATCATTTAGTGGTTGACCTCTGAACACACACACACACATACCCATGGAAGAAAATATTTGTAGCTCAGGGTTGAACAATGGGATCTTTGGTGCTCTCTGAGCTTGGCTGCTTTCTTGCAGCCATTTCATTACCAAACTAGGTAACAGCATCAGTGCTAGCAGCCACCATAACCAGCCAAACTCAGAGAGCACCAAGGATCACACACACACACACACACACACACACACACACACACACATTTTAATAAGAGCCTGGTGGCATGGCAGACTAAAGCACTGTAATTAACATTCAGCTGCCTGCAATTACTACAAGTTCAAATCTCACCAGGCTCAAGGTTGACTCAGCCTTCCATCCTTTCTAAGGAGGTAAAATGAGGACCCAGATTGTGGGGGCAATAAGCTGACTTTGTATAAATATACAATGTATATTTGTATAATGTATAAATATACAATGTTGTATACAATGCTTAACGCATTGTAAGCCGCCCTGAGTCTCCGGAGAAGGGCGGCATATAAATCAATTTTTTTAAAAAAAATTAAACAAATTTAATATCATTATGTTGACCATATTTTCTTGGAATATAAAGGATAAACCTTTAAAAGGGGACAAAAGGGAACAATTAAAATTTAATTGTTCACATTTATAACTTTGCTTTATAAAGGAAAATTCAAGATCAAAACCAAGAAAACCTTTTACAAATTCACATATCCTGATAAAAATACCTTAAATGAAACAGTGAATGTAAATTTATTTTACAAAGACAATTCAATTTCCATATTTTTCACCTGAATGTGAAAGACCATGCCTTAAGTGGTACAATTTGTACACTAAAGGTTAAATGAAGAAAATAAAGGATAAAAATGAGCTTTGAGAAACAAATAAATCTTAAGGATGCTTTCTTAAATAAAGGATGGTTGTTTATAATAAAGCCTTCAGATAAATATCATATTTCTACTTCATTATCAATTTCTTCACATTGACTGCAAGGGATGCCCTGGGCAAATAAATTTAAGAAATAAAAAATAAATTACTGCCAGTGTAACTCATCATCCAATCATAACATCAAAGCATGGGTTCTTCCCCCTTAAATCAGCCTCCTTTTGGGAGTGCTTGCTTGATCCATGGTGTATACACACCTGTCTTCCTCTCCCACCCACCCTCCATTGCAAGGGAAATGGGAAGAAAGCATAATGAATAAAGGAGAGGTGTAGCCAAAGTATCGATTTACTATCTTGTCAAGTCAATCCTGAAACTCATGTTCCCTCTCCCACCAAAGAATGCAAAAATAGAAGCAAACTGGAGAAAGGGGGCCTGTACCAGTCACTCAGGCCCTTAGAGAGGCAGGCCAAGGTTGCAGAACATGAGAGACCAGAGGAACAAGTCATTTCAACTTCCTCCCCAACACACATCGACTTGGCTTACATTGTCCATGTGCTATGATACAAAGCAGAATGGAGAGAAAACACCACTTCCTCTGTGCAACACAACTCAAACTGCCCGAGGAGCTGCTGGTACAGTTCTACAGAGGAATTATTGAGTCTGTCATCTGCACCTCTATAACTATCTGGTTTAGTTCTGCAACCCAACAAGACAGACACAGACTTCAGAGGATAATTAGAACTGCAGAAAAAAACAATTGCTACCAACCTGCCTTCCATTGAGGACCTGTATACTGCACGAGTCAAAAAGAAGGCTGTGAAAATATTTACAGACACCTCACATCCTGGACTAAACTGTTTTAATTCCTACCCTCAAAATGACACTATAGAGCACTGCACACCAGAACAACTAGACACAAGAACAGTTTTTTCCTCGAACACCATCACTCTGCTAAACAAATAATTTCCTCAACACTGTCAAACTATTCACTAAGTCTGCATTACTATTAATCTTCTCATCGTTCCTATCACCCATCTCCTCCCACTTATGACTGTATGACTATAACCTTGTTACTGGTATCCTTAAGATTTATATTGACTGTTTCCCTATGACTATCATTAAGTGTTGTACCTTATGATTCTTGACGAATGTATCTTTTCTTTTTATGTACACCAAGAGCATATGCACAAAGACAAATTCCTTGTGTGTCCAATCACACTTGGCCAATAAAGAATTCTATTCTATTCTATTCTATTCTATTCTATTCTATTCTATTCTAT
>WNWU01000017.1:17903512-17914857 GCA_012654045.1 Ptyas mucosa | reverse complement strand
ATTCTATTCTATTCTATTCTATTCTATTCTATTCTATTCTATTCTATTCTATTCTATTCTATTCTATTCTATTCTATTCTATTCTATTCTATTCTATTCCATTCCATTCCATTCCATTCCATTCCATTCCATTCCATTCCATTCTAGACTTCTCTTGGGGGCAGCCACGCTGCAGGCCGCAGCAGGCAAAGTAATTAGATGGTTTAGGCCATTGACGGTGCAGATTTCCAGGATATTTTGTGGCTATTTTGTGTCTCACTGAGTTATATTTAAACATAATGGAGTTATTATTGAGTAGACACATGCTGTTAATTATCTTCTTAATTCCTTCCACAGAAACAATTTGCGCTGTCATATTTTAGAATCCTTCTGACTGTAGAAAGGTACAATCATAAAATACCTGGTGACATTTTGGGTGCAGCTTCAATTCCGCTGTCCTGGCATTGATTCCTATTTTGTTGGCAGCCTTGGCATAGCATTGGAACCCCACCCCACATTCTTGTCTTTGGGCCAGCAAGTCGTAGGACCGGGCACTTAATGTTATATCATGTTAAAAAGTCCTTTGCCTGAACCCCAAAAAGGATTTAGTGGAATCCTGCATAGCAATGTACGATGTCCACATTTGGCCAAAGATAAAGGCCATAAAACAGTTCCATTCTGAAAAGGATGGTCAGATCATCTTGAAAATATTTCACCTTTTGATCCTTTGTATAACAGGTTTCATCTCCAGATTTTAAGGGCAGTGCTTGGTGGTGGTGGTATTTTTTCCCAAGCTTTTGGCGGACTGCTTTGTTTACAAGGCGGCAAATGATTTGCAGATGATAGTGAAGTAAGAGAACATATAAATTCTTTTTCCAGTAAGTTCTCAGCTAAAAGGGAGAGGTCTAATCCTGCTGCTCAAAGATATTACCATTCCAGGAATGTATTTCATAACCACGGTCACTGTCTTGAGTCTTGGTTGAGATAATGTATTAATTGCCAACATAAACTTGTGCTGCTTTGGAAAATATAGCATCGGTCATCATTTATAATGGAACTTTATTTGAAATTTGTTGGTTTGGAATGTAATTAAATTTACTTTCACTCCCCACTTGGATTTTGAGGGGGTTTCAGAATTACGGGAGAAGGTGAGATGGATGTTAAAAGAGAGAGGAATGGTACATTTCAGGGACTTCCGGGAAAGATTTTTCAGATAAAGGACTGAATCTTTACATTCTAGATGAATAGTTTACACTATTGAGTAGACAGCCTTTTTTAATATATATATATATATATATATATATGCAATTAAGAGTAAGTAGTTTGCATCAATCTATCAGTAAATTGAAATAATTCCTGGAAGGAGATTTTATTGGCTTTACAGAGTTCTAAATTTATAGTAACAACTAGACAATCCATGACCCATTGGATCATCTCAGAGATATTTCCTTACCCAATCAGAGAACAGAGTGACGATGTGTGGGCAAAAGAATCATTGGATCTAAGGGCAACTTCTAATTTACTATTGGCTTCTCCATTAAGTTCCCTTGTGAGAAACTAGCAATCAGAAATCCTTCCTTCCTTCCTTCCTTCCTTCCTTCCTTCCTTCCTTCCTTCCTTCCTTCCTTCCTTCCTTCCTTCCCTCCCTCCCTCCCTCCCTCCCAGACAAGTTTTCCTTGTAGAGAGTGTAGTCACACATGGGAAGCACAATTGGCAACTAAACAGGTAGATTTCAAGAGACGCAAAGGAACAAACTATCAAGTAACTGGCATAAAATGGCTAATGAAGAGAGCAAGTGAATAGAAGAGTTTTAACTCTGTGTTATAGTGGTTACCACATGGCCTTTGATGTTGATCACACCATAATGTGAAATGTATTGAAAGTATGTTCTGGAGTAGACTTTTGTTCAGAGGAACTTTGCAAGGAATAAGATGGTAATCTAAGAAATGAATTTCAAGAAATAATGGTTCAGACTAAGAAAGGGAATGAGATAAGGATGGTTAATGAACTTGTGTTTGTTTTACTTAGATAATGAATGTATTATTATTATTGGACTGGAAGAGAGGACACACCTGCAATCTACATAGGCAGTAGCAATCTGAAATATGCAGATGATACCCCTGGGTTAAAGAAAGCTAAAGCATCCTTAGAAGAGTTTGCTATAGAACTAAAAACCCACAGTTAAAATTTGGGCTAAATGTTGAATATTAGGAAAATGAGGTGTGTGTGTGTGGAGGGGGGGGGTAATCAGAAAAAAAGTCAACCATTTTACTTACATAACTTCACTATTGATGGCAGAGAAATTAAACTGGTAGAAAGCTTTGTTTCCATGGGCTCAAGAAAAACATAAAATTAAATAAAATGCTGGGAAGTAAAAAAATAATCATGTATTTAAGGAGTTTTATGTTCCAATAAGGGGTTTGTGTGTGCATGTATGTGTGTATGTGCAAGTTGAATAGAAAGTATATACCATACATGAAAACAAATAAGGAGTTTTAGTATTTAATTTCATGCCTATTTGACAGAACAAAAGCCTGGCACAAATAAGGATTGGCTTTTGAGCAATCTGCTCAGCTAGCCTAGTTTTACAGTTAACTAAGGCCTTTATGCCTTTCAAGAAATTTTTTCAAGAAATGTCCACATTTGTCATTTTCTATGTAAAGCATTTTCCCATTCTTACATCATGCAAAAAAGGAAAAAAGGAAGAACATTTTTTTTTCTAAAGCAATGATTTGAATTAGTGAAAGGTCCCCTAGATGTTTAATCAGTTTCCATGTATATATTGGTGTGTTTGTTTGTTTGTTTGTGTGTGTGTGTGTGTGTGTGTGTGTGTGTGTGTGTGTGAAGAACCTTTTAAGCACCTGGCAAGCCGAAGTATTTAATCAAGTAAGGTAGATGTGGCATTTTGCAAGCAAGTTACCTGAGGCTGATCTTGACCTAACAGACATCATCTGTTAAAATAGGTTGCCTGCATCTGTTTTGAGATTTAACTCTTTCCTATTCTATTTACTCAGCTATTTTTATTTACTTTCAACAATGAATGGAGAAATTGTTCTTTTGTGACTCATATTTGATTTACAATTCATGTCTCACTCACATTGTTCTTGTTCTAAGAGCCTTTAAAAATCATGTTAGTGCATCCTTTATAAAATGTGTTGGATTTATATCAAAAAGGCTGAAATAATCGGACTGCAGTTAAAACTGTTCCAAAGCAAAAGAAAAGCAAAGGTTACTTTAGTCTTCTACACTGAAATACATATTAAGCAGGGGTGAAATCCAGCAGGTTCTGACAGGTTCTGGAGAACCGGTAGTGGAACTTTTGAGCAGTTCGGAGAACCGGTAGCAGAAATTTTGAGTAGTTTGGAGAACCGGCAAATACCACCTCTGGCTGGCTCCAGAGTGGGGTGGGATTTTGCAGTATCCTTCCCCAGGAGTGGGTTGGGAATGGGGATTTTGCAGTATCCTTTCCCTGCCCCGCCCACCAAGCCACGCCCACAGAACCGGTAGTAAAAACAATTGGATTTCACCACTGATATTAAGCAGACATAATAAACTGTATTTTCCTTTGAGATAATTGATGCTTAAATACTAAGGTAGAAGTAGAACGTGTAAACAGGATTATTGTATCTTTTTACTTCTTTCCAACTCAAATGACTGTTGGAAAAACAATGTGAAAGGGCTCAGGACTCTGTCTATCAGTAGGATAATTCTTGGAAACCTAAAAGGACCGGAAACAAATTTGGTATATAGGGAGCCATTCCCTCCCTCGCTCCCTTAGAGACAACTCAAAGGGAGAGCAGAAACACATACACAAAAAATTACTTTGATACACAGAAAAATGTTAGTACGTCCTATGGTTGTCAGAAGTCATGGTGAGTGTGCTTTGCCTACTTTATTTTATAATAGAATTGATTAAGCAGAAATGCAATCTAATTTGTCTTTTTAAAAAAAAGGAAATGAGGACTCCTTGAGAATAACCATTGCAACATTTCTTTAAGTGACTACATAGCAGTAAAAATAATAGATGAAGAAATTCTTAAAAGGGAAAAGAGCCTTTAAATGTTGGGGTGGGGGGTGGGGGGGATCCTGACAAAAACAGTAAGAAGAATGAAACCATGTCAGTGGCGCTAAAAGAAAACCATTATCTTCTGGCTAAGTCTGCTGAAAGCATGTCACATGATTATGAGACATTTTTAAAAGTCAGAAAGCTGGCGTCTCTCTGAAGAACCCTTGTTTCATACTTGCGATTTCAGCCCTATTTGGTGATAACCACACACAATTCCGAACTGGCAATCCATTTGTCTTGGAGTCTCTGAGCTGCATCTTCAGAACAGTTCCTCTCTAAGGCTGGGAACTGAAATCATTCATTATGTCCTTCATGCTTATGATTTGAAATAACTTTTGAATAAGCAGCCATTTTCACAGGAGTGCAGGAGACGACTCTCTTTTATCAACATCTAGTATGTAGACACATAATCCATGACCCTTAATGTATTACTCAAACCCCAAGTGTGACCTTTGGCTTGAATGAAGGTTATGCAACCAGATCTGGTGGATATTTACCTTCTTATGAATCCTGGTTCATTTTTCAAAGCTCCCATCGTATTTCAGTGCATCGTTTTCATGGATGCTGACTGATATATATATTACTGCACTCTTCATATTTCTTTGCTTTGATATACTTGGCATTTAAAATTGCACTCCTGGATTTCACTAATCTGCTTGCCTGCCTACACCTTATGATTACTTTTTTGACGGGGAGCAAACCTAGTACGTAAATAAGTAGGTATTCATAAGCTTGGTTTATTATATGGAACTTTGTCTTGAGAATTTCTGGAGTTTGTCTCTTTCAGTTGTTGATACAGGTATCACCACAACCTGTTGTCAGGCGGAGAGCTCTGTTTACTGCATAGAAACAAACTTCACATTGCTTGGAGCTCTACAATCTCTACAATCCTTTTGACTAGGAGTTGTAGGAAGGAGGAAAATGAAATCTGAAAGGTATTCATGTCTGTTGTGGATTCTGCCTGGACCGCACAGAATCCCAAAAAATTTAATTTTTAAAAAATTAAATTTATATACTAAAAATGTTGAATGGCTTTAATAAAAGAGCCGAGCATGGAGCTAATGGGAGTCTGGCCTAGAATACAGCTATTGCAGGGTCTCCAGTAAAAAATTGATGTATACTCAAACTTTCCTTTGACATTTGTACCAAACCTGGCAAATATTTAGAGAAGGGAAAAAAAGGGTCAGTGAAATATTCATGTAAAAATTAACATGTGTACAGTTCTCTAAGTTGGGAGGTGACCTGAGCCAAGGATGCCTGCAGAGTGTCTCAAAAAAGAGTCTGCTGGAGTGGCAGCTGTAATACATTTAATAAAATAAATAAAATAAAAACTATGGGCATTGGCTGGAACAACACAAAGCCCTGACTATGTGATGCATGTAAAAACATTATGGTCACCATCTTTAATTTATTTTTTCCCACTTTAGGCATGAAAGTTGACTGGGTGACTTGAGCCAGTCACTGTCTAATAGCCCACCTCACCTCACAAGGTGGTGGTTGTTGTGGGGAAAATAGGAGGAGGAAGGACTAGTAGGAACGGTGTCTACCTTGAGTTGTTTATACAAATAATAAAGGCATGATAAAAAATATAATAAATCACGTGGTCATAATCACCTTGAGTTTTTTAAAAAAATATTTTCTGTAGATGCTGCCATGTCTAATACGAAGAAAGAGCGAGAAGAAGGCCCTGTCATTGTGTGAAGAAAAATTCAAAAACAGCAGCAAAAAGTTCTTCAAGAAATATTTAAAAACACTCTGCAAATTAGGCAATTCCAATGCAAGTATAAATGGAAGAGTGAGTCATTAGTGGATGGGATGAGAGGAAACTTTGGGGGACTGGCTAAAACATGGCAGAGGACAAAGGAAGATGTTTTTTTCCAGGAAGCAGAAACAGATGTAGGATGGAAAAAGAGCCAGAAAAAGCAATGCAAATACAACCCTATAGGCCAAAAAGTTAATCAGGTAAGGATGGCCACATGCATTTAGAAATAATCAAAATGTATCATCTGTTTTGGTTGCAGTTTCAAAGGCCTCTTTGTTATACCTTTCTCACTGTCCCTGATTCTCACCATGTTTGCCTTCTCTTCTTAAATCTACACTCTGATTAATAAAGCCAGAAGATTCATAGCTGCCCCGCAGCTCAGACACTGTGAGAGTGTTAGTCTCTAGCCAAGGTTTTATCTTGCTACAGATATAAAGTTAAAAAAGAAAAAGCTAGACAGCATCCTACAAAGGCTAGCTTGCCAGACACTGAAGTCACAAAATTATGCTATTTTAATCGCAGCCAACTTAGCTTGTTAATGCCTTTACTGACAGACACAGAAATGACTTATAAAGTTGTGGGAACCACCCATCCCTGCCGATATAAACCCCCCCTGCAATCCTAGCTGGAGGAAATGGAGAGAGAAAAAGGCTGATTTTGAAAGCTTGTGTGATGTAATAATTGGAGGGAGTTTATACTTGAAGCCAGTCTAACTAGGTGGCCTTGAGAAAGATTCTGGCATGATAATCCCGAGCACATTTCCATGTACATAAATCATGCTTCTTCTTTTTTTTCATTCGGTGATTTCTGTTTGATACAGTTGTGCATATTCCTTCTTCCAAGGAGATCAGAGATGCATTTCACAATCACATCAATTTTAGTGGGTGCTTTAGGATAAGAATGAGAGCCTGAAATTTAAGATGCCACTCAAAAGATTAAACAGATGATTAACAGATTTCCAGAAATAATAGAAAGGATCAACATCAGTATCCAAAATAGGCCTCACAGACAGTCTTTGAAGATCTCTGTGTCTTAGAGGCCATTAAGTGCCCTAGTTTGACCAATGCAGTGGGCATGATGAGATATTTACTAAGCTTTTCTAGTTGCAATATTATTTGGAAACTTAAACTCTAGTGCTCTGCCGAAAAAGAACACTAAAGCCAACATTAATATGGACATGAAATAAACCTTAAATTAATAATTTTTACTAAATACCCCTGTTTCTCTGTTTTATGTAAAGACACTTGTGGAAACAGATTTACAATCCATCTAATTTTGCCACACTTTGTCAATACTTTGTAGGAATTCTGAATGACGCATCTATGTTCCCAACACCTAAAAATCCAGACCTCATGTGGGACAAGCACAATGTTTAGAGGGATGTTAAATCTCTTCTCATTTTGCTGTCTAAGGATACCTTAGAGCAGGGCTGTCAAACTCCCAGCCTGTGGGCCAGATGTGTCACACACTGGCCACACCCATGCCTGGTTTAGCGAAGGGGGGGAGTCCAGATACATCACATGACACTGCTGTGACAATGTGAGTTTGACACCCCTGCCTTAGAGGAATTCATTCAAACAAAAAGAACCGAGAAATGTATTGAATCTTAATCTATAGGTAGTCCTTGACTTATGATCCCAGCTTGGATCCGAACTTGCATTTCTAAGCAATGCAGTTAAGTAGGCTGTTCCTAGTTTTATGATTTATTTATTTATTTTGTTGCAATCATTAAGCAAATCACCATGATTGTTAAGTGATTAAAGAGTCAGGGTGGTGCAGTGGTTAGAATGCTATATTGCAGGCTAATTCTGCTGACCGCCAGGGATTCGATCCTCACCGGCTCAAAGTTGGCTCAGCTTTCCATCCTTCCAAGGTTGGTAAAATGAGGACCCAGATTGTTGGGGGCAATATGGTGACTCTGTGAAGCAGTATATAAGTCTAAGTACTGTTGCTATTGCTATTGATTCACACTGTTGTTAAGCAAATCTGGCTTCCCCTATTGACTTTGCTTGTTAGAAGCCCCCTCGAAAAGTTGCAAATGGCATTCAGGTGACCCCAGGATGTGGCAATCATCATAAATACATGATGGATACCAAGCATCCAGAGTTTGATCACAAGACTCTGGGAGTGTTGTGACAATCAAAAGTGTAAGTCGCTTTTTTCAATGCTGTCATAACTTTAAATGGTCATTTAGAAAATAGTTGCAAATTGGGGACTACTTGTATGTTATGCATAAGACTAAGGTGGAAAAGGCAGTTCTTCTTCTAACAGGTCCATGTGCTGCTTGGTGACCCACCAAGAAGGTAAGCTAACCAAATCTGATATTTAAACTACCATGGTATACAAGCTTTCTGAACAGCTATGCAGACACCAGGCCTCTTGACTGCTATTTGAGACTATCTAACCTTGAAGTATCCCAAGGGCCATGATTACAAAATGATTTCCATATACAGTTGTAACAGAATAACAGAGTTGGAAGGGACCTTGGAGGCCTTCTAGTCCATCCCCTGCTCAAGCAGACAAATTGGGTTGTCCAATTTCTTCTTCAAAACCTCCGATGTTGGAGTATCCACTAATCATTCCACTGATTAATTGTTCTAACTGTCTAACAGTCTAATTTCTCCTTGGTTCTAGGTTGGTTCTCTCCTTGATTAGCTTCCATCCATTGCTTCTTGTCCTGCCTTCAGGTGCTTTGGAGAATAGGTTGACTCCCGACTCCCTCTTCTTCGTGGCAGCCTCTTAGATATTGGAACACAGCTATCATATCACCCCTAGTCCTTCTTTTCATTAAACAAGACATACCCAATGTCTAGTCATAAGACATTGGGTATGTCTAGTTCTAGTCACATAGACATAAGGTCTTTGTGGATTCTTTCATACCATGGAAATCACAGATACCATTAACAATATCCCGGAGGTGGATCTTCTCAGTAAGAACCAAAAGTAACAATATATTCCTCTTCTCCCTAGTGATTTGCTATTTCAGGAGCCAGATATAAGCCTGGTATCATAATGTGGACCTTTCCATTTCTGGGACTCAGCTTTGTGATGGCTGAGTCACCCAAAGATTTGATGCCGTTCCATTACCATCATGTTCTAGTTATCAATGAAGGCAGGACTGTGGAGTGATAGCCTGGTGCCCATTCAGCACAATCAGCAGAACTGCTTTCCAAATGTAGCGAGGTTAATTTACCACATTTAGAAATCAGGGAAGAATTGCACGTTGTCCACTGAGGAGACTCCCCCACCACCACAGACGTTGCAAGTAGGTCGATTAAATCCAGAATATATAATTACCTAACCACACTACTGCATGCAACCTAATCTTAGCCTCAGTGCTTCATCTGTAAACAGAAATAACTCATATATTTTATTTGCATGTTGGGACAATGAAGATTATAATGCAGTCTGTTCATCAAAGCTTTGACTGATAATAATTTACAGACAAATTCATTCCTGAGGAAATATTGGCCATGTCTCTTTGCTTTGTATTTCAGCTATCTCGCTGCAGCTCAAGGAATCACATTTCCTCTTAAATCTTTGATTCTGAAACTGTACAGCACAATGGAAATCCCCAATCCCTTATGACAACTCTGATCCAAGGGAAATCATTCTGTGCATGACAGAAGTTTGAGCTTTTTTCTTCATGCAGATCTAAGGTGTATTAACATAAATGAAAGAAGCAGGCTTGAACCTGCAGAATGAATCATCACATTTCAGCAGTCAGTCTAGTAAAATCACTTGGGCTGAAGTGAAAGTTTCTGTTACATCAGAATGATTTCCAGGTACCTTGGGAAAATTCTTGCATATAGGAAAAGGATATATAGTGATTTTTTAATATTTCCAATCCATCGACTTATCCTTCCTTCCTTCCTTCCTTCCTTCCTTCCTTCCTCCCTCCCTCCCTCCCTCCCTCCCTCCCTCCCTCCCTCCCTCTCATCATTTCATTTCTGTTGTACTTATGGGCCATGAATCAAGACATCACTGAAGAGGAGATGTTAGCTCCTATTTACCTCTAAGATTATTCCCAACTAATTTTAATTTGCAATATGCATAAAGAAGTATAACAACGTGTAAGGCTTTAAAATAGTTTTGGAAGTGGAATGGATTATCACATTGGTTGGAGTGCTTGATTTGAGGCTCTGGGCTTAATTTTCCAGGGGTTTTGGCTTGATTTGAAGATCTTCCTACAAGCAGTTAGTCAAAACTTTAGACAAGAATATTTTATTTATTTGATGTATATCCTGCTCTTCTGCTCCAACAAACACTTGAGACCAACGAAGTGTAAAATGCATGCACACACACAAATGCTCACACAATATAAAATGTTAAAAATAGGAATAAAATGGTACGATAAGTACTAGAATTATCTGAATGAAAAGCTTGGCAAAAATGAGGTGCCTTTCCAGGTGTGCTAAACACTGAAAGGGTAAGGTACACGCAAAACACTGTATTCCATAGGTGGAAATGATCCAATACAGGTAATTCTCGATTTATGACATCAATTGAGCCCCAAATTTTGGACACATGACCCCAGGACACTGCAACTGTCATAAATATGAACCAGTTGCCAAGGGTCTAATCACATGACCATGGAGATGCCGCAACGGTCGTAAGCGTGAAAAACGGTCATAAGTCACTTTTTTCAGTGTTGTCGCAACTTCGAACGGTCACTAAACTAACTGTTGTAAGTCTAGAGCTACCTGTAGAACCATCCCCACATGCTAGAAACACAAGCCTCTGACAAGAGAGGCATCATCCAGGAGGCCTCTTCCGCTTTTCTAACAACTGGACAGGTTTTATTTATTGTTTATTTATTTATTGGTTCGATTTATATGCCGCCCTTCTCCGGAGACTCAGGGCGGCTTACAATGCGTTAAGCAATAGCCTTCATACTTTTTGTATATACCTGCTTAGTAGGGCTTTCTCCCCCCCCAAGCGGTGTTCTTTTTTATACAAAGTCAGTTTATTGCCCCCACAATCTGGGTCCTTATTTTACCTACCTCGAAAGGATTGAAGGCTGAGTCAACCTTGAGCCTGGTGAGATTCGAACTTGCAGTAATTACAGGCAGCTGGTGCTACTTAACAGCACTTTAACCTGCTGCATCACCAAGACTCTTCACAGGTTCATAATAGGAGGGGCATCCTTTAGCCCTGAGTTATTTATCCCTTACAAACTCAGTACCAAGTCATTAAATGCCAGGTAAGCAATTGACAATGTCTGCAAATTCTTTACTACAGGTATTCAGTGATGGTATTCAGCCGATTCTATCTGGTTCAGGCAAACCGGTAGTGGCGACTGCAGGAGGCTCCGCCCACCCACCTGGATGTAATGTGCGAGCAAAGAACATGCACGGAAGGCCATGCACATGCACAGAGGAGGCACGTGCTCTCACATTTGCGAAACGGTAGGGAAGGTAAGTGAATCCCACTTCTGCAGGTATTATATGACCTCTGTTGGCTACAGCTACTCTCTCTCTCTCTCTCTCTCTCTCTCTCTATACACACACACACACACACACACACACACACACACAC
>WNWU01000017.1:17863941-17903502 GCA_012654045.1 Ptyas mucosa | reverse complement strand
ATATATATATATATATATATATATATATATATATATATATATATTTCAAAGGGTGGGCTATAGAACGCATGTGTTTGTATCTATGCTATGATATATCCAAAGTATTGGTAACCATCACCAAATCTGAGTAGCTTGGGAGGGGATGCAGCTGGTGCACTAGAAAGAATTGCATAAATATACTTCTCACCACAGATAACACCTCTGACTCACAGCTGAAAATGATGGAACCCTCCCAAATGTCTTCTTTTGGGGGGAGGTGTGTAATCACAGACAGGACAACTGATTTCTCTGAATCCATAATCCTGTTATTAAACTTATGCTGTGTTGAAGGCACAGATTGCTTTTTTGGAGTTGGCAGTAAAGAGCAATAGAGTTGGATGTCATCAATATACTGATAACACACTATTCCAAAACTCTGGAAAATCACTGTATCTGGTAAATCACTATATGGTTCATATACCTCTTAAACAGTCTGAGAAACAAAATGGAGTCCTGTGAGACATCATAGGACAACTGCTTAGGTGGTGCAGTGGTTAGAATGCAGCATTCCAGGCTAATTCTGTCGATGCCAACAGTTTGATCCTGAAGGTTGACTCAGCCTTCCATTCTTCCGAGGTCAGTAAAATGAGGACCCAGATTGTTGGGGGGCAATATCCTGATTCTGTAAACCACTTAGAGAGGGCTGTAGAGCACTATGAAGAAGTATATAAGTCTAAGTGCAATTATTATTGATACTTAATTCCTTACTGTTGCAAGGAAAGGAGGGAATAGAAGAAGTGTTTTGAAGAGGCAGGAGGGACAGAGACTGAAAGAATGAAAAAGTTTGAGTTTGAGTTTGAGTTTATTTGATTTATATACTGCCCTACTCCCGAAGGACTCAGGGCGGTGAACAGCCATGAATTAAAACACATAATACAGCATTTAAAACAGATTAAAATGGAATTAAATAATTTGGCCGTGTACAAATTTTAAAAACCCCAATAATTTAAAACAAATTAAAATTTATATTATTAAAAGAGGGAAATTAGGCCAGGCCAGCCTGATGGAATAAAAAGGAGATTTTTTTTAGAGATAAAGAAAAAGAGATAATAGGTAGCTCCAACTTTGTTGAACCAAGGTTAACCCATTATTTGCTCTAGCTTTGCCCACCAATTGACATTAAGCTCCCAAAATATTACCTGGTATAGCCCACCCTGATATAGATCAAGAAATTTCTTCCCATGCCAAGTTAAAAATTCTTTTTGAAGTTACGTAGGAAGCAGGACAATGACAAAAGTTGATAACCTCAGTGACTGGAGAAGTGCATCAACTGGAAGCTAAGCATATCATTTTAATATACATTTACTGAAGATACTAGTGAGAGATAGAAAAATTTAGCATAAAATCAGGAATGAGAATAACTTCTATCTGAAGCTTCAGTAACAGCAAGAAGCTTCTTCAGTAATGTTCATAAAATTGCAGAAGAAATAAAATTGGGCAGGTGTTGATATAAAGAAAGATCTGTTGAATTCTCTGCCATCTACATACAAAGATAGCTTTGATGAGATGATGATGACGATGATGATTTATATGCCAGTTTTCCTCTCAAGGGAAACCCTTGCCAAACCCTTCTTTATATCAAGTCTTATCTGATTTATTACTTGGTCAAGTTCACGGATTAGGAACTGGTGTGATAAGAATCTGCTCAGACCCTTCCCAAAGAGTTTTCACCAATCATGTCCCCATTTTATTCTTTAAGTTTGGGCCAGGAAAAATATATATTCATGTTTCAATACATTTAGAATTTCTTCTCAGCTGCATGCCACAAATTAAAAATGTGTATAGAAAAAGCAACATAGAACAGAACTCTTTTTTTTATTTTTAACTTTTAAAAAGCTCATTTATTTCAACCACAGTAAGTTCAAATGCTACAAGATGTTGGCTTCGGGATCAGGTTAACCATATTTCAACTTTGCTTGTGAGTATTTTATCAATTATGAGCCTTGGTGGAGCAGCAGACTAAAGTGCTCTTAAGTAGCACCAGCTGCCTGAAATTACTGCAAGTTCAAATTTCACCAGGCTCAAGGTTGACTCAGCCTTCCATCCTTTCGAGGTAGGTAAAATGAGGACCCAGATTGTGGGGGCAATAAGCTGACTTTGTATTAAAAAACAAACACTGCTTGGGGGGGGGGCGAAAGCTCTACTAAGTAGGTATATGGTTACTCGGGGTGCCGTCGACCAGACAGTGTCGGCTGGCGACCCCTAGGGAGCGGGCCTTCTCTGTGGGCGCACCTACCCTCTGGAATCAGCTCCCCCTGGAGCTCCGGATGGCCCCCGACCTTCGCTCTTTCCGCCGTGAACTAAAAATGTGGCTATTTCGCCTGGCCGGCCTGGACTGATGGCAGTTTTTAAAATGGATTTTAATTGATTTTAGGGATTTTATGTGTAACTTTTAACCCAGAGTTTTTGTTTTATTTTTTCTGTTTTATTGTTGTGAGCTGTCCTGAATCCTCTCGGAGAAAGGGCGGCATATAAGTCTATATATTTATATCTATCTATCTATCTATCTATCTATCTAGACACACACACACACACACACACACACACACACACACACACAAGTATGAAGGCTATTGCTTAATGCATTGTAAGCCGCCCTGAGTCTCCGGAGAAGGGCAGCATATAAATCGAACCAATAAATAAATAAATTTAGCATCTCAGGGAGCATTAGGATTTATGCTGGCTTTACTGGTAAAATGTTTATTTTATTTGATGTAGACCTGGGACTTTTAGTGAAAAGTAATAAGGTAACTTAAAGTCCACTGAATGAAGAAAAATAAAACATGTATGGTTGGACTGGTAAATCTCAAGTACCAGATGAACTCTTTTGAACCTTTTAAAAAACATATTTATAGAGGATAAGTCTACTACATTCAACAAAACAACCCCTGACATTTGCATGAATTGCAAATTGCACTCCTAGCTCATAGTTCAACTCAATTCCACTAAATTGCCACAAAATGTTCAAAAGTAGACTTAGTTGTATGCTGGGTACCAAAGCGCTTCATACACAATACATGCAGAACTCTCTTATGTATTGCCTGCACACATATCTGATCTTAATGTCACATTAAAAACTGTATATGATTAGGTGTGGTGTGTGTCAGTCTGATAAACCGCACAAACTTGAGAGAGAGAATGAGATTATGCTAGAGGAATTTGAAATAACAGACAAGTAGCTGATCAGAATGACCAAAGACATAACAGAGATCAAATGTTATCAAAGAAGGAGGGAAAAGTAAATTGGGGATTTTTTTCCTTTGAGTCATGTCTCTGGCTCTCCTGCATAGGATGATTTAATTAGAGAAATAGCTCTATTATTATTCAACCACATAATCACATTATAGGGTTATTACTTTGACTGTGATCTTAAACACACACATATACACTCTCACACATGAGACTTATTCATCTCAGTGGCATTCTTCTAAGACTTATAGTTACAGGATTTTGTCTTTTTCTCTTCTAATCACTACAGAGTTATTAAGGCAGTGAATCATGACGTTTTAGTCTATTATATAACAATGTTTTGAAGTAGCTAGATTCCTTTCAAGATCAAAGGCAATGATTTTGTCTAAGGGGGTGTGAAAGAAAACGTTACCATTACATTTGGCTTGCAGTTTATTTCCCAAAAGCCATTAATATAAATTAGGAGTTCAGAATAAAATTTGCATGCAAAATCCCAACCTCGCTACCTATTGTTTCTATATGAGATTGTTCATACTAATTGCATTTCAAGGTTCAATCTATAAACTTTGCCAGCATAAGGACCAGGGGTGAAATGCTACAGGTTCGCCTGAACTGGTAGTAAAAAAATGCTTTAAAAAGTAAAAAAAAAGTTCCTACAATCACATGGCACAGCTGATCCTCGGAACTTTTTAAAAACTTTTTTTAAAGCATATTTTTACTATCAGTTTGGGCAAGAGGTAGTAAAAAAATGCTTTAAAAAGGTAAAAAAAAGGTTCCAACATTCAGCTGTGGCAATCAGCTGTGCCATGCAATCCTCAAAACTTTTTTTTTACTTTTTAAAGCACTTTTTTACTACCTATTGTCCGAACCAGTATTTTTGTGTAAAGTGTGATAGTTTGTTTTTGAGCTCTCTGTGACTCTGTGAGGTTCCTGCTTGTTACAAGGGCCATTTTGTGTGAAGTCCAGCTGCTTTTGCATGGTGTGTCTGTGTCAGTTGTATAGCTTTTGTGTTATTTTTGTGTAAAGTGTGATAGTTGGTTTTCCCGGTCACATGACCACCAAGTGATGCCCGCCCAGTCACATGACCACCAAGCCAAGCCATGCCCACCAAGCCACGCCCACAGAAACAGTAGAGAAAATTATTGAATTTCACCACTGACAAGGACACCCTATACCCGTGATGGTGAACCTATGGCACGGGTGCCACAGGTGGCACTCGGAGCCATATCTGTGGGCACACGAGCGTTGCCCTAGCTCAGTTCAAACGCACATGCATGTGCTGGACAGCTAATTTTCAGGCCTTCCGGGCCCACAGGAAGTCGGGAAATGGGCCATTTCCAGCCTTCGGAGGGCCACTGGGGTGGGGTGGGGAAGGCCATTTTCGCCCTTCCCAGGCTCCTAGTAAGCCTCTGGAGCCTGGGGAGGGTGAACAACGGGCCTACCTGGTCCACCATGCCATTGCGTACCAAAAGCAGGGGGAGTGGGAGGAGGTTCGCGTGCAAGGGCCAGGGCTCATAGAATTATGGGTGTGGGCATGCACATGCGCAACCCCCCGCAGTCCCCCCGCTTTTGACATTCGATGGAAAAAAGGTTAGCCATCACTGCCCTATACTAAAATTCTTCTGGGCAATTTCTCACATTATGAGGACATGGTGATACATATCTCCTAAACTTAACCCCATACTATTCTAGAAATGTTCCTGTGGGACAAATTATACCTGCAATCAATGATTGCTATAGCCCAGAGGTCACCCTCAAATATCTAGAAAAAGATGGGAGTATTTCCTAATAAGAAGCCACGGTCCAAATAGAGTAACTAGTCCTCAATTAATTCCCATTGATCCTTCCTCGGTAGGGAAGAGCTGTGGTGGTACAAGGGTTAGAGTGCAGTATTGCAGGCTAACTCTGCTCATAGTCAGGAGTTCGATCCTCAAGGTTAACTCAACCTTCCATCCTTCTGAGGTCAGTAAAATGAGGACCCAGATTGTTGGGGGCAAGAAGCTGACTCTGTAAACTGCTCAGAGGGAGCTGTAAAGCACTGTGAAGTGGTATATAAGTCTTCTTCTTCTTCCTAGTGTATTCCTGCAGGTGCAGGATCCACTTTTCAGATCATTGAACACCACTTTGCATGGTCAACAGCATCTCCAGGGTCCAGGCCCACAGCTCGCATATCTTTGTTGATGGTGTCTTGCCATCTCTGTTTTGGACACCAATGAGGTTGCTGGCCATTGACTTCTAGTTGGTAGGCAATCTTGCCAACAGTGGAAGATGCTGCTCTCAGGACATACCCATACCAGTGGAGTCGGCCTTCTCTCATCTTCTCTATAATTGGTGCCACACCAAAATGCTGTTGAATGGTGTCATTAATGATGCGGTCAAGAAGGGAGATGCCCGATATCCAATGGAGCATTTGCATTTCCATGGCATAGAGATGGCTTTCAATCCCTGTTGTTGCTGCCCAGCATTCAGTGCCATACAGTGCAACAGGGCAAATGGTTGTCTTGTAAAACTTAGATTTAAGATGGGTCGGCATTCGTCTGTCACATAACACAGCAGTGAGTTCTTGCCAATGCATCCAGGCTGCATTCACCCTTCCTCGCACCTCGCCATTGATGTTGCCATTACCTTGGAGAGGGGATCCCAGATACCGTAAAATATCCACCTTCTTTAGGTTTTCTTCATTGATTTGAAGCATTCCAGGGGTGGTAACAGTCTCTAAGTGCTCAGTTTTTTTGATGTTGAGGCAGAGTCCTAAATGGTTGAGGCGATCATTCCATGTTTGAACTTGCTGATGGAGTTCACCTCTGGTGGCGGAAGCAAGCATAACATCATCCGCATAGAGCATAGTCCAAAGTGCATTCTGCTGCAGATCATGCGTGATGGTGTCCATGACCAATAGAAACAGAAGTGGTGACAGTACAGAGCCTTGGTGCACCCCAACCACCACTGGGAATCTGTTGGAGAGGCCAGCTGGGCATCACACTTAGCTGTTGGTGTTCTTATATAGCATTTTGACCCAGTCAATGAGTGGTTCAGGTACTCCGTGATCCTGGAAGGGCATACCAGATCAGTTGGTGTGGGACACAATGCAATGCCTTCTTCAGTCAAGGGATGCCATGTGGTTGTCTCTTCTCATGGTGTTACTCTATGAGAAACTAGGTATAGTAATCTATAAACGTATCTAAGTATATAAGTCTTATTGCTATTGCTATTTTAATGCAAAGGAAATCGGAGGGGGGAGGAAGGGAGAGGCTGGGACTGCTACAGTTGTGAACCTTTACTACCGGTTCACAACGGGGCCACGCAGATGCTTCCTGATGATGTTGGGGTCGGTGGGCAGAGCCTCATGCCGGTTTTACTACCAGTTCTATAGAACCGATCTGAACCGGGGGCAACCCACCACTGGACTGCTACCTCTGTTATATAGCAGTTGATGCATAAAGCTGTTCTTTCGTTAAATTAAAAGGGTTTTTAATTTTTTTTTTAAATACACAATTTTAGTAGCTAGTAGCCTGAACAGTGGTGGGTTTCAAAAATTTTTACTACCGGTTCTGTGGGTGTGGCGTAGTGGGCATGGCAGGGGAAGGATACTGTAAAATCCCCATTCCCACCCCACTCCAGGGGAAGGATACTGTAAAATCTCCATTCCCTCCCCACTCCAGGGGAAGGTTACTGCAAAATCCCCATTTCCTCCCATTCAGCTGGGATTTGGGAGGCAGATAATAGATGGGGGCAGGGCCAGTCAGAATTTTTACTACCGGTTCTTTGAACTACTCAAAATTTCCGCTACCGGTTCTCCAGAACTAGTCAGAACCTGCTGAAACCCACCTCTGAGCCTGAACTGTAGTTAGTAGTAACCATCAGATTGGCACTATATATTAGTTCCAGGTTCTGAAAGGAAGTTATGAGTTGGGACTGAGTAAATATACTTTTCTTGAATTCTTCCATATAAACCTCCAGCTTATTGCAAAAGCCCAGCGAGTGTTTTCTTGAAGCCTAGTGAGAACTTTGAAGGCGCTGTGGCTTGACCAAGGCGCATTCTCTCTTGGGTAGCTGACTAAGGCAGCCTCACTAGAGTTACTTGTCCCCGGACGAATCTATGAGAAAAAGGATTCATTCACTGTGGGAAACAGGAAATTGCTAAAGAACATTCCTTTAAATAGTTCCTGGGGAATTTCTGCTTTAAGACTACCATTATTTTTTCATGAATCGGACCGTAAATATGTAATGAAACATAAATATTTTGTATTTTGGCTAATAAAAAATTCAGGCATATAAAAGATGCATGCTTGCTAAAAATAAGTAGCTGCGGTCAGATTATGTTAAAGGCAAATTCACGCCACTCCTCCAACAAATCAACAGCAAATAGCAGCAGTATGAAAAAGGGAGAGTTTCCTAAAATTCATATGCCTGGCTCTTTCGGCAAGGCAAGCAAGTTGCTGTCCCAGATATACTGGATTTGAGATTATAGTAAAGGATAATCTATCTGCAAGAAAACCCAGTTGGTGGGAGATTATTATATTTTATCTCCTGTCCAGGTGAATGAGAGCTCATATCAGTCATATGGAGTGTGATTGAAGTGTTGCATTCAATAGGCTAAGATTGGGAAAACCTGGATCTAATTTTCTCCCCAGCCATGGAAGCTCATTGTGCAACTTTGCTCCATGCACGGTCTTTCAGCCCAATCTACCTGGCAGGGTTGTGATGGAGGTGGGAATGGATGAATGCAATGTATAATCTAGGATATCAAGCAATAGCAATAGCACTTAGACTTGTATACTGCTTCACAATGCTTTACAGCCCTCTCTAAGAGGTTTACAGAGTCAGCAGACTCAGCCCCCAACAATCTGGGTTCTCATTTTACCCACCTTGGAAGGATGGAAGGCTGATTCAACCTTGAGCCTGGTGAGATTCGAACTGCCAAATTGCAGGCAGCCGGCAGTCAGCAGAAGTAGGCTGCTGACAGCATCAATCAATCAATATTTGAAAATAGCATGAAAATATTGTAGATGCTATAATTTCATCTCCGTTGTGTATTTTTACAGTGGTGGAGGAGGATTTTTTTTATGCATTTATGCATTTTTTTGATTGTGGTTTACAGATCTAATTTTGCTCTCCCTGTGGACTCTTTTTTTTTTTTCCACCAGCATTTGAGTTCCAGGTGTGATATTATCATATTTTATCATAGACCACAGTTTCCACAATGTTCTCAACCTGATGACCGAGCCTCATTACAATATTTTGGTCAAAGGTATAATAGATGCTAGTCATCTGAAAAATGCATTCTTGAAAGTTGTCAACAAATAACCATTTAGGCTTTAGGTTGTGGGATTTCAGAACTGCTTAATACACAGGTTTTGCTGCTGATTCCTCTGAAAGAGACAGGACATTACCATGAAAAGCCAAATGCTAGGCAGATAAATGTGCTAGCAGGAAAGAACTATTCAATCAATTCAGCCCAAGCAAACAAGGCTGATATTGGAGTAAGCAATGTATGGGCAAAATAATTGTGTTAATTATTCAGCTAACATGCTAGGCTAAGCATCTTTTTTAAAAAATAAGTATCTCCTTTATTTGGATTGGGCAAATTCTGTGGCTGCATTTTGCAACAATCAGCCCATCCCTTGCATAGCAGAACTGTCACCTCACGCCTGCAATTGTTCAGCACCAGTCTGCCATGAATTTGGGGGTGGGGGAGTGGGGTGGGGGGTTAGAAGGGAAAGGAAGGCTTGGGGGAAAGTGAAAGTGTGCCTCTCAAAGATGGCATCTCAGGATCGTTTCCCTGTGAGAAGGCTGCAGCAGCAAGACAGCCTGTACTCAGAGTAACCATTTCAAAAACATTTTATTTGAAATTGATTGGACAATGGAAGGACCAGCAATGGAAGGTGCCGGGGGTGGTGGTGGAGGGGAGGGAGCTACACTTAGGGATTTGGCGCGCGAACTTCAGTTCTGGCTTTGCTTTGCTGTACTCCACTTGACCTTTAGTAAACTATACTTTTCTCAACAAATGGAGTCAAGGATTGTTCTTGCTTAAAGGTTCAAGCTGGGGCCAGGACTGACACTATGAACTTCTACAACTGCTCTAATCATCAGGAAAGGACCTGCTGAAGATACTGCACTGCCTTCTCCTGTATGATCCTCAGGCTGTGACATGCTGCCTCCAATGGCCCCATTGTCCCAATCTTTAGGAAATTGGGGTTGCTTCAGTCATTCTCTTAATTTTCAGAAAAAAACAGAGTAAAAAAAACACATGATAAATAAATATCGCTTTGTCCCCATCTAGATTTAAAAGCCTTTTTTTTTTTTGTTCCAAGATTATTTGGAAGAGAAATGGTGGGATTGATTTTTCCAGGCTGTTGCTATATGTGCTGGCTGGCACTATCGGGATACTGCGGAGTTAACTACAGTTTCTTAGAAATAAGTCAATGCTATGCATCTGTATCATTAGCAAAGATGGCTGAACAACCTCAGACAGTCAGGAGGAATGGAATATGCGGAAAAGAAAGCAGAGCTTCAATTTTTAAAACAAGACTTGATTTACAACCTCTGATTCTGCTGCATCTAAATAAAATCCTGCTTGGAAATAACCTTTTATTTTCCGTAGGAATGCTTGTTCCCTGCAAAGTGATTAAGGTTATTTTTTAGGGGGGGAGGTAGCATTAATATTTCTTTTTCATTTTTAGAAAATCAGGATAGCTTTTTGTAGATATGTTAAATCAGGCTTTGGAATTAATGATTTTCTTTTAAAAATGTTTTTTAATGGTATTGAGCAATGATGAAGCTGTGATAAAAAGCTGCAGCTTGAGCATTCCTTCCTATGATGACACAGTAATAAGGGCATCTTATGAAGATACTATCATTGGGTGGGGGCAGTGGTGGGATTCAGCCAGTTCGCACCACTTCGGGAGAACCAGTTGTTAACTTTCTGAGCAGTTTGGCAAACTGGTTGTTGGAAGAAATCTTAGGGCAGAGAACCGGTTGTTAAATTACTTGAATCCCACCACTGGGTGGGTGGTGGGGGGCATCCTGATTTCAAAACAAAGCAGCAATGGCTTCTTTTTCTTTAATGGTTCCCAGTCTAGAAAATTGTCTCATATTTATTCTTAGAGAATTACAAATAATACAGAACCTGAGCTGTCCCTTTAATTTTTCGTGATAAAAATCATATATTTTGACAATATATAGTGTCTATAAAAACAGCCAGTTTGGTGTAGTGGTGAAGGCACTAGGCTACAAACCAGGAAACTGTGAATTCTAGTCCTACCTTGGCCACAAAACCAGCTGGGTGATTTTGGGTCAGCCATCCTCTCTCAGCCCTAGAAAGGAAGCGATGGCAAACCATATTTTCAAAATCCTGCCAAGAACAGTGCAGCTACTTCTCCAGGCAGAAGTCAACGCTAATTCAAAGGCCTTGACTTCATTTCTGGTGTAGGTGAATTAAAACTAAGTGGCTATAGGATGGAGCTTACTGGCAAGGGGTTGGGCCACATAATGAGCCAATCAAATCTATTTATAAAGCACCTATTAGTTTTTAGAATATAGGTGTTTGTGTGGGAAGGCCATCATGGGGAAAATCATTAAAAATAAAAGAATTGGAGTGTGATGCAAAGAAGCCATGTACGTGTGCATCACAGAGCAACAGATGCATTTAAAAGTTTCACTGAAGTTTTGCCAAACCAATTTGCACTGATGGAACAAAGTGTTTTAGTATTCAGCAGTGTGATTAGAGTAATGGAAATTTCAAGGATACCTTATTTCTTTGCTGGATACAATCTTTGCACATTAACAGCTGGAACTGGAGGTCATGCCTTGTGTTCATGGAATGGGACTGAAATGATGTGCTCTTTTCTTTAAAATAATATTTAAATGGGATATTGGTCTAGTCTGCCCCAGCTGTGGGAAGAGACATCTCATGTGGCTGCTGGCCCAGCAAAAAGATTGACTTCCTGCATTTCTAAGCTGTGCTGTCAACACAGTTATTTAATATGGTGCTGAAAAAGCATTTAATCAGTGACATGTAATGAAATGTGAAAAGCAGAATGCAAGGAGCGATTAGCACTTGTTGAATTCTTGGTAACTTAGGAAGAACATGACACAAGTTGGTATCTCATGATATTTACTGTACGTTCCGAAATGGTATTTGATCTGGATTTTTTTTTTTACAGGGAAGACTAAGAATGTCGACGATATGCTGACCTCTAAGCACACCGTGACAGCTGATCAACAATATAGTAAATGGTTGGTTCATGGTTTTTTTATTCTTTAATGTGCTTTTTGAAAACGAGAGATAAGAAAGAAATTGAATGACCAGATATCCATGATAGAGAGATTCAATGTCTTTTATACCTGGGATTTATGACTAAAAGATTTCTTTTCCTACCCCGCCTTACATTTTCACAAATGTATTGTAAAATTGATCTAATGATGCTGACCAGTTCTGAAAAACCAAATGCTTGGACCACACATATTTTCCTACAGCACTGATTTTCCTCCTCCCCTCCCCTCCCCTCTTCTCTCTTCTCCTCTCCTCTCCTCCCCTCTTCTCTCTTCTCCTCTTCTCCTCTCCTCCCCTCCCCTCCCCTCTCCCCTCCTCTTTTCCCTTCCCTTCCTTTCTCTTTTCTCCCCTCCCCTTCATTCCCCTTCCCTGCCCTCCCTTCCCTTTGCATTTTTGCAAATCATCCCAGAGAGATTGCTTCAGATAAGATGTATGTTATAATTCCTTCCAGTTGCCCAATTTCAGTCAAGGTCCTTTGCTTTCTCAAACTGGTGTGAATGAAGTTTCATTTGTTTTCATCAGAACATTAACTTCTTGACATTCTCAGATGCAACCGGATGACTGTTCTTGAGCATGTCATATAATATGCACCAGCAAAGCTAGATTGTCCTTCAGATGACACCAGGCATGACTTCCCAAAGTATCTGTATAATACTGAATTTAGTGACATTTACATTTTATACTTAGTCAGACATTAAAACTGAAGCAATAAAAATATTTTTTTAAATATTAGCCTTGTTCCTATTCCTGTTCATATTCACAGTATATTCTATTACAGATAGTCCTTAACTTATGACTGGTCACTTAGCAACCATTCAAAATTACAATGGATCTCCCTGGGGATACATACGACTTGGTTTTGGAGTTCTGACAGCCGCCTTCCCCTTAGGCACATAATCTCATTTCGGGCATCAGCAACCAGCCTGCATTTATGGCCTTTTGCAGCATTTTTCAACATTTTTGCCAAAAAAAGGGGGGGGGCATTTACTTCTGGATTTTGGCAAAACAGCCCATAGTGATCCATTGGTTTGCTTAATGACTGCAGAAGTCACTTAATGACTACTGCATTCGCTTAATGACTACCGCATTTGCTTAATGACTGCAACATTTGCTTAATAGTCACAAAAAGGGTTATAAAATCTGATTGGTCATGTGGATGACCTGTTTTATGACCATCAAGACTTACTATTGTGATAGGCAGGTTCTATTATGATCATAGGTTGAAGACTACCTGTACTATAGAAAATAGAATTTTATTATCTATCTATCTCTCTCTCTATCTATCTATCTATCTATCTACCATGTTTCCCCGAAAATAAGACCCTGTCTTATATTTTTTTGAACCCTGAAATAAGTGCTTGGCCTTATTGCCATGCACTCAAAAGCCCGATTGGGCTTATTATCAGGGGATGTCTTATTTTGGGGGAAACGGGGTATCTATCTATCTATCTATCTATCTATCTATCTATCTATCTATCTATCATCTATCTACCTATCTAATTTGTTGACCACCCATCTCACAGTTCAAAGTGACTCTTTTAACTTCTTATCCAATAACTATGTAAAAGTTTTAGTTTCAACAAATGGACGAATATTTAATTTTAAAACAGGCAATTGGGGATGAAATATATTAAGAACAGGAAAGACACCAAATCTTTATAACTAAAAATTAAGCTATTCAAGGAGTTACTATTCTGTTGTAGGTGATCTGCACTAACACTAAAGCTGAAGTCCACTAGGGGGGTTATTCTGCTAAAAATTGCTTTAAGAATGTCTTGTCATAAAACGTCACCATCCGTGTCAAAATTGTCACCATATTTTCCTCAGACGTTTCATATTCCTACCTTTCAACTTATAAAACCTTTTTACATCACTCTCCATTTCCTGGAGTAAAGCCATCTTCCCCCATGTTTTCTTCACGCATAAGGAATCTACTCTCTTTTTATTGTGGCATTCAGTGAGAAAGAATTATGCAATTCCCTGAGTGTTTTTAATGGTGGGGGGGGAAGACGTTTATGGTGACAAGTGCACATTCTAGGCCCCAAACATCTCAGTAAAAGCATTCAACTTTAGGAGGTGGTGGTATTCTTTTTTTCCTTTAAGAAGCGGGGCCCATGTCTGCTTTAAGGAAGCATCCCAATTTCACATGATTATCCTCAAAATATTGTGCAAATCTTTCCCAGCCATTTTTGACAGTTTGGACCTGCCCAAATTTTACATCTGCAAGTCTTATGTTCACCTCCCTCTTACCTATCCATTTCTACCAGCAAAGAAATACCTTCACAAGGGAAGATTTTCATGCAGAAAGCTGCTTCTTCATAGGGCAGAGCAGTGGTGGGTTCCTCCCGGTTCAGCCCGGTTCGGCCGAGCCGGTAGCGGTGACAATATGGCATCACCAAACCGGTTCTCTTTGTTTGGGAGCTGGCCCCCCGCCCCCTCGCCCCCCCACCCGCATTATTCTTACCTTTTATTTGGCCCCACCCCCAATCTATTGCTGCCTCCCGAGTCCCAGCTGATCGGCTAGAAGGAAAAAAACTGTTTAAACTCTTGCCACGGGGCTTCAAAGGGCTGCCCTACAGCTGATCAGTGTTAAAAGGCAGTGTGGTGGTAGACCGATGCCTCCAAAAACAAATGAGTAGACCGGTGCTTCCAAAAAACAAATGGGTAGACCAGTGCCTCCAAAAACAAATGAGTAGACCGATGCCTCCAAAAACAAATGGGTAGACCGGTGCCTCCAAAAACAAATGGGTAAACCAGAACGCTCCAAGAACAAATGGGTAGACCGGTACAGCTCTGCAAGCAGTTAAAAGCCTGGTAGACTAGTACCTCTGCTATATCCTAAAGAATTGTCACATAACCATCAAGCCACGCCCACAAAATAGGCCACGCCCACAGAATCGGTAATAAAAAAAATTAGAACCCACCCCTGGGCCAGAGGTGATATAAATATGAAACCGTACAGGGATTGTGACTTGTTCATGTAAGCCCCTGTTGATTTGGGAGTTTCCTTGGTTTAGGATGGTTCTTTACAGGCCTTCCACTGGACTTCCCAGCCTCCTTTCGCTAACTTTAAACCTAATGGGGTTTCTAGATGCTTCCGCCCCCCCCCCCCTCCTGCCCCAGTTTTAGGCCTTTGAATAAAGGGGGATAGAGTTCTTTTGTCTGTTCCCTGGGAAACTCCATTTAGTAACAGAAAACAAGGTTGTGGTTTTGAACAGAAAACAAGTTCAGTTCTGATCTTCCTCTAACTCGTTGACAGAAGTCAAACAATTAAAATAATCAAGTCTTACATCAAATCCCACATTTTTCTTTCAACTGAGCTGAGAATTACCACCAGACAAAGCCCCCTTTCAACTTTTAAAATCTTCCCACTACCTTGACTTTTGTGGGGGAGAAGGACTTGATTTCTATTTCAAGGATAGGAAGGAACGTAGCTTTATTCCGGCGGCACCGTCTTGAATGGCAATTTGTGTGGAGCTTCACTAAAGGCCTTCTACCTCCAGCAATTATCTTCAACTCCTCTGCTGGGGTTTTTTTTTCCCCTGGTTCTTCTGCCCTGTTCCTTTGACTTACCATTTATTTCTCCTTAAACCAAATTGCTTTCCTCACCTCCATTTCTTCCTGCTACAGTATGTCATGTCTTCTCCTGTCACTGCCCTGCTCTCAGCCTGGTCATGCCTCCTACCTTCCATCTCTCCTGTGGCTTTCACCTGCCTCTCACTGCCCTTCCCCGTTCTCTTGCTGCCTTTTCACTCACTGGTGGCTCTGAGACCCATGTTTCTCTCCCTCCCTCTCCCTCCCCCCCTCTCTCTCCTCAATCTATCATCAAGCTTTTTCTCCTTTCTTTTCTTTCTTTCTTTTTTTTTTTTGCATTCAACCCTCCACTCTCTGAGCCTTCTCTTCTGTCATACTCTGGCTCTTGGTCTCTACACTGTGGCTCTTTTTGCCGCTGGACTCTGAATCCTTGCCGTTATCTCTTGCTGTTCTATCCAATCTGCCTTATCTCATCCTTTTTTAAAAAAAATTTTTTTTAATTTTTGATTTATATGCCGCCCTTCTCCGGAGACTCAGGGCGGCTTACAATGCGCTAAGCAATAGCCTTCATACTTTTGTATATTTATACAAAGTCAGCTTATTGCCCCCACAAACTGGGTCCTCAATTTACCTACCTTAGAAAGGATGGAAGGCTGAGTCAACCTTGAGCCTTGGTGAGATTCGAACCTGCAATAATTGCAGGCAGCTGATGTTAATAACAGGGCTTTAGACCACTGTACTATCCAAGGCTCCTTAAGTTACCCTCTCACCAGTGGTGGGATTCAAGTAATTTAATAACCAGTTTTCTGCCCTAATGATTTCTTCCAACAACCAGTTTGCCAAACTGCTCAGAAAGTTAACAACCGGTTCTCCCGAAGTGGTGCGAACTGGCTGGATCCCACCACTGCTTCCGACTCCCTCTGATCAACCTCCTTGCTCATTTCCAGGTTCATCTCCTCACTCACAGGCAGTCCTTGATTTATAACTGTTCGTTTTAATGACCATTCAAAGTTACAACAGCACTGAAAAACAGGCGACTTATGACTGTTTTTCGCACTTACGACCATTGCCGCATCCTCATGGTCACAGGAATTAAAATTCAGACGCTTGGCAACTGAACTCATCTTCATGATGGTTGCAGTGTCCTGGGGTCATGGGACCACTTTTGGTGAACTTTGAATAAGAAAATCAATGGGGAAGCCAGATTCACTTAATCAGCATGTTGCTAACTTAACAACTGCAGTGATTCACTTAACAACTGTAACAAGAAAGGTCATAAAATGGGGCAAAATTCTCTTAACACCTATCTCACTTAGCAACAATTTTTTTAAAAATTTGATTTCTATGCCGCCCTTCTCCAGAGACTCAGGGCGGCTTACAATGCGAATTTGGGGCTCAATTGTGGTCATAAAGAAGAATTCCTGTAGTTTTCCAACTGGACTTTCCTTCATTCCTCCACTTGGTCATTCTCTCTTATCTTTGTCACTTTGCTCACCTCTTGGGTTTCTCCTTGCTTCTCGTGAGCCTCCATCTCTTTTTACTGGTTGAAGGTGTGGGTCTCTCTTTTTCTACTTGATCTTTCTCCTGACCACATTGTTCCCATCAACTGCCTTTTGATTTCCTTGAATCTACCAAGCCCTTCCCTCTCATCTCTCAGGTTTCGGGACTCTCCCCTTCAGTTATCTCTTTCTCTCTTGCATCATATCAGCAATCCCTCCTCTGCCATTGTTTTTCTTGGCATTGCACCTCGACAGTTTCTTCTTGGAAGAAAAAAAGGGAATGCATCAAGCCCTCCCTTTCTGAAGCTACATCCTCACTCTATTACTCATTTTCTTGTTTTTGTTTCTCCTGCAGAAAACCTCTCTTCCAAATCTATTCCTGCCAAATTGTCTGCAACGCCATGATTATTATGGATGGTTGCACAGTCAGCCAGATGTTTAGACTGGATTTGGCATTTTTATCTACCTATTGAGTCCTTCCCAAGGACCTGAGACGGGCTGCTGCTGCCGCTGCTGCTGCTGCTGCTGCTGCTTCTTCTTCTTCTTCTTCTTCTTCTTCTTCTTCTTCTTCTTCTTCTTCTTCTTCTTCTTCTTCTTCTTCTTCTTCTTCTTCTTCTTCTTCTTCCTCTTCTTCCTCTTCTTCTTCCTCTTCTTCTTCTTCTTTTCTTCTTCTTCCTCTTCCTCTTCCTCTTCTCCTCCTCCTCCTCCTCCTCCTCCTCATTATTATTATTATTATTAGTATTATTTAATCTTTAGTGAGATTCACAGCCTTTGAGGTTGGTTAATAGTTCAGCAGCTCAAGTCCTAACCAAAGACCTAGGAACTGTTAAGGTATCGTCGGAAGATGTAAGCTGTTCTGAGTAAAGTGGTTTTTTGTAGAGTCAAAATGTTCAAGTCCAGTAAATTTAGAATTTCTAAATAATGGAGTAGCTCTTTGGGTATTGCTCCAAGGGCTCCAATTACAATCGGGGCAGCATTATTATTATTATTATTATTATTATTATTATTATTATTATTAGAAACTCAGTTAACTGAACATTCAAAAATGCATCACAAATGCCATAGACTGGTGCTAATGGTTGATACGGGTTGCTGCCAGCGTCCTAGGTATCAACCAAGTACCTTTTTAAAATATACCATGTTCTGAGTAGCGCAGTTTTTTGCAGTTCCACTGGTGTTATTGCAGGAAGCTTCAATTTCTTGATGTGTTTTGTAAAATTCTTGGACAAGTGCCCCGATGACAATGGCTATCACTGTGACATGTTTCATCCATACCCGTGTTGTTGTTGTTGTTGTTATTTAAAATTTATTAAAGCTACTCATACCCATAGATGGCTTACACATACAAAACAATAAAAGCAGTCAAAAATATACAACCCAAAGGCAGCCCAGACTAAAGCAGTCAAACAATAAATCAAACTAAATTAGGGCCCCACAAACTCATGAAGTCCAGGCCTGGAACCAAGACCAGATTTCCAGAATCCTAGATGAGAGAATATATCTGTACCTCATGGATGGGGGAGGGAGATATTGTTCCAGAGAATGGAGGATGTGGCAGAGAAAACACACTGCTTTGCTGCCACAAGATGACTGCATTTAATAGGAAAGACCTGGCATGTACTCACTCTGTTAGAATGGACCAAAAAGACTTATTAAAGTATTTAAGGTTTTTTTAAAAAATCCTGTCTTATTATTTTTAAAAGTAATTCAAGGCGGTCCATATATCTAATACGCCTTCCTCCTCTGATTTTCCCTGCCATAACAACAACCTGCAGCTTTTATGCCTAAGGCAGGACTAAAACTCAAATTCTTCTGATTGCTAGGCTGGTGCCTTTACTAATGGATCAAAATGTTTTGTTTGAAGGTGGCTATGTACATTCAAGTATACATCAATCAGTGGTGGGTTCCTCCCGGTTCGGCCTGGTTCTACTGAGCCGGTAGCGGTGATGATATGATGTCACCGAACCGGTTCTCGCTCCCCCCGCGGCCCCCCCACATTATTCTTACCTTTTATTTGGCCCCACCCCCAATCTATTGCTGCCTCCTGAATCCCAGCTGATGGCTAGAGGGAAAAAACCTGTTTAAACTCTTGCAGCGGGATTTCAAAGGGCCACCCTACAGCTCATCAATGTTAAAAGAAAACAAATGAGTAGATCAGTGCCTGCAAAAATACATGAGTAGATCAGTGCCTGCAAAAATAAATGGGTAGACCAGTGCCTGCAAAAAATAAATGGGTAGATCGGTACAGCTCTGCAAGCAGTTAAAAGCCTGGTAGACCAGTACCTCTGCTAAATCCTAAAGAATTGTCACATGACCATCAAGCCGCACCCACAAAATAAGCCACGCCCACAGAACCAGTAGTAAAAAATTTTAGAACCCACCCCTGACATCAGTCAATAGCAATAGCAATAGCAATAGCAATAGCAATAGCAATAGCAATAGCAATAGCAATAGCAATAGCAATAGCAATAGCAATAGCAATAGCACTTAGACTTATATACTGCTACACCAAGGGTCTCCAACCTTGGCAACTTTAAGACTTGTGGACTTCAACTCCCAGAGTTCAACTCAACTCAGCAGAGCTTTGTTGGCTGGGGAATTCTGGAAGTTGAAGTCCACAAGTGTTAAAGTTGCCAAAGTTGGAGACCCCTGGGCTACACAGTGCTTTACAGCCCTCTCTAAGCAGTTTACAGAGTCAGCCTATTGCCCCCAACAATCTGAGTTCCTCATTTTACTGACCTGGGAAGGATGGAAGGCTGAGCCAACCTTGAGCCGGTGAGACTCGAACCACCAAACTGCTGGCAATTGGCAGTCAGCAGAATTAGCCTGCAATACAGCTTTTTCAACCACTGTGCCACCACAAAAAACGGTTGGAGATAGGTGGTTTCTCAAGTATCCAGGCCCTATATTATAATGGGCTTTGTATTAATGACTAGTCCCTTGAATTGCACTGGAAATTGACTGTCAACTAATCCAACTGATGAAGCCATGGTGACACATTGCCATATCAGGAGGCACCCATTACTATTGTGCCACTGCATTTGTACCAACTGTAGCTTCTGGATGATTTTCAAAGATAGCCCCATGTAGAATGCATTGCAATAATCCAGTTATCATCTGACCAGAACATGAGTAACTGTCTTTGGCCTTCTGATCAAGGGAAAAATCAACTGGCATATAAAGTGAACTGGCGCAAAGCTGCCACCTGCTCTTTGAGTAGCTGCAAGTCCAGATGGACCCCAAAGTTGTACACCAGTCTAGAATGGGGAAGTGCTACCCCATCAAGACCAATAATGAAAACATCCCTGACCTTGGAAGTGGGTAGCAAACTGCCATAGCCATTCAGCCTTGGCAAAATAAAGCCAAAATCAGTTTTTCCCTGTTCAGACCCAAACCGCCTCCAAATATTGTGGTAGTATTTTGACAGCTTTACCAGTACAGTCTGGTGATGTGACAGAAAGCTAGATATCATCAGTGTGCATTAATATTCAACCCAAATACTTTTAAAAGATTGGATTGTTGATTTGGACATGGAATGTTAATCTCCCAGAGCGCCTACATTCCATAAGATTAATATCCCCATCAGTGGTGAAATCCAAATCTTTTTACTACCGGTTCTGTGGGTGTGGCTTGGTGGGCATGGCAGAGGAAGGATACTGCAAAATCATTCCCTCCCAACTCCCAGGGGAAGGATATTGCAAAATCTCCATTCCCACCCCACTCTGGGGTCAGCCAGAGGTGGTACTTGCCAGTTCTCCAAACTACTCAAAATTTCCGCTACCAGTTCTCCAAACTGCTCAAAATTTGCACTACCAGTTCTCCAGAACCTGTCAGAACCTGCTGGATTTCACCCCTGATCCCCATGTCTACCACCACTATCCATACAAGAAGCAAAAGAGGTTCTTCAAGAAAGAGAGGAAAACCAAGATCCTAATAGCCAATGAGCCCATCATCAATACCTGGAAAGTTATTTTACAACATACAATAAGTGTTTTCTGTGGCTGCAGAAACTCGGACCAGAAATAATATCCTACTTTCTATGGTCATAGAAAATATCTGAGTTGCACAAGTATATTTCTCAAATCTTTTCCTCCAAGAAGCCCTCTGGATTATAAAATATGGCCCACCTTTTTACTTAGATGTTGCCCTTGGTAATTATTGCTGCAATCACATATCTTCCCAGAGATGCCTTTACATGTTGTTCTCCCCAGGGTGTCAGATAGATAGGATTTCACATCCTCTTTACTTTTTTGGAAAATAGCAGGGGAAATTATAAGCAAAGTTGGAAAAAAATCTGTAGCACTACCTGCTGATCCAAGTACCTTTGACATACATAATAAGCAGTTCCTCTCCTTTTTGTAATTAAGCCAAAATCATAACTTACTAAAGCAACTCTAATGGGAAGTGATGCCAGCTTGGAAGTCTTTTAGCCAGGGGTGAAATCCAGCAGGTTCTGACAGGTTCTGGAGAACCAGTAGTGGAAATTTTGAGGAGTTCAGAGAACCTTGGATAGTACAGTGGTCTAAAGCACCCTGTTATTAACACAGCTGCCTGCAATTATTGCAGGTTCGAATCTCACCAAGGCTCAAGGTTGACTCAGCCTTCCATCCTTTCTAAGGTAGGTAAATTGAGGACCCAGTTTGTGGGGGCAATAAGCTGACTTTGTATAAATATACAAAAGTATGAAGGCTATTGCTTAGCGTATTGTAAGCCGCCCTAAGTCTCCGGAGAAGGGCGGCATATAAATCAAATTAAAAAACAAAAACAAAAAACCGGCAAATATCACCTCTGGCTGGCCCCAGAGTGAGGTGGGAATGGGGATTTTGCAGTATCCTTCCCCTGGAGTGGAGTGGAGTGGAAATGGAGATTTTGCGGTATCCTTCTCCTGCCATGCTCACCAAGCCACACCATGCCCACCAAGCCACGCCCACAGAACCGGTAGTAAAAAAAATTGGATTTCACCACTGCTTTTAGCTCTCTATTTCTCTTCTCCCATCACTCTGCCTTATACCTCCTTGCTTTTTCCAGGAATTGTCTCTCTGACTTTCCAACAACAACAACAAAAATCTTCTCCCCCATGTTTTCCCACTATGTCTTAAATATGCATCTTTCCTCAGGAAGACTTCCTCTGGATGGCCTTGATACTGGCATCTGGGTTGATAATAACGTATTTTCCATGCCATAGAAACTAGGACCAAAAATAATGGCGATGAAGTGCAGCAACTGAGATTTCATTTAAACATGAGGTAAAACTTCCTGATCTGGGCCATACTGGAATAATTTATCTTTAAGAATGATGGATTCTCCATCTCTGAAGGTTTCGAAGAAAAGGCTCTTTCTCAATTTAAGGCTGATAATTAAATATATTTTTCCTGCCCATTGTAGAGAGTTAGACTAGCAATCTTTGTCTTTCTTCCAATTCTATGATGCTTCTATGAATATGTTCAATTTGTGAGAGGCGTGAGATGGGGAAGAGGACAAAGAAATAAAATAATCTCACCAACAGAATCATAAAAATTGGGAGTGGAGGGAAAGCAGGATTTTATTTATATAACAGATTTGAGCTGGGGCTGAGAATGTAGTTTAGTTCTGTGTCAGAAATATATGTTGTGGTTTGGGATGCTGCATTCTGATTCATGCCTAATTTCCATAATTTAAATCTTGCGAAATTGAGAAGTGGGAATCAGTAAACAACTTCAGTCTTATGCCTTAAAGCCACTGTGAGCTTCCAGAGGCTGAACAAAACCCTGCTGTCTATGCAACTTGCTTGAAAGGCAGAGGAGGATGTGGGAAGCACCTGACCAACCACATTACATGGCTGCTAAGCTTCTGTCTTGTGTTGAATGACACCCTTTAATACATCTGTACCCAGCCCATGCAACCATCACAGCATCGCAGTAAACCTGTTTCAATATCTATAGGTAGAAAGGCACAAAAGATCAGATCTTTATTCTGATTGCTACCCATCTTATTTTTGAGTGTGCTGCTGATATCTTCCTGAATGGCCACTGGGCTCTTTGTGAACAATCTTTGCCCTCAAAAACAAAAGTGGAAAGGAAGAAAGTCCCAAAGGTGCTTTTTCAAGAGGCAACTGGAGAACTGAACAAGCTTCTTGGATAAGAAGTGAAACCTCTTCAAGGAAAAACAAAAAAGTCCAGTTGCCTCTTGAAAAAGCTCCTTTGGGACAACCACGGCCTGGTTGACTGAAAATCTCCACAGAGGAAAGGAAGGAAAAAAAACACAGCTTGAGAGTTGCACAGTGGTCATTCCTAGGGCACGAATATTTGGCTAATATTTTGCATGTATGTGCTTTTGCTTTGTTTATTTTTGACTCCTGTTGGAGTCACATTGCAATTTCTGAAACCACCAGCAGGTAAAAAGAATGTACACAAGCACTCTGCATGTAGCCAAAGCACCGTGTGGCATCTTCTTCCTTGGACCTTGGCGTTTCCTTCTTACTGTTGCAGGGTGCATCACCAGTGTTGACAGCTGCAACCTTAAAGGACCTAGTTCTTCTCACCTATTTTTCCTTCCAATAAGACAATATTCATGTTTATTGTTTCCATTGCAGTGTTCAATGTAATTGCATTTAAAAGCTTGATTTAACTCTGGGAAATGAACCACCCAGTTTCTGATTATTTCATTTTGGTGGTTTTTATTTTTCACTCAAACTCCATAAAAAAAGATAATAGCATGAGAGTGAAGATTCGTTCTCCAAGCCTGTGGGTTGGTTTCTGAATGTTTCATTACCAGGCTAGGTAACATCTTCAGCGGAGTTTAAGTGTTCCCCTAAACCAGTAGTGGGATTCAAATAATTTAACAACCGGTTTGCCCAGGGTCAGGTTGGCCGTCATGGGAGGAGTGGCCCATCACTCAGCTCCACTGCACATGCAGGAGGAGCCTTCCACAATAATCAATCTGACACTGGGTGAACTGTTAAATTACTACCACCACCCGCTATCAAAGTGGATCCTGGGCGCTGTGCTGCAATGGAGAAACGAGCAACGGAGCAGCTGGCACAAGGGAAGGAGGCGGAGCAGGGAGAAGAAAGAGGGAAAGTGGCCTTCTCCTTCCCTCGCACCAGCTGCTCTGTTGCCCGTTTCTCCATTGCAGTGCACTGCCCAGGATCCACTTTGATAGCGGGGGGAGGTAATTTAACAACCGGTTTGCCTAAATCGGTGCGAACTGGATGAATCCCACCACTGCCCTGAACTCCATTGAAGATTTTACCTAGCCAGGTAACGAAATGTTTGGAAACCAATCTACACGCTCGGAGAACGAACCTTCACCCTCATCCTATACCAGTGATGGCTAACCTTTTTGCCATTGTGTGCCAAAACTGGGGGGAGCGTGGTGGAGTCACACGCACACGTGCCCACATCCCTAATTCTATGTGCCTCGCCCCCCCTGTGCTCCCCCCGCTTTTGGCATGTGATGGCACAGTAGGCCCGTTTTTGGCTCTCCCCGGCTCCAGAGCCTTTCTAGGAGCCTGGGGAGGGCAAAAATGGCCTCCCCCTTCCTCAGAGGCTCTCTGGAGGCCGGGAACAGTGTGTTTCCTGACTTCTTGTGGGCCCAGAAGGACCGAAAATCAGCTGGCTGGCGCATGCACGCGTGCCGGAGCTGAGCTTGCGTGCCCACCGATATGGCTCCGCGTGCCACCTGTGGCACCCATGCCATAGGTTCGCCATCATGGTCCTACACCCAAGCTACAGAGATTCACCACTATTGCAAAATAATAGCAGATTTCCATCCTGATTATATAAGGGCAGGCTAATCCTCCAGAAGGAAAAAAGAAACAAATCACAATTTATTTCATTATAGTAAGTTGCATCATAGCCCTATGGGTTCAATGGCCTGAACAATAGGTGATATTTGATCTGGGTGCTGTTTACAGGCACAGTTAGAGTTTTGGCTTGAAGAATGAAAAGGAAGAGAATGGTCTTATTGTCGCTATCAATGAAACAGAAGCTGTGGGTTAAGGTTTTTCACATTAATAAGAGCATTTAAAGCATTGTAGGTACAGTTTGCAGAGAGAAGGAAGCTTTTGTTCTGTCAACTGACCAGGCTTAAAGCAGCATTTCCATAGACTGATAGTGATTAAGATATTGTACAAGGGATGATGCATTTTCAGAAATAAGTCTGGCTTCCCAGCTGGTTACCATCTGCTGTGTGACTGAAGTGAAAGAATCCACAACGTGAAATTTGCTCATATGGGTTTTTATGGGGAGCTGACATCATTGGAACTACACATTAAACTTCTGAGAGGTGAGCAGAACCAAAAAACAAATGTGAATATATATTTAGAATATTGTTGAGGATATTTATGCAAGCCTCTTTCTCTGCAGTCATACACTTACTACCCAACTTCAGTGAGATTTCAGAGGCAGAGTTAAGAGTACAAGCCGCACTGAGTTACTGGATGGGCCCTTTGCTAGGACAAAATTTGATTAGAGTTTGTGTAGTTGAAATGGGGACATGTTTGAAAAGTAAAAAATGTATTTCTCTAGACAACATGTTTTGTCAAAAATCACGAGTTAACGGAGTTCCTTGTGTCTATATGAGAAGATAAATTGGTAGGAGGAAGGGAGGATGTTTATAATTAATTCCAGGGACAGTGGAAACCAGAGCTGCTTGCTAGATTGACAGTCTTAAATTATATGTCTATCTTATTCTTCTCTCAGGCATACAGAGAGAGAGAGAGAGAGAGGGAGGGAGGGAGGGAGGGAGGGAGGGAGGGAGAGAGAGAGAGAGAGAGAGAGAGAGAGAGAGAGAGAGAGAGAGAGAACTGCCGTTTACATATACCAGGCAGCCCAAACTATAAAGAGCATTAAACAAAAGGAACTAAAAGAAGAAACAATAGAGCACAAATGAATCCTCTAGTCTTTTTTTCCCCCAAAAGAAAGAGTGCCTTTTAGCAAACCAGCTCAGACAAATTAGGCAAGCGGATAATTTTAAAACATGATAACAATATAGAGATTGTGTCTGCAGGGGAAGTTATGATGAAGATCAGTTGCCAGAGGCATCCCACATATGGTTCTTTTTGCTTCCAGAAGAGAGGGGAATATCAACATTAGCCCAACCACATTTTATAAAAAGCTGGAATAATGCTACATGATTATTTTGTGATCCATTCCCCCCCACCCCCATACACATAAAAGGATTGTGTTGAAACTTGTGGGTGTAACAACATTAAACATTACTGGTAATTCTTTGTTTTATAATGAAAACAGACAAAAAAATGCAATGTAAGGTGAACTATTTGAAAATACATACATGCAGCATTGTCTAACTAAACTTAAACTTTTTTAATATGCAAAATTAAACTATTATAGATACGTGTTGATTCCCAGTAACAGTCAATGGGAGCCTCTCAATTTTGGACTGTGAATTTCATTTGGGATTGAGTAAAATATTACATATTTCCAAGGTAAATTGGGCTGTTTTCTGAATCGCTGAGCCATGACATGAATCAAACCTATATGGTGTCTAATACAATAAAATAGTCGATATATGATAGACAGAGAGATAGAGTAGGTATCAGCTATATAAAGAAAGGAAAGGCATGTAAAGGAAGATATGAGAGTCTTAAGCCAAAGCATTTGACACTGAACATTTTATTTATTTAATTTATTGCCAATTCAGTCACAAAATGTATTTATAGTGGTTCATTTCTTGTAACCCAAAGATGATGAGGGAAACAGCGCTCAAGTGTTAAGCACAGGAAATCAGGAAGCAAATGAATCCAGATTTATTGCATGCTAACACTCTCTACAAGAATCTGAGTTACTAATGGCCAAAGCAAATTGGCAGTAGATAAGAGTCAACAGAATTCAAGGTGGGCTGGACTTAGATCTCTTGTGGGCATGAAGGGACTCAAGAGTGATGACATGCTTGACCCCCCCCTTTGACTCAACCTGGCCATCTCTTACATCAAGGTTCATCACTTCTGTTATCAACTGCTCTGCGATGTTCACAAAGGCTATCACCATGGGCTGCTTTGCAAAGCCCACACAACTGAAGAATGTGCACAAAATCAACTGATTTTTGCAAACAAAACAGAAAAAAAATAAGCAATTCAGACGCATACCATTACATAGACACAGACAAAATTCAGAGATCGTTGGCATATTTATTTCTTTATGAAATGAAATAGTTCATCTGGGAACATACTTTCTAACGTACATTAGCAGCATTTAAGCCAAATATTTAATACATCCAGAGCCTACTCATTTTCCTCATACTTTTTTTTTTTTTACATGATGCCTCTCATCTTGAATCTATTAGCAGCTGTTAGCAGTTTAATATCCAACTTCAGCAGCTAAAGAGTTTGGGAGAGTTTTCAAGAAAAATACAAAAATCTGGAAAAAAAATAACCACCAATTTTATCTAAATCTTAGCTAATCCATCAGGATTTAGGAGGGAAAAAAATTCAGAGATTGCTCACAAAATGGTTGCATTTAGAGTCAAGGGATATTGCAGAGATTCTGTACTTGGTTTTCATCAGTAGGCTTCTTCCTGGCTTTCTATTTTTCTGTAAAGCCATGGTGATAGTTTTTCATTTGACCAATGACGGTGAGATAGGTTGTGTGAATAACTGCCTAGTTCAGGGGTGGGCAAATACGGCCCCTTTATGACCTGTGGACTTCAACTCCCAGAATTCCTGAGCCAGCTTGGCTGTCTCAGGAATTCTGGGAGTTGAAGTCCACAGGTTGTAAAAGGGCCACAGTTGCCCACCCCGGCCTAGATTATCTAGGGCCTGTCTGAGTCTTCCTTTGTTCAGAGTCTAGGGTGTTCATATTTAGAATACCTAGAATTTCCTCCTAGGAATGTTTATTTAGTCAGAGTTTTTATCTATGACATTGTTCTCTCTGTTGTTTAGGGTAGATCACTCTTTCACTTTTCATGAAGAGCAGCACTCACGTAAACATGAAGGCATAGGAATACTCTCTTGATAATGTGTTGTGACCTTGACTGTGGTCTTCAGCAAATAGTAGGTAAAGGTATTTATTTATTTGTTTGTTTGTTTGTTTGATTGATTTATATGCCACCCTTCTCCGGAGACTCAGGGCGGCTTACAATGCTTAAGCAATAGTCTTCATACTTTTGTATATACCTGCTTAGTAGCCCCCCCCCCCTCCCCCAAGCAGTGTTCTATTTTATACAAAGTCAGCTTATTTCCCCCACAATCCGGGTCCTCATTTTACCTACCTCGGAAGGATGGAAGGCTGACTCAACCTTGAGCCTGGTGACAATTGAACTCGGAGCAATTGCAGGCAGCTGGCAGCTAAGTGCTTCTTTAACAGCAGTTTAGCCTGTGCACCACCCTATCTCCACCAAAAAATGTTTCTAATCTGTTTATCTTGCCTGCTTCTCCAGGCACTTCTAGAGTAAAGGATAGAGTTGCCATATGGTTTGTTTATTTATTTTATTTATTTCCTCTTTCCTTCCTTCCTTCCTTCCTTCCTTCCTTCCTTCCTTCCTTCCTTCCTTCCTTCCTTCTTTCTTTCTTTCCTCCTTCCTTCCTTTTTCTTTCTTTTCTTTCTTTTCTTTCTTTTCCCCTTCTTTCCTTCCTTTTTTCTTCCTCTCCCCCCCCACTCTCTCTCTTTCTTTCTTGTATTAAATTTTTATGCTGCCCATCTCGCCTATAAGGTGATTCTGGGTGGCTTTATAAACAAGTCAAGGTGGAAAAGACACACACTATTCCTTCCTCCTCTTATTTTTCCCACAACAACAACACTGTGAGGTGACTTGGGCAGAGAGAGGTTGACTGACCCAAAGTCACCCGGCTGGCTTTCGTGCCTGAGGCAGGATTAGAACTCTCAGTCTGCTAGCTTCTAGCCTGGGGCCTTAACCACTAGACCAAACTGGCTCTCTTGGGTGTGATATATTCAGCTTAATTCCCCTTGCTCCAGTTTGCTACTCTGAATTGCCTGCATTGGCTAGAAGCATGAAGATTGCAGGTATCATAATTCCTGATTCCCACAAAGTTTGAGTGACTGGACACCAGAGCTTATTTTAATGCAGAAGTTTTCTGCATGCCTCATCTCTTTTCCTCTACGCTTGTGGGAATCCTCTCCAGCATGGTCTTATATCAACCATCAGTACATCTGCCTATGAGAGACTCAATTGTATTAAACAGGGGGAGTGTTGAAATTGAACTTTTATTGTCTCGGAGTTTATAGAGCTTCTCGCTTTTAGAGGGATACATTCATCTTCAGGGCAGTTTTATATGTATCTTAAAGGAATTATGAAGCCAAGAAGAAACGGGAAGATTGCAACTTGTCACATTACACAACATAGCTCATTTATTTCCCTTTGCTATCTGATGCTCAGTTTTTCAGAGCACAATACATTTCATTCCTGTTTCCAGAACTCAGAGGGCAATTTCAGAACAAAACTCTTATCTGTTTTGCTCCTTTTTGGAGACAAGGCCTATCAATGACCGTGATCTGTGTTCATTAAAGAACGAGGCCTTGAACAGTACGCTATCAATTTTATAATGCTGATGACATCATATACTGTAACAATCATATAAATAAGTGGTTCTCAACCTCTAATCTGCAGATCCCTGGGGGCGGGGGAGGGGCACAATGTCATCTGCAAAGGCTTGAAGATGTGTTGTGATTTAAATCTTGAGTTACATCTTGGGGGTCCATGGCTACAAAAGGTACCGTATTTTTTGGTCCATGGGACACTCCAGACTATAAGATGCACCTAGCTTTTGGGGAGGAAAACAAGGGGGGAAAATCTGCCTCTGCCTTCCAGCATCCATCCTGTATTCATCTGGCCTGTTTGCTGCTGCCCATTCACCATCATGGTGGCCCGTTCGCCGCTGGCACTGCCACCCATTTGCTGCGCCCCGTCCACTGCTGTCCATTCACCTCAGCCCATTCACTGTGGCCTGTTCACCGGCACCCATTCACCGCCGGCTCCCATTTGCTGCTACCCATTCGGCGCGGCCCATTTACCGCCATCGCCACCTGTTAGGCACGGCCCGTTCGCTGCCACCCATTTGCCACTGCCATGGCCCGTTCACCAATGCCACAGTGGCCCCTTCTAGAACAGCTGATCAGCGCCGCACCAACCTCCCTCCCTCCTCCGCAATATTCGGAGTATAAGACACACAAACATTTCCATCCACTTTTTTGGGAGGGGGAAGTGCATCTTATACTCTGAAAAAAACAGTATTTAAAAAGGGTCCGTGGTAAAGAAAAGATTGAGAATGACTGAATGAAAGTCATAATATGACAATGCAGAGTTAGAATTACTACGGCTATCAGCAGTAATGGAAACTGTTCTTCATTGCTTAACAAGAACAAATATACATCTTGCTTCCATCCCCCCCCCTCCATTACAACCCTGATGGCCTGACCCTGCACATGGTTCTATATGGCACAAAGAGCCAATCTGAGTATCGTAGTCTCCAACTATACAATTTCAGCTCCGACAAACAAAGATGTATATAAAGCAATTTGTTGAGAAATCAATGGCCATGAAGCAGGGATAAGTAATTTGTGATGTCAAGATGCTCTTAAATCCAAGTCCAAGCATGCTTATCACTGGCCATTATTGCTTAAGAATGCTTGGAGTTCTAGTTCAATCATATCGGGAGTGCCTTAGATTGCCTACTGCAACATAGGCAATCTGTGTTCGACTTGCATATGGCCCTTTGCCTAATTTTTCAAGGTTCTTTTCCACTACTCTCTGCAACTTGTGGGAATAACTTGATTCACTTGTAACCTGCTCCTCAGAAGACAGGAAAGAGGAGGCCTGGTGAAAGATTGCTCATCTTTCAATTCAAAAGATTCCAAATAAGAAGGGTTACTGCTGAACACCGCAACAGATGCTTCACCAAGCTGCCGCTAGTTAGAGTTTAAAATGCTGAGCTAGATAGATGAAAGATTGATTCAGACTTCTAAAAGCAGAGATCGTGTCTGCCCTATTTGGTAGTCCATACTTAAACACCAAAGTCATGAATATTAAAATTACTTATATTATAGGGTTGCAGTAACAGAATCTTGCAAGCCTAAATGGGTTCCCCTCCTCCCTGCCTTTATCCCCAAAAAGAACAAGAGTCAAGAGAAGAGTCAAGCCTGATGTGCCTTCTCAAATTACATTCCTGCTCTGGACTTCGATTTCTCTTATCATGCCATTTCTTTGGCTGCATCTATTTCTCCTGTCCTTCAAGGTTATTCTCACAGCCCATTCCATCACAGATGGAATGGGATGAGATGAGTTTGTTTCTTGCATTTATTTATTGTATAAATGGTTCTTGATTTGCATGTAAAGTAAAACAAACATTCACAGTGCATCTGATTAAAAACATCTGAAATCAATACATCATAAAGTAGCCAACCAAACATCAACAGCTTCTTCAAACTTTATGAAAGAATGTTGTTTTTAGCATTTTTCCCCTCCCCAAAATGTGATCATGGAAGGGGCTAGGTTTAACTGGAATGCTGTTCCAAAGAGCCAAAGAAAATTAATACTCAACAGCAGTGCCTTCTAATTTTTGCACCCTTTACTTCCCAGAAGTAAAGGCTGACTCACTGCTCTTTAGAAGGTCAGATCCTGAAGATGAAACTCAAATACTTTGGCCACCTAATGAGAAGGAAGGACTCACTGGAGAAGAGCTTAATGCTGGGAACGATTGAGGGCAAAAGAAGAACGGGACGACAGAGAACGAGGGGGCTGGATGGAGTCACTGAAGCAGTTGGCATGAGCTTAAATGAACTCCAGAGGATGGTAGAGGACAAGAAGGCCTGGAGGAACGTTGTCCACGGGGTCGCGATGAGTCAGACACGACTTCACAACTAACAACAACAACAGCAACTTCCCAGAAAAGAGGGCACTTTCGCCAAGAGATTACCTTGGGAACTTTTTCCAACTTGGGCTGATTCCAGCTGAAATTTCCAGGTTGGGCTGATTCCATCTGAAATTAACAATCCTGGAGAACTGCAGCAAAAGATTTCAACTCATTACATTCGGTCGATAAGAGGAACTGTGTCCATTGGCTCCATTTCATATGATCAGAGATCTGTGTGCATATGTACCTCTACACGAAGGCTCCTACTATAGGAGAGCAAATTCTCTGCTTTTTTGTTGGGTATCATAGGGATACCCAACAATGGGTATCATAGGGATACCCAACCCCCATAGGGATAACCATAGTTCTTTAAAAGTAAATTCTGGTACAGATGACAAGTTGCAATCAGGAATGCAGCCAATGGAGAAAATGCCAAAGTGCTTTTCTCTACTGAAGGTAAAATACTTTCCTCCGTCTTTTCACTACCCAACAGGATGCAAAGTTGGCAGCTGAGTCCTCCCCCCCCCCTTATAATTCTCTCTTCAGTGACTTCCAAAAATTCTGCCTTCAAAACGAGTGTGGTTTTCAAAGCAATGCTATGCAGGGATCATGTAGCAACATTATTATAAGGCCAAGTTCAGTTTAAAAAAGCTTTCAAGGTGAGAGGAAAGGATTGCAGGAGGCATGTTACTACCACAATTACATCTAGAGAATATATGTTTCTGATTCTTGATGAATGTATTCTATTTTTCTTTATGTACACTGAGAGCATATGCACCAAAGACAAATTCCCTGTGTGTCCAATCACACTTGGCCAATAAAGAATTCTATTCTATTCTATTCTATTCTATTCTATTCTATTCTATTCTATTCTATTCTATTCTATTCTATTCTATTCTATTCTATTCTATTCACTAAAATAATAACAGAATCGAATCGAATTGAATCGAATCGAATCGAATAGAATAGAAATTCTTTATTGGCCAAGTGTGAATGGACACACAGGGAATTTGTCTTGGTGCATACACTCTCAGTGTACATAAAAAGACAAGATACATTCAACAAGAATCATAAGGTACAACACTTAATGATAGTCATAGGGAATAAATAAGCAATCAAATCATATTAGGAAACAGTCAATATAAATCTTAAGGATACCAGCAACAAGTCATAAGTGGGAGGAGATGGTTGATAGGAATGATGAGAAGATTAATAGTAATGCAGACTTAGTAACTAGTTTGACAGTGTTGAGAGAATTATTTGTTTAGCAGAGTGATGGCGTTCGGGAAAAAACTGTTCTTGTGTCTAGTTGTTCTGGTGTGCAGTGCTCTATAGCATCGTTTTGAGGGTAGGAGTTGAAACAGTTTATGTCCAGGATGTGAGGGGTCTGTAAATATTTTCACAGCCCTCTTTTTGACTCATGCAGTATACAGGTCCTCAATGGAAGGCAGGTTGATAGTAATTGTTTTTTCTGCAGTTCTAATTATTCTCTGAAGTCTGTGTCTGTCTTGTTGGGTTGCAGTACCAAACCAGAAAGTTATAGAGGTGCAGATGACAGACTCAATAATTCCTCTGTAGAAGGAAGTGAGTTGATGAAGAAGGGAGACAAAATACAACAAGTATTTCCCATCACCCAATTCTGAATTTTTCCAGAGGGAAAAAAAATCCCAATAGGCATTTAAATTCATCCTAACTTTCTACACATTCATTTCTACCAATGGTGTACAGAATAAGTTGAATTTTCCACCAATTCTTTTTTTTTTCTCTGAAGAAAGAGAAATTGCTTTTCAAAGGGAAAACCAGGAGATGAATGTAGTATTCTTATATCTATTTAACTGCAAAGTGCCCAAAGGTACAAAGGCAGAAAGTTCATCTCCAATTATACAATTTACCCTCCAGAAGTCTTGGTTGCCAGTTGTTCACTTGTATCAGAGAGGAAGACAATATGAGGGTGCTTCTCCTATGGGCCTTCACAGTGGGAGATCTGGGCTGCCAGGAAAGACAAAAGTACAGATAGTCCTCAACTTACGACTACAATTGAGCCCAAAATTTATGTTGTTAAGTGAGAAATTTGTTAACTGAGTTTTGCCCCATTTTATGACTTTTCTTGCCACATTTATTACGTGAATCACTGCCGTTGTTAAATTAGCAACATGGTTGTTAAGTGAATCTGGTTTCCCAGTTGAATTTGCTTGTCAGAAGGTCACAAAAAGGGATCACATGACTCCAAGACACTGCAACCATCATAAATGTGAGTCAGTTGTCAAGCATCCGAATGTAAATCACATGACCATGGGGATGCTACAGTTCATTACAACTAAATGAACTGTTGTAAGTTGAGCACTACCTGCAATGGGAAGCTTGCAACAGGAAACAGAGAGCCTTGGATAGTACAGTGGTCTAAAGCACCCTGTTATTAACATCAGCTGCCTGCAATTATTGCAGGTTCGAATCTCACCAAGGCTCAAGGTTGACTCAGCCTTCCATCCTTTCTAAGGTAGGTAAATTGAGGACCCAGTTTGTGGGGGCAATAAGCTGACTTTGTATAAATATACAAAAGTATGAAGGCTATTGCTTAGCGCATTGTAAGCCGCCCTGAGTCTCCGAAGAAGGACGGCATATAAATCAAATTAAAAAAAAAAAATCATACGTTCCACCTCTAACAATCTCACTAGCTCAAAAATATCACAAAATAAAAAGAAACTTCCAAGCACTCAGAGAATCAGACAAAGATTATCCTCTTCTGCATGGGAAAATATTTTAAGAGATTGCACAACAGATTTTGATTCTGAATTAATTAATTGATACAATGGATTAGTTTAGCATCTGCACGGCGGGCTAAGCGATCCATATCAGTATAAACAGAATACTCTGCGTATTTTCTGAACAGAAGCAAACCATTCTGGGGATGATGTTAAACATTTTGACTTATTTCCCCATGAAAGAACATTTTGTATGTTTCAGATAATTTAAGTCCAACAGGGATATTACAAAAAAAATGAGAGCTACAAACAAACCATTGTGCCCATAAAAAATACACCCTCCCCTCTAAAGTGTGATTCTTTATCCATGTTTAAATATCCCATCTCTCTTTTATAGAGCTTGGGGGCAATATAGATCCTGTTATCGCATGTTATTCTCAATCAATCCTGTTAGGTTGTGATTCAGTCAAGGATGTGCTAAAGCTTGTAAGCACAATCCAGTTCCAAAGCTCCACATAATACATCAGAGTGGCTCTCTTAAGTAAGTGAAACGCACACGGATGGAAATGGTGTAACATCAAAGCACCCCCAATTCTAAAAAGGACACAGAGCTGAACAAATGGATTAACATGCACAGGAGGGAGAAAATTGTCATCTTGCCTAGAGAGGTGTTTATCCATGGTCACAAGAGACCCGAGACAAAGGTAACACCAAGCAAATGTTCATTTATTGCAAGCGTTTCTTTAACATATACTGTGATAACTCAAGAGGAAAATCTATCACCAAACATTCTACCAAGGGTGCACAGTATGTTAGGTAAACGTTTATGTATGTACGTTAATTATAACGTAGCTCCAGGCAGTGTACCCTTAAATGAGGTGTCTCTATCAATCTTGTATCTCTCTGTTCAGCTGCTGCTAAGGCTGTTCTACTCCCATAATTGCTGAAACCATTTGCAAAGAGCAAAGAAATGCATTTGATAACCAGGAATATCTTCCGGGGCCAAGTTTTCAGGAGCTGGAAATTCAGCTGAGAAATAAATGCAGTTTCATAGGACATTTTGTGATGAATTCAGAAAACACTCCCCAAAATGTAGATGTATGCTTTTTAAATAATGTGCACTTTTAGGAATGGTCAACAATAGCAATAACACTTAGATTTATATACCGCTTCATAGTGCTTTACAGCCGTCTCTAAATGGTTTACAGAGTCAGCCTATTGTCCCCAACAATCTGGGTCCTCATTTTACCCACCTCAGAAGGATGGAAGGCTGAGTCAACCTTGAGCCTGGTGAGATTCGATCTGCCAAACTGCTGGCAGCCTGTGATCAGCAGAAGTAGCCTACAGTACTGTACTCTAACCACTGCGCCACTGCGGCAACAAGATTTCTTAAGAATGTTTTCTTCTTGGAAATCTGTGTGGTAAGATGTAGTACAGTATATCTAGATATCTCAATATATTTAGACATCTCAGTATATCAAATTTCCAATCTAGTGCAGCGGTATTAAACTTACTATCTAAATTGGAAGTCGGAAACTTAAAGAGGCTACTGTAAAACATTGGTGGCAATCTCCCTAAAATTTAGAATGGGATAAAAATCTTCAGAAAATGCTCCAAATGTTTTTAAATGTTCCATCTATTATACAATGAAATAGATTAGCCTACAAGGACTAGCCTAGAGGAATTTGGCAGCAGAATTTGGTGGAGCATTCAAAAAGGAAATCCTTAATAAATCCTTTCTCAACTTTGGCAACTTTAAGATGGGTGGACTTAATTTCCCAGAATTCTTGGAGTTGAGTCCCATCCATCTTAAAGCCAAGGTTTAAGCCAAAGTTGAGAAAGATTGATATAGATAGTGCACGAAAAAAAAGTGAGTAGAGGGGACTTGTGATCTACATTGCTCCTTGTATGTCTGCATCCTTGTCTCATAACATCAAAATATTAACGCGGAGCACCTGCAAATTTAGTAGAGGCTGGGACAATGAATAGTCACACATCGGTTTATTAATAACATTTTAAAATTTCTTGGACTAAACCAACAAAATTCTATAGCAGGAACTGAAGCTAGAAGTGATATTCCAAACCAATGGAAATCAAATGGGCATGATCAGCTAATGACACTAAATAAGGAAGAGAGTAACTGATATCCTGTACCATTAGATTTTTTTTTAAAAAAAGGTTTCATGGCTCTTGTAGAAACCTAAGCTCTAAATTTAGCTAGCCAGCTAGCTGCATGCTGCCTCAATCACAAAAGTAACTCAGAATTTCATACTGAAGAGGTGATTCCCTGGAGAAATTGAAAAGGAGAGGAGGTACAATTGCTACCTATATGAGGATAAAAGGGGAAATTGTCATAGTGGGTATCTTCCTAACATAAAACATTTAAACTATTATGTGCTGGCCAGATCCTCTGAGTCATGATGTTTTTTTTGTCTCCTAGGAACATGAAACAGAGACAAGATGGAGCCAAGACTCATCCACCCAATGCAAAATTGTGCATCTCTGTGGGGACAAATTATATTGCAAAGAACAACTGAATCTCCCCAGGCTCCAGGAAGCTGAGAACATCAAAGCCCAGGTGGTGACTTCTCAGAAGGAAAAAAGGGCGAGAATTGCTAGATGTCCAGATTGCTTCGGATGTGTCACCTTTTCCCCCAACCCTGTTCCAATGTGTGCGAAGAAAAAATATTCGTCAAATGTCTAGAATTCATCCAAAGGCAAACAACAACAAATGACAGACAGTGTGGACCAGGAACCAAGAACAATTCATCCCAGATCTAATCTCTGGGAAAGAGCACTGGCTTTGCTGCCTTCTGATTGGTGAAGGAAGAGAAGGGAAGTGGCCAGCAAGCAAATAAACAGTGATGCTGTTGGCTACAAGGTGTCAGAATGCTGGGACAGTGATCTGGTGTTAAAAGCGACATATCATTACAGTGAAGAGAAAGAGTTACGCAAACCAAAAACATTGGTTTCATATGAACACTGGTCTAATGGTTTTTGATTTCCTCATTAAAACCAATTTAAATGGCAGAGATTTGTAATTCCATACAACAAATCCTTATTCCGCTGACAGATCCTTTTGATCAGAAATGACAAGAGATATTTTATTTTGAAACACTGCTTCAGGCCCAATTAAAATGATCCATTCTCACATCTGCCATGCTGTAAGACCAAAAAATTATGCAAAGACCTTTTGGACAGCACATACTGAGCTTTGTATAGAACACCCAGATTATCTTTTTCAAAGTTGAAATGCAGTATTGTGAGCCAATATGGTGTAGTGGTTAAGGCACCAGCCTAGAACCCAAGAGATTATAAATTCTGGTCCTGTTGGGTGTCTTTGGACAATCACTTTCACGCCTAGGAAGAAGGCAGTGGCAAATTGCTTCTGAAAATCTTACCAAGAAAACTGCAGGGATTTGTCCAGGCAGTTGCCAGGTATCAAGACTGCCTCAAAGGCATCAAGAAAATCCAAGAAAGAAGAAATTTAGGATACAAAATAAATTGTTGCCTTGTTTCTGAAAAGTTGTAATTCAGATCTTATGTCTTCTGCAAAAGGTTCCAAACTCAGTCCTTGGCACTGTAAGATAGAAGAAATGCTTTAATTTTTCCTGATAACACAAAGGGATGCTGTTCCTTAAATAAAAATGTAGTGAGCACAACAGACCAATGCCTTGACTAAGATTGGTATTTTAAAAAAACTTTCTGGGTCCCCTTGAAGACCAGAAGCTTTTTAACTCTCTAAGGTTCTAGACCATATGAATCAAGGGTGTTGGTGATGGCATGTAAACCTCAGGCACAAATAGGAACATTACTAATAGGGATTGTTTGTGCATCTCCATTTGAGTTCTATCTTACATTTACAACAAGAAGCCCTGTATATATCTTCAATGTGTTGACAGTTTTATGCTGTTTATCAGCATAATTTACTACACCGGATTAACAATGGAAGAAACTGAAAAGCGTCCAATGCACTCCAACTTTGGACACACACTATGAAAAATGTTCTTATCCACTGACAAAGGATAACTTCTGTATTATGCAGGGAATCTAAAACCACACTTTGTCCCTGAACAGCAGCATATAAACACCGTCTTGGTTCTCAAAATTCTCCCGCACAAAAACTCTACTATTTCACTACAGAGAAAATGAACTACTCCATTGTGAGGGGCTGCATAAGGAAGCGGTCCACAACTGCTACTCTGACCAGAGAAGGTGACTCAGCAGCATTTCACTGGTGGGCTTAAACTGTTGGGGTGGCTGAGTAGGACTTAGTTTAAATAAATAAAAAAATCATAGTTTCACAGTAACATGTGCAGTAGCAGAAGAGAGCATGGTTGTGTTCAGGGTGTGTAAAACCTGGATAGCATTACAAAACTGGTAAATTTTTCTTTAAAAAAATATGGAACAACTTTGCTTTTTTTTTTTAGGTTTTGTTTTGAAAAGCTCTTATCACCTTTATCATGATGTACAAAACGTAGGTTGCTAGGATCAAATGACACAAAATTGGTGCAACAATTTGGCATACAGTATTTTTCCGGTCTATCAGGGCAACCTGGTCTACCCAAATATGGGATGGAGCATACTTCTTCCGCTTTCGCCTTTCAGACCCAATCCAGGAGCCTTCGTAGCCAGTCGTTTTCGCAACAAATTTGGCATACAGTTTGGACGGGGGGGGGGGGGGGGGGGGATTTTAACAGTGGTGAAATTCCATTTTTTTTACTACTGGTTCTGTGGGTGTGGCTTGGTGGGCGTGGTGTGGCTTGGTGGTCATGGCAGGGGAAGAATTCTGCAAAATCTCCATTCCTACTCCACTCCAGGGGAAGGATATTGCAAAATCTCCATTCCCACCCCACTCCAGGGGAAGGATATTGCAAAATCTCCATTCCCACCCCACTCTGGGGCCAGCCAGAGGTAGTATTTTCCGGTTCTCCGAACTACTCAAATTTTCCGCTACCGGTTCTCTAGAACCTGTCAGAACCTGCTGAATTTCACCCCTGGATTTTAGGATAATGTTAGTATTAATTATTTTCTTTAACATTCACATTATTTAGGTATTTTTGCCTTGTTCAAGATCCCCGGTGTATCAAAGAAGCAGTTCTCATACAGTCAAATAATTTTGCTTATCCCATAGAACATTTTTCTGCTTCTCCCTTTCTTTTCCCAGAATTTTGGGGAAATCAAAAAGAAGCGAGTTGGATTCCAAAGATAGAAACCAAGCCAGCTGCTAATTCTATCCTTCCCTCTGCAGTGGGTCCTTCACCTTCTTGAAAAGATTTCTTGTTAAAATGGGTGTGCTTGACTCAGGGGAGGTTAAGTAAAAAAAAGGGGGATGGGTTTTCCAACAAAGCGAAAACTTAATGATCCTTCTATGCAACTAATTCTTACAATTTCAACATTTCAGAAGATTATACTGATTTTTGTCCCTTAGTTTATAAATATTTAATGAAAGTTCACAGTTTGATAAAGCTATATATATATATATATATATATATATATATATATATATATATATAT
>WNWU01000017.1:17814934-17863931 GCA_012654045.1 Ptyas mucosa | reverse complement strand
ATATATATATATATATATATATATATATATATATATATATATATATAAATAACACACAGTCAAAATACATATCAGAGTACATGGAAACAATTTACTACGGAAAACTAAAAAGGCTTGCTGCATTAGTAAGAGATTGTAGACAGAAATTAAAAAGATGAGAAAAATCTCTTCATTGATAAAGCAGTGCTGCATTTAGAGTAGTGTTTTCCACAAGGCCTTGCATATGGACTCACTTGCTTAGTGCAAAACAACTGAGAATATCCATGAATCTTCAAACTCTCTTATAATCAGTTCTCCACTCTGTATCTCCACTCAGTTCTGTCCCAGATGATCCTCCAGTCTTTAAAATGATTTCAGGATGGCACGTAGACAATGCCAGAGAGAAGCAATCCTGAGAATTGCTGAGACACAGTTGGGCAGAAGTGAGCCTTTCAGCATACAAGCATTCGTAATTAAACAAAGATCATGTTGTTTAATCCAGAGAATGAAAATAAAGATGGTTTTTGGTATCTTGAATTTTTGAACTGAATGAAAAATACGGGAATTTGCTGGGGACTTTTAAGTAACAGGAAATAATACTGTTCTAAAAAGAGTTCGTAAATCCATGGGTTACAAAAGATTAGGACCTCATCAAGGGAAAGTATTTGTGAGTCATTTCTTTCTGCGATTTGCCCAAATGTTTGACGGTGGAAGACTTTTTTCCCTGCCATCCCACATTCACATAAAGACAGCCTAAAAGAAATATAGAAAGCTTATGAAAGAGCAGAAAGCAAAGACGTTGAAGCGTTCTGTGAAATAAAATTGTAACATACTGTATTTTTCGGAGTATAAGACGCACCGGAGTATAAGACGCACCTTAGTTTTTAGGGAGGAAAATAAGAAAAAAGCTGATTGGCAGGTGGATCTGCCTCCCGAAATACCCCCAATCAGCTGTTCCGAGAGGTGAATTTTAGCAACAGGTTCCTTGGTTGTGAGCTCTGTGCCTTGCTTTTTTTTGCTTTATTTCCTGCCTCTGAAAGCTTCCAAAACAGAGCTTCAGAAAAAAAGCCTTTGAAGCTCTGTTGGGGGCTTCTTTTCTGAAGCTTCTTTTCTGATGCTTTTTTCAGCCTCTGAAACCTCTGTTTGAGAAGCTGGGCAGAGCTGCATTTGGAGTATAAGACTCACCTAGATTTTTACCCTCTTTTGGGGGGGAAAAAGGTGCATCTTATACTCCGAAAAATACGGTATTTGATTCCCTTCCTCAGCTACCATAAGGGTTTTATAGAAGCATTCAATGTTTCAAATCCAGACAATTTTTTACAGAAGCATCATTGTTTCAGATTCACATAATTTCACATTAAGGATGATCTAAAGAAGGACAAATGTCCTTTGCACATAGTGTATTTGTCAGGTCAAAGAGCTATTAGCTAAAGATTAACAGGGCCACCACAGCTGGGTTGTGAATCCTGCAGGTCTAATTCAGTGGTGAAATCCTCCAAGGTTTGCCACTGGTTTGCTGCGCGTGCATGTGTGGTGTGCGCCAAATACGTGCTGCGTGCACGCATGTGCAATGTGTGCCAAACATGTGCTTTGTTCGCATGTGCACTGCAGGCTACAAAGCAGCATGGAAAAAGGAGGCTTAGGAAGGTAAGTAGAACAGCGAGGGGGAAACAGCTGTGCCGTGCGATTTATATTCACTAGAAAGCAGGATTTCCTGCTTTCTAGCAAATATAAATCGTGCGGCACGGCTGATTGTCAGAAATACTGGTTCTGACGAATCGGTAGCATTTGTTTATTACCGGTTAACCCAAACTGGTAGGTTTTATTACTACAAGTTCTCCCAAACCAGTGTGAACCGGTAGCATTTCACCCCTAGTCTAATCTAAAGCTGACTATCCCTTGCTTCCTCCAAAGTATTCAGTTTACAATGAAAAAGACCTTATCATACAAAAAAAAACCCCACCAAAAAAACCCCAAAACCAGTTAATTATGAAAGGCTTTCAGTTGCCCATCCATCCATCCATCATACAAGGTTGCTTGCAATCCATTGCTGATCCAATGTAAATTTCTGAAATGATGTCATTCCCAGAAAACTACATTTGCATTTTCTTGCCATTACAGGTCTCTAAATCTGAGATCTTGTAACCCCAACCTGCTCCTATGCCAAGATCCTGGGAGAGAATACCATAAATATGCACTATTGGCAAGGGTGAAATGCTCCCGGTTCGGACCGGATCGTCTGATCTGGTAGCAATGGAGGCAGGTGGTTCAGAGAACCGGTAGCAAAAATTCCTGCCCCCCCCCCCCCCCATTGCCCAGCTGAGCCACGCAATCATCAGATGCTTTCTTTTTATTTTTAAAAGCATTTTTCTATATGGTTGCCAGGTGTCCACTATTTGAGCGGACAGTCCACTTTTTTCACATTATGTTCACTATTTTTTTTCACAAAACAGTGGACACTTTTTTTATTCAAAAGCTTTATGATGAAATGGTACGTAATCTAAAGCTGCGCAGTCAAATAAAAAAATACACACGACAGCAAAGTAAAATGTAATTTAATATTTTACATATTATTATATTTGATGTTTTGAATTTTAAGTAAAGTTTTGAAGTGATTATTTTAATACGTGTTAAAATGTTTGTAAGAAAATATATAATTTAATTGTAATTTTTTATTTTTTTACTACTTAACCCCCCACCCCCACCCCCACCCCTCGCTTGTCCACTATTTTTTGGAAGCAGACCTGGCAACCCTATTTTTCTACAACCTCTTTGGCTGAAAAAATGCTTTTAAAAGTTAAAAAAAATGCTTCCGATGATCACAAGGCTCAGCTGGGATCATCAGAGGCTTTTAAAAGCATTTTTTCTACAACCTCTTCAGCTGAAGAGGTTATAGAAAAATGTTTTTAAAAGGAAAAAAAGCCTCTGCCGATCGTCAGAGGTTTTAAAAGCATTTTTTTTGTAGAAAAAATGGTTTTAAAAGTAAAAAAAAAAGTTGGCCATGCCCATTCAGTCATATTACCCCCACCACCACCAAGCCACGCCCACAGAACCAGTAGTAACAAACTTTACATTTCACCACTGACTATTGGTATATAAAACATTAGGCATAGTCCCACAGTGACCATAAACCAGAAGTGAACAACTTCTTTGTGGCTGTGAGCCTAACTTTCAAATTCCGAATTGTTTGCTTTTTTTTCTAGCCACCGAGATACACAGAGGTTTGACATAGAAGGAGCCTTGGGATGAAGCTGAACAGTTTCTGTCCATTGTATGAACCCAGAGGAGTTGTGAGAACTGCGCGAATTGACTAGACCTTCCTGCAGTGCTACCATAATAAATAAATTATTATCTTACTTGTGCAAGTTGCATATCTTGGTACTTAGAGGCTTTGATATTAATATTTAAATGTTAACCAACTCAGGGAAGAAAATGGAAAAGGCAGCAGGTTCTCATTCTCTGCAAAGATCTTTAAGTTTTTCAGTCTCCATTATTCTGTTATGTATGCCTTTGAAAGTCAGAATCATCTGGGCCAGTTAACAAATTATATCGATTGCTGCTAAGAGGATAAACAGTAATATGGCCCTGAAACTTTTTTGGGTGTATTAAAATCAAATGACTGCTTTTTCACACACCCATCTTCTGACCTGGACTGGATCTGGCATGTCTGAAGATCCCCTTAAGTCTCCAAACTCAATCACCGACACACTTCTGATACTCTTTGCCACATGGAAATGTTTCCTTACCACATGGAAGCATCAATACATGGGCAGCCACATAACGTAAACAGAATCAGTATCGCTCTGTAATATTGTAGTATTAATTAAAAAGTCACTTCATAGCTTTCCAAGTTCTTATCTACCAAAATGACCTCCAAAATATTTTAGCTGGCTGAAAATCCTATTGCTATAAAGAACATCCCAGCTTTGCATTGGGTTGGAGGTCATTTTTAAGCCTTCTCTCTATTAATATAATCATCACAAGTTAACTGTATCTCCTATAAATCATAGGAGTATAGAGTTGAATTTCAGCAGATTAGCCCCTGAGAGTAAAAGTATCTCAAGGTATCTTCTCCAAAGTTTCACCCCATAGATACATTGGATTTCAGTGCTCAATACCTAATACAATTGTGGGTGACATACACTGTAGTATAAGACACTTCAGATATTGAATTGTGGAGGGCTGATTTGAAGCACCACTTAAGTGTGTTAAACTAGACCAGTGATGGCTAACCTTTTACGTCACTGCGTGCTGGCCTGCGTGCCGGAAATGGCACACGAAACCATGCCACCTGGATCACGCAACCTCGCTGGCCATTGTGCGCACGGGAGCGCCGAAACCCAGAAGAGCAGTGTTCTGTTGCGCATGCATGAGCCAGCACCCGAACTTCTAGTTTCCGGCACGGATGCACGCCCGACAAACAGCTGGCCATCATGCATGCACGCAACATAAACTCAGAAGTTCAGGTGCTGGTTTCGGAGATCCTGCACATGCAAAGGCCAGCTGACTGGTGCGTGTATGTGCACAGGAACGCGGACGAGGAACTAGCAAGGCCACGCATCCCTCACGGGATGGTTCTGCATGCCGCTTCTGGCATGCATTCCATAGGTTCGCCAACACGGACCTAGACCATCCTTTACTTAAAGCTCTCCAAGCAAAAAGATTTCATAGTTAGATTTCAAAGCTAGCTTCAGTATTTTTGAACTGCTCCAGTAGGGGACAGGCAAAGTATAATTACATTAAAATATTACTGAGCTGGAAAACTTAGCGTTAACCAGGACTTTGACTCCAGAAAAAGTCTAGTACAGAACTGATTTCTATCAACCTCTTTGGAATTTGCTAAGATTTTAATTACAGGCCCCCTTGGCTGTGTTTATTTAAAGTTTTATTTCAAATTGTTGAAGAGTATATTCTTTCTTTGCCCAATATTTTTTCTATTAAGTGAAGGTTCCATTTGCTTGGAAAATATTTTGGTTTGAATGCAGCCCATTATGTCTTTCAAATTATATAATGACCATACTTCTCCACAGAAGTATAAAGTAAACTCAGAGGCCTGGTGGTTTTTTTAAAAATAGTTGTGACTAAATCACTGAACGTGTTCTGTAATATGCCATGAGAAAGGCTATGGAGAAGGAACATTCTTAACTTGGGGTGACAAAGTACATCCTTCTATAATCAGGATTCTTTCCTAATTTTAAGTTATCAATAACCTTAGTCTGTAGTTTGGGATCATTAGTAAATAAATTGCCGACTAGCAATGGCCTTCTATAAATGTAGGGTGAAATTCTACTTGTAGTTGTCTGTAGTAGAAATGTACAAAATGTATTGTTCTGGAGGCAGATTATGCTGTTTTTCTTCCAGACACACCAATATAAATGCTCCTGAATTATCTGATAGCTTATAGCGTTCTGTAGAAGGCTCAGCCCTGAAATGGCATTTCAAAAATCACTTCCTCTTCCAGAAAACTTATTCCCCCCTCCAAAATAAAATAACTATTGGATTACCTCTGGTACAGTCAGATAGGCATGATCCCTGAGTGCAAAATAAGAACCCTCCCCCAAGCCAAATGCAAAAGACATAAATAAACTGTTGAGTCTGTTGCCACGAGAATTGGAAAGGTTATTGAGTAAGAAAGAGAACTGAAGAAATTCAGAAGTCAATTATCAGTAGGTAATTGTCAATTACTTGTCAATTGCCATTATCATGCTTGTCAATTACCACTAGGCCTGATGGATTATTTTACTACATCCTTGATCATAGACAGAATACTTTAAATCAGGGCTGTCCAACTCACGGCCCCAAGGTCTGGATGCGTCATGCGCTGGCCACAACCATGCCCAGTTTAGCAAAGGGGAAAAAAGTTCCGATATACCACTTGATGCTGCCGTGACACCGCGAGTTTGTTGGTCCTGCTTTAAATGTCAACTTTTGAGGATCCACAATGCAAGAATGATGTCACTCTCCCATAAGCAGTTGCAAGTCTTCTGAACATTTTAGTTGGTCATTGCATGACAGAAAATGCTAAGTAAGAGGTGGTGTGGACTTGATCCAGCAAAGATGTTTTTATGTTAAAATGAATGCTAGGGAAACCCTTTTGTAAAAATGCCCATGTTAGGCAGAATTATGTATAACAGCAGAAATGTATCGCAACACTGCAATCTTGAAATAGTAAGTAAACATACAAGGCACATTGCCTATAGATTATTTGTAAAATTAATTGATGCCCCTGTGCTAGTACCAACCATTCTCTTTCTGACACACAGAAACAAGTACTGACATACTGTATATTCCTTTCCCTCTTCTATGAAAAAAAATAAACTAGAAATGGGATGAGAAGAAGGGGCAGCAGCAGTGCAAATTAAAGCCAAGACAGAAGAAAACCGAATGGAGATAAGTGGAGTGATGATAATTAGGCAGAGAAACAAAAGTAAAATGCCCTGTTACAAAAGGGTTAAACTCACCAAGTATGCAGCTTGTTTTAAGCAAAGCCACCCATATTTTTCAGCAGCCTGTTGACAGTCTGCTGTCATCTATATTTCTTGTCCGTGCTGTGGTTTCTTCTTCTTTGCAAGGTGAGTTTCCTTTCAGGTCTATACAATGAGTTCATTTGCCCTAAGTGATGGTGGATATCAAAACTGAGAATAACAACAACATAATTTGGAATTTCCAGTTTGCATAAAAAAAGAGAAATCAAATGAGAGATCAAGCAGCAAATGCATTCTATGAGTTATTTGTTTTCCAGTGGTAGGATGTATTTATTTATCTATTAAATGTATTTATTAAAATATATACAGTCTGCCATGTATTAAATATGCTTAAATGTAAATACAACAGTTTTGCTTGGACATTGGATCATAAAGCTATATGTAGTAATGTCCACCAGCAAGAATGTTGTAAAGCACAACCCAATCTCCTAATAACAGATGGCTTGTGGGAATATAGTTATTCCCAGGCTCAGAGATGACAGATTCATGCAAAAAAATAAACCACAGTGCTCAAAATAAACCAAACACTCAAAGAAGCATTTATTAGGATATTATAATCCACACATATCAGAACTAGGGCAAATGCACAATTAAAAAAATAGCTTCCCTGGTCGTTTACCATTAGGACTGGGTGATCAAATATGTTTAAATGGCATCTTGAAACATTTAAATAGCAAAGGACGCTCTGAAAAGTGCAATTTATTGCTTTTCCCAGTTGTGGAATTTTTGTTAGAATTTATATAGGTTTAGGGATTTGTTTTTCTCATACCTTCATTATAACATGAGAACTGCTTTTTTTCCTGAGTTATATTTCCACAGTCAACTCTGTGATGCGAAAATATGATTGTTTCTACTGGACTTTCCAACTGAATGTTAACTGACTGGGAAAGATGACAATACAGGCAATCGACTTACAACCACAATTGGGAGCAGAATTTCTGTTGTTAAGCAAAGCATTGGAGTCGCACCCCATTTTATGACCTTTTCCTCCCAGTTAAATGAATCACTGCCATTGTTAAGTGAATCACACAGTCATTAAATGAATCTGGGACCCCCATTGATCCTAGTTGCTGGAAGCCAGGTGGGAAAGTTGTAAATGGCCACAGGACACTACAACTGTCACAGATACATGTCAGTTGCCAAGCACCTGAATTTTGAACATATGATTACATGGGGATGCTGGGATGATCCTATGTGCGAGGAGCAATCGTAAGTCACTTACAAATGGTTCTAAGTCAAGGACTACCTGTAATAGAATTGGAAATAACCTTATTAAAAAAAACCCCACTCCTTTGTTTCAGGATATCAAACTGTGTGAGCGGTGGTGCAGTGCCGATTTTGCCATTTTGGTGAAAGGAGCAAAATCCAGCCAGCAGTGGATATCAGAACTGGTTTGAATTTAATTAAAATATAAATGTAATGTTTGAAATGCATTTTGTCACTTGTCCTAAAGCTTTCCTATATTGTGGTTTGAGAACCAGAACATCTGCCTCCAACTGACATCTCATTTCTGTAGTTTTATATGCGTTAGTTATAATTAAGGCTTAAGGCTGAGCCATGCACACATTTTTGACAAGATCCTGAAGAATCAGCAGATTTGCTGAGCAGTATCAGCATACCAGTTGTGCAATTATGTTACAAATTTCTTGGATATTTCTGTGTGTGTGTTTATGTGTGTTTGTCTGTCGTCTCTATCTGTCTGTCTGTCTGTCTGTCTGTCTGTCTATCTATCTATATCTATCTATCTATCATATATCTATATATCATATACACACACATTATCTATCTACCTATCTATATCTATCTATCTATATCTATCTATCTATCTATCTATCTATCTATCTATCTATCTATCTATCTATCTATCTATCTATCTACACACACACATATACTGTATGCAACCCATTATACATTATCGGTGTGCAAATAATCCCTCATCCTATTCAAAATGTTGCTTCAAAACGAAACATTTGTTTCATTTGGAAAAAGGTATTTCTACATTGGCATAAGTGTTCAACCAATAAAATGAATAATTTTGATTCAGAGATTCAGTCAAAATAACTTCCAACTCTGCAAACATTTATACATGATTGTTTCCTAGTCTGATTCGATTGCTTATTTGTACCCTATGACTACCATTAAGTGTTGTACCTTATGATTCTTGACGAATGTATCTTCTCTTTTCATATACACTGAGAGCACATGCATCAAAGACAAATTCCTTGTGGGTCCAATCACACTTGGCCAATAAAGAATAGATCTATCTATCTATCTACATTATACCGTTCATAAGAATTTATGTATTGATAAACAGAAAATCTGTTGCGTACAAAAACCAGTTTTCCAGAATGAGACAAATTGTAAATACAGGTAATTCCTCAACTTACAAGCATTTGTTTAATGACCATTTGAAGTCATTTTTCACACATATGACTTTTGCAGCATCCCCATGGTCATGGGATCAAAATTTGGATGCTTGGTAATTGACATGTATTTATGATGGTTGCAGTGTCCCAGGGTCATGTGATCACCTTTTGTGACCTTCTGACAAGTGAAGTTAGAAGGGGAAGCCAGATTCACTTAACAACTGTGTTATTAACTTAACAACTACTGTGGTTCATTTAACAACTGTATCAAGAAAGGTTGTAAAATGGGACGGAAGTCCCTTAACTGTCTTGTTTACCAATGGAAATTTTGGGCTTACTTGTGGCCATAAGTCAAGGACCACCTGTATCCAATCCTCCTATATGTCTATATGTCTATGTTAGATAATGCCTACTTTGCCTCAGCAATGATATTTGAACTTCTTCACTTTTTTCCCCCAGTTATTATTTTTGGTTATTCTGTGGATATGGAAACATGAATCTCCTTCATGTGTCAAAATAGGTACATTCGGCCTACGTGGAGAAGAAGGTTTTTACAATCTGTCTCCTATTAAGAAATTGGCTCCTTGAGGTAAAAGGCTGTCTTCACTCCAGCATAAAATAGGCCTCAGTGTTTAATGCAGTTCCCTGCAAATGAACAGCTATTAGTCAGCCGCATTTTTACATAATTATTGGCGGTGGAGAGGAAACATGAATACTCTGAACTATTTCCACCCAAATAAAACAGAAGCTACCCAGAGAGGCTCCAAAGAAGTAGGTGGACTAAAGAAATGTTGGAAAACAGGGAGGTGCAAATAATCTCTCATTCTCTTCAAACTGGGAATGGGAAGGAAATTCAAATACTCTCATGCAAGCTGCTCTTCAAAAAGCAGAAACGAGCCAACATCTTTTTTTTTTTTAAAAAAGCACACTTGTACAGCACCCAGCATCACTTATTTGCGAGACGGGCAGCTATATAAATTAGATAAATACTTATTCTAGGAGTTGAATTGGAAAATAGCTGAAACTCTGGTTGCATTTTAAAATTCCTGTCCAAGTTTAAATATACTGTAGGTGAATTTTTAAGCTGCTACTCTTAAGGAGAAATATTGAGTCAACAATTAAGTCAAAAGCTTCTCCAGAGAAAACATTGGAGAAAAATATAGCTACAGGCACTCCTTGACTTACAACCATAACGGAAACTGCCAATTATGGTCATACATTGTGATGGTCATAAAGTGGATCATCATATGAACGACCTGATTTTCCTTTCCTTTCCTTTCCTTTTCTTTCTTTTTTTGTTTTTTTGCAGAAGTTCTCACATGAAGTGGTCAGAAAGCAAATATTGCAGTCATTAAGCAAACATGCGGTGGCTCAGTGGCTAAGATGCTGAGCTTGTCGATCGAAAGATTGGCAGTTCAGTGGTTCGAATCTCTAGTGCCGCGTAACGGAGTGAGCTCCCATTACTTGTCCCAGCTTTTGCCAACCTAACAGTTCGAAAGCACGTAAAAAATGCAAGTAGAAAAATAGGGACCACCTTTGGTGGGAAGACAACAGCGTTCCGTGCACCTTTGGCGTTTAGTCATGCCAGCCACATGACCACGGAGATGTCTTCGGACAGCGCTGGCTCTTCAGCTTTGAAACGGAGATGAGCACTACCCCCTAGAGTCGGGAACGACTAGCACATATGTGCGAGGGGAACCTTTACCTTTAAGCAAACACCGTGGTCACTGAGTAAACCTATTTTGTTCGCTATGGGGCGTTGTAGCTGAAAAACGGTAAAAAAATTGCTGGTTTTCAGCAAAATGTAAATCATGGTCACATGACCCTGGGATGTTGCAAACGGCCATAAATAGGGATCAGGTGCCAAGAACCCAAAATGTGGTCACGTGACCGCAGGGCGGTTATGGTTATGTTCAGAACCCAAAGGACGGAGAGTCCCAAATGACATCTTGAAGCAGGTTTTAATCTCATGAAACATTGTTTTATGGAGAAATATCCAGTACATCTATTGTATTATTCACGTATGACTTAAGGACTACATGGCTTTTGAAGTTTATAGTCAGGGTGTCCCACAGGTTTGGTGCCATCCCAAATACCTCAGTTGCAGTCCAGGATAGGTAAAGATCACCTTTTTAGAGCCTGTTTTTGCATTGTGGGTGTGGGTGTGTCATAAAAGGGTTAAACAAATGCCACGAACTTGTAGACTGAAAAGACTATAAATTTAAACTCCTTTAAACTTAAGTCCTTCTCCAAAGAAGAGCAGCTATTTCCCATTAGGCAGCTTTAAACTGCAAAATGGGTATCTTAAGCCTCTTTAAAGTCCTGATTTTTCTCCGTATTCTCCCTAAGCCCCTTAACACTAAATATAGGTCCGATAATATTGACTTTATTCTTGCTAGTGGTATCGCAGCAGGATTGGCCATAGCATTTGAGATCCTTCAAGCAGGGCAGAAAATTGTTTAATGAACCACAGGCTGAACACGTTGCCTAATTCAGCTTACAGGTAGATTTAAGTTACATGGAGCAGAGCCATCAATCCCTTTAACTCAGGGATTGGTCCTGGCCTTCCAAGGTTCCGAACAAAATTCTTGCATTTTCCAACAATTTGCCCACTAAGTGCATGGTTTAATATTGTTCTACTTACCTAGTTATCTTTTGCTTGAGTATTCAAGAACTAAACTGACATGATACAAAGGGCTATCGTGTTTCCCCGAAAATAAGACCGTCTTATATTTTTTTTGAACCCTGAAATAAGCGCTTGGCCTTATTGCCATGTGCTCAAAAGCCCAAAATAAGGGGATGTCTTATTCTGGGGGAAACGGGGTACTAGTAAAGGTATCTTCCAGTCACACTTTTATATCCCATGTGAGGCTATTTACAGTACTAAAGGCTGACATTTTTACACAGAAGAAAAATTCTCTGAATTTAATGTAACATAATACGTCTGTTTTATACAAATATAATGTATGGGACTGCCATTCATGGATCTAGGACAACTCACTGCAGCCAACTCGCCACAGGACAATTTGCTGAGGAACAAGAGTTACACCAATATTGAAGAAATGTTGGAATATAATAAAGGAAGGGGAACAAAGGAGGGACAAAATAAAATGTGTATGACAAAAATTATAATTTTTAAATTATTTTAAATAATTAAATTGTTCAGCGGCAAGTTGGTCACGGCGAGTTGTCCTGTGGTGAATTGACTGTGGTTGAGTTGGCGGTGACAAGTTAGCTGTGGCAAATTGGTTGTGATGTGTTGGCTGTGGCGAGTTGTCCCATTCCAGTCATCCACACCTATCTTACTGCAAGGATTGGTTAGTTCCTTGGGTGATTCTTCTAGGCTGAAAGAATCTTGCTTCGGTAAGAAAGTTATCCAATGAGACAGAATTTTAAAGAAAAATGGGGTAAACATATGGGGCCCCAATGGAGATGTCGCATTCTGGAGGTGGTTAGCAGATTAGGAGATGATTCCCCCACTTGATATTCTATTGACGTACTGGTCTCTTTTAAATCCATTGTTGTTCATTTTAATGTTTTAACTTTTAATGCTCCATGTTTTCAATGCTTTTAACATTCTAATTGTTTTATATGTTATTTTATGAAGCTGTGAGCCACCCAGAGCCCCTTAATAGTACAATGGACTGCATATACTTTTAATAAATAAATATCTATCCTAAAAATAGGCAATGAGCAATGTTTTCCCTGAAATTAGCCACGGTTGGTATAGGATTGGAAAGGGGGGGGGAGAGAAAAAAAACCATCACAAGTGATGTTTAGTTAAATATGCACAATTTTGTTTATTGAAGAGATTAGGACAAAAACATTAAACCAAATACAAGACAAAAGCACCAGAGGCAGTAAAATCCCACCATGCACATCACCAATCTTTCTTCCTACGAGTTTATAAAATAAATGCTTGGAGAAAAACAAACAAACAGAAGAAGTAGTCCCTCAACACAGCACCATCTTCAGAGTGTAAAAACGTTAACTCTTTTATATTCTTAGATACCAAAATAGAAGCAAGGCAGGTTAGCTGCAGCTTTGTCTCTTGATTAAGGAACTCTGAACCATCATCTCGGCGAGTGGGATCAAAAACCTTCCCGCAGGGCAGGCGAAGAGCATTCATACGTCAAATGCCAAGTAGCTGTACGCACATGCCACAGACTATAATTAAGCACAAAATTCAAGTAACATTTACAAACTACAGAGTCCACATGTACCTATCCAAAAAACAGGACCACTTCACAAAAACGCATACAGGCAGTAACATCAGAACAGCTGAGGTACTGGAAACACAAATAGCTATGCCCCCCCAAAAAAAAAGATGTGTTGGTTTTCCGCTGTTTCCTCCAATGTCATATAGCAATATAAAAGCAGTAATAAAAATCATTTGCCAGTCTAAATCAACATGAAAGCTTTAACAAAGGGGTGGAATTGCAGGAGGGAAGGGGTTTAAAATATGTCAGTCAGGGACAGGAATACCTGAAGAGAAATACAAGTTTGTTAACTACAGCATGTAACATGTCACCCCAAGTCAACCCGTAATTGAAGTACTGGCTTAAATTCATCACAACTGTGACAGATTCATCAATAAATAAAATCTTGACAATAAAAAAGGTGCATATTACAATGTACTTTTCAGGAGACAGGTCTGTGTCCCAGCAATGTTCAGCTTATTAACAGGTGAATAAACAGAAAAATAAAAGAGCATTCTTGTTTGTAAGTCAAAAATGAAAGCAAGAGAACCTAAGCCACTGCCTTACCATCTTACCAAGATATTTGGTGCAGGGGTAGGTGGCATATACGTCTCACTTCAGAAAGATCCACCTTCTGTTCATATTCAGGTCATGTAGAGACTTAGCTGGTTCTAAGATCAAATTTGTTTCCTTCTTTGAATAATCCGAATGAGATCCTTCTCGCCCCACCTGGTCAACTTGATGTGCAGTGGGTCAAGGTGAAAGCCAGTATTTCAACAGTCTTTGAAAAAAACCAAAGAAGACAATTCTAGTGTCTTTTGCTAGCATGGTGAAAAAGTCTGATTTCTGGCTCCCTGCAATAAAAGTTCTAACCCAAAAACAAGCCCACCAAAACCAACAGCTTGAATTCAACTGAATCTATTCCGTTTACAGAAAGCTCTTTGATCCAGTGGACACTGCTATCAATGGAAGGTGGGGAAAGTCATTCCTACAGAATTATTTTACTGTATAGTTTCTTGTATAATTTCTTCAAGAGTATCCCCTCAAGTGGCAAGCGGAGAGGGACTGCTCCATCAGCAAACTTGTTTGTCACGCAGAGAAGCCCTCACTAGATCAAAGAGTCTTCTGTAGGTTCTGAGGAGAACATCTGAATACAACTGATTTAGGAGAGATTTTTTTCCCTCCCAAGAAATAAAACATTCCAAACATTGTTACTCCCCAAAAATGTCAACTTGTATCTGTCAATTTAAAACTAGGAATCCAGAGACATGTTCCAAAACCTTGTTTAGCATTCACTTCTCGTATCTTCCTTTGTGCGCTTCCCACCCGCCCTCCTAAAGATGAAGCCCAATGGCAACATCCGATTCTGAAAACAGGAAACAAAGGAACAAAATAATAGCTAATTGTACCTTCCCTGAATAATGGCTGAAGTTAAATATCTAACAGTGCGATGCCAAAATACAAGTTCCTGTCCACGGGGAATCGTAAGTGTTTGAATGAAATGGAATCAGGAGTGGCGTAGTGGTGGCTGCATCGGAAACGTTGGGTGTGCAGTGTCCTTGGCTCCATAAAGACGAGAAGCTACTACAGCTGCTCTGTGCTGCTGCCTCCTTTTTTATTTTTTTCGATGCCAGTCTAACTTGATAGCAACAATTCCTCCTGTTTAACCGTTCATGGGCTACATTGGTTCTTGAGCATTCCTTCCCCAGCCTTAAAAAAAATCAAAACAAAAGCTTCTTCCAAGTGGGTCCTTTTTTTGCTATCAAGCCAGGATGAGACAGAGATATAATTCTGTGTTTTCAGAAAGGTCTCCCTTCACGTTGTCCTTTCTGGACCATGCATTACCCATTACCAGTCCTGACGCTTAGTTAAAGAATGGATCAGAATCCTCTTCCATGTTAACATCAGGCACCAACTGATCCGTTACTTCCTTAGCACCATATCCTGAATTAGACACATTAAAATCTGTGGAAAACCAAGGGTGGTCCAGAATTTCCTGCGAAGTCAGCCTCTCTGTGGGCTCTCGGCGCAGGATGCTACGTATAAGGCATTTCGCCTTGGGGGACAAAGTCTCTGGAATGCTGAACTGCCCACGACGGATTTTACTGAAGAGAGAACTCGGTTCAATGTCATGAAATGGATAGCGTCCAACTAGCATTGTGTACAGCATGACCCCTAGACTCCACACGTCCGCTGCTTTGCCGGAGTAGCTGCCGTTTGTGTTCAGGATTTCTGGGCTCACGTAGGCTGGACATCCGTGCTTGTCAGAAAGGGAGTCGTCATTTCCTCGCAATATGTAAGCGTCCTCAAGGCTCTCCAGTTTTACTCTAGACCTGCAGAAGAAGAAATAACAAACCAAAGGAGAGACTCAGTGACAATGACTCATACATGGTATCAAAGAAAAGGCAAGAATATTCACTCAGGCTAGGATGCATAATGATACCCATCGCGTTTCCCTGTCCTCTTGTTTCATCCAGAAAATAAATAAATGAGCAGTAGCTGTAACTCTGAAGAACATCCCCATTCTGGAAAAAGCATAGGTATCAGGGGATGTTCTGGGTTAGATCTGGATTAAAAGCAGAGGGCATATCAAGTAGCAATCTGACTAGGTTATTTTTTGTAAATGGTAACACCCGTAGCTTCTATTCTATGAGTGGACGTGTCTTTTCATCTGAACCTGTCTTCCATATTGTCCCCATACATCTTCATGCTTATCATTTTGTGCATTTAATACTCCCATTAAGGTGTGTCATACAAAATGTGGTATATGTTTGATTTCCACTGTTCTTAAGCACTTATTTAGAAAAATTATATGGCCACCCATCATATTTATGAACCCTGTCCAGCTATTTCCAAAAATAGATGGGAAATCTGCAAATCTAGGCCATCTCTATAGCATAGCCTGAAGTCCCACCCTGAATTATCCATTCAGATAAATGCACAAGGAAGGCTGACTGCTTACTAAGCGCACCCATTGAACTGGATCCTTTCTGGAAACAAATTCATTTGACTCACCACTGGCATATGGTTAAAAACTTGGCTTACATTTTAATTTAAAGATAAGAGATGTACATCTCTAAGTATATACAGTATATAAAGAAAGAGAGTGCAGTCAGATTTTTCACTCAAATCATACAGGCCAGGGTTATTCTATCTACTTAATACTGTCAGCAGTAGGTGACAGTCAGTCACTCTGCTGGGTCGCACGTAAGCTAACTCTGAGATGTCAAGCATAACATCTGGCAGTTTTTCCAAGCAAAGCCTGTGCTTTATAACTGAGTTAGAGCTTTCCTCATGCTTGAGAAATCAGTAAACAGCTCTTAGTCCCCGTGAATGATGGTCTCGTAAAATCCAAGTGTATGAGCTCAGTATCTACAAAAAATGTACTACTACACTAAATCAAACCAACTTTATTACCGCTGATCTCAATCTTGAACATCAGTTCTTTGGGAATATAACCATTCCTACTAGCCCTGAGAAAATAAAATATCCCTAAAAGGTATAGAGGCTGGATAATCCTTAGTGTACTCATTCACTTAAACAAAATCACGTATCACATTAAACATGCAGAAGTTTATTATAAATCTATTTTTCCAATGGCAGCTTCTGGATTGCTTATACATGTCCCTTTCATTAAATACCAATTAACCTTTTAACACTGTCACCAACAATGAATTGCCTATTATTGCATGAAACAATACCAGAAACCACAGCACATTTCCCCAGCCCCCCCCCCCCCCGAACGTATTGTTGGAAAATCATGCAAAGGGCCTTAGAATCCTTGTTGGTCCATCAAAAAGACGGGTAACGCTCCAAAAATTGATTAGAAAAGGACCAAATTTTGCACAGTGGGAAAAATCAACATAAAAATAAAAGTGAGTTGGAAAACAGATCAGATCCATCTTGGGGCTACAGAGAAAAACTTTTCAGAAAATAATAATAATAACGAGATAGGCAGATGGACAGTGATTGATGGCTTCACTCTATCTAATGCTTATTCTTCCTAGTTATTCCCTCCAGTACAGACTATACAGGTAGTCCTTGACTTACAACAGTTTGTTTAGTGACCGTTCAAATTTATCTCACTGAAAAAAGGGACTTATGACCATCGCAGCATCCCCGTGGTCGCATGATCAAAATTGGCACACTTATGATGGTTGCAGTGTCCAGGGGTCATGGGATCACCCTTTGTGACCATCTGACAAGCAAAGTCAATGGGGAAACCAGTTTCCCATGTTACTAATTTACCAACTGCAGTGATTCATTTAACAACTAGGGCAAGAAAAATCATAAAACAGGGCAAAACTCACTGAACAAATATTTCACTTAGGAACAGAAATTCTGGGCTCCATAATCGTGGTTGTAGGCTTACACAGCTTACCCTGCTCTTCACAATGTACATACACACACACAGAGAGAGAGAGAATAGAGGAAGCGAGCAAAAAACCCACACAGAGTGAAAGGCAATGTGCTCAACTACCCAGAACAAAATTCAGATATTTCCTAGGGCGCCCACTGGTAAAAGGACTGGAAAGAATGGCAGAAACATGCTGTGCAGTCATTCTCTCTCCCTTATTGTTCTCGCCTTGGTTACCTTTAAAAAGAACTTTCCCCAGGCCTCTACCTTCTTCCGATTTTGTTCCCCGAGATAAAAATTCTGCTGAAATGACGCTCCCTCTCCTCTTTTCTCCGCTCTTCCTTCTCCTCCAAGACATCTGATGCCAAACATTACTGTGAGATTGACGAAGGAGAGGGTGCTCCTTTGTTACACTGCTGCCTCTTTCAACAATGCATGCTGCAATAGCTACTATCTTTGCACTAGATTTGTACCAGCAAAATAAAAAAAAGGAGGGGGGGGGAAATACACAATGCAATCATTTCCTGTATTTAAGAATCAAGGACCTGCATTTAGAAGAGAGCAGATTGTTTAAAACTAGACCACTGAACAACAGCTGGCATTAATCCACTTGTTTTCCTGTAATCGCCGGCAGGATCAAGCAAAGGAGCAGCAGCCATGTTTTCATCCCGCTGAATGGATGAGACCAAAGCAAATACACCAGGATCAACATCTGTGTTACACCCATACATTCTCTCTCTCTCTCTCTCTCTCTCTCTCTCTCTCTCTCTCTCTCTCTCCCCTCTCTCCACATATACACACTCCATCCATTATAAAAATAACAACAAAGAAGTTTCCAGAAAAGATTGAGACCTTCCTCCAGCAAGCGTTGCATTAATTGAGGGAAATTGTTGCTATAAGGTGCAACCATGAAGTCAGAACTAATAGCCAACAATCCAGAGTGCTGATTTGTTTGACCTTCTCGTAATTGGTATGCGGCAAGGTAACATTTAGCCAACTTTGAGAGAGAGAGAGAGAGAGAGAGAGAGAGAGAGAGAGAGAAAACGGGAAAGAATAAGGTTGTTCTTCAAAAGCCAGTCAAATAGATTGGCTCCTGTCTCTTTCCATGTCCTCTACTTATGCCAAGGGGGCATTGCTAACCTGAAAAAATGAAGACGCCTATCTAGCTCGATTCCTTGCAACATGCACCCATTACTTTTCTTTAGCATTGTTTTTTCATATATTTTTTTAAGGAGATATTTTCAACTTTCCAAGTTTGGCCAAAGGCACCTGAGTTCCCAGGAGATCTGCCATCCCTACAGCCCTTGTCAAGAAATGCAAGCTCAATTTGCTCATTTCTCCAAATGGTGTACGGTATGCAAAGAACTGGAGAAGCTGTACCAAACTTCCAAGTTAGACAAATGCCGTCAACCAGTTATACAGTTAAAATGTACACTGCCAGTAATCATCAAAGCCTACGGTATAAGCTGAGGTGACAAGATCCTTCCAGTCGTACTTCAAGCAGCTAGTTACCGGCACCACAAATTCTCTAACTGGACTTCCAGCAACTGCTCGTGTCTTCCTCTTCCAACTCTAACTATGGGAATGACAGCATTGAGATTTGATAAATGTGGGCTTTCACCGGGAGATAAGACCTGACTTATAAAAACTTACTATGTAATGCAAAGCTTCTTCCCAAGGACAGCGTAATTACAGTATATCATTTCAATTCAGAAAGTGGAGATGCAGCAGACGCTTAGAAAGACAGCATTATGCATTTATCAGATCACCGATAGAACCCTGCATTAGTATAATGCTTAAGAAAACAATCAAGCCTAAAGCATTGCTATTTAAAAAGGGGAAGCGATTCTGTCTATGAATGCTTTCCCATTACTGGTGAATGAAACCACAAAAGTGCAATCAGAGGGCAGCAAATAGCACTCAAAACGGGAAATGCGTCTTTGTCCCCATAGAAACCGGCAGGGAAGCCCATGAAAAACAATACTATTCTTATCAATGCCACATTCATTACTTGAGTGCATTCAGACATGGCTCTTCAGCAATAGAAGGAAACATGATCACTTCAGCTACTTGCAGTGTGAGTTATTTCTGACGAACCATTAGCCCACAGCTTAAGGTATTTCCCACCATGGGTTATATCGTAAATCTCTTCTCAGAAAAAAATCTGGGGATTTTAAAGAATCTCTGACTTGCATGAAAATTCTGTGAGAAGGGCTTCATGTTGTTTACACAGAGAAGTACCTGCAAGGCTGAAGGATTGATGGGTGACAAAATATTTGACTTAGGCTCTGCCTATGTGAAAAAGTATCTCAGAAACAGGATGTGATAGCACCATCAGTTAGAATGTTAGTGTGACTTTTGATTTATTACATCTCAGTAATATTTTAACGTAATTGTTTCAAGTAGACATAGCGGAATTTCCTTATGCTTTCCCTTCAATTGATACATGCACAGATTTCAACCTGAGGCAGTAGATCATGGGAAAAGTACTGGTAATCCTCGACTTACGACCACAATTCAGCCCCAAATTTCTGTTGCTAAGTGAGATATTTGTTAAGTGAATTTTGCCCCATTTTACAACCTTTCTTGTCACAGTTGTTAAGTTAATCACTGCAGTTGTTATGTTAGTTACACGGCCGTTAAATTAATCTGGCCGCCCCTTTGACTTTGCTTGTTAGAAGGGATCATATGATCTCGGGACACTGCAATTGTCATAAATATGAGCCAGTTGCTAAGCGTCTTAATTTTGATCATGCGACCATGGGGATGCTGTAACGTCGTAAGTGTGAAAAACAATCGTAAATCACTTTTTTCAATGCCGTTGTCACTTCAAAAGGTCACTAAAAGAACTGCTTTAAGTTGAGAACTATCTGTATAATCGAGGACCATGAGGAGAAAGTTTCTATGAAAATGAATCATGTGGAGATAGGTCACTGACTCGATGTATGTTTATAACTTTCCAAGGGGCTGGCCATAAATTAGAAGGCCCTGGGACAATCAGCCTGGGAGGGTTAGGGTTGGGCATACTGGTGGCATGGTTCAGAACGTCTGAACACAGAGACACAATTGCAAGCAATTTCACATAAACTGGTAAGAAGAAAACTAATTCCCCATATTCAGTGCTGCCACGTTCTCCAGCATAAATAAAGATTCAGGTTGTATTAATGATGAAATCCTTTATAGGATCTTAAAAGAGCAGAAGTGAATTCTGCCTATGGAGATTCTCTGTCATCCAGGTCATGGTTGTCCCAAAGGTGCTTCTTCAACAGGCAACTGGACTTTCTTGCTTTTCTTTGAAGACGGTTCGCTTCCCATCCAAGAAGCTTCTTCAGCTCTGACTGGATGGTGGGGAATGGAAGGATTTATACTCCTTGCAGACAGCTGGTCATTTGCATTCTTTTAGAGAGTCGTTGAGGCCACTTGGAGGTCTATCTGTGTCCTTAGCAGTTCCAAAAAGGCTCCACACCCATTTGCACTACTCAGGTGACCCTGAGGATACAGATAAACCTCCAAGTGGCCTCAAAGACTCTTTGAAAGAATGTAAATGACCAGCTGTCCCCACCATCCAGTCAGAGTTGAAGAAGCTTATTGGAAGAGAAGTGAAACTTCTTCAAAGAAAAACCAGGAAGTCCAGTTGCCTCTTGAAAAAGCACATTTGGGACAAGTGCATTCTGCCTTATTTACAGCACTAACACAAAAGCCTCAGAAGTTAGGCAGCATGGTTTCCAAGAACAAGAGCTAAAAAGTCCCCATTCAAAACATAGCTCAACCACAAACCCCCTCCTTTGTGTTAGAAAGATGTTGTTTTCTGTAAGGTGGCAAATGGTAATAAATTATTTTATTGGAGTTAACCTAAGTACAGCCTATGCATTCCTGGAATGTCTTAGCAGTATTCTTTAGGGACTCAGTTACCATCATCTTGGGAGAAGATTTAGTTAAATTCCTTGTTGGTGCTTCTGTACAATAGGACAACTCAGCTCTCAAGGGTAGAAAAGTTCAGCATGCAGATAGTCCTCAACTTATGACCACAATTGGGGCTGTAATTTCAGTTATTAAGCAATGAGGTCATTAAGCAAGTCATCACATGACCAGACCCAATTTTATAACCATTTTATTGCAGTTGTTAAGCAAATTACCAAGGCTGTTAAATAAATCACAGCGTCATTAAGTGAAACATGTAGTCATTAAGTGAATCTGGCTTCCCCACACTGACCAAGCTTGTTGAAAGCCAGCTGGGTAGGCTGCAAATCACAATCACCCAACAAGATGCTGCAACCGTCATAAATGCAAGTCGGTTGCCCAACTTCTACAACAGTTGCTACTTTTCAGGACTTTTTGTTATTTTTTCCAAAGCCTCATTACTTTAAACAAACGGTCATAAACTGAGGACTACCTGTGGATCATAAGCAACTTGCAGGTTAGACGTGAATCCCAGCAGCCCTTACTCCTGACCAATGCTGTCTTAGGCTGCTGATTTTACCGATTTACAGAATCTGTAAAACCACAAGATTCTTCCTATCTGTTTTATATAATTTGTTCTTGGGTGAGCATTAGCATTTTTGTTTTGCGATTTTCAGCAAAGCTGGCCCTACATTTAGCATCTGGGGCTGAAAAGTTAGCTTTAAATAATTGGATGTTTTTTGGAACTTCTGGATTGAGAGCAATCCAGGAATTACTCCAGCATTCAAAACAGTGATGAAGGAATGAATCAAATATGACAATAAGGGACTATATATCAAGGGATTTTGAGCTGTCAAAAACCCTTTGCTTGTCAGAAGGTGATTACATGATCCAGGGACACTATAACCGTCATAAATATGAGTCTGAATTGTGACCATGGGGATGCAACAATGGTTGTAAGTGTGAAAAAACAGTCATAAATCACTTTTTTCAGTGCCATTGTAACTTCAAAAGGTCACTAAATGAACTGTTGTAAGTGGAGGACTACCTGTATCATTTTGGTACTAGCCTAACAAAAAAGATACAAATATTTTTTTTAAAAGAGCTAAGTACAGAAATATCCAAATTGGAATAGTTTAAGGTAGGTAACCTTTCCCATTCCTGTACTCTCCCTACCCCCTAGGATATGTTGGGATTATAATCCTTTCCCCATAAGAACATGAATTCTGAAATGCAACACACCTGTTTTAAAAATGGCAAACCCATCCCGCAGAAATGGGCAAACTTTCTTAATACTGCACAAAGAATTTTCAATTCCCCGATTTAGAATTTCAGAATGCCATCATTTAAAAAAACTGAAACGTACGCAGACCTTACAAAACACAATAATCCCTAATAAGAAAGTTGGAATCTAATAGTGAACTTGTTCAATAGAGAAAAAGCAGTACAGAGGTACTTTGAAGCCAAATGAAATTACATAACTAATCCACTTTTTACCATTTGATAAATGAGATGTGCTGCCAAGGAGGACAAAAATCCGCCTTCCCACACACTGGCAAATTCAAAATTCATTAGGAAAAGCATTATTTTTCTGGGATGAAGTGTAACCTCTGCTTTCACCTTCCACAGCTAAGGAGCTATTCCATTTGACCTTGCAGCTTTTCATTCTGTTCTGAGTTAACATGGTCTATCCATCTTCATATCCATAACTATGTCTTTGTGTGTATGGGGAGAAGGCAAAAGGGTTAAAGGAATGATATGGACCCAACATATATAATTAGATCAAGCAAAAGAAACGAAGAAAAACACAAAAAATCTACTGGTGGAGAAATGAGAGGTTCTAGAAAAGAGTGGTGGGAAGTGGAATTAGGAATACTGCACACTTATTGCTGGAAGGAAGGAAGGAAGGAAGGAAGGAAGGAAGGAAGGAAGGAAGGTGCAAATCAATCATTTACCATTTACACTAAATAAGTATAAGCCAGTATTCCATTTGCCTCACAGAAGCATCCTTAGAAAACAACAAAAATGTTAATTGTCTATGGAGATTCTCAGTCATCCAGGTCACGGTTGTCCCAGGGGTGAAATCCAGCAGGTTCTGACGAACTGGTAGTGGAAATTTTGAGTAGTTCGGAGAACTGGCAAATACCACCTCTGGCTGGCCCCAGAGTGGGGTGGGAATGGGGATTTTGCGGTATCCTTCTCCTGCCATGCCCACCATGCCTACCAAGCCACGCCCACAGAACCGGTAGTAAAAGAATTTGGATTTCACCACTGGGTTGTCCCAAACGTGTTTTTTCCAAAGGCAAATGGACTTTGTTTTTCCTTGAAGACGTTTCGCTTCTTGTCCAAGAAACTTCTTCAGTTGTGAAGCATTATGCGATATAGAACTGAAGAAGTTTCTTGGATGAGAGGCAAAATGTCTTCAAGGAAAAACAAAATGTCCACTTGCCTTTGGAAAAAGCACCTTTGGGATGACAAAAATATTGGGCGGTTGTTTTGTTTGGGGAAGGGCCAACTTGCTGAGGAGAAAAAGTCAAAGGTAAACCTCTGTAGCTGGGGAAAGGAAGTCCATTTGGCTTCTAGAGTAATTATATGTTCCATGGCATGGCTACACCTACCATAGTTGGCCAGACTTTAATGAGCAGACAAGCCCCATCACAGCAATCATACCAGGAGCATACCTGTTTAAATTCCGAGTGTGCTGCCAGCGTAAAGTTACCATCCTACCCATGCCTGAGAGTGCAATTCACAACAAGGGCTTCCCTGGTGTCTAGTTTTTAGTGAGTCAGCCAAACCCACAAACCACATGAGGGCTCTGCTGATCCCTGCTAGGCTAAACAGAAGATCTGAGAGAAGCCAAATCTGTGCAAATAGCAGAGCTTATGGGGCAACTGCTGCACCAAGCACACCACTTGTTGTTGGCGCTCTTTTTTTCCTCTTCAGCCACAATTCCAGTTTAGCTAGCCACAGGGAATTGCTGCCAGAAGAATGATGCAAACCACAAATATTAAACTGGTTGAACTTGGAAGCCATTAAGAGACCAGACATACAATGAGAAGTATATAAAGCAGGCCCTTGAATATTTATCAAAATATTTTTTAAAAGTATCTAAATATTATTTTTTTTGTCCATGGGGTCGCGATGGGTCGGACATGACTTCACAACTAAAAACAACAACAATTTTTTTTAAAAAAACCCAGTCTTTCAGAGGGCATGGCTGCAGCCCAGCTTCCTCTCGTCACTGAATATATTTTTAAAGCAACCCCTGATGGGCTGAACATCTGAAAATCTGAATCGCCATCTAATAATTGGGAAGGTTATCTTCAGTAAATGGTGAGCCCAATCATTGAGCCGTGGTGGCGCAGTGGTTAGAATGCAGTATTGCAGGATGGCTCTGCCCATTGCCAGCAGTTTGATCCTGACTGGCTCAAGGCTGACTCAGCCTTCCATCCTTCCAAGTAAAATGAGGATCCAGATTATTGGGGGCAACAGGCTGGCTTTGTAAACTGCTTAAGAGAAGGCTGTAAACCACGGTGAAGTGGCATATAAGTCTAAGTGCTATTGTTATCACTGGATGAGGGTACCTAGGATTACTTCTGCTTGTGGCAGAAACATCTGGGAAATCTGCTCTCAGAGGCTGCTTTGCCAATTTCCTGTGAGGCCTTCAGCAAGGAACTGTCAGATTCAGTTCCTCAGTTGCAAAAATGGAAATAAAACCAGTATTGTTCCTTTGGTTGCACGGAGGATAATTAAAGACCACACCGTGTTCCATGACTACATATTATTACAAAGATTAATACATTGTTCTACTGACTGTTTTCACGCAAATCAGCTGAGAAACTCAGTGTTAAGATATATCTTAAAATAGCCTTATTGTGTCACTTGTAATTCCTAGAAGACTGGGCTCCTTTGGTTTGTTTTCGAGGAAGGCAGCATATGGATTTGTTCTTCCTGAAAGCACTGTTAGAGCTAAGCAGCTGAAGAGCAGTGGACTGTCATAGCACATATTAACAGGTGAAGAACGAAGAGCCAATGCTTTAAGACAAATCTATCACTTGGCAAGAAGTAGGGAATGCTAGAGCTTGCATCACTGGTCACATTTTGGGGATAATTTCCTTTCCCCGAATTTGCAAAACCAAAGCCTAGAATGGACTAATGCTACCTTCAGAACAACAGGTAAAGTTAGACTTCATTTGAGCCCCTCCAGTGAAGTCTTGAATCCAACTCATTGAAGTGACTTCCTTATGTTTATTTAATTAGATTTTTATTCCACCTTTATTACTTCATATATAACTCAAGGTGGCAAACTTACATAATCCTCCTCCCTCCCTCCCTATTTTCCCCACAACAATCCGATGAGGTGAGGTGAATTGGGCTGAGAGAGAAGTGGCCTAAAGTCACCCAGATGGCTTTCATGCCTAAAGTGGGACTAGAACTTACAGTCTCCTGGTTTCTACCCTGATGTCTTAACCAGATAGTCATGAGAAATCCATCTGATTTGGGGATCTATATTCTGCCTGCATATGAAATCCTATCTATCTATCTATCTATCTATCTATCTATCTATCTATCTATCGCTCCATCCATCTTGATAAATTGTATATCTATGCATTAAAACTCTTGTATCGTTCCTAACACTTAACATAATGAGAAAGTATTACTGTCTTCCCAATCCAGAGATATTTCCTGCTGTTAAAAAATGGCCACCTAGAATGCAAAAAGCTTTTAAAATAATAGAATCCTTTTAAAAATGTTACTAGCAAAACTGATTAACAAGTATGAATGCTAAGCATTAAATATTATGACAGCCAACATTTGAATTTAATTGAAGACTTTTTAGAAGTACTCACTGAATATAATTTACTGGCAGGACCAAATGATTGCAACAGAAAAAAATGATAACACAAAAGCTGAACATATTATTTTAATTTCAAAACATCATCTTAGTTATTTCAGGCAATGCGAATAGTTTGACTATAAGTAACATTGATCAAAATAGTCAAGTAAATGAAACTGAGAAGGGATCAATCTTCTGTGTTTGGGCACTAGCATAAATGGTAACACACTCAACAATTCAGTAAAAAGAGAGAGAGAGAGAGAGAGAGAGAGAGAGATCAACCACTAGCAAATCTCCTAAATCTATTAATGGAAAGAACATAAAATATACATATAAAAAATACGATACATCACATTGTGCCACACAAAAGGTAACAGTTCAAGTCAGCATTCTTTAAACACTAATTCAGATATAATAGTTGATCTTATTCATCAGGATCCAAGGCCTTACTCCCCTCTCTTGTGCACATATGTCAAGGTTGTAAAATACCAAGCATAGAGCAACACAATTCATGTAGTAACGACTGCCTATTAATCTCCAACAAGATGAGGTTGAGCACCAGGACATTATATCACAACCAAGAATACATCAAAGCAAGACACCAGTTCAGAACGAAGTAGATACTTGGGAATACACAGCTACATGGAACTTCTGAACAAAGACTACATCTCAAAATATATGCTGCTTTATTCTCAAACAGGAAATAAGCACTCATCAGGATTCATGTGAACAAGGCACCATCATCAGCAAGAAACAAGGAAGGTACAAGAATACTAGGAAATGGAAGTGCAATTTATGGAACAAGAATGGGGATTTATACAGGGATTACTGCTTTATTTTATACAAATGTACACAATACAGAAATCGGAAAGTTCGCGGTTTCAAAGAGCACAGAAGGCACCCTGGATGCAAAAGGTCCCTGATTGTGGGTCTATGTTCCTCGTGGAGAGAACACATGGAACGCAGATTGAACTGGTGTGTTTCATTATTCATCCTCTTGCTTTCACTATACACCATTGCAGAAGACCTCAGTATGAATTAGAAGTTCTTTCTCAGCAGGCAAAGAAATGCACTCCATATTCTACACATCTTAATCAAACAACCATTGTATATCGATTCTAAACATGTATGACTTTCCAGAAGGAATGAATGCAATGCTGAAGTCTGGAACTCCTAAAATCAAACATTCGCCCACAACTTTTAGTAATTACTAAGAACATACATTCAATGTGAAGCTGAAAGGGAGAGCTATTGCCATTATAGTATTGCTGAATAACTAATATTAACAGGGTGTTATAGGCTTGCACAAATCAACCCTGCCCAGATAGTAATTTCTATAAGGCTTATGAAACATTACCGGATTTTTAAAGAACTTCTATGATCAAAATGAACTGATGTAAGTGCCATGTAAACTGGTCAACCCTAATAGATTTATGCACCAAATCAATACATTTTTGTTTTACCTATGCAGCTTGGCTTTGTTTCACAACAACAAAAAAGTGTTTTCAACCATTTTTCCTCCTATGTTCTAATTCTGTACAATGCTTTAGATTCAGTTCTGAAGAAATGTTTTGAAATGTGTGGGAACACAAAGGAAGCACCCTCTTGGGGACTCATTAAAGCAACAGTGTCCATTTCCAATAACATGCTGCTCTTCAGGATAGTGCTACAGGAGTGCAATCCTAAGAACAGATGAAGCTGCTTTAATGAGTCAACACCAGGTGTTCCTTTCATATTCCTGCGCATTGTAAAATGTATCTTCTGAATCACAGCTGAAACACTGCAAAATCCAACTGCGTTCCCTACAAAAGTTCTAAATCCAAAGTCTAAATCACATTGAAAGATTGTGTGTGCAGGATAAAACATGTATTCTCACAGGGATGGGAGCAGAGTTGAAGCAAGCAAAGTCACATACTCTACATTCCTGTCCTCTCCATACCCCAGACTCACACAGGTAGTCCTCCACGTATGATCACATTGGGCCCAGAATTTGAGTAGTTGAGTAAAGTGGTCATTAAGTGAGATGCCACAGGACTGCTTTGCTGAAGGTCTGCAATCCTGAAACAATTGCGATTATTAAGTCACACAATGTGGGTCATTAAGGCGACCACTGGGTAGAAGGAACGCGAGAACACTGGCATTAGCTAGCATTTTCCCGAGATTTGAGGTCAGTTTCTCCAATGCAGGGAGGGAATCTAAACCCTATACCTGTGATGGCAAACCTATGGCACATGTGCCAGATGTGGCATGCAGAGCCATCTCTCCAGACACGTGAGCCGTCAACTGTTGCTGTTCCGGGTTCCGGCGCACCGTCCAGCTGGTCTTCACGCGCCGAGTGCCACAAACTGGAAGAGCAGCTGCCTGGTGTGCATGCACATGCCAGGCGGCTGCTCTTCCGGTTTCCTGCACCACATGCACACTGGCCACCTGGTCTTCCGGTTTCTGGCGCACATGTGTGCGTGAAGACCAGCTGGCCGGTGCGCATGCATGTGCCAGAAACCAGATCATCTTCCTCTTCTGGTGCACGCATGTGCATTGGCCAGCTGGTCTTTGAGTGTGCATGCATGCCAGAATCCAGAAGACCAGTTAGCCGGTGCACATATGTATGCTGGAAACCGGAAGAGCAGCTGCCCAGTGTGTGCACCAAGCAACTAATCTTCCAATTTCTGGCACATGCGCACGCTCCCGTTTCGGCACTCGGTGCCGAAAAGGTTCACCAAACACTGTCCTATACTATGTAACCAAAGTTTGTTTAATAAGACCTAAACAGCTTGATCCATGAGTCATAAATTACAAGATACAAAATATTCATATAACATCCTAAGCTAAAACAAGCCATTTTGTAGCATTGTGTGTTGTCTGTGATCCCACTTAAGTGAGAGCTTTAAACGATGTCAGATGCTCTTTTTCCAAAGGCATCACCCCCCAATAAGCAAAGAAGGTCAGTCTAATGCTTAAGGATTGTGCATCAATTCCGGAGAACCATAGGACATTCCCCTCCCTCTCCAGACCATGCTGAACCTTCTGCCCCCCTCCCCCAACATGCCATCCTGGGAGTAGTTCTGAGGGGACTGGAAGCAGACTAGAGAACTTACTTTTGGAAGGCACAAATTCCTCCAGAACAGCATGGGCCAAGAAGTCAAATGAAATTAAAGCATGGTTCAGAGGGAGACTGGAATGTATTGCTTCCAAATTGGCAAGCTCTATATATCCCTGCTGGTGACCTACCAATGCCAGGCTCTTGCAACTGATGCAGAGTGGAACAGAAAGAGATCAACTTTCTAGATTGGGATCTGCAAGGATCATGAGGCAGGATACCACACCAAAATTGAAATACAAGTCAAATGTTGTCGTAAAAATATCCTATCTGTTTTATTATTATTATTTTATTTCTTTTAGAAAAGCACTTAAAAGTAACATGCTGGCAGTTCTAATTAGGCAACATTTTTTTAAAAAAACTGAGAAACAATCAAAGTGGTTTGGCACCTTCACAATGTTCCCAATAGGTATTTCGTAAACCCAATGAATCAAACTGTAGCCTCTGAAAACTCCGGACATGATCCAACTGTTAACTCTTCTAAAATAACCCGTTATCTTGTTTTCATCGCAACAGAGATTGCCACCAATTTGGAAATGATGAAAATGTACCTATAACAGCTAAAAATTGTAGCATATACTCTAGAGTTTAAGATTAGGTGCATAAAATAGTTTTTGGAGGTGGAAAGAAAAGAATTTGTGCTTCTAGATTTTAGCTGTCACAAGAAGATGGGCTCAAGGATACAACCACATTAAATGCTCTTCCCATTGAAAGGGGAAAGGTCAAAAATGCAGCTGAAACAATTCATGCGCAACAGTAGTATTAATAGCTCTATGTAGGAAAGCAACTTGTTATGAAACTACAATCCAAAAGTTCATCTCGTGAGAAAATTTCATTATTATTATTATTTGTAGATTAGTCAACATGGAATATAGATAGGTTTTACATGGATGGGGCACCTATGGTTTTTCAAATATTACTGAACTACATACCCCAACAACCCTATTCATCCTGTTGGGAGTTGTAATTCAGGTACAGCGGCCAAGATATAGCAACAGGACTTAGACTTATATACCACTTCACAGTGCTTTACAGTCCTCTCTAAGCGGTTTACAGAGTCAGCCTATTGCCCCCAACAATCTGGGTCCTCATTTTACCGACCTCAGAAGGATGGAAGACTGAGTCAGTCTTGAGCTGATGAGAATCGAACTGCTGGCTGTTGGCAGAATTAGCCTGTAATACTACATTCTAACCTCTGCACCACCATGGCTCTGGGTCTGATAGTGGAGAAACCTAAGTTGAAGATTACCCCCAGCCATGGAAACTGATGGAGTAACTTTGGGATAACCATTTCCTCTCAGCCCATGTAAGCTGCCTTGAACACCTGGAAGGGCATCCATCCTGCAACCAAATAGACACCTGGGAGACCACAAGCTAAGTGGTGGCTTCTCCTCAACCCAGACTTCTCAAGGAAGTGAAGATGAGCTACCAGCTTCCCGCAAACTCCATTAAAATCTTCTTTTACTACCAAACTCCAAATTTAACTGAGGAAGATACCAGAAACGGTAGTCAGAAACCTTTTGAAATGGCAAACCACAATCATGCCTTCCCTGAGGGGAGCAGGGAGAGAGAGAGAGAGAGAGAGAGCAGCAGGGGAAGAGATGCCTTTCCTCACCTTTCTTCATCCTTGAAAATGAATTTCCGCAGCTTGAGATCCCTCAGGACCAGCCCGCCATCGTGACAGTGTGCTACAGCGGAGGCTATCTGATAGAATAGCTTGGCTGCCTCTTCCTCCTTCAGCTTCTTGCAGGTACGAACAAAGGAATGCATGTCCCCATAGCTCCGTTCAAAGAACACGTAGGCTTTCGTCTCTCCAAGAATGACTTCGGTAATTTGGTTGATGTTGTCGTGAGGAGGCAGGCAAAAACATGGCGCCAGTAATTCCTGGTAGCAGCCAATATCGAACACCTAGAATTGGGAGTTCGCAGTAAGAGAAAGGGTTACCAAAAGGAAGACCAATTTCCCTCCCCCCCGGCCAAAAAACCCCACCCCTCAACGTTCTATGGAAGACATACAGAGTTAGAACTGGTCAACCCAAGGGTAAGAAATTAGCTTTAGTAAATCAGCCACTGTCCAGTGGGATGAGACAATGAACCCTAAAATTTCCTCCCCGACAGCAGAGATTCGGGGGATTCTGGAAGCGGCAATCCCAATACATCTGCAGGGTGACAAGGCTGAGAAAAAAGGAGTTAACTGTAAGAGACATTTTTACTTGAATCCTTAATGCCCTGGGCAGGCATTTTTCATAATGAAACCCTGTCTTCTCCTCCCCTCCAGCTCCCAAAGCTTGCTGGTTAAAATGTGAAAGGTTTTAGCTGGGGGAGGGAAGAGATGTATTTTCCCCCAATGAAAACAAAAAGGGGGCAGATTATTTTATTTTTTTAAAAAAAGCTCTCTAGATGAGGGAGAAGGAGAATTAAAAATCCCTGATGGCCCAGCATCCGATTTAATTTTCTATTTGAGATACAATGGCTGCTGCCCTACATTAAAAGGAAGTTCACCAGCTTGCAAGTCTTGTGCTTTCCTCTGATAATGTGAATGGAATTCTAGAACAGCATTTGCAAAATAAGCAGGGCTCCCTATTTTTACTGGAAAGGCCTGTGTCATCACAGCTACACAAGGCCTTGCCAACACAGCTCTGCCAATAACACAGTGGATTCCTGCATGAAAAGGTCCACTTTTCTTCCCTGATAGTTGGTGGAAAGAAACAGGGAGGCTATTTTTCCTTTCAGACTGTGGGCAAAACCATTTAGAGCTACAGATCAGTAATTAGTATATTGGCTCCACTTTCCTGACAGAGGCAGACAAGGCTGAAGGATTTCTGCATCCATATCGTCCCAATGGGTTTTTATTACCAAACTGAAGGGTCCTGCCAAGGCGTCTTACTGATCTAGCTGTGCTTTCCAAGATAAAGGGGGAAAGACACTTCTCTTCCTTTTCCCAATGTGATAATAAGGACATAAGCAAACATCTATGGAGATTCTCAGTCATCCAGGTCAGGGTTGTCCCAAAGATGCTTTTTCAAGAAGGCAACTCGGCTTCCTGGTTTTTCTCTGAAGATGTTTCGCTTCTCATCCAAGAAGCATTTTTACCTCTAGAGCTGAAGAAGATTCTTGGATAAGAAGTGAAATGTCTTCAAAGAAAAACCAGGAAGCCCAGTTGCCTCTTGAAAAAGCACCTTTGGGACAAGGATGTAAAGTAGTGCTCTCCCAATTTGGACTCCTGGCCCATCTCATCCAGGAGTCTGTGCTCATAGTGGCCAAAACAAGTGTACAAGGAAGCCCATTAGTCTCCCAGCAGACGGTTTCAGCCATACTGACATCAAGGCTGATCCACGACTCCCGTTAAGTTTTAGGGTGTTCTATACAAATGCCAAGTAAGCTGTAATTTGTATGGTTTGGTGTTAGTGTGTTTGTGAACTCAAACTGATTTGTAGCTACGCTTTTATCAAGATTATAATCTCTGTATATACTTCAGCACTCAATCATACATGTTCCTTGGCTGATATCATGTGAGAAACTCATGATCACCACAGTTTAATCTAGTTCCTTATGTAAACCCAAGCTGTAGGGGACCAGTTTCTGGTTCACTATTTTGTGCAAACTTTTAACGATTGGGTTGATTCAATAAAATGTGGTTGGATTAACTGTGGGTAAAGGTTTTATACGAGCGGTCTCATTGGGTTCAAAAGGATCTATAGCTAGGAGGGACAGGAACTTTCTTTGCTTTTAAAAGATGGAGGGAGATATGGAGTTGCTCAGGTCTCAGGGTATGTATCTGAAAGACACGGGAGAATAAGAAAGGTTGTGGGATATAGTAAGCTTTAAAATCTCTTTGCTCGTGAGAGCTTGTGTAGGAGAAATAGGAGATACATGTATTTATTCAGCTTTCAGACCACTTCAATTAAAAGGAAACGAATAGAAGCACCTAGAAATTCTTCTTGAGAAAATGGTAGGGCTACATAGATTACTTTTAGGCTGGACTGGGCCCCACTGCATTTAGTTTTAATCAAGAGTTCAAACTTCTGACACTTCTAGGCAAGTGTCTCTTTAAGAGCAAGCGTATCCCTTATGACTTATGAATGAAAGTGCTCCAAGACTCCCAACACTAAAAAGTTACATAAATCGACCAATCATGAATAAATCAGTGCTTGAGACATGTAGAAGATTCATAAGTGTGCAATCATTTCATTGAAAACAATGAAGTACTGAAAGTAGGTAAGACCAATATTATGGGTAAATTCCCTGCACTTGTTTCCCCTTAGGAATGAAGGTCAGAAAAGTTACAAAGGCAAGTTAATATTATTACTAAGATTGCCCCCAAACACCAGGTTGTCCAATTTAAGGTTAAATGGCATTTACTTTGTTATTATGGAAGTTACAGTAAAAAAAATGTAGGCTTTTGTTATAAGCGAAGGACTAAGGAGGTGAGTTTGTTCTTATCGTATGTCAAAATCTATTTTTGACATCTTCTGACATAGGACAACACTTGCTGCATTTCTATGTATGTAGAAATAAGACTGCCTAATTCAGTGGGTCATGCTCCAAGGTTAGCCATGCACGCGATTAAAGCATCTATCCTTATCTGTCTGATCACACTCTAGCAAAATATTTCCTGAGAACTGAATGCAAACTTTGGCATTCTGTGAACTGTTTCACCACATCTGTATCACCCTTCTAGATCTTTGAAATGTGGATGATAAAATGAAAATCTTTTACTTGGACAGATTAATCACTGTCCCAGTCACCTATCTGAGGAAAAGGAAGTGCAAGCAGATTTTGATAATACTGTATAAAGTCTACTCAGAATGAAATATCAACTATTTAATGTGTAGGGCTGGTGCAATAGACTTCAACCCTGAATGACTATACTCACAACTGTCTCCATGAAAAATCAGATCTATTTTCAAGCACAGGAAAAGGTGCAGGCTTTAAACAGCATTTTCCTTAACAGCCATGCAAACCTGTCTCTTCAGGCTGTCTTTTCAAAGGCTTTTTTCTTAGTTGAATTGTATTATTTAGATAAGAACGCCTGATTCTTAACTACTTTTGAGTTCTGAGAAGGAAAGCAGAGTTCATACAGGAGGAGTTTAACAGTCACACAGTGGTGGCCCAATGAAATTAAGATTGTTATCCGAGGAGCCACATATGACACAGAAATCATATTTAGAATAAACAAGGATGGGCAGTTATTATTGGAAATTTACAAGTGCTACAATTCAACTATCTTTCATTGGCATTTAACTTTTAATTATGAAGCATGTTTAATGGATCCTCCAAGGTTAAGTTAGTATGACAAAGCAACTTAAGATATTTATCATAACCATGGTTGAAAGTAGTAATTCTTGGGGGAATCTACATGTTTGATACAAGGCAGATTTCTTCCTGGTTGCAAGAGGCATTATGGGAAGACTCCCCGTCCCCCCAAAATCACTTCTTAAATATTTCCAGTGCAAATATACAAGCTCTTTGCATGTTCACATGTAAACATCTCGTTTGGAGATATCAGCTGCTCTTTTTGCAGGATGCTAAGAATATTTTAATCTCCAAGGTTCTTAATAAGTCAATGAACACATTTTAAATAATAAGATACAAACAGCCTGTTTTCCAGCACCTTGCAATAGACAACAGGCAAGATCAAATTCTCAGTGTAACATAAACAACAGTATAAAATACTGAAAACTAAATTTTCATTAACATCCAGGAGCCATGATTCACAAGTGACCAATGCATTTATACTGCTCTGCAAAGCAAGTCTTTACAAGCAACCAGAGAGTACAATTTAATTTTCCCACCACATCACAATCTAAATAAAAATCACCCACCAGTCAACAGGACTGTACAAAGCTACTTTAATTATTTTAGGATGTTAATGGGTCTCTTGTTTGCTTCCAGCCATCAAGGAAACCCAGGATTACAAGACCTCTTTACTTATTCTTTCAAAAGACCTTCAACTATGCATTTGGGGGGGGGGGGGGGAAGAATCCCTAAAATTGAAAAGATACAAAAATGACCCATTTCCTCTATGTTGCCATCTGTTAAAACTGATGAATGGCATAGAAAACTGGTGCATTAAGCAGCCAGGAAGAGTATACTGTACGCAGCACTTTAGGAACAAAGGAAACAGAATGGCCTCGGTGAATGGGTGCTAGTTTCCCTATAGACAAGCATGAGGGGGGTTTCCTTTCTCTTCCCCCCCTCCCCCAATTCACAATGAAACTAAAGAGGCTAGGCGGGATGGGGAGCCCAGCATCCCAGCAAGGGTAAGCAACATTATTTGTCTTAAAAATGCAATTCTGCAAGGCTTTTGAATGGTTGCTCCAAGGTGGGGGATGGTGTTTGCAAACAACCCATCTGGGTTTTAAAAAAAGAAAAGGCCGGATAGGCTAACGGATTAAAAAAGAAATCAGCTCTGCAAGCTCAAACCTTCGGATGATTTTTATTTTATTTTATTTTGGAAGAGAAACCGCTGCTGCTTTACCAAGCTTGTTCCCAAATAAGTACCTACAGTACACGGAGACTTGCAGCCTTAAGCAGGCGAAGCTACCAGCCTGCAATTATTAACTTGGCTTTAAAAAAAATAATAATTTATTCCCCCACCACCACCACCCCGGAGAAGTATCCCGAGACTAGGAAGAATTGGCATCGTGCAAAGTTAAAAACAAAACAAAAAATCGGAAGGAAAAGGAAAGCGCTGTATCCAGGGATTCCGCTTTTCCAACCCAACTCCCCCTCTTTTTCCAGTCTTTCCACCCCCGCGGCTTTGGCTCTAGGCCACCGTTATAAACGTGGCCCATTGTCTGCAAAGTTGCCGAGAGCCGTTTAATTATGCAAGGCTTTGTTTGTTTAATTAAATTTCACCCAGCGCCTTAAACCGGAGGCTCCCTTCCCGGGCAAACCACACACACACACACACACTCCTTTTGAGTACCCTTCTAAAAATAAACTTGCTAGACACAGGGAAAGGCCACGCTGCGCCTGCGAGCTTTCTGTTGCAGGAAAGCAAGAGGGAGGAAAAGTTACCTTGCAAACCAGCTCCTCCTCGCTGTGCAGATGCACGGCCCGGAAAATGTGGTCTCCTTCCAGAGGCTCCAGCAATAAGTATTTCCCGATGCAAGAAACGCAATGCGACAAGTTCGGAGTCTCTGGCGGGCTCGGCGAGCCAAGGTTGGGGCTAAAACTCTGGCTGGATTCAGTCTGTCTTATAGACGAGAGCTCTTCGAAATCTTGAGTTTTATTCCGAGGTCTTCCATACCGCGCTATCGTGATTGGGGTTGACCTTTGTATGTTCATGGGGATGGAGAACAAACCCTCCCAAGAAATCCCCCCCAATTTCTTTTCTTTCTTTTTCTCTCACTCACTCACTCACTCACTCACTCAACACACGCACAATTCTTTGGTGTTATCAGGCCGGCCGCAAGGATGCCTTTGTGCTGCGGTGTAAAAGTAAAAGAGTGCTTCGGCTGGCAGGTTTTTCTCTGTAGGATCTACAGTCCGGTTTATCCAGCGCAAAGAAACGGGAGAATAGGAATGGCTCGTCGCTGGGAAAAGAGGGGATCGGGAGGCGGCGATCAATCGAACGGTTCTTCCCCCGCCGCGTTCGATTTCGAACGTTGCCTATTCTCTCGGCAACTCAAAACGCGGCGAAGTCCCGCGAAGTAGCAAACTGAGCAAAAGCGGCGCCTTCCCCCCCCCTCCAACGAAACGCCGCGGGGTTTAAAATCCAAACATCTGGGAAAGGCGTTTCAAAGGGCCAAGGGATCGTTTATCAGTCTCCCGATTCCCAATCGCCCGCGTCGATATCTTCACACGGGTTATCTGAACGACGGGCTTTTTCTTTCTTTCTCTCTCGCTCGCTCTTTCTTGCTTTTTCAATAGGGTTGGTTTTTTTTTTAATAACTTGCTTTCAACTGTAGAGGGCGTCTGATGCTTTTTTTCCCTCGTGGAAAGGACTATATTCAGAGAAGCAACCGAAGACAAATAAATAAATAATAATAAAAAAAAATAGCAGCGGAGTATTTAACTTCAGCCGAGGAAGCTCCGCTAAACGATGCGGGAAAGCCCGCTGCTTGATCAAGATCCGGATTGTCTTCGAATTGAAGAAGCCTCCTTTTTCGGCGGAAGAAAAAAAAAAAGCGTTTCCCAAACTAAAAGCGCCGCTTTCCTTTAACCAGGATACGAAGTGCGCAAAGCTCCAGGAGCTGCAGCGCTGAAATTGGTGGCGTGCGCGTTAGGGCTTTCTTTGATCAGACGGAAAAGTGCAATCAAGGACAAGAATAAATCGATGCTCTTTAGCTTTCCATTGGCCTGGAGACGTCCGGTCTTTCTCCGTGGTTCCCCCGGATGGTTTGAGTGCAGTTGCACATGCAAGGGGAAAAAAAAGAAAAAAAAAAGACCACAAAGGACGAGGGAAAAAAAAGAGAGAGAGGAAGGGCTGCAGGAAAAAAAAAATCACCCTCCCTACGATCTTCTTAGCCCCTTCCCCAGAGTCCTGAGATGCAGAAAAGGAGGGAGGGAGGGAGGCGATGCAGCCACTTCAATGCGAACAAATGTCTATTGCAGGCGCCGTTCTTTATTCCTAGAGGTAGGAGTGGGGAGGAAAGGGATGGCCGAGCCAATCCCTTTCAGCAAGCCATCGTCTCTTCACCATGTAGGAATAGCTACTTACGTGGCTAAGAGTCTTTCTTCGGCTCGCCGTGCCTCCCTAAGTCCGGGTCAGAAGCGGCGGCTGCAAGAGCAGCAGCGGTTCCGACGCTACACGGACACCGCTCACAGGCTGACTGCCCGCTCCTCACCGCGGCACAGCGCTCTGGCTGCCAGCAGAAACGCCCGCCCCGACCCGAGCGCCTTTCCCATTGAGCCAAGGAAACGTCAATCAGGCGAGCAGCCCGCCAACCCCCTCGAAGTCTCCTCCCTCTCCTCCTCTTCCTCCTCCTCGTCTTTCTTCTTTCCACTCATTCAATGAGCCGGTTTCAGGGTAAACAAGGTGAAATATCCTTCCGCTGAGCAGGCTGTGAAATACGAGCTTTGTGAGCGGTTTCTAGCGGCTACTGTTGCTACTACTGCTGCTACTACGGCGTTTCATTGACCTCTGCGCGTTTCCGTTTGGGCCGAGTTCTTTCTGCTGTGTGTGTGGTTGTGTGTGCGCTTTCCCCGGAGAGATGGGAGGAGTTTTCTGTCCATTTATTATCCAAGTGCATTTGGGCCTTTTTATGAATTAAATGACTCGCTTTAACGGATGGTGTAAACACAGCGGGCTCTTGCACCGAAAAGCATTCTCCTTATATTTACCTTGTGTAACAAAAATGGATCGTTTGCTCATCTGCAATATAAAAAGATCATCTTAAGGAGAGGAAGAAAAAAACACCACACCAAGGCACAGTATTTAGATAGATTGCATAATGCTAAAATAAATATTTTTTTTAAAAAAAAATTCCTATGTTTTTTTTGTTGGCTGATAGGAGAAAATGCAGTTTGGTTATGTTTTTAACTCTCTGGAAAGCCCAGGAAGGCCAGCGTAACTCCCACCCAAATGGCTAATATCTTAAAATAATACCGTGGTGGCAGGAGGCTGCACTTTCCCAGGCAACTTAAATTTGGATGATACATTCTGTTAATGGTCAGGATTTGATTACGCATAGCTCGATTAAATCACACGTGGATTAAGAACATACTGCACTAAGTCTTATCAGAGATGGTTTATCAACCCCAATCAAACTTAACATTAATGGTTGTAAAGGTGTAAACTCATCTTTTGGCTTAGTCTGGGATAATTGATGATGTTTATCTGATGGAGCAACCCCTTTCTGTTTGCTCAAATGAGAGATACATCCCATTTATCCAATCTTCCTTTGATCTGACTGACCCAACCTCTGTCAACAGCAGTCCACCTGCAGGTGGTTTCCTTTGCTCTTTTGGCCAATCTGCATTTGATAGTCCAGAGCCTAGCACTTTTGCGGGTGAAATATGCGAGGCATAACATAGTAAGGAAACACTATGAAATACTACATCACCACATTATTCTGGAGCAATCCAAATGGCTAAATTCCCACACTGCACTGTAATAGATGTTGTTTGAATTTGAATCCTAATAACATATATGGCTTAATCAACAAACTATGGTTAACACATGAGAATCCAACCAGTGTTACTCTACGCAGAATATAGAGGCTAGGGGCTTCACCTCAGAAGATGGAAAATATTTAATATTTTTTATGGAGTAACTACATTGATTATATTTAATTGTAATTAAATAAAAAGGAAATGAAATTAGAGTATCTGCTGACCTGATTTATTACCTACAGTACTTAATTACTGTATTAGAGGACACAACTCTCTCAAATCAAATGTGGCCCTTGAACCTGAACAAAGTTGAAAACTAAGTTATAGTGCAGTTGAAAAACTGGCTTTCTTCTATGAATTTGTACTGTCAGTTGATTTGGACTGTCAGCAAAAAAACCCAAAGTTTTCTTGAATCAATAATGTATAAATACATTTTTGTTGCCACCTAGCCACCCTTGGTTGATCTCAAGAAACTTAGTAGGACTAGATCTTTTAGTACAGGTCTGTCAAACTCCCGGCTCGTGGGCCGATGCGTCACATACTGTCCACACCCACGCTCGGTTTAGCGAAGGGGGGGGAAGTCTCAATACATCACATGGTGCCACCAAGATGACATGAATTTGACACTCCTATTTTAGTACTTGGATGGGAGATCACTAGAAAATCCCTGGCTATTGATTAGACTGAGAAATTGGAGAAAAAAAATATTCTGGAAAAAGACAACAGAAAACCAAGAGTGGGTTGGGAGGAACCTACTGCAGCTATGTGGGAAACTCAACTTAGAAGATTCTTGACTTGTATCATGGTTGTTTTCTGGGACGATAAATTAAAGAATTTGACACAGAGAAGTACTGCAGAAAAAAGCATTTTTATCTGACACATTGTAATGGGGTCGCTCACTTCTCTACACAGGCCAGTGGTGGGTTGCTACCGGTTTGCCCTGGTTCCAGCGAACCAGTAGCGACGGCGGTGGGAGGCTCCGCCCACATGCCCAGATGTCATCAAAATCGCTCTTCGCATGTGCGGAACCTTATGTGCATGTGCAGAAGCGCCGTGCACTGGCAAAGCGAGCGCCCACACGCTACCGATAGTAAACCGGTAGCGCCAGGATTTCAAACCCACTACTGACACAGGCCCCATAGTTTTAATAGCACTTTAATAATGTGACTGATGGAAATGAATGCAGTGGTCCTTATTTTCCTGCCCTTTTTAGCTTGCTACTTTTTTTCTTTTGTATCAGGCCAGCAAGGCAAATAAACAGTGCTGAGCCCAAAAGTATGCTAAAGGGAAAACAATGACTATCAAAGAAAAAAAAACTTCATAAAAGAATGTATCATTTGAAGAAAGAAAAAAAAACTACTATTATCTCCTGATGAGAAAATGTACCCAGGATACCAATATAAATCAAAACTAGATGGGTGGCAAAATGAATTTTTGATTAGCTTTAGCAAAGTGTGAAAGCAATTTTCTTCAAGTAGAAAGCATAGCTCGGAATCCCTTTGAAAAACTTGGAAAAGCCACACAGTAGATTGAGATGGTTTCATGGTGACAAGGTTCAAAGAGCTTTTAACAAATGCTGAAATGTGTGTAACTTCAGCAATCCTCGTCAAGGTTCTTGGAAAACAGATGTTCATGCAAAAATTTTTACTTTGTGCCTTTTTAAAATTCATCAGCAGGTAAGAGCCTGCCTGAAGACACAACTAAAGACATGAGCACTAGCCTAAAATATTGTGAAAGAGGCGATGAGAGGCGGATCCAATCATCTAAAAAGCCCAACTACTGCAAAGTTAGAGCCTCACTGAGCTAGATAACTTGCTCTGGGGGGTGGGGGGACAGAAAAAGAGGAACAAGGAATCCAAAGAAGGTTCTAAAAAGTCAAGATGGGGAGCTGCAGCCTCCTGACCAAAGCCTCGCCCCTTTTTTTACATATGTCAGTCTCCTGGCCATCTGCCAGAGAACTAAGGTTGCCATGCTGTAGCGGTTTTAGGAAGTCATCAGTCTATGATTTAGGGACAAGACTTGGGGAAAAGAAATTCACCCAGCTGGCATGCATAGTTGGTTGCTTTACAAATTGTGAAAGGCTTATCCTTTCTCCTTTGTTTTCATTTCTGATGTGCTTCCTACACCTGGAAAATGACAAGAGAAGAAATGCGCAGGAAGACTGGTTTCCTTAAAAAAAAATGGATATAAATGTGAGCTAATCAAGATACAAACAAGATAGGGCAAGTAGAATAAAAAGAACTCTGTAATGCATTCTAAATGCCTGAAAGCATTCAGAGAATACCCATCTGTACCTCCAGGGAGTTATTATTATTTTTTTATCAGCTTTGTTAATGTGAGGTACCAAACCAGAAGGAAGTTGCCTTTTTTCATCCAGAGTCTGAATTAAAAATTATTGACTTTGACTGCTACATTGGTGACTTCTGACACCGATGATGAGAAGCTGTAATTAAACCTTTCTGCTCTTTGTTGGTGAGAAGGGGTGTTGAAGGGTAACTTTCAAGCAAAGTAAAAGCTTTATGTCCCCATTTCAAATTTTACAACTTGCAAAAAATGAGCTGAAGTTTGATTTGCTTCTGGATGTTCCAGCTTGGGAGTTTGGCTCCCATGCCATGCCATAAACCTGACCTTAGCCATACATTGTGGCTTACAAACCACAATTCTGGGGTTTACCTAACTTGCTAAGCCAGAACCAAGCCAGTACATTGTCACTCAATACAGGGAGCTTACTCATTGTTTGCTTTCTGCACACATGAAAAGGGAGGGAAAGATAGAATTGGTACCAAAATGAGAGGTAGAAAGAGAGCACGGAAGCATCAGGGTCTCTTAATATTTTAAAGCAAAAGCAAAACTTCCTAGCTTTCTCACCTAGTTTATGGGAAACAAATTAGGAAAAAGCCACAGACTGTTCCTCAAAGCCAAAAATCTCTACCGTCATTTTTCTAGGAAGAAAAACATTGCTATTTCAATAAAAGTGCAAAGCAGCAGCAGAGATACTTACTAGTCCAGCATTTTGGAAATTGGTTCCTTTGGTGTAGAGTATGTTACAGGAATCAGTTAGGAAAAGGAAAGCATGTTTCTGTCAGTGATCAATGAATCTCTTTTTGGCAAACTTGGTTTAACTTGGAATGGTAAATTTCTTACTGCCAAGTTAAATGTATTCCTATAGCAGTATTGGATGTACCTGTTTTTCCTACAAGATTTGGACCTCACATTTTGTCTATGGAGACTCTCGGTCATCCAGTCACAGTTGTCCCAAAGGTGCTTTTCCAACAGGGCAGCTGGATTTTCTTGGGTTTTTTTTTCTTTGAAAATGTTTCACTTCTCATTCATGAAGCTTCTTCAGTTCCTGAAGAAGTGAAGAAGCTGCATGGATGAGAAGTGAAATATTGTCAAAGAAACAAAAACAAGATCAAAGATTTCCATCTATGTTGTAGTGAGACCATAATGTCTAATGTGTGACACAGTGGCTGGAGAATAGGACTAGGCCTGGGGAGATTCCTGTTTTTTGCCAGTGATGTATGGGGGGGAACCTTTAGACACCATCCCATAGGGAATAGACTTATTAGGTTTGGGCTGATGGTTACATGGGGCTCCAGCTGCTAAAATATCCACCTCTATCATGGCTAAAGTAAGACTAAGCCATGGACACAGCTTGTCCTGTGAAGCTCTTGCTTCTCATAATAATAGCATTTTCCATTTAGATATTAAATACTGTTCCACATATCAAACAATGCACATTAACTATTCAATGTGAACTTGGCAAAATATTTACATGCATTTCAATAAAGTAGTTGGGCATACAGATTCCCCTTTTAGTTAAATTTGATTCTTGGAGACTTCACCGATATGTCCATGTTGTTTTCTCTACCAGAGCAAAAAATGACCTCAGGAGTCCTATGTGGCTGGGGGATGAACAGTTTTAGATAAAACCCTACCCTGGGTGAGAACTTTTGAATTACGATCACCCGACTTAGCATGTGAGCTAGGAGTATGGCGAGCGACTGTGCTCTTTTGATTTCCTCAAGAGTTGCCTAGTCATAATTTGCCATTATGATTGTTTACATACATTCTGGGATGATAGATACATCACGGAGGGAGATGCACGTTAAAGCATCAGAATATCTTTCATAAGTGCAAAGCTTTACATTTTGTTTTCAGTGTAGGGGAAGAGAAAAAGTGGTTTTGTAATTAATGTGCTGCTGCCAGAATGATGCAACTGTTACTTAAAAAAAAAAAAAACAAGCAACACCCAATATGAATAGCAAACTCTGCACTCTACAGTTTGCCAAACTATGACACTGGCTGATATCCAAAATAAGTACACTTCAGAACTGCAAAGACTCCAAGTGTGGTTTGCTGCCAGCCCAAAGATTTTAACTTTAGGAGCTGACAGCAACAGTGACCCAGCAGAATATGATGTGGATTAAAATAGCCACAGGATTACGGGTTGCACTAATGGAACAGCAGAAAAGAAATGGATGCAAGCTGTGCAGCCATGTAATGAACTGCACTGGAGACGTGACATCTGTTTGGTACAGATGTATACAATTCAAATGGTTCATTGTTCTGAAGAATTAATTAATGAAATTAACTGCTCTCCAGAAACAGTGTAAATCAACTCAAGCCTAACTTGAGTTGGTTTGCGCTGGGTCTGCAGTTCCTACAATATCCAGCCAGCATAAATGTTTCATGGTACTATTTAAGAATTCTGGAACCTGCAACCCTAATACATTCTGAGGATCCTTGAACGGGAGGAAAGCCCTAAATCAGTGTTTCTCAACCTGGGCAACTTTGAGATCTGCAGACTTTGATTCCTAGAATTCCTAACAAGGGCTGCACCGGCTGGGGAATTCTGGAAATAAAGTTCACACCTCTTGAAGGTGCTCAGATTAGGAAACACTGTCATAATTTTTTTATTTTTATTTTTATTCTTATTTATATGCCGCCCTTCTCCGGAGACTCAGGGCGGCTTACAATGCGTTAAGCAATAGCCTTCATACTTTTGTATATTTTATACAAAGTCAGCTTATTGCTAAATTCTAGTGCAATTTACAAGCCCATCATCAAAACTATACTTTAAAAAAAAAGTTTGAATGATGATATGATTGAGGGGGTTGGGTGTTTCCCAGAAGTTCTTTTCAATTACTCTATTACTCCCTGAATCCTTGACAATTAATCATGCTGACTGCAGAAGTTCTTGCTGACCCATCAGGAAGCCTTCTAGCTCTGAGATTCTTGAGCTTTCAAATTAACTCGCCATGAAGAAAAGCTGTTTAATATCTGACAAAAGACCAATAGGAATTCATTATAGTATCACAATTATCACTGACCAGTCCCTGATTGGCAAGGGGAAAAAAGGAGGAAGTCTAGTCTGTTTGCAAGAAAGATACAAAAAGGCAAGATATAATGGGACCCCAAACTCTGAGAATCCTGGGATGCTGAAAACTCTCCTAGAAGTGCAATGGGAGACAGAATTTGTTGGTGTAGAAAAGCATACAGTAACCACCATGAAAGAGGAAATTAAAAAAAAGAGCAGTGGAATCTGTAAAACGAGATCCTCAGTAGCTTTCCAAGATGCCCACTGAAAGAACCATTTGAAAGGCCTGTTGGAGAGAAAGCAAAGAGAAAACCAAATCAAGTGATTCTGAAGAGGTCATTCCATCATTATAATCACCATAATTAAAAAGTTTATTTGTTCCCATCCAATTCCTGCCAATCTGTATGAAGCACTTCATTGACAAAACCTTAGGATGAAGTGTCTTAAAATGTCTTAAACAGTATAGAACCGGAGTTTTAAATGCAGTGTCTAGAAGCAAAAAAGAAGTGAAATTACCACAGAGTGGCATCACACAATCTGTCTTTCCAGCTTTGACTATCAGTGTTATCACCACACCCTGGGCTCAAATTCCAGGTTTTCTATGATGTAATATCTAGGGAAGGCAAGTTTCTTGGAGGATTCACTGACAGAAAAGCACCTTGGTTCCTATGTTATGCAACAAAATTATCTCAAGCCTTAGTACTTTGCTTGACAGGCCTCATGCATCAGGGCAAGATATAATTATTAAGATATGATCAAGGAGAGAAGGAACCTAGAACTAAGGAAAAATTTCCTGACAGTTAGAACAATTAATCAGTGGGACAACTTGCCTCCAGAAGTTGTGAATGCTCCAACAGTGGAAGTTTTTAAGAAGATATTGGATAACCATTTGTCTGAAGTGGTGTAGGGTTTCCTGTCTAAGCAGGGGGTTGGACTAGAAGACCTCCAAGGTCCCTTCCAACTCTGTTATTCTGTTTTCTGATTTGCTTATTCTGAATGGACTAAATAAACAAAAGGATATAGACATAAGTCATAGCTTGGTGGGTAAGGTTTGACTATGAAATGTAGTCCAGATTTACAAGAGGGAGGAAGGGCCTTCTAGAGGTGCAAATGACAGTGAAGTTTAGACAGTTTGTGTGAGAGAAAATGTGTAAAAGACAGCTCCCCCCCCAGGAGTTCTTAGAGTATGTGCTTAATGGTGCAAGTAGTTCGCTTTAGTTTGGCAAGATTTCTGTCTACAGGTAAGGAACGATAAAGGACACTGCTTAGAAAAACCTCAGCATGTCTGTCTTGTTTTCCTGGAGCCTGACAACTGAGCAGATAATCCATAATTCAACAAACAATTGTTTAGCAGGATGTAGAAATTCATTATTTTGTTAAAAAAGTTTCTTGAATTAAAAAAAAAACCCACCACAGATTAAAAAACAAACAGGCAAGAAGAAAAAGAATTGAAAAGAAAGAAAATGTTGGATTAAAAAACAAGATAAAGTGCAAAAAGAAAAAGTAAAGAAAAAGTAAACAAAGAAAAAGAATGATTTCCTAATTTATTTGGTATAAATATAGATTTAAAAAAACACATCAAAGTCTTAATCCCATATAGTTCTAATCATCAACTCCCAATATCAAAATTTATTTGTGTCTCACTAAAAGTTCAAAATTGGTTTCCAAGTAGAGATAAAAAAATAGTCAAAATCTTTTCTTTAACCAAAACTCTCTTTGCAACTCCATCAACCTACATTCTTCCAATGTAGGTATTTGTAAGTCCTTCCATTTTGTGGACATAGAAATCTCACTGCTTCTATTATATTTATAAATATAAAGTCTCACTTCTTCTATATATAAAAACAAAATTCCATAGGATCTTTCTGTTTGGTTATCCATTAACCTCACGCAAAAAACATCTGGTTTCAATTGTATTTTTACCTTTAAAATCTTCTGAATCAAGATACAAATTTGATCCCAATATTTTCTACTTTCTTACATATCTACCAAGGATGAAAGAATGGATGCTTAGGGAATCCAGTCTTGTATTTACCATGGTAAAATAAAGAACCAATGGCATTTCCTCTATTCCAGCAGGGTAATACTGTGATGATAGGATAGAATCTGAATACATTCCTATAAAATTGCCTTTTCCAGAAAGCATCCTTTGCCAACAACAGTAAAATACAACTTCAGCTCATCTTAGAGACTTCAGACAGATAGAAGGATAGTCTACTACAGCCAATGCATTAGTGAGAATTATGACATCTTAAAGGCCAATGTATTGATTATGCATATTTTTGGTGGACTGTAGCCATTACATCAGCTGCACTGATGACCAATCTACTAAAACTGACACCATAATACATTTGTTTCTTTTTAAGGTGTTGCAGGAGCCTTTGGTAATTGGGGCGCTTGGTTTTTATATCACTAGCAATGTGGAAGCTATTTTATCCTTGCCTAAAGTCCTGGATGTTCTAGAGGTTATAAGAAGGATAGGAAATTTATCTCATTTGCTTTTCCTGGACTCTTGATACCCAACAAGAAGATGAATGCCATGTCCCTCTCAATATTATTAGAGGATTCTACCTCTACAAGTTGGAATTATATATACATACTTATGGCCACTATTTATAGCCTTATTTACCACAATTTTTATGGTGCAGAATAAGAACCTGAATTTTTATAGATACCACTGTTATACATCCTTGTGATATATCCACAGAAAAAGCTTGTGCTACACCATATGCTAAAGCCATACTATGATATAGTTGAGCATAGTGCGTGAATTCAGTGTTTCAATAATAGAATTAGAGATGTCCAGTAGCTGTATTTTAGATTGCCATGTTTTAGCCAAATTTTGCTAATCTGGAGCCTTCTAAATATCTTCATAATTTCTAAAACATCTCTGGAGAGCAGAATTAGGGGTTCCTGTTTTGCTTAGAAAACAGCAAGCATTTTTAAGCTACCAAAGGCATCAATGGATCTTAGATTGCATTTTATTCAACAAAAATAATATTTTAGATTCACTGAACTGTATTGTGCTTAGATAGAAAAAGCTTAACTAAATCATTATGTGGTTGCTGTGAGATTGATTGAATTAATTAAAACATACATTTGTAAAGTGTCTTATAATTATTCCTTGTTGGGAGAAAGTTATTACATGTATTAATTCAACTTTGAGACAAGATTTAATATTCTTAGATGCTAGATGCTTATACACTTTTGAACTACATTCCTATTCGGTAGCAATTGACATCTGGACAAAGATAGAAGATCCGTCATTGCCTACTGAGAGCTAAAAAACTTACCCTTCAGCACTGGGAAAGTAAAAACATAATGGCCCCAAATGTCTATGGAGATTCGCAGTCATCCAGGTCATGGTTATCCCAAAGGTGCTTTTCCCCCCTCCCACCATCCAGTCAGAGCTGAAGAAGCTTCTTGGATGAGAAGCGAAACATCTTCAAAGAAAAACCAGAAAGTCCAGAAAGTCTTGAAAAAAGCACCTTTGGGATAATGGCCCCAACTTACTCAATATAACTCTATGGAATGGGGTTTTCCCTGATATGGCCCCCAATTTAATGGGCTGTGAGAATAATCTAAGGGAGAGCCACAGGCTAGGCAATGGTCAGAGAAAAGAATTCTCATCCACAGAATGAATGAGAGTGGAGAAAATGTCTCAGAAAGTGAAGACAATGGAGGGGAGATATGCTTTCAGACTTGCAAGATTCGGTTACTGTAAACTTTCAATAAAGTTATGTTAGTAGACTCTATTCTGACAAGATATTGCTTGACGCATCCCATTGCTGAGTTTTCAAGGCAATGACCATCACTTTGAATTGAGCCAGAAAGCCTACTGGTAATGAGTATAGCAATTTTGAAAATTAGTATTAGTCTATACTGGGTGGGACTGCTCCATCAGTTGCCTTATTTGACACTAGCTGCAGCTTCTGAGCCCCATGCAGAGCATGCTACAATAGTCCAGCTGAATGGTGATGTCAATGTAAAGATTTGCTGGAAGTTAACATGGTTCCTAAACTCTGATTTTTCTTTCTGGTTTTGGCTTATAGCTTCCACAGCTGATGGATTGCCAAAAAGGAAGCTAAAAACCAGGAACTGTGTGTGTATTTGTGTGTGAGAGGGTGTTTAAAAATTGACATTTTAGAAATCAACCATGGACGTCATTAATAATGGCATTTATGCAATCAATTAGATATAAATATAAAGAAACAAACACTGGTGGAAGGAGGCTATTTTGCTTGAACAGTTTTGCCACCACCTACTTCCCAGCTGGTATTTTATGTAATGAAAGGGTTTCCAGTATAAACCAAAGAAAGAAAGAAAGAAAGAAAGAAAGAAAGAAAGAAAGAAAGAAAGAAAGAAAGAAAGAAAGAAAGAAAGAAAGAAAGAAAGA
>WNWU01000017.1:17736520-17814924 GCA_012654045.1 Ptyas mucosa | reverse complement strand
AGAAAGAAAGAAAGAAAGAAAGAAAGAAAGAAAGAAAGAAAGAAAGATTTCAATGGGAAGGAGCATGATTTCTAACATGTTTTGCTATAAAGGATGTCCATTGAAAGACCTGTCAGAAGTTGTCAATGTTTCTAAGGTTTCTTGGTATTTCCAAGAAATAACAGAGGATATGTAGACTGACCATATGTAAGAAAGAACAGACTGGGTTTTTTTGTTGTTTTTTTAAAATTTTATTTATATGCCGCCCTTCTCCGGAGACTCAGGGTGGCTTACAATGCGTTAAGCAATAGCCTTCATACTTTTGTATATTTTATACAAAGTCAGCTTATTGCCCCCACAAACCGGGTCCTCATTTTACCCACCTTAGAAAGGATGGAAGGCTGAGTCGACCTTGAGCCTGGTGAGAATTGAACTCGCAGTAATTGCAGGCAGCTGGATGTTAAATGCTGCCTTAGTAGGAGGCATTAGCCTCCTTCACCACTCAGGCTCCATGGTGAGTTTTCCCTAATTTTCTATAAAGCACTGTCATTCAGAGTTTTAAAATTCCACATTCTACCAGGTCTTCAAAAACAGAGAACCCCCTTCCATTATTGTATTCGTGTGCATGGACTGACCCGGAGATCCTTGACTTGCTGAAAGAAACTAATTCTGCTGTAAAATATGTATGACTCTCATTCACATTCATGGCGAATGTCTCATGTTAGGTCGCACATGCGTTGTTTAACCAGGCCTGACTTAAAGGACAAAAGAAAAGGGGACGATCAAAATGAACTACTGTATAGATGAGCTACAAATGATAGCTAGATTCACAAGTGGTTTTACATATACTAAGTTAAGACTAGTCAACGTGGCAACTATTAACACTTCTCTTGATGCCCCCAATTTTCAATGAACTCTTACCCCTCCACACTGCACGTGTGTATTATAACAGTAGATTGTAGGGGTAGTATTGACTTACCTTCGCTACCAGTTTGCAAATGTGAACACAAGTGCGTGCCTCCTCCACACATGTGCACAGCCTTCTGCACATGCACAGAGGGTCAAAAACGGGATGTGATGACATCTGGGTGGATGGATGGAGCCTCCCGTCACCGCCGCTACCGGATCATGCAATCCGGATAGAACCGGCTGAATTTCACCACTGCAGTAGATACAATATGCGTAATATACAACCTTTTTAAAAGTAGGAGTGACGCATTGCAGAGCCCTCTGCCAGCTTCCAACAACTTTATTTCTAAGAAGTCCTCCGGAATCCATATATATCTTTATTTTTATTCTAGGAAAATAAAAATAATGGGTAGCGACAGCCTGGTGCTTACTTTGCTTTGTATTTGCCCCCACCAGCTAAGGAGGGGGAAAAAAAAAGACAAATGTAAGCTAAGATGGAAAAGAACATCTGGAGAACAAAAAAGGGGATATGGTAGCAACTTCGCCACTTTCTTTATCAGTTTGTCTCCCATAAAAGACACGATCATTCCATGTAGCAGCCATTTATCAAAGTGATCATAATATGCTTTTAAAATTCAAAATGCTGTTCATTTGTGCCTTCCAAATTCCTCCAGTAAGTTCAGCCTATCATAAATGGAATTACATATAAGTTGACAGCCATAATAATTAATTTTATAAAAAACCCTTAAATCCAACCACGTACTTTCTGCTTAGTGAAGATCAAACTCTTTTATTTCCTAAACACAAAAGAAGGCTGCTAAATATAAAATAAGCCCATTTGTGTTCTACTAGAGACAAAGGATTAGCTCCCAGAAAGTCTGCATGCTAGAATGAGATGCTGACAGAATTTGATACAACTCCCGGCAAACCCATCACACAGAAGACATCTGCTAAGATTATGGCATGTTCTGGAATTTCTAAGGATGAGAACATACAGAGAAACAAAATAATTATTATTTTGACTTTCATCTTCATCTTTTGTTTACAAAAGGAAATCCAGATGCCTTTAGGCGGTAGCTGCATCCTGTGATAAAAGAATGACCATCAACTCATTGCTCATCATTCCATTATCCATGAGAGAGAAAAATAAAAAAGACATTCAGAAAGTAACAAACATGGTAACTATGAAACAGGAAACATTCTCATACTGTTTCCCATGAGAAATTCTGCTCCCAAGTTGCGTTGTCATTCTTTGATATGCAAAGGGATTTCTCAATATACTTCCTGCAAATTCTCTACTGAGTATCTGACACACGCAGCCAAATTGTCATGGCTGAAGAAAAATCAATGTGCTATCGTGTCTTCTACACTCATGAAGCTCCAACTTGTAAAGACAACAGAAATGGTCACATCATTGTACGATCAGGAGACAATGGTAGTTTTACCCAAGCAGTATCAATTATGGGATGAGAATTGATAGCACTGGAGAAGAGAGCTTGTGAATATTCCTACACCCAAGGAAGCTGCAACAACCTACACTTGGAGCTAGATACTGCTTCTCCATTGTATTATTTCTCCATTGCTGGCTAGGCCATAGGAATAAAGAAAACAGGTCCCATTTCATTGAAACAATGGCACTGATTTGAAAAACAACTGCATTGGTTTGAGACAACCAATCAGACCAAATCTCCCAAATGGATTTATTCCAATTCAGACTCATTGGAACATGAAACCACATGTGTATCTCACAAAGGGTACCTGAATTGATCCAATTTGATCTGGAAATGAATCAAATGAATCCAGCCATTTGTCAAATTGATTCAATATTTTGTGAGTTCATGCAGAGTAGAGCTAACAGATCTGAGCTGAACAAATCTAGGCAACCACTGGATGGGCATCAAAGAGTTAGATATTTCTGCATCTCTTCGAGCAGAAGTTATCCAGCCCTGGTATTTCTTCGTTATAAAAACCCATTGGGAATCCTGACCTAGTGATAGAAAAACAGCTGCATTTGAATGTGGGTTTCTCCCCAATTTCTTACAGAGTCCCATAAAGTTATTGCGGAGCTCCAGTGTTCCCCTTGAAAACCCCAATGTAGAGATTGTCTGGATTTTTAAATTCTAGAGTCTGTAGCCTTAATACTGAGTATTTGCACCGGCCGGTTGGGTGATCCTTTCAACACAACTGAATCTCCATCCAGATATCTCCAGAAACCAATAAACAGGGTCTAAAGGCCATAGGATTTTCCATGATGATTTGTACTGAATCAAGACAAACCTCTTAGATTGTGTGCAATGGACCATGGCTAATGACAGACCAAATTTCCTGGTGACAATTTGTCTCCATCTATTATAGCCAGACATCCTGGAAAATGTTATATTAATTTTACAATCAATATCAATCTTCTCATTGGCAGGTACAACATGGTAGGCTGGTACATTTGGATTTATTTGGCTGGCATAGGGCCTATGCCTGAAAATCATATTCAATACAATTTTAAGTAAGAGTTTAGCCCAGACTAAACTGTGTTTTAAAAAGACCATAGCTTTTAGAATAGACTATGGCTGTATGTATTGACTACTAATACTGGTTTTAGATCTCATGAAGCCTTGGACCCAGGGGAAGCAATGGGAGGATAGACATCCCAAGGACGTCCCCATGCACCCAGAATTTCCTAAGAAAAGAAATAATCCCTTTTACTCACAATTTGGAATTCTGGGAATGTTGAACCCCAATCATCTGCAAGCCATCGCAGTGGGCGAGCTGCTGTCCCAACTTAAATGAATCCCATTCATCATAATTAATTAAAAAAACACATAAGAATTTCATATGGCAATAGCTTCATAAAAATTGCATTAACAGAACAAAACCTAGAATTTTTTTTCCCAAACAAAAATGAGTAGAATGGTAGAAATGAATAGAAAAATCCACACTTAAATGTTTGGATTTAAATCCCTCTGCATTCAACTATGGTTCTAGTGCTGAACTTCAGAACTGCCGCTTCCTTTCTTTTCCAATCCCCTGATTGTGTTCAGAAGCTTCTTGGCAGGTACCAGATGGTAAAACTGGGACATTTGACTCTATTTAGTTGGATGGAGTCTATGCCTGAAAATTATCTTCAGTGCATTTTGGGATCAGAGTTTACCAAAAACATACAACCCTCCTTAATTGGGCAGAAACCACTTGAAATGTAAAACACCATGAATGCAGATGAAAATAAAATACAGGAATCTATCCAAACTGTTATTGATTTCAATAGAGCAAGCATGGTGGAAAAGGAGGACCTTTTAGGAGCAAAGTCCACATGTGGATTAGCCAAGAAATTAAAAAACGCTTGCTCCTGGGGAGGAAAGCTATGGCAAATCTAGACAGCATTCTAAAAAGCAGAGGCATCACCCGGCCAACAAAAGTGCGTATAGTCAAGGCTATGGTTTTCCCAGTTGCAATGTATGGCTGGAAAGTTGGACCATAAGAAAGGCTGAGCACCAAAGAATTGAGACCTTTGAACTATGGTGCTGGAGAAGACTCCTGCGAGTCCCTTGGACTGCAAGGCGATCAAACCAGTCAGTCCTAGAGGAGATCAATCCTGACTGCTCTTTAGAAGGCCAGATCCTGAAGATGAAACTCAAATACTTTGGCCACCTAATGAGAAGGAAGGACTCACTGGAGAAGAGCCTAATGCTAGGAAAGATTGAGGCCAAAAGAAGAATGGGATGACAGAGAATGAGGTGGCTGGATGGAGTCACTGAAGCAGTAGGCGTGAGCTTGAATGGACTCCGGGGATGGTAGAGGACAGGAAGGCTGGAGGAACGTTTTCCATGGGGGGGTCGGATACGTCTTCGCAACTAACAACAATAACCACATGTGGAAATATCTGACAAAAAGTATCATCTTTTTCTTTTTTTAATCAAACAAAGTTTTTAGGCTGCATTTTTAGGCTTGAATCAGCAACTTTCTGAGGGCCATAAGCAGACTTAGCACTGTGAGAGTGAGTGAGAGGAAAGTGGGTGGAATGTATCACACCTGGCTGAGGTCAGGATTTCCTGTTTATGTTCTGATGGAGTTGGGGAGGGGGATCCCTCTTTGTTACCAACAAGAGGCACACTTTTCATGTGTTTCCTGCCCCAAATAGCAGGAAACCACACCAACAGCTTTCAGCAATCAGTGTTGGAGGGACTGAAAAGTAATCAAGAGACATATACTCTCCCCATGCTAGATGTAGATACATGATAGGAATAACCTGCTTGTTGGGCTTGTATAGGATTGCACTGTTAATCACTCAAGATATATTTGGTTCCCATTATTGGTATCCTCTGGCGACAAGGCCTTGTTAAGGCCCTTGCTCAAGTCCATCTGCGACAAAAACCACAACGTGTTCTTTGAACCATAAACAAAAGTACCTGAGGCTCCGTTTCTGCCCTTTCTGTTTTTTCTTAAATTTCTGTTCATGCAAGGCTATAAATAACAACATAAAGAGCCCAGCCTTCTGTGGAATAAGAAAGTCAAAACAAAAGGCCTTCTTTCTTGGCTTGCAATTTTAGCACCTGTTTTTTCTTTCTCCGCAGCTGAACATACTTGAAAACTCTCTTTCTCCACCTACTACTTTCCTGATGAGACCATCACTTTTAGAGTTTTTCACCAGCAAGGCTGATGAACAGATGGGAGATGTAGTCCCAGTTTAAATGGGATAGGTTCAGGGGTGCTCTTCAGCAGGTTCTGACAGGTTCTGGAAAACCGGTAGCGGCAATTTTGAGTAGTTTGGAGAACCCGCAAATACCACCTCTGGCTGGCCCCAGAGTGGGGTGGGAATGGGGATTTTGCAGTATCCTTCCTCTGCCATGCCTAGCAAGCCACACCCACCAAGCCACACCATGCCCACCAAGCCACGCCCACAGAACCAGTAGTAAAAAAAAAATTGAATTCCACCATTGGATAGGTTGCTTTTAAAGAATCTACAACTCTAATTATAAGTTCTGTTTATGTTGTGGCAGTGGTGGGATTCAAGTAATTTAACAACTGGTTCTCTGCCCTAAGATTTCTTCCAACCACCAGTTTGCCAAACTGCTCAGAAAGTTAACGAACTGGCTGAATCCCACCACTGTGTTGTGGTAACAATCACCTCTCAGTTCAGTTCATCCCCTTAGTAGATCTTGAAAGATCACATTCCAAGTTGGATTCTGAGGCAGGAGAATATGAAAATGATCTTCCTATGCTTTAGCAATCATGCAAACAAGAATGGGATTGTTGGCTTTGGTGCATAGAATCCACTAAACCATCAGTGGGAGTTAACCGCTTAATGGCAGATCCAGCTGAGCTAATCTGGAACTGCAACATGAATTGCATGGCTTATTTCCTCTGGCAGATGTTCTTGTTTTTTAAGCCACATTGGAGAAGTTACCCTCTTCTAGGTTCCCTCCATAGAAGTCCTGGTGGAGAAAAGAAAATTAGCGATACATCTTGTAAATCATGACTATATATAAATAAATGCTGTATACAAAGGTGGGAGTACTTTCCTTGTGATATGCATTTCTTTTTCAGCCAGCTGTTACCTTAATAGGCATATTTGATTTTTTATATTTTTTTTGCCATCTTTCTTCTTCCTTATTTTCGCCCCTTAATTAGTCTTAAATGACCAGACCAGTGTCGGAAGCTGTTTGGTTTATAAAGAAAAGGGCTGTCCAAAAATCTGGCCTCAGAAAGATTGGACCGGGATTATACAGGTAGTCCTTGTCTTACAACAGTTCATTTAGTGACTGTTTGAAGTTACAATGGCACTAAAAAAAGTGACTTATGACCGTTTTTCACACGGCCGTTACTGTTAAGGAATATGCTCAGAGTAATCCTTGAGTAGCAAGGTTGTGCACATAAGAAATAGCTGAGAATGATTGTAAATAAGCATTGTCAATACACAGACACATTGAGTTGTGATATTCTTTTACTTTTAGGAAAAAGTAAAGCAAAGTCCAATAAACAATCCAGGTCATACACAGATAAAGATAGTTAAATTGTCAATCCAGGGATATTCCAAGAACAAAGTCTTCTTACCAATTGTTGTAGTCATATGCAATAAAACAGTTCTTTTTGGAGTTGCAAACAGGAACAAGTACAGCAGTAAAACAATCAGTAAAACAGTCGAAACAACAAGTAGCAATGATCAAGCAGTGATCATGCAGAGAGAACAGGCAGAGAGGAGCAGAGGTAGCAATAATAATGTAATAAGAAAAAACAAGCCATGATTCAAGCTTCCTCTTAAGTATGTTGGCTACAGAGCTAGCTAATCAGAATACAGTATGATGCAGTACAGCATTACAGTCTTAAAGCTATACATTACATTTTGACTGCAAACATGCATTGATGGTTTATATATATATTGCCAACCCAACCAGTTAGGCAATAGCCATTCCCTAACAGTTACAACCATTGCAGCATCCCCATGGTCAAGGATCAAAATTCAGATGCTTGACAACTAGCACACATTTATGACAGATGTGGTCCACTTTTGCAACCTTCTGACAAGTGAAGTCAATGGGGAAGCCAATTCACTTAACAACCATGTTACTAACTTAACAACTGCAGTGATTCACTTAACAACTGTGGCAAGAAAAATGGTAAAATGGGGAAAACTCACTGAACAATGTCTCATTTAGCAACAGAAATTTTGGATTCAATTGTAGTCATAAGTCGAGGTCTTTCCTGTAGTCCTATTCTTAGACCAAGGGCCAAGACAAGTTAAGAGAAATTTTGAGGTGAAAAAAACAGATAAGAAAACAACCCCACTCTTCTATATCTCAGATACAAAAGATGTAGCACTCAAAATCTGTTGATTACCAGTCCCGCATAACTTTACTGAAACTTTTGATTTCCTTCTGAAAGTGAGGAAGGCAGGCAAGCAAACTGAACTTAGAAGTGAAGTGGAAAATGAGCAAGCATTTTTCTATGCGAATCAAAGACTGCTGTCCTTTTCCCTTTTCTGACAGCCTGATGAACAAGTAAATTCATCTCTGGTCAAAAGCCAATACTAACACAAATTATTTTCCATAGAAAGGAGAAAGAAGGGACACGTCACCTTGGACACTGCAGACGTTTATTTAAAGAAGAATATTTGTAGCTCAAGATTGAACTGTGCGGTCCTTGGTGCTCTCTGAGCTTGGTTCTTTTCTCGTAGATTAGGGGGGTCAAACTCAAGACCTGTGGGCTGCATTCAGCCTGCAGGGTGCTTAAATGTGGCCCACAGGGCCAACCTGTAAATAGCGAAGGACCAGCCTGCGGTACCTCTGGCAGCCAAAATGGGGTATGGGGCAGGGGTGAAATGCTCCTGGTTCAGCCCGGATCGCCCAATCCGGTAGTGATGGAGGCGGGTGGTTCGGAGAATTGGTAGCAAAAACCCCTCCCCCCCCCATTGACCAGCTGAGCCGCGCAATCATCAGATGCTTTTTAAAATTATTTTTAAAAGCATTTTTTCTATAACCTCTTTGCCTGAAAAAATGCTTTTAAATGTAAAAAAAAAAAGCCTCTGATGATTGCACGGCTCAGTTGGGATCATCAGAGGCTTTTAAAAGCATTTTTTCTACAACCTCTTCCGCCGAAGAGGTTGTAGAAAAAATGGTTTTAAAAGTTAAAAAAAAAAGTTGGCCACGCCCGCTCAGTCATATTACCCCCCCAAGCCACGCCCACAGTATCGGTAGTAACAAAATTTACATTTCACCACTGGTATGGGGGGGGGGGGCGGCAAACTGGATGGCGTCCTGCAGCACTCTGCTGGCCAAAACAGAGATGCAGCCCCCCACATCCCATTTTGGCCAGTAGAGTCCTGCAGGAGGCTTTCCAGGCCGAAAATGGGGCAAGACGGGGTGTGCCATCAGGGTGCTGCAGAAGGCTTCTGTCCCGCTTCCCCCCCCACCGGCTGGCCCACAGAGGAAAATTACAATGTAGCTCTGGCCCACAAAGAAATCCAGTTTGACACCCCTGTTGTAGATGTTTCATTGCCCAAACTAAGTATCTAGTTACCTGGTCATCAGTTAGCACTGATGATACTATCTGGTTTACCGTAATGAAACATCTGCAAGAAAACAACCAAGCTCAGAGAGCACCAAGGATGCCTCAGACATTTATTTCAAAGAATCTGCTTCCTGATGGATATGGATGAGAATATCAAGTTCTACTGAGAGATTGTTCTAAGTTCCACTAGGTAGAGAGTGATCATTAATTCAGATTAAATATAAACATAAAAATAAAGGGGACAAATATGAGTAGGGTTCCATTATGAGCCGCGGTAGCACAGTGGTTAGAGTGCAGTACTACAGGCTACTTCTGCTGACTGCCAGCTGCCTGCAATTTGGCAATTCAAATCTCACCAGTTGAGGTTGACTCAGCATTCCATCCTTCCGAGGTGGGTAAAATGAGGACCCAGAATGTTGGGGGGCAATATGCTGACTCTGTAAACTGCTTAGAGAGGGTTGTAAAGCACTGTAAAGTGATATATAAGTCTTAGTGCTATTGCTATTATATTTGTACCTTATCTGCTATCATAGTTGTGACCTCATGAGAAACCAGGAGTGCAAGTTTCAAAGACAGCTTCTTGGATAATTAATAGAGTTTTTCCATAAACTAGCATTGAGCTGAATTTCTGAGCACTAGGTTGCATCACTGAAAGCATCTTATGTGGGAGGAACCTGGCTGACAAAACTCAGCTCATGGGAAAGGTGTGGTAGAGTCCCCAGGTACAATGAACCACCCCAATAATATAATATCAAGGAAGAATGTGTTCCCTATGGCAAAAGGTCAGACAGCTCTATATAAACACAATGTTTATGAGAGTTTGTAGGCTTAAATGTAGGTATCTACAAGAACGGTGGTGATGAAATCTACATAAACATTCAGATTTATTTTTATTTAGACAAAACTATCATTGTAACAAGCAAAACTAATCCCAGAACTAAAGATGGTTGTTATGTCTGCTTGATAAAATATTCCATGAGATTTATAAAAGAAGACCTAGTTCCATAGGATATTATAGAACAAAACTTTTCCTTCTTTAGCTCTGTTATTAAACAGATTTAACCAACAAATTGGGCATCCAGAGGAATGATTTAAAAAAACAAACAAACAGGTTGGCAGCTTTGACCATGTGATCAAATTTCACACCTTGTGTACATGTTTCAACAGATTAACAAGGAGGTGGGGCTTTGACTGGATGGTTTTGACTGCTGTCTTAATTTTTTGAGGGCAATCATGACCACCGCCCCGCCCCCCAATGCCTCTGCCAACAATAAGAACAGGTATTGTCAATGCCCTTGTAAGCCACTATATCAATAGGTATTAGTCTGAACAAAGTCTCATGATTTATGGACGTTGCAAAATGAATAGGATGTCCTTTGTTTCAAGGAGAGGCTCAGAATCCTTTAAAATATTATAGCTTTGCTTGGGAGCTACATTTCTACAAACCTTTATCCGACAGTTTCTCATTTGCAATACCATCCTATCCATCTACCGTGAAGTAAATTCCATTCAGTTTAGTAGAATGCCCTAACAAAGGAAGTGGGTATAAAATTGAGCGTAATGTAAAAATTTGAATTTCTATATATTTTGATGTTAAAATTAAAACATAATGTTAAGTTTTAAGAAATAAAAGACATGTATGTACCCAACAGAAGGCCTTATACTCAATCTACAGACTTGATGCAAACCTCTTAAAACAATTCTCAGTGCATAATCCTATAACAATCCCCAAGACATTCCAAATATATAACTAAATCCTCATCAAATATGACGGGTTTTAAACTACAGACAGTAAACAATTATAGGAGGAACAAAACAAAATAATACAAACCCCTCCCACCCATTCTTAAATAGACCCATTTTGTTTCTTCCTATATTGGGCTATAAAGATGACAGCAATTCACAAAGCTAAATCGTTTAACAAGAAAAAAGAATAGACTTATAAACCAGAGGTTTGGTTTACGAATATTAAACTGTAGGATTGAATAGCTCAGCTTCCTCCAAACAACTGCCTTCAAGATATCTTAGGCTACACTTTCCGTAGTGGAGCCAGCAGGCAGGAAAAGACTGGCTTAGCTCATTGGCATAGCTATACCAAAGCTAGCACAGTCCTCTCTGACCCCCCAAAATTTCCTTTGTGTCTTAGACTTGAACTATTCAATTCAAATGGACCTACGTCTGGACATGTCTATCAAGATGTTATTTTACAAAGGAACACTCTCTTGTATATTGATCTAAAAATCTATTAGTCATTTCCAGGACTTTTGGGGGGGGTTTAATTTAATTTAATTTAATTTATCGTATTTCTATGCCGCCCAACTCCCAAGGGACTCTGGGTGGCTTACAGCAAAAATAATACGAACAATGAACATAAAAAATTATTTAAAAACATTATAAAAACATTTAAAAACATTAAAAGCCCATGCACACCATTCATGGCCGGACCTTGCAAGATTGCAACAGCGAGATCAACGGCTCTAGGCCTGCAGGAAAAGCCAGGTCTTCACCGCTTTCTGGAAGGCCAATAGGGTGGAGGTAGTCCAGATCTCAGGAGGTAACTGGTTCCAGAGAGCTGGGGCAGCCACAGAGAAGGCCCTCCCCCGCGGGCGCACCAGCCGGCATTGTTTAGCTGATGGGACCCGGAGGAGACTCTGTGGGATCCTACTGGTCACTGGGAGCTATGCAGTAGAAGGTGGTCTCGAAGATAGCCTGGCCCTGAGCCATGTAAGGCTTTAAAGGTAATAACCAACACCTTGAATTGTGCCCAGAGACCAATAGGGAGCCAGTGCAGCTCGCGGAGAATTGGTGTAATGTGGGTGTACCTAGGTGCACCCACGACAGCTCGCACAGCTGCATTCTGGACCATCTGTAGACTCCGAACACTCTTCAAGGGTAGCCCCATGTAGAGCGCGTATTGTGTGGATGGGACACACAATAATATCTTTCCTTTCACTCTTATTCTTGGCTTATCTTTAATAATATCAGGGTAACTCTTTTTCCTGGCCCACTACCTTGAAAACACAAAATACAGGTTTAATAAGTAGTTTGCTTAAAGCTGACAGGTGTTGCACAGCACAGGCCCTCCTCCTGTCCATTTTTAGAGGACTATTGAACCAGTGGTGGGTTGCCTCCTGTTCGGACTGGTTCGCAAGAACCGGTAGTAAAACTGGCAGGAGACTCCGCCCACTGACCCCATAAATGATCTGCACAGGCGCAGAAGCTTCTGCACATGTGCAGAAGAGTGCGCGTGCGCGATGCGAACCGTTAGTAAAGGTAAGTAGAACCCACCCCTGTATTGAACCTGGGTTTAGTGTTCTTCCAAAAGAATGTTAAATCCAGGTTTAAATGGAGTGGTGGACCTAATCACTGACAGTCATGCAGTGGTGGAATTCAAATTTTTTTTATTACTGGTTCTGTGGGTGTGGTTTGGTGGGCGTGGCGTGGCTTGGCTTGGTGGGCGTGGCAGGGGACGGATACTGCAAAATCTCCATTCCCACCCCACTCTGGGGCCAGCCAGGGGTGGTATTTGCCAGTTCTCCGAACTACTCAAAATTTCTGCTACTGGTTCTCCAGAACCTGTCAGAACCTGCTGAATAGCACCCCTGCAGCCATGTGGGAGGAAGGTTGTACATTGCAGTTGGAGAGAAATGCCCACTGCATTGTAAAATAGGGAATGGAGCATAGGGCAGGGATGTGTCTCTTCCACTGTACCCCATAGAACTCCTCCATACTACTCAGCTGATTGGACAAGGGGCTTAAACTTAGAAAGAATCTGGGTTAAACCCCAATAAGTGGTCATTCTAAGGTCTGAAAGATGCATGCAGTATGATATTATGGCATTTCACAAGTAAGGTGCAAAGAGAAAGATAAGAAAGAATAAGATAAGAAAGATAAGAAAGAGCCTTGGATAGTACAGTGGTCTAAAGCCCTGTAATTAACATCAGCTGCCTGCAATTATTGCAGATTCGAATCTCACCAAGGCTCAAGGTTGACTCAGCCTTCCATCCTTTCTAAGGTAGGTAAATTGAGGACCCAGTTTGTGGGGGCAATAAGCTGACTTTGTAAATATATAAAAGTATGAAGGCTATTGCTTAGCGCATTGTAAGCCACCCTGAGTCTCCGGAGAAGGGAGGCATATAAATCAAATTAAATCATATAAATCAATTTTTTTAAAAAAATGCTACATAAGGAAAGCTGTCTCAACTAGGTTCTTTTCAACCCATACATATAGACCAGTTTATTTTATTAAAAATGATTTGCTGATTCTCAAAACTAGATTTTCTTTATCCTAACCATGTCTATTAAGATGTAGGCAGTCATACTGAGTTCAGTGGGATTTCATTGCAAGGCACGGCGGATTGCAGCCGTACTTTGATCTCAGTGCAGCAGATGTGTTAGAGAGGTGATTCAGATATTTTGAGTGACTGCATAGAATATTTTGGCAGATCGTATTTGCTATGCATGAAAACAGCTGTTTGGACCTGTCTTCCCTTATTTACAAAGTCTTAAAACTTAAAAACATTTCTTTTTGGTATCACTCAAATGACACCAATAGAATTGGGCTATATAATGTATCTAAAATCTCCTTCAAAGTTCAGGCTAAATCTCTACTTTCTATTCTCTTGAGTTTTACTTGGAAGTAAGTTCCACTAGTGTCCATAGGGCATGGCAGCCTTATTGTTCTAGATAGTGAATTAAATATCCAGTGTCCCACTTCCTGCAGGCAGAACCACCCCAAGGATGCTATGAAGTTAGCATGACTCAACCCTCTGCAGCTCATATTCCATCTACTGGGGGAAAAAAATTGATCTGGCAGGATTTTTAAAATTATTTTTTCAAGTAGATGTGCCAGCATGTCAGTGCTTGTCAAAGCATTTCCCTTTCCTTCTTCCAACTACAAATAATCCTGTTTGATATCTTAGATGATTTTGCACAACAACACTGTGATATGCCTCTCACCACTGTTGCAGGAGGCTTATGTAATCCATTTTCGCTACAAATTGGTTTAGGTAAAAAATAAAAGGAAGGAAGGAAGGAGCCATCAAAATGAAAAATCACAAAGTAGAAATGAAGAGTCTCATCATTATTTTTGATAACTGAGTTATGCTTTCTTAATTGTAACCTTTAGACTGTAGACATGTTAGCTTAGTCAGCATTTGAAAATGCCTAGCATCATTTACTCAGAACTGAGATTCATTAAGTTCAAATAAATATATTTCCAAGGAACTATTCTATGAAATTTCAGTGACCATCTGAGACTAGGGTTGCCAATTTTGTTATTTTCCCCTCTTCCAGTTTGTTTTCTAAAAACACACGCCTTTACCCAATATACTTCTCTATTGATTTCAATATAAGATACAAGATTATTTAAATGTAAAGTATCTATTTATTTTCCAGTACCTTAATCAGTATAACCTATTGCTTTTTGTACACCTTAAAGATGTGCATTATATAAGGCCATAGTTTACTTTCTATCCATATAGTTGCTCTGAGTCAAAAACAATTTGGTGGCTTATAATCAAATAATCACAGTTTACTCAGGATGACTTAGACTTTGCATGGATAAAGTGAGATGTGGGATGTTTGTCAATTTTAAGGCATTCAAGGCGAAATAGAGATACCTAACGTGTCCTCACTACTCAGGGTTGGCTCTGATTGGACCACTCTATAAGCCTTGTAGCCAACCAACCAACAAATAACATCACTTTGATGAGGAAAGGGGGAATCAGAGATGGATAAGTTTGAATTCAAGAAGGGGCAAAACTATCTTCTGGTCAACTGATATTGGTTACTCAGCCTTTTTAGAATTGTGGGTAGCCAGTTTGGTCTAGTGGTTAAGGCACCAGTCTAGAAAGTAAGAGACCATGAGTTTATGTCCCACCTTAGTCACAACAGCCCAGTTGGGTGATCTTGAGCAGTCGGTGTCTCAGCTCAGCTTCCCTCACAGGGTTATTGTTTTGAGGAAAATAGGAGGAGGAAGGTGTACTGGATATGTTTGCCGCCTGGAGTCATTTGTAAAAATAATAAAGACAGTAAAATGATAGATAGATAGATAGATAGATAGATGGATGGATGGATGGATGGATGGAGAGAGAGAGAGAGAGAGGGAGCGAGGGAGCGAGGGAGATAGACGGGCAGGCAGGCAGGCAGGCAGACAGACATTCTATGGAACAGAGAAAGAATTGCATCTATTTATGCTCTGTCACTACTATAACTCCTCACTATTGCCTGGACATTTTTCTTAATAAGTTAGTATGTTAGCAATGCTAATAGGTTTCTGTGTATGATGGCTTTTTTCCTGCAAATAATCAAGATTTACCTTCTATTCATTATCCTGATTCATGTTCTCACTTAACCCATTGTTGGGTTTCCTATCCTCTTCTTCTTGCCTCCTTTTTACAACATTTTTTTAAAAATTTGATTTATATGCCACCCTTCTCCAGAGACTCAGGGTGGCTTACAATGCGTTAAGCAATAGCCTTCATACTTTTGTATATTTATACAAAGTCATCTTATTGCCCCCACAATCTGGGTCCTCATTTTACCTATCTTAGAAAGGATGGAAGGCTGAGTCAACCTCGAGCCTGGTGAGATTTGAACTTGCAGTAATTGCAGGCAGCTGAATGTTAATGAATGTTAATAACTGCTTTAGTCTGCTGCGCCACCAGGCTATTTTTATTTATCAGATTTTGTTTGAAAATAGTATTTCAGTTGTACTAATCGTTATTCAGTCATCCTTTATTAAGCAGAGTGCAACTTGGCTAATATTTGGATAGTAAACCATTAAAAAAAAGCTAATGGCTTTAGACTAGGCTAGAGAGTTAAAAATAACAACAACAAGAACCTTCTTTTAGAAAAAGGCAATGACCACTATTTCTGTATGGTTACCAAGAAAACTCTGTGGTTTGTCCAGGAATTTAGGTCAATTCAAAGATGTCACTGTCTTTATTAACTTTTTCCTTCAGTTCCTCCGTCGGTAAAATATGCCTTAGTCAGCTTCCATTGTTTTTGAAGTACAAAATTGTATGAAATATAGCTGTGCATATCTGTTCCTTTATTAGCAATATCCCCACTCGTGGCTCCATATTTATCAGCGGAATGTATGTTACTCTATTAAGTAGCATTATTGAGGAAACTAAGGATAAGTGGAGAAACTTTGAGGCAAATTGTGCTGTCAAAGGATTATTAAAATTGCTGCAGAAGTTTAAGCAAGCAATTTATTTGGTCCAAAGATTTTATAAGCTAAAACTCCCTGCAGCATGCTTCTTCATCACACCCTGGTCTAGTTTTTCCTCAAATTTCATCCTGTTCTGATTATTATCACTTTATATAACCTAAGCTGCACAGAGATAGATGGATGGCCATACAAATCTTTTAAAGAAAGACATGCAATCTTGATGAAAGCTACCCCAAGCACTTGTCAGATAGAAAACAAATACAAAAGTAAACCACCTAATCATTTATATTTTCCCTATTCTAGATTATGACAGAGTTGAGTTCCATTCTTTCCTGATTCGTTCTCTGGAATCAGGTGTGAAGGAGACAAGTTATCTTCTGGATTCAGAGAGTCTGGAAACAGCTGCACAATGATTCAGGTGATTCTTCTTGCCCAGCCCCAATTGCAGGAGAGAGGGATTATTTTTGCCTAGTCCAACATCTCAGTCCAATTATCTGTTCACTATGATTTGAATAGAAGTATAGAATAATGACTTTGATATAAGATATTAACTTGCAATATGCAATACAGAAAACTTTCCTCATTTCACTTCAAACAAATCTTCCTCTAAACTATATCAAATGTTTGTTGTTGTTAGCTGCGAAGTCGTGTCCGACCCATTGCGACCCCATGGACAACGTTCCTCCAGGCCTTCCTGTCCTCTACCATCCTCTGGAATCCAATTTTCTTAAAGTGAAAAGTTTAGTAATATTTATTTTTTGTAGGTTCTGCCTGGTGAAGGTGGATGTTTTCTGTATAACCTTTAAGCACTACAATTTGTGAGTGGACAGCATGCAAATATAAATGTTGGGAGTTTTTTTAATCTCTTCCCTTTAAAGGGGAGGAACTGGTCTGACTTCAGGTAGGGAATATTTATGGTATACATGGAGCTATGTATCTCACTGGAATCAATGAGGAGGAAACTGTAGAAGATTAAGAACCCAAAGAGGAGCATTAACTGATCCTGGGTTTCTGATTGGATTGTTGCTGTCATGAGGGGTGGGATAGAGGGTTTTTTTAATGGTTTTAATATTTGATAGATTTTTTAAAAAAATTTAAATGTTGTAAACTGCTCAGAGTCACCTATGAGTGAGTTGGGTGGCTATATTAATTTGTTTAATAAATAATAAGAATAAAATAAATAATAAGAATAAAACAAACAAACAATAAAAGAACATAATTATCCAAATATGCTAACAATACAATCCTATACATATCAACTCAAAATTGAGGATTTAATCGGAGCCTAAATAGTTCCAGGATTGCAGTTGCAAATTTTTCCTCTTATTAAGTATCTTCTAAACTAAAACTTTTCCTAGTTGATAGCAGTGCTCATATGTCGAACTAAAAAAGATATAAAAAGTGGTTATACTTAGCTTTGAGCATAGTTTAGCACCATCCTGATTTGCAGATGCCATCAACAGTTTTTTGCTGGTGAGAAAAACTTCATATGCTGATTTTTGCCCATCAAGTTGCTTTTTAAAACACAACTGGGGATAGATCCTAATCCTGGTGGATACACAACTCTGTGTTGGATGCTTAACAAGAGTTACCAAAGAACAAATATGAGTGCCTGGCCATATTGATAGATTATTGTTTCCTGTCTAAGAATATTAAGTCAGCAACAATGGAAGTGGAAATGTTAAATATTTAAAAATACCTTTAGAAGTAATTTCAAAGTCTAAATAAGATAATATTTTATGTTTTGTAATCTAAATAAGATTATAATTATTTATTATATTATTTAAAGTGTGAATTGGGTTCCCATTCTGTGGTCTCTTTTCTAGCCATTCATCCATTTGGGATAGGTAAAAGGCATATTTATCTCTGATAAGAGAAATCCATGGGTGGTTCCCATTCCTCTCTTCCTGACCCTAGAGTTCATTATTTTAAAACATTATATATGTTTTATGTATTAATATTTTAATGTGTACACTGTCTGGAGTCCATCTGAGCCGCAGTGGTGCAGTGGTTAGAGTGCAGTACTGCAGGCTACTTCTGCTGATCACCGGCTGCCAACAGTTTGGGAGATCGAATCTCACCAGGCTCAAGGTTGACTCAGCCTTCCATCCTTCCGAGGTGGGTAAAATGAGGACCCAGATTGTTGAGGGAAATAGGCTGACTCTGTAAACTACTTAGAGAGGGCTGTAAAGCACTGTGAAGCGGTATATAAGTCTAAGTGTTATTGCTATTGCTATCTGTGAGGGAGATGGGCAGTTTAAAAATGTGATAAATAAAAATATTTTTTAAAAACTATCTAGGGGCAATCCAGAACAATAGCCTTAACAGCCTCCCTGTTCTGTATTGTTCCTGACTAGGCTGTAAACTGGTTGAAGAAAATGTTATCTAGCTTACTACACTTGGGCAACAAATCTAGCTACGTGCTGAACCTCAAACTGAGGGTTATCATGGGCACCAACTGAACAATCCCCCTGCTGATGTGCCCTCCCATCCCTGTGTCATCACCATCGTGCACTGCCTTTGATGAGGCATTCAGGCATAAACTCTGTCATGTCTCATTCCCCAGGTGCACACATGTAGGAAAACACAATTCCAAGTTGTTGGGTGTTCCTGGAGCATCTTACTCGAAGCACCAATGGCCCATCTCCAGAGTTGCAAATGCTGCATTCTCTACTTAATGTTTAATAAATAGCAGTCATGTTTAATGATATTAATGAAAGAAATAGTACCAGTAAACTGAAAAATTGCATGGTACTGTTGTAGAACAGAAGGGAACAAGCAGACTCATTATCACAGAACCTGTTATCACAGAACATCAATTCATTAAAATCTCCATCAAATTATGGCTGAGGAAGATGACAGAATTTGCAGAGATGGCAAAATTGATTTATTGACTGATCAAACAAGTACATTTATTAGTGAATTAGGATATTCTTTCATTTTGCTGAAAATCGGGAAAAAAATGGACTGGTGATATGGATTGGAAGATTAAAAAGGGTAAATATGGGAAGAAGAGAATTATGATGTAATGTTAAGAAGAAGGATGGATGATACATTTATTTTTAACTGTTATAGAGAAGATCAGAAGCCCCCTTTTTTCTCTTTTATCTATTCATTATTTTTTTAAAAAATGCGCTGTTTTTGCTATTGTGTAAAATTCTTTAATAAAACATGATTTTAAAAACTTCATCAAAGCCAGAAAGACTGAAAAGTATTCTTGTAAAGGCCCCTCCCATAGGGCAAGGGAGTTGGAACCCAAAGGTTGACCATACTGTATGGCCCACTGTATGTGGACCAATGAGAGTAGGGCATGGGCATTGCTGTCACAGACCCAGCAGCCAATTGGAGGGGGTGTTTACAAATGAAGGGCATTACACGTGCTAGATTGCATGGTTTAAGATGACATAAGATAATGCCTCAATTGTTGACTTGGAGCCAGTGGATAAATAACGTGATGAAATTGGAGGAAAATTCTGCTGATTCTACTGCGTGGGGCCCTAAACTCAACAGTGAAAACAGGCATATATAATGAACAGATGAACACACAAAATGAATGTATTTACCCCTCAAATGCAACTGTAACTCATGCCCTCATCAACACTAGTTTGGACTATTGTGAGAAACACTTTCTCTGCCCTATTTTAGTTAGTTCAACTCAGACATCTGGGAAGAACCAGGATGCCCCTCCCTTGTAAGATAAGAGGAATAGAGGCTCTATTATAATCAACCCTTTTTCATGGATGAGCCCATACTTTAGAAGAGACTCCCTCCCACCCTCTGCTCCCACTCTCTTGACTTTCTACAAGCTATTAAAAATTGAATAGCTTCAGACACCTTTTGGTGAGATGAACTTATGCCACATAACTGATTATTACATGATTATTTGTTGTTGATTATTCTTTTGCTATGGATGGTTTATTCTATTTCTGTCAACATATGTAAAGCACTAGATTCCTCTTAGTTAATATATACTCTGCCACACCTATTTTTTTAAAAAATGACAAAATAAATGTTTCCCTTAAAAATAGCAAAGGGGAACAAAATAAAACTTCATTGCCTACTATGTTTAAGCTATTGTGTTGGTTAATCCTAATGGTTTGATAAACCAAGGAATAGCTGAGTAAGGTTGTACAAACACCGAAAGAATGGAGCAGGGAGCTCTTTTATGACTCACAGGCACAGAGGGCTACTGGTTTCCCCCTGCCCTATACCTTCAACAAACTGGGTCCTGTGAGGTCTTAAGCGGAACAGGCAGGCATGAAGTATTGCTGCCATCACTGACACAACACTTCCTCCTTTGCTGCTACTCCTGTTTCCTCAGTAACAGTGGTGCAGCCACTACCACCCTCCTTTTTCTCTTGCATTAGTTGGATATCCAAAAGCGGCATTAGTTGAGTCCAGACCATCCTATGGGAGACCCAGTTGCTTCCTAGCATTTGCTGCTGGCTGCTATAAAAGAGGAAACTGATGGCACTCAGGAGCCCAGTAGAGCAGAATGGGACAATTTGCCATGGACAACTCGCCACAGCCAACTCACTGCAGTCAACTCCCCAACTCAGCACAAGACAATTCACTATGGGCAACATGCCATGGGAAACATGCCATGGAACAATGTGCCATGGGACAATTCAACTATTCAACTTAATTATTTAAAATAATTTAAAAATGAATTTAATTGTTGTCATTCACATTTTGTTTTATCCCTTGTTTTGCCTTCTATCCCTTTCTTTAATGATTCTATTCTACCATTTCTTTAATATTACTGTAACTCTTGTTTAGCAGTGAGTTGGCCATGGTGAGGTGTCCCGCAGTGAATTGGCTGCAGTCAGTTGGCCATGGCAAGTTGGCCATGGTGAGTTGTCCTACACCCCCAGTAGAGATGGTGAAGAAGACATGTCCAAGACTAGCTATTATAGCCTAGAGGGGTTTAGCACCTGAACTCTCTCACCACTGAAGGGAGTATTCGAGGGATTTGGGTTGAGGTTTAGAGAGTTTTACTCATCCCTCAAGTAGTGCACAATCGGAAGACATGGAGAGACCTGGCCCATAGAATAACTAAGAGTCAGACACAGCTGGATGGATAACATCATCATCATCATCATCACTCATCCTGCTATAACAATAAATTGATATGAAAGTTGAGTTCTTGGTTATTCAAGCCAATCCTTCTTTAAGATGAGTGTAATCTCTGATGACCAGACAAACTAGCCCATGATGTTTTTTTTATAATAATGTAAAAGTAAGTTGCCATTGGAAAGAGTTTTCAACTTTTCACTTTAATCCTACTAAGGCAGCATTTAACATCTAGCTGCCTGCAATTACTGCGAGTTCTAATCTCACCAGGCTCAAGGTTGACTCAGCCTTCCATCCTTTCTAAGGTGGGTAAAATGAGGACCCGGTTTGTGGGGGTAATAAGCTGACTTTGTATAAAATATACAAAAGTATGAAGGATATTGCTTAACGCATTGTAAGCCACCCTGAGTCTCCGGAGAAGGGCGGCATATAAATATAATTTAAAAAACAAAAACAAAAACCCAAAGCTCTGGGTTTTTCCATAGGTTCCCCATCTAATCACTAGCAGGGTCTGACCTTCTTCCAAGGGCAGCTAGGATCAGTGAGGCACTGCCACTTAGCTGGGCATTTAATTATTCTTTTCTCTACAGCTTGGATGCATCTTTCTTTAGAATATGTTCAGTAGCACACATTCAACTTAAGCCTATTATTTTCTGAGAGCATGAGCATGCTTAATGCTGCTGGCTTTTAGCCAGCATGTTTGGAAAGAGATGCATAGCCACATTTAAGCACTGTGCAGGGAGTTGCTTTGATTCGCACCCACAGACTTTGTCTGTGACCAGTTTTGGGTTTCAGAGGAATTCGTAGTAACACATACAGTACCTCAAAAAAATAAATAAATGCTTGTATTGTATTTTGAGAAAGCATACCTCATAACAGTGTTTCTGTATATTGTACATAAAATAAATATATGTAAAATAAATATTTGGGTGGATCTGTATATTTATATGCCCGTATAACACTATAATAAAGGATTAAGTTAACCTGCAGCAGTCTGTACACTCTTTGAATGGAAAGTCAAATTTTGAAAAGCTTATTAACGGAAATCTCCATGAGTAATGGGAATCTGACAATTCAAGAAATATGAGATCCATAATTCTTTCTTATCTTTATACAATGCTGGCTTTGGAGGGATAGAATCAATGCAATTGAAAGTTTGTCCTTGGTGAAGTCTGCCCTTCCTAGAGACATGATAAGGTATGGTACTAAACACAAAGAAACAAAAAACCCAAGAAATCTGTATCTAATTCATCCTCCAAACGATTGAGAATTTCTCCACATTTGCAAAATCTGCTTCTGGACCTTCGGCTTTTGCAGCGATGCGATAGAATCATCAAGGATTTCAATACTCGTATCTATTCCTGTCATACTGTAGCTGGTTTTTTTTTTCCCCCATTGATCTGATCCAAGACTGTGTTCAGGCATCTTCCCTATTGCTCTCTGTCAGACTGAACTGAATAAAACTTGGCAATCACTCAAAAGGCAATAGCTGTAGATCTGAAACCCTGCTGTAAGGGGATTTTTTGATCTCTCCCTGAATGGCTAATCTATATTTCATAACTCAGAAAGTCAGCATTTCCTTTATGTAATTGCACCAAGAGGAAGTACACAAGGCCTTTGTGGAACCTGAAAAGTCTACTGCCTTGGGCCATTTTTTAATGTGCCATAAATTATTCAGTAAGTAGACGCTCGCCATTCTATTTACAGTAAGTTGGAGCTCAGTGTGCATGCAGGATACATAACTAACATGAAACAGCACTTGCTGGAGCTGCCAAGGGCTGAAGTGATTGCTGGAGTCATTAGTCTTGTATTATCCTCCATGGGGCAGGCCTTCCAGTTGTCTAAATCAGCAGAACCCCCTTGACCTCAGTGCAGCTATGTTGATTTACACCTCCTGGGGATCAGAGGGGTCAGTTGAAAGGGCAGAGTAACTTTGGTTGCATGTAATTAAGCACATCCTTAAATTTCTTGTGTCTTGGAGAATTTAGTGTCTAGTCCATTTTTCCCCCAGCAGCTGAAACTATATGTAAGAATACAATAAGATTTTCCAAGTGGTTTAACCTTCAGAGCTCAATGTGTTGATCGCTCAGGCTGGCTGCTTCTACCAAAAGTAATAATATGGCTTTTTCCCCCCTGTTTTTTTTAAAAAATAAATAGATATGTTTTAATTTTAGGAAATCAAATTACTTTTTTTTTTCATAGAGGTTTTTCTAATAATTGCTGGGTTTTAAAGGTTTTTGCTTGAACCAACCTGGATGGGGGCATAAAATGTTTTAATTACCGTACTTGTTCTTACTGGTAGATAAACTCTTTCAGAATCTTTTTTTCATCTTATCCTGGCTATATAGCAAGGCCTACATTTCAGGACTGGATCTTTCCAATTTCTCTATCGAAGCCAATCTACTAACAACAATAAACATTGGACTAGTGTACACATGAACAGAAACATTCTATGGTTTCTCAATGTTGAGTAAAGATTGAGTTTATAAGGAAAAATTTATTATTCACCAGGAGTTTGCTGATGCTCTGTTCTTGATAGTCCGCATGGGACTCTTCTTTCTGGTATTTGTTGTTGAACTACAACTCCCAACTGTCCCTCCTGACCTTGGAAAGAAATGTTGGAAGTTGTACTTCAACTGCAGAGCCAAATGTTCCCCTTCGCTATCTCAGCTTGATATGCAAAGCAGAGTTTTTAATGTGTCTTCTACAAGCAAATCAGGAAGCAAAACTTCCTTCTGCCTTCAAATTGTGGCTTAAGAAGAATAAGCCAGGCTTCCCTGTTTGCATGATAAACAGGCCATGAACTAAAGCAGAATTCTCAAAACTTTTTGGCTTTGCAGACCTGGGGTGGGGGGGAGAGGATGGTCCCACATGTGTGGTGCAGTGGAGGGTTGCCCCCGGTTCAGACTGGTTCTCTAGAATCGGTAGTAAAACCGGTGGGAGGCTCCGCCCACCAACCCTGACGTCATCAGGAAGCTTCTGCGCACATGGCCCCATGGCACACCGGTAGTTTGCACGCATGCTTGCAGCTCACACAAGTGGAACACACGTGCACAAGTGAAGCACACATTGTCCCTGCTACTTGCACAAGTGGGGATGCGCATGAGGGAATGTGTACATGTATGTGCTTGCCCATCATTTCCACGGCCCAGTAGTGGCCAAAACCTGGGGGTTGGGGACCTCTGAACTAAGGCTTTGTGATCTGATTAGTAGAATGTTCCAGGTGAGAATGATTGATCTGAATAGCCCAGCATACTTTCTGTTGAGTGATAAACGTTGTAAAGATATGCAGTATGTTTCCTAGCTACATATTCCATAGCCAAGTTTCTCAAACTGTGGGTAGGCACCCGTAAGCAGCACAAGTGAACTTCTGACTCGTGTTCCTTATTTCCAGTCAGATTCCTTTCCTCAGAAACTTTATTTATCTCAATGAACCCCAAAATGCCAAAAGTATCTTGGAGGTCATGTCATATTTTAATCCAATCAGCTTTGGGTTCATCCACAGCTTCATTTTCCTTAGTTTCACCATGTGTTTCTTCCTTTGGGTGCTTCCAGCAGCACAAGAATGAAACTCCCCTGCCAAACACAAGAAGCCTTCTTCTGGGACTGCTATTGATGCTGCAGCTGCTGTGTGAGGTGGCCTTTCATCTGCCTCCAAAACATCAGGACAATAAAGCAAATCAGGCAACAACTATCTTCTCCAGTGTATTTCAGATTTGGCAACTTTTAAGATGTGTGGACTTCAACTTCCAGAATTTCCCAGTGAGGAATTTGAACAACAGTGTTATAGAACAAGAAATACCTCAGAATGCCATGGCGATTCAGAAAAGGCTTAGTTTACAGATGGAGGACCGCATGCAAGCTTCACTCTTCTGAGCTTGTAGCAGTGGTGAAATTTAAATTTTTTTACTACCGGCGGGGCTTGGTGGGTGTGGTGTGGCTTGGTGGGTGTGGCTTGGTGGGCGGGGCAGGGGAAGGATACTGTAAAATCTCCATTCCCAGCCCACTCCTGGGGAAGGATATTGCCAAATCCCCATTCTCTCCCCACTCCTGGGGGAAGGATATTGCGAAATCTCCATTCCCACCCCACTCTGGCCAGCCAGGGGAATGGGCAGCCAGAGGTGGTATTTGCTGGTTCTCTGAACTACTCAAAATTTCCGCTACCGGTTCTGCAGAACTGTCAAAAGCTGCTGGATTTCACCCCTGGCTGGTAATACTCTGAGGATTCCATTCACTGGAGCTTTCCAACTACACTACTTCTCAAATAATAAAATTGTGACAAAGGAGAGGAAAATAACAAGTCACTTTGGAGGTCATAAGAGCAAGGAAGCAAGTCCAGTAGATATATAGGGCATGTAAATTTATGTATATTGTGTTTGCATTTACAAATATTTTGGGTGCACAGGGGCAGGAGAGGCAGCTGGATTTGTTATATTTACTATGGAGATTTGGATCAAAAGCTGAGCTGTAAAGCCAGTCTAATTCTTTACTCTCTTGCCAAATGCAATTCAATCAGTAATAGTGTTGAAAGAGGCATCTGTATACTTGTGATTTCTTCCAGATTGATAAATCCTAGTATATGTTCTCCAGATGTATTGTTTCTCCAATCCCTCGGCTAGGCTTTTTAGGTAGGATTCCAAGAAACTCTCAGAGAGAAAATGTAAAACCGGTTATTATATTCCCACTATTTCTGGCTATAAAAAAAAGACCCAGACTTTCTTTCCATTAAACTCCCACTAAAAAACAAAATGTAAAATATAATAATAGCCACCATCCATTTGATTTAGCATCCGTTCCCATTCACATGTTTGACATTAGCAATGAATGCAGCCAGCCAAGACGATGTATAATTTTGGATTATACATTTTATAACATATTAATACTTCAATAATTTTCTGGATTGTTGGTTCCCCAACCACGAGAATAGAATAGAATAGAATAGAATAGAATAGAATAGAATAGAATAGAATAGAATAGAATAGAATAGAATAGAATAGAATAGAATTTTTATTGGCCAAGTGTGATTGGACATACAAGGAATTTGTCTTGGTGCATATGCTCTCGGTGTACATAAAAGAAAAGATACGTTCATCAAGAATCATAAAGTACAACACTTAATGATAGTCATAGGGTACAAATAAGCAATCAGAAAACAATATCAATATAAAACTTAAGGATACCAGCAATAAAGGTTACAGTCATACAGTCATAAGTGGGAGGAGATGGGTGATGAGAACGATGAGAAGATGAGATGATTAATAGTAGTGCAGACTTAGTGAATAGTTTGAAGTGTTGAGGGAATTATTTGTTCAGCAGAGTGATGGCGTTCAGGAAAAAACTGTTCTTTTGTCTAGTTGTTCTGGTGTGCAGTGCTCTATAGCATCGTTTTGAGGGTAGGAGTTGAAACAGTTTATGTCCAGGATGTGAGGGGTCTGTAAATATTTCCACAGCCCTCTTTTTGACTTGTGCAGTATACAGGTCCTCAATGGAAGGCAGGTTGGTAGCAATTGTTTTTTCTGCAGTTCTAATTATCCTCTGAAGTCTGTGTCTGTCTTGTTGGGTTGCAGAACCAAACAAGGTTCTATTCATGAGGTGGTTCTCTCTGAATTAGCAGGAACATTCCTAGATCTTTTTGGCAGGCCTGAAGATTCAAAGAATGGAAGCCATCTTTTTCATTGGATCTTCAGGCCTGACACTTTTTTTATGGTCGCTGACACACCCAAACCAAATACTGTAGTTGATGTTTTGCTCATTATGTTTGAACATATCCATTGTCCTATCAGGCGATTCACTTCAGAGTTTAATTTCATTAAAGCACAGCAATTCTACATGGCATTAAGTCTGTGTTTTCTAATGAATTAGGAGATGACTTCCCTGCAAGAAAGGGCCTGGAGGAAAAGACTGATTTCTGGCTCCATATAATAGAAAGTAAAAGTGGTAGTGGGAAAGTGCTCCCAGGCTAGTTTAATGGGCCAGAATAGACTGTGTTGTTGCACAAACCTCTCTTCTTTGGGAGAGACAGAGAGAGAACACAAACTGGATCAATGTATTACCTGAGGATTCTGGTTCTAACCATCTTGAGTGGTTAGGTTGAAAAAAAACCTGCACTAACTTGTAGTAGCAATAGCAACAGCACTTAGACTTATATACCGCTTCACTGCTTTACAGACCTCTTTACGCGGTTTAGAGAGTCAGCCTATTTCCCTCAACAATCTGGGTCCTCATTTTACCCACCTCGGAAGGATGGAAGGCTGAGTCAACCTTGAGCCTGGTGAGATTCAATCTGCCAAATTGCAGGCAGCCGGCAGTCAGCAGAAGTAGCCTGCAGTACTACCATAACACAAAGCTTAACTGTCATTCTCTCATTTGAACGAAACAAGCACAGGTAGGCCTCAACATACAACCACAATTGAGCCCAAAATTTCTGTTGTGAAGCGAGACATTTGTAAAGTGAGTTTTGCCCTCTTTTACAATCTTTCTTACCACAGAATCACCCGCAGTGAAGTTAGTAACATGGTTGTTCAATGAATTTGGCTTCTCCATTGACTTTGCTTGTCAGAAGGTCACAAAAGGTGATCGCATGACCTTGGGATACTGCAACAGTCATAAATAGGAACCAGTTGCCAAGCATCCAAATTTCGATCAGATGACCATGGGGAGGCTGCGATGGTCCAAAGTGTGAAAAATGGCCACAAGTCACTTTTTTCCAGTGATGTTGTAACTTCAAACCATCACTAAATGAACCGTTGTAAGTTGAGGATTTCCCTTTCCTTCCCTTTCTGATTTTTAAAAACTGTGTGTTTGTGCATGCACATCAGAGGTGTTATTCAGCAGGTTCTGACCAGGTCTGGAGAACCAGTAGCGGACATTTTGAGTAGTTCAGAGAACCGGTAAATACCACCTCTGATGGGCCCACCCCCATCTATTCTCTGCCTCCAGAGTCCCAGCTGATCGGAGGAAATGGGGATTTTGTAGTAACCTTCCCCTGATGGGAATGGAGATTTTACAGTATCCTTCCCCTGCGACGCCCACCAAGCCATGCCCACCAAGCCACTCCAATCAAGCCATGCCACACCCATCATGCCATGCCACGCCCACAGAACCAGTAGTAAAAAAAAATGAATCCCACCACTGATGCACATATACCCAAACAATGTCAAAATCAAGGGCTGAGTATAGCTATGTTGTCCTTGTGCTGTTAGAGGTCCTAATTCTGGAGTATCTGGGCTCGGCAGGGTAGAGAGAAATGAGATCTTTCCCCATCCTGGCCATGGAACCATTTGATTATTGTTTTCTGCTGAACCAAAGTTGAATGTTGATGGACTCTGCCTGCTGACTTTTTCAAATGTTACGCTAGCTCAGAATTAAATAAAGAACAAGAGGAGAGGACATTCACCTGCTAACATTTTTCACACGGCTCCACATTTCAGTCAATCAGAGAGGATCACAAGAGAAAATAACTTCTGGTAACAAGCATGAGTTTAGATTTATTTTGTTAGCTTTTTCCAATGGGTGGGGGGGTGGAGGTGGAGGTGGGGGAGGCTTTAAATCAAAGACTTCCAGAGTGGAAGCAATTTACTAGACTGTTGAGAAATCTTGACATTTTCAACATTTGCCCAAACAGCAGGGTGACTTGTCTCTTCCTTCAAAACAGTAAACATTAAGCACAATATTGCTTGCTCTTTCATCAAAAGGTATTTAACAGTGTGGCTTCCAGGGCAAGTTGATGTGGATAAGGAGTTGATGTCAATCATCGCTGTTTCAGGACTAAAATGAAAGTGCATTGCTCAGGTACCTAAGCAGTTGCATTTGAAGAAGGAAAAAAAGACAGCACAAGCAGAGAAATCCCCCTCCTGAATAACTTCAAAACCCTACAAGTCTCCCTAATGGATGTAAATTGTCTGCCCTGGAGATAAAAGGGTCAGGAGAATGTCAGGAAAGAAAATTGCATGAAGACATCCCCTTCTTCAAATGCCATGTGAACAGATCTGGGGTTTTTTTTTGCCCCAACTATATCTCTCAAATCCTTGTTCTCCCCTCCTCTTAGTCTGAAATCTTCAGCCTCTGAGGTCTAAAATCTACTTACCATTTTTTTTTATGTTTTATTGATTTTATTTGTAATTTTGATTGATTTTATTGTAAGTACTCAACACCCAGAGTCACTGAAAATAGGGCAGCATACACGTTCAATATATTATTATGGCTCATCGCATAGTCAGCCAGATGTTTAGACTGGATTCGGCATTTATATCCACCTATCTAGTCCTTTCCAAGGATGTGAGATAGGCAGATGTGGATGTTTGATGGTGTTGTTGTCACAGGATTGTAAGCTTTACTATTCCAAGTAAAGCTTTTGCAATTGACTAGTTGTGATTTTGTCAATGCTGATAGTGTTCAACAGGTACTTGAATGTTTTGGGATTGTACACAAGATTCCTATCACTATTGGCACTGTCTTTGCTCTCTTTTTACAACAATTGCTCTTCTTCTATTTGCAGTTCTTTGCATTTTGTGATTTTTCTCCAGGTTTTTCTCTTCCATTCTGCTCATCCAGAAACAGTAATTTCCGTGATCCAGACTTTTTTATTGACAACTGTTAATTCTGGGGTATTACCTGGCAAGTGCTTGTCTGTTTGATTTCTAAAGTCCCAAAGCACTTTAGTTTCTTCATTTTCTCTTGCTTTCTCTATTTGGGGGTCCCAACAGTCCTTGCTCGAAGGTAAATGGCATTTTCTGCATGTATTCTAGACAAGCATTGTTACTATTTTGTCATGCCATTGTTTGTAGTCAGTCTGTGTGTAGTCAGCCTGTTTGAGATTCAGTTTTTGAATGCAGATAGTCCTAATTATTCTCTGGGTGGTCCGTTCCAGCATAAAAATGTAGATAAGCAAACCATTATGAATAACATGGAATTTGGGTATGTGGGTGCTTCTTCCCACAAGCTCATTTTTCCACTTTCTAAATGCCATGCAGGCAGGGGTGTCCACATATGAGAATCAGACTGATCAAACAATATTGCAATGTACAGTGCAAACCTCACTCATTTTCTGCATAAGACACACAATTATACACAGGACCCCAAAAAAGCACCCATAACACTGCAATGCTGCTTTTGTCACCACAATGAGCTCTTGTGGATACCGTTGATGCAGTGTACCAAAATTTCCTCTCTTTCTTCTCACACAGCCATGGGAGATCTCATGGAGTCATCCAAGTTTCGAGCTTCCACATTACAAGTCTATCATCAATGAGAATGAGCAAATACAGTTACATTTTATAGACGACCTGACCCTAATCCTTTAAAAAGGGTACAGTATACATTCACCAAAGTCTACCTCCCATTTTACATGTTCTCAATGTAATCAAAACCAAAACTAAAACTGCACATACACAAAACCCTTTAGACATGTATCAAGGTCTGGTCTCTGATGATCAGTTGTGAATATACAAAATCACTGCAAAAAAAAAAAACAACCCAACCACAAGTCTATAGATAACAAGGACCACCTGTTTTCCATTGTGTCATCTGCAAGTCGCTGGGAAACCAACACATATATAAAAGAATTCACATGCAAAAATGAACTTGGCAGTGCAAAAAGAAATGTGTGTATATCCATGGATGGCACATAATGGAAGAGAGAGATGGCTTCATAGATTAAACAATAACACTCCATTTTGGAGGGGAAAGAAAAAAAATGCCACCCAACCATTTACTATTCACTTCACACAATGGTGAATGCATGCCAGCTTACTTGCTTGCTTGCCTGCCTGCCCACTTTCTAATTATGGTTTTAGAGACAGTCTACTGAATCACCCATTTTTATATGCTCCAGGATGCTTATTAATCCATCAGTCTCTAGAATTTACCTTCATGGACAAATAAAAATAATAATAAAGAGGGAAACCTATGCTCAGTGATTGTTTCACTGACAACTGTGCATTTTTCCTCAGAGAAGGAACTGAAATAAAGATCCACAATTTTACACGAATGTTGTTTAAAAATATGCCTCTTAGTGTCAGTCTTTTTACAACCCTGGAATATAAAGTGCTCAGATATGACACTTACCGACAGGAACAATTTTAAAATACGTACAATTTAGACCTTCCTGTTTAGGATATGTTAAAACGGTGAAAGACTTGCCGGCTGCAAATCCTGAGAACTGCAGGCCTAGTTCATCTGGAGGGCTTTACAACATTAAAGAACTTCTGCTACGCACAATTAATAGGAATTGTGCTGCCATCACGGATGCCGCTTTTCCAGCTGCAGTGACTGTGCCTGAACACTGATGCCCAAAGGCGGGAAACCTAGCTTTGCAACTCTCCAGGTTTCCTGCTTTAGACATCACATCAAGCATGTAGATTTTAGAAGAGGTTTCTATTATTAGGGGCACTCATGCCCTCTGAGGGAATTGTGTGTGAGAGAGAAAGAGAATGAGAGAGAGAGAGAAGAGATTAAACTTGACCTTGTATAACAATCTGCATCTGCTCCACAATTTCCCCCCTTCATTTTAACTCGGAGAAAAAAAATAATATTTTATGACACTTGAACAAAAACAATGAAAGACAAAACAACCCCCAGTGTCTTTATAATGATACAGCCACCTCTCCTGTTATCATCTATAAAGGTCCTTTTGAATAAGAAGATACAGCTAGTATTGTGAGAGCCTGAACTGTAAGAAGACTAAGAATTACCAAACCTTTTGGGCCTAAAGGAAAAGCAGGAAGGAGGGAGGGAGGGAAGGATGGGAGAACAATGTGTGGATTAACTGGCTTTGTTGTTCTAACGTTTTTTCTCATGATGTAATGCTTCTTTTGAAATTACGCTATATTGACCTTTATGTTTACATACCAAAGGGAACAGTTACGCAATGGGACACAATTGTAAAATATGAAAGAATGAATCCCACACCCCAAAGAGAAGCAACATTGACCAAACAACAACAGCTACCTAACAGGCCATAGCAAAAAGCATAAAGACTGCACAGCAGATCCGTCTCTAAAATATCTGCAGTATTACCTTCCATCCGTCTATATCCCTATTCAGGCTTTCAACCTCTTCCTATCCTGGGGGTATTGGGGGGGGATGGAGAAGGGGAGTAATGAGCATTTAAGCAATTCTTTCTTCTGGAGACTCAAGTGAATTTTGCCGTTAGGACCTTTAGAAAGAAAGGTTCCAAATTGCACAGGGCCTTCCATTGTTCTCAATTTGATTCTAAACAGAAACTGTCTTCACCGTCAAAATAGAAAGAGGATAGGCATGGGCGTAGGATTTGAGTGGATTCCTTCCTGCTTTTACCTCAGACATGATCAGGCTTAATCTACGCACAACACTTCTGTCTGACAGGAACTTGCAGGGCCTCCAATCCACAAGGATTTAATCCTGGTCTTTGCTCTGTTGATCCTAAAGATCTTGTGGATTCCAAATCAATTAACAAAGAATCAGAGGGTTTCATTTTTGCAACTCCAAAAATCTTCATGCAGCAAAATTATTTTTTTGGATTGCATTTTGAGGTGGTTTTTTTTTTTTTAATCTTTCTTGTTTACTTGTAGAAGTAAACTTTCCTAATTTCGGATATCAAACCTGTGATTCATTTTAGATTGCAAAGATTTTTTTTTGCTGCCAAGCTTATTTGAATTTAATGGGGCCCCAAGAGTTCTGATGTTTCCTGAAGCTTTATGAGAAACAGCAATCCCAATCAGACCCCTTCCAATGTCTTGGACTACAATTCCCAAATGCTACTCTACTTTGGTTTTGCTGCATGAAGATTTTCAGAGTTGTGATTCAACATATCAAACTGAGGAAGGCTGATCTACAGAAATACCTGTCTTTGTGGCTAAACCTCCTACGCGTTGACAGTGAAAGGACACCAAAGCGGTCATCAAAAAATGAATCCATAGACAAATCAGTCTATGGTCTTCTGCTCCTGTCCTCTTGATCATATGTCCTCATCACGATGGCCTCATCTTATCCCAAGGCCATAGCAAAGGTAGAACTGGTCATTCTACCAGTTGAAACTTTAAAGTAAACTTTTCCTTCTTCTTCTGACATTATTTTTGACATGGATGATATCTAGCATGCTTCTTTGTCAAAAGGTTAATGACACAGACAGTAACTGAGATCTGCTCAACTTCTGCTGAACACTAGGTTGCTTCAGGCAAATCTATTCCTGTCCCTGAGCACTGGTCTCTATGGCCTATGCAGCGAGGATCAAAACAGTCAAGATGGCACCTACAACCGTGCATTCAAAGCCGTGCCCCAATTTTTATGTATTTGCAATTTGGGTAAAAAAAAAAAACCGCAGGATGATTATTAAATTTCATAGTCATGGCCCTCTTGATCTTTTGGATCCATGACCATTTAGGCCCAGGCTAAAAGAGAAATTGGTTTCCACAGAGCATCTACCTGCATGATACCTAGCCAGCATTTTCTAAAATGCTTGTCAAGTTTTATATGGGTTCCTTGGTTACATGGGTTTAGTGCCGTTTCAAAAAAAGTGCCAGTACTGTTTATTAAATATGGGTTTAGTGCTTTTTGCTGTACAGATCAATTGCACTCAGGAAAGACAGCTGAGTTTTGCTAGCTGTGTAATGAGAGCATTTTCTCCTGACAAGGGGTAACATGTATTTGTATTATTTTTGTTAGGTTGAAGGGACACCATGTTTCTTTGCCATCTTGCCTATTCTGTGGGTTATTTATTTGTTTGTTTGTTTAATTTCTACATCAATTATTTCTTGAAGTTGGTGGCCATGGCTACTCATTTCAGCAACATCATTCTTTTGCAGCACTGTTAATAGTCCTCTCTCTGGCTTCCCCTTATGTCCCTTCCCTGCACCTGTCGCTTGTTAGTGGAGAAACTTGATAAGTGGCTAAGCCAGCCATTCTAGGCAGCTGCTACCTATGCTCACACCCCAGGATGTGTGAGGGTGAGCAGTTAATGGCTGCTTTTCCATTGGCAGATGATACATTGTGGAAGAGAATCTACAAGTCTCTATCGTGAACTTGATCCACATGAAAACAGCAAGGCCAGCACAATTGCCAGGCTTTGTTAGGGTGGCCAAATAGGGAGAGGCAATGCAAGCAGAACAAAGTATGCCACTAGACGTCTGGAAGAGTCATAACTTCTGGCCCGTGTCATTTTCAAATGCATTCAGCTGTTCTGTCTTTGGTCCAATCTGCAATGTAATATTTAAATTAAAGCACAATTCAAATGTCTTGCCTAAAGCATTTTGAGATTTCCTCCCCCCCCCCCCACCCCAGTGCTTTAGAAAATGCAAGCCAACTTTTGGAGAAGAGCACTGACTTTGTTGCTTCATACAGGCCTCTGAAAATGGAATTCCTGGCCTGTTTGGTGGGCAGAGGATTATTATGCCATTCTTCAAGGCCACTGGGTGAAACAGGGACAGACAAAATTACTTCCAGGGAGTAGCTGGATTGCAGATACCCATTTGGCCCTTCCTATTGTTGGCAAACTTTGTTTTTCTTAGGTATTTCAACTGATTTGTCCTGTATCACATTGATGTCTTTTTTAGCACTTGATTTTTTTAAAATTTCCTACCCTCCTTTAATGATTTGGCATGGAGGAGATGTCATCTCATAATTATCATAATTTCTGGTAAACAAGGAATGTGTGTGTCTGCTTTCTCCAGCTACTCATTGACAGGCCAGTAAATATCAAACCGGGCTGAGCCAAATGCAGATGGTTTATTTTGCTAATGCTTTCATCGAGTCTGATTTCAAAAGTTTTTTTTTCTTTTTCTTAAATAAGTGGGATAAAATAAAAATAATCAGAGACAGAACTCTTGTTATAATCGTAGTTATTAGAAGTAGCTATTTAATCTGCTGCTCAGTTTGATTGATTATAGACTGGTACAGTGGTGGGTTTCAAAATTTTTTACTACCCGGTTCTGTGGGTGTGGCTTGGTGGGCGTGGCTTGGTGGGCGTGGCAGGGGAAGGATACTCTAAAATCTCCATTCCCTCCCCAATCCAGGGGAAGGTTACTACAAAATCTCCATTTCCTCCCAATCAGCTGGGACTTGGGAGGCAGAGAATAGATGGGGGTGGGGCCAGTCAGAAGTTTTACTACCGGTTCTCCGAACTACTTAAAATTTCTGCTACCGGTTCTCCAGAACTGGTCAGAACCTGCTGGAACCCACCTCTGGACTGGTATGATGTTTAGCGTGTCTCAGATGTGTCTCCTGGTAGTTTAAAATCAGGCTTAACTGACGAAAGAAGCATTAAAACTGTCTATATAGGACTAGCAGAGGGGAAAGAAACAATCGTTATGAAGGACTCTCTAAACCTGAAACACTTGATAATTAAGAGTTTTGAAAACCTGCTTCGAGACTAAAAATCTAAACGTGGAAGGTTTGGGGTAGCCTGATTTCAAATGTCAAGAGATTATTGCTGAAATTAAGAGAAGGCAATCACCTGAGGCAAAAATAGAACGAAATGAAACAGCTACCTCAATTTGCTGCCCCCATTCAATAGTGGCGAGTGAGAACAGTCATTTTGATTTCTTTTGGAAAAATCAATTTATCCAATTGGAGAGAGACTCACTTGACATGAATCAGCAAAAGGGTGGATTGGGCCTTTGTAGTTGAAGCATTTAAATGTCACTACCTGTGACAATGGCAGTTCAATTCAGTTCTTTTATTATACTCAAAATAAGACATTTACTTACTTATTTGGGGGGGCTTATATGCACTCTCCCCAGTAACAACTCCAAGCAGCAAATCCTCCCCAATCCAGGAAGCTAAATTGAAAGCAATGCAAATTCCATCATAATGGTTGCTGCAAAACTCTCTGAATCCCCAAACAATAATCACGTCATGCCCAAAAGCCCTTTGGCAAAGCTGAACTTCGTGGGCCTCAGAACAATAATATAGAAGAGGACCACCCTCCTTCCGAGGATGGGGGCTGTTGATTTTCTGGTATTGACATTCCTTTGGGTTAAAACAAAGAGCAAGCCTTCCCTGTTAGCTCCTACCAAACAGACAACTTCTTCCTGGAGGAAACGGTCCTACAGACATCCAAAATCAGCATGTATAAGATAAATCTGCATTTGCATACATATTGAACTGAAGAAATGGCAATTGTTGAAATTAAAATAGACAATGGATTAAATGCAACAGAATATACATTATGCCGGCATAGGAAATATGATAATTGCAATAGTTTTTCTTAAGATCTGCCAATAAAAGGATCAGGGGCTATTAAAGATTCCTCCTGGTTATTTTAAAAGGGTTGGCTTAAATGAACAGTCTCACTTCTCACTGTAAAATTCACATACAAAGAAAGCATTTGCTAAGGTTTCTCTCTGTCCATCCTTCCATGGACAGAACTGCCCATTTTAACCAATAATCAGAAAATGTCCATCTAGTAAAACAGAAATCAAACAATTGAATTTAGCCTCAGAAAATGTATCTGCTTTCTGGAAGTAATGAAAATATACAAACTGATTAAATGGGCTGGAGCAGGGGTAAAATCCAGCAGGTTCTGACAGGTTCTGGAAAACCGGTAGCGGAAATTTTGAGCAGTTTGGAGAACCAGCAAATACCACCTCTGGCTGGCTCCAGAGTGAGGTGGGAATGGAGATTTTGCAATATCCTTCCCCCAGGAATGGGGTGAAAATGGAGATTTTGCAGTATCCTTTCCCTACCACACCACACTCACCAAGCCATGCCCATAGAACCGGTAGTAAAAAAAAAATTGGATTTCACCACTGGGCTGGAGTAAAATTAAACAGCAGCCATGCTACAAAGCAATCTTACAGTCAGCAACTATACTATCGGTGTGCATACTATAAACATATAGTACAAAAAATACTATAAACATTACAAATACGTTTTCTACTTTTCCTTTATGGAAAAATCTAGTAAATGTCATTAGAAAAGTAACGAGAAATTAATGTGAATCTCTTTCTGAAGTAATAAATAGCCTAAATGTATGCGGGATCCTTGGTTCTCTCTGAGCTTGGTTGTTTTCTTGTTCCATTACTCAGATTGGGTACCCATTACCCAGACGTTCCATTACTCATTACCCAAACTAGTGCTGATGATCTTACCTAGTTTGGGTAATGAAACTTCTATAAGAAAACAATCAAGCTCAGAGAGCACCAAGACCCCTCATTTCAACCCTGAGCTACAAATATTCTTCTTTATTGGAGCCTAAATGTATACTTGCATAGATTATTTTTAGTCAAAACCCAAATGTTTAAAACTGAATCTATTTTCTAAAGGAGAACCAATCTCAAAGCATAGAATAGCCAATGGCATACAATAAGATACAGAAGAAGAAATCAGAAAAATTTGAAAGCACACAGTCCAGTTGGAACATCATAAGTCTTTGGCTAAAGACCAGTTGCTTAATGACCAGTCAAAGTTATGACAAATTTGAAAAAACTTACATACAGCCTATGCTTGAAGTTACAACTGCCACACTACCCTCACAGTCATATAATTGCATTTCAGGAACTTGGCAACCATCTCAACCATTTACAATTGGTTGCAGGATTCTGTGGTCACATGACTTTGTGGGGGTTCCCCTCCCCCCCTTTTTTTTGGTAAAAGTTTGGTATAGTGGTAAAGGTGCTAGACTAGAATCAAAAGACTGAATTCTAGTCCCATCTAAAGTAGGAAAAATCAGCTGGTGACTTTGGGCAAGTCACTCTCACTCAGCGCAACATACATCGCAGGGTTGTTGTTGTTGTAGGAAAAATAGGAAAAGGAAGGAGTATTAGATATGTCCACTTCTTTGAGTTATTTATAAAGTAATAAAGGTGGGATAAAAAAACTAATAAATTAATTTACCAAAATGCCTATTGGATAAGCTGAATACAGACTTATGACATGATTTGCTTAGTAACCATCATAAAAATGGTTGTAAAATCCCAATCCAGTCACATGTTTAGACTCGTGTTCCATCAAATCCATCCATCCATTCCAGACCATAGACATTTGATCAAAGCATGAACTCAGAACATATATGTGCCATGCACAGGTATTTCAGGGTGGGAGGTGGGGGGGGGGGAAAGGCAGATGGAAAATGTGGGAATCACCAGGAAAGAGATGCGGGAGACATTGAGAATCATACAGACCTATTTTCTTACTGAAAATAGTTTGCAAGCATTTTATGGCAATTCTTGAAAAGCACACACATACAAACATATACCAGAATTATACATTCTGATAAATCTAGATTTGTTCCAAGGAGATAAGTGAGAAATTATATTAGACATAGTCTGAATATTATTAATGAAATGAAGCAAAAATAAAAAAGCTCTGTCTTCCTTTTAAATACAGAAAAGGCTTTTGACAGCTTGGAGTGGTCTTTCATGTTATGTCGGAGTAAGATAAACATAAGTGGTGATTTATCATAACACTGCCAAGATTGCCAATACAAGCCAAGATTTTCTCCTTTCCCATCTTTATTTTTATTGGCACCAGCACTTTTGGCAATGGAAATACATTGAAAGAATAGGAGTTAAATTAGCAATGTCAGAACACAAAATTGAAGCTATTGTATAGGCTGATGATGTTGTATTCACTATTACTCAGCCTAAACACTCCTTAGTATTACTAATGGAATATACAGTATATATATATATATATATATATATATATATATATATATATATAGTACTTTGTGTTATACTAATGGATAAAGAAAAAAAAAAGCTCTAATGAGCTTAATAGTGATGTCAAAGCAAAACGAAAAAGGAACATTTTTCCCAGGGTTGAATTCAAACAAGTCCGTCAGCTACTGAAACTTTTTTTTTAAAGACATTCATGGTCCCATGCCAATCAAAGCAAAAGACAGGAAAAACTACTTTGTAATGTTTACAGCCTGTAACTCAAAATGTACCTGCATCTAACTCTTAACCAATAAGAACGAAGTATTTGAGAAATTCAAGCTGTTCTGTACTTATATAAAAAGTACATTCAATTGAAAAATAAAGAGATTAGGATCTGATAATGGGGGAGGGGGAATGATACCTCAATTAGGAATTTGAAAAATACTGGAACCATGACGGCATAAAATATAAAATATAAAAAACATAGCCCTGAACAAGAGTGTTGCAGAATGAAAGAATCAATGGGCTGCAAAGCATGTTTGAAACAAGGCTACTAATCAATATTTTTTGTGTGCAATAAGGACTTAATGTAACTATTTATCTGCAAAACTGTTTATCAATAAAAACTGCAGTTAAAACTCCATATGAGAATAGAATGGGATCAGACCCATCTGTTACATCTAAAAGTATTTGACGAGGAGTGTGTCGACAATAAATATAAACCTCACCTGACCTGCATATTCTAATTAAAATTTTGTTAATTTTAGCCAAAGAGAGGCTTGTCCATAATCTCTCTTTGGGACGGCACAAAACAACAACAACCACCAGATTTTAAATCAACAAAGGTGACAAAACCACAGTTACCAACAGACTCTGTGTGTTTCTCAGCTTAATGATTAGAATTGGACAACAGCCAACCCAGGGGTGGGATCTACTTACCTTTACAACCGGTTCACAATGGGCCGCGCATGCGCAGAAGCGTTTTGATAACGTCAGGGTCAGTGGGCGGAGCCTCCCACCGGTTTTACTACCGGTTCTATAGAACGGGTGCGAACCGGGGGGCAACCCACCACTGAGCCAACCTCTTCTTAATTCCTATTGGTTTATCACTCCAGACTTTCAATCTAAGAATTAAAATTTTGGCACAAAGTTTACTAGTGACAGCTAACAGAATGATAGGTCTGTCATTAGAGGACTCATTCCTTTCATCCTTTAAAAAACATTGATGTTACAACACCTTAAAACCAGGTTTTAAGTTATCTCAGCAAATACAGTTGTCTACCGAGAAAATTAACATTCAGAAAGCGGATTTCTTCTCCTTTCTTTTTGTTCCTCTTTATTTGATCAAAGTAGTAGAATCAACAGCAGTTCTGGTTTTAGTTTCCAAGCCCAGATCCAGTTTTAGGCACTGTTGACTTTACCCATATTAATTATGGTGATGCTCACGGGAAGCATAATTAAGTTGATGAAACTAACCAGGAGCTTTGTTCATTATTAGAATGAGCTTTCCCTACGCTCAGTCCATATCACCTTTCCAAGAACATCACAAGCAGTGGCCCCAGAGTTGTTATAATTAAAATAACAGTGCCAGTAGGTTAATACTTGCAGAGCCAACCTAGAGCCTTCCTTGCTGTTATTTCTGGACCTGTTAATCCTCACTGCTGATTATCTTGAACCACAGTTTTAGTAGTCTATTCTTCTTGGGAATCTGATATTTTTCTCAGCCTATTGTGTGTCTGTGAAGTGCTATCACCTTCCCCTCCTGCCCTTATAATTAAAAATACTGAGACATGCTGGAAATTGGAACATGGCAGCAGCACATCAATGTAATTCTGCTGCAGTTTTAATTATAGGAAAAGAACCTGGTTGGTGGACAGTCTTCACAATGCAGATGGAGATGAGGGGAGAGAAGAGAATGAATGTCATCTTTAAAAAAAAATAGAAGAGTAATTAAAAGAAGTTGGTCCAGTTTCAACATTGGATAGTCTCTCCCAGTTGACCATTAACTTCTTTCTTCATTGTCTTCTTAAGTGACAGGGATGTCTTTAGTTGGGTGGGGTGTGTGTGTGTGTCTTGAAATCAGACCAAAATTCAGGGATGAATGTTGAAATATAATGAAAGAGTCACAATCCCTGATTTGAGGAGGGAGGGCCTCTGAATGGAAGATAAATAATGCAATTATAAAGTTCAGCAGAAGACTCATTAGAAATCTTCTTTGAATGTTGTCCAGAGAAACATTCCTTCGCTTTTCTTCTTGGATAAAACTTAGAAGCACTTCTTGGGAAATCAAAAAGAAGCCCAATAGCTCTTCAAAATGGGTGTTTGTATTTGAGTGTATTTGTGTTTGACTAAGTCAAATGTTCTACTTACTATAGATTAAATCTCCAGAAAAATTTGAAGGAAGTAACATGTTTCTTCTAGGCAATGGAGACATCCAAACTGGCCTGACACATATTTTGTATTAAAAGGATGTGTTTATTTATTTAGTGTGTGGTGATAGTACATTAACCAGGAGACTACAGTATTAATACAGAATAGTTGTCAGTTTGGTTCATGCTTGCTTGCTACCAGAAATGCTCCTCAGGACGTGAATTAGCTCCACACTCACAAATGGCTAATGTAGCATCATCTGGGGCTTTTCTCTCCACCAATGTTGCATCATGTTCATATCACATCTGGGCAGGTCTGATACCAGCTGGGTTCGTACTTCTGCACAAAGCGCCATTATTTTTCCCACCGAAGTGATACCTAATTATTTACTTGCATGTGCCATGCTTGTGAACTGCTAGGTTGGCAAAAGTTGAGGGAAGTGACAGGAGCTCACTCCATCATGCAATGCTAGGACTTGAACTAAAAAGTCTTGCCCAGACTTTCTCCAGCAACTTTTAAACTATTGTGCCTCTTAAAAGGCTGGAATGGCATGTGGAATTAAAATTGGAAGAGAGGAGGAAAAGTTGCAATCTAAACAATGATCTGGTAAATGAATAGGCATGGGAATAAAGAAAGTACCTCAGAAGGGACTTGAACCTCAATTTTCAAGAGAATAAAAGCAAGGGAGAGGAAAATCCTTTCAGACTTGCAAGATTGTGTTACTATAACCCTACAGGTAGTGTTAGTATTCACGATTGGTGTTTCTTGTCTGGCCTACTGCATAGTATTAATGAAGGCTGATATTGAAATAATTTCTGATTATCTTAGTAATCATTTAGAACAACTTCCAACTTGAGGGCCCCATATAATCTCTGGTCTCTGAAAATTGGCAGCATATTTGTATGCTGATATTTGTAGGTAGGGTATCTATCAACACAGTAATGTAAGTCACTTTATATTACTTTATTGTAGTAAAAAACAAAAACATTTCCCTCAAAAACCAAGTTTGGGAAGAATAGTATGTGTGATGTAGTCCTACCCACTGAGGCCTATAAAATTCAGCCTCTGGCTACTGAACAAATCAGTATTTCCTGATTTAGAAAAAACACCTTAGAGAAAAAAAATGCTGCACTTATTATGAGTGGCCTATAGAAGCCAATAAACTTACTTTAATACTATTGACCCATTTTTGTAGCTGGTTGTTATCCGTTTTATTGAATACAAAGGATGTCTTTCTGCTTCTCTTACATCCTGATATTTTGAATTCTTTCTTGATTCATTGGACACTAGTTTTTCCTTTCCAAAAGATCAAATCCTGTGTAAGTGTGAAAGGGTGCTATGTGGAGTTGACCACCCACCCCTTCTTCATCATATTCAGTTTTATTTAGCTCAGCTTTTCAATCTGATTTGACTCTTCCATATCACAAATGCTGGAGAAAGCATAAATGACAAGAGGAGATTAGAAGTTGTATCTAATCTTACGCATTGCATCTGTACGCATACCAGAGTAAAAATATGTGGGACATGTGTTGAGATAATTAATCAAATTCTTTATTAAGCTTTAGAAACGGTATGAAATCATGCATAATGCATTCTTTTTGTCCTTTGACCGCTGTTCAACTTATTTAAAACCACAACTCTCTGATTAAACAACTCTTATTTCTACTCACATTTTGTGCTGAATTTGGTGGGAGTAGGTGATGTAGGAAGAAATATCCTTCTGGGTTCTGCTCCAAGTGGGGAAAAAGACACTGGAAACATGGAGACTGCTTGGAAAGATGGTTTCATTGTGGACAGGATCACATGGCTTGAGTTCCTGAACAGAAAAGGGGCAGATACAGTGAATTTTCGGGTTTTATGCTCTCTCTGGCTTTGACCTTCCTGGGGCTCAGAAAGAGTATCCTGATTGGTTGTCAGACTTCCAGGGGGTGGGGGTCTTAGCTAGCCTTGCTGGCTGATGTAATCTTCCCAGGTGCCATGTGGTGAGTTTCATCCTAGATTGGGTCCATTGTCTTGCAGATGAGGTCCATTGACAAAGACTGAGTTTCTGCCTCTGGCCCATTAACAAAAGGGTGGGGACAGGAAGGTGGGAGCTGCTTTGTCTTTAAAACATGCTTCTCCATTTCTCATCCAGGGAAAAATAATATTCTGCTTTTTTAATATTTCCCAAAATATTTCATTCTTCTAGGAAAGGGGTGGGTGCTAACTTCCTACAGTGAAGAGGAAGCTTTGCGGGAATATTTGGAAACAATTTCAATATGAAGCAGGCCACTGAATGTATCACTACATAAATAGAAGATGCACAGCTGAAGGCTTCAAGGAAAGCACTAACTTAGACTGTACTTTTATAATTTGCTGTTGCCACAATCTCACTTGTAAAAACAGGTGGAAGTGATTTTAAAAAAAGTGTAATCTGCTAAAACTTCTGTCAATCTTCCTTTGCGGTTCTCACTTTATGGCAGGCCCCTGAAACTAACAATATTTTGTATCATGTTTTTTTATGACACAATTCTATTGTAGAAGTTAATAAGATCTTGTGGGGGGGGGGGCAGGTAATCAAATTATATGCAACCCATCTTTCCTTTATTCAAATATTTGGTTTCATGGCACATGGAGCTATCCCTGTATCTTCTAATTCTACTCCTATAATTTACCTGCTGTAGATAACCTGAAAAGGTTCAGTTTATTTGTTTGTTTGTTTGTTTTATTTTATTTAAAACATTTATATAGCTGCCCATCTTTCTGTCAACTCTGGGTGATTCCCAATCAAGGATTAAAACACATATAAAGTCATTTACAAATACAAATCCCTTCCATTAGTCAAAATCTCAGAATCTGTACTAATAAAGGAATAAACATGTGGCAATCTTTTTAGATCTGAGGACTACTCAATAGCCATGCTACTTGCATCTTAATGGGCACACACTCATTTACACATACAAACAAGTTTATATAAGAACCATTTGCTTACCTCAGTTGCACATACATACAACACTTATTTATTTACTCATATATACACTCCCATATAAATGTAGAATATATATATATATATATATATATATATATATATATATATATATATATATATATTTTCTACAACCTCTCACAGTTAGCACTCAGCAACAAAACATTCTTGAGTACAAGACATCATCAGTGTTAACACAGACCTAAAATGTAATTGCATTCAACCCCCAATTCATACCTCAGGTTCATTAAAAGTAAAGACAGCCTCATATTGTGTTGAGCTCCTGGTGAACAGATGGACATGTCTACATTGTGTTCTTGGCAACAACAATATGGAAATGGTTTGTCATTGTCTTCTTCCAGGATGCTTTCTCAACTTCCTACTCTAGCCTACAGCTCTGACGGTTCCTGGTGATCTCTCATCCAGACTTGGCTTTTTTGCTGAGGGTTGACTGGTTTGGCCAGAAGCTGGCACGTCCTGATGAATAATTGTTGTTTGTTGTTATTATTTATTTAATATGCATCCATTCTTTTTCTTCTAATTCTGTGGGTTGTATTCACCTACAACCTTCACAAAAAAGTTAAAAGTTAGAATTTAGAATTTAGACTAACGTTGGTAGAATTCAGGTAAAGAATTCAAATCCCAGTTTGAAAACCAACTGGGTGACTTTGGGCCAGTCATCCTCAGCCTAAGAAGAGGCTACCTTAGATAACTGGATGGGCTTGTCTAAGTAATCATTAGGAGTCAAGTCTGCCTTGAAGGGAAAAAATATTGATGGTTGCTCAGTAGTGCTAGAAGCTGAGTGATTGCCTATTGGTTCTAAAATGTAAAAACTGTCAGGGGCTAAGCAAACCCTGAGAAGGAAGACAAGTGTGTACACTGACTGCTGAGATGAGAGGAAGGGACCTGGGAATTGCAGTAATGTCAGAGAGGCTCCAGATGCTAATGTTGCAGGCAGGCCAGCCATCAGCTGTGGTGAGCAATATTAGGGCTTTATTATTTACTATTTATTAAATTTATATGCCATCCATCTCAGTGGTGAAATCCAAATTCTTTAACTACCGGTTCTGTGGGCATGGCTTGGTGGGCGGGACTTGGTGGGCATGGCAGAGGAAGAATACTGCAAAATCTCCATTCCCTCCCTACTCTTGAGGGAAGGATATTTTAAAATCTCCATTTCCACCCCACTCTGGGGCCAGCCAGAGGTGGTATTTGCCAGTTCTCCAAACTACTCAAGATTTCTGCTGCCGGTTCTCCGAACTGCTCAAAATTTCTGCTACCGGTTCTCTAGAACCTGTCAGAACCTGTTGGATTTCACCCCTGATCCATCTCACTGTCAGGTAGCTCTGGGCAGTTCATGCAATGTCCATTTTTTGAAATGAATGTGGACATACTCTTCCCCCAGAAACATGGGTTTTGTTTCTGCGTCAAACTTACATGCAGAAATTTGAATCTGAACATTTGCGGATGAATTCCACAGGCCAATAATTCAATTAGTTTATTTACAATGTATTCAAAATAAATAAATGTTGAGTGAAATCTACAAATGCATCAAAAAAAAAAAAGTCCCTGCTACCAAATAATTGGTGCATAGGAAGGCTTTCTGCAGTCAGAACTGATTAATACTTTCCCTCAGGCATTCTTCAGAGTTAACACACAATCTGGAAGCATGTCCAAGGTTTGCTTCGGCATCAAACAAAATTTGCATTGTTTATCTATTTTGTGGGAACATTATAATCTAACTTTCGATAGAATACTCCCAAGGTAAACTGATTAGTCTTAATAAAAAAAACCCACACGTACACCAATGTCCTCTATCACCAAAAGAAATCCAAGGATGCATATCAATGTTGAAATGCAATGGCAAATGATAACTGGCCTTCAAAGCATCATATTCAGCCTCCAAAAAGGGTTTGAAAGCCTGTGGAAATGGTGGATCAGTCATGGGAGACTTTTTGGCACGAAAAGACTGCAGATTTGTTTTTTCAAATGATTCTTTTACCTGTGCAATGAATGAGTGGAGGGGAAAATGGGACTCTGATCTTACCCTCAAACAACCAAACTCACATGCATAGATCGCTATGCATTTGTTGGTAAGTCATAATCAGGTGCTCATAATATGAGGGTTGACATGTCATATACTATAGTATGGACCAGGGGTGGGCTGGTCCAGACTATAGTATACTTCAACTCCTAGAATTCCTGAGCCAGCCATGCTTGATATGGGATTCTGGGAGTTGAAGTCCATAGGTCATAAAGTGGCCATAGTTGCCCATCCTTTGTCTGGACTCTTAGAGACCTGGAGATGGGGCAAAGGATGTGTGATAACCTTAGGAACAAGGCAATGGTTATAGGTCCTCTGTGGATGTTTATTATACCTCAAGGCAATTTCTAGACTGGGAAATGTCTATCATATGCACATAAGATACTTTAAAGATATTCTCTCATCCTTATTTTTCTGCTTCTCAGCAGGAGATTGTGTTTCTGGCACAGTCTGAATAAGTAATTTTGGAAGGGAACAGTACTCTGTGTTTTTCTGTGTAGGCAGGATTCCATAATTGGAATGAATCACCATGTGGAAATGAGATTTCAAAAAAAGAAGAATCAAGTTGTATTTGTGCAGAGTCCCAGATCAATGTACAGCCTGTTTGCCAATCATAAGTAATGAAAAATAACAACTCATGGCCTCTCTGAATTCAAAGCCTTCTTGCAGATGATAAGGTTTCTTGTGGAATAAATACTATATATACCGTAAGTCTCTCTGTGTGTGCGTTTGTGTGTGTATACCTCTTTCCCCTCAGATATAAACATATACTTCAGTCTTTTTGGGTAGTTTTATGAATAGATATCAATTTTATATGAGTTAAAACCGTGTGCTTCCCCTGAGCTTAAAACCATACAATTAGGGATATTGTTGTGTATAGGCCAACCTTTTAAAATATTTTTTTATATGGCTGCACTGAGAGAGGGGAAATGTATAATTCTTTCTTTCTTTCTTTCTTTCTTTCTTTCTTTCTTTCTTTCTTTCTTTCTTTCTTTCTTTCTTTCTTCTTTATTGGCCAAGTGTGATTGGACACACAAGGAATTTGTCTTTGGTGCATATGCCTTCAGTGTACATAAAATGGCAAGATACATTTGTCAAGAATCATAAGATACAACACTTAATGATAATCATAGGTACAAATAAGTAATCAGGAAACAATCAATATCAATATAAATCATGCATGACTTGTATCATGCAGTCATAAGTGGGAGGAGATGGGTGATAGGAACGATGAGATAATTAATAGTAATACTAATGCAGACTTAGTAAATAGTTTGACAGTGTTTGTGGGAATTAGTTGTTTAGCAGAATGATGGCATTCGGGAAAAAACTGTTCTTGTGTCTAGTTGTCTTGGTGTGCAATGCTCTATAGCATCGTTTTGAGGGTAGGAGTTGAAACAATTTATGTCCAGGATGCGTGGAGTCTGTAAATATTTTCACAGCCCACATCACAGGAGTGTTGGTAGAATGCAATAGCCAGAGTCTAAAGTCATAGTTGCCTGAGCTGTACCATAACACAAACGAGCCTCCAAAGGAAAGATTAGATTAGAACTCTGCATGGCTTTGATTTCATCCTATAGCATTCAGTAGTGAGTTAGAATGTGTAAAACATTCTGGTTCCTGGAACATATCTTCTTTTATTCTTGCTTGAGTGGGTGTTTTAGGAATGGTTCTTCCATTCCTGGAGAAAAAAAATTCCAGAACAGGAAATCATATGCAATGTTTTGGATGTGGTCCAGCCCTGAAACAAAGTGATGTTGGGCCTGTGGTGATTTGGCAAGGGAATCTCCAATCCGAACAGGCCAATGCAGGGGCAATGCTTCCCAGTGTATTTTCCAGAAGAAGAAGAGATCCAGCAGAGGAAGAGCTGGGGAGGTGAAAATGGAGGTGGAAGTCCAGTCTCGGAGGGATTCAGTTTAAGAACAATCCTATCTATCAGGGAGGCAGGGTTAGGAACAAGTTTAATGCCAGAGCAGGCAAGCATTGCCTGTGAACCTGTCTGTAATCCAGTTAAAGACATTTAACAAAAGTCAAAGTGTTCCTTGTTGAACCAAGTGATTGCCTTGTCCCTTTCTTCTCCACCTCGTGATGTTGCCTGAGAAACAAAGAAATAGAGGTGGAGAAAGAAAAGAATGTCTAATCCAGAAAAGGATTTAGTGGAAACAGCAAGGCAAATAGCATCTGCAGAACTCTCCCAGAGTTAATGGGCTTTTACTTAACTTTTAAGCAACAAAAAGATTATCAGAAAAAGACACCCACAGCCAGGGGCATATGCAGCCGGGATAGTCTGTTATTTTTCTCCACCATCTCTGCTTTCCAGGGTGGGTTTTTGAATTTACAATTTTGGTGAGAAAGATGAAAAGCAGATCTAGGAATGTTGGAGATGTGCTTAGCAGGTGATTAGCTCTGTTGTCAAGATAAATGATCCTACAGCATCACTGAGGGTGATTGGGATGAAAAACACAGGTTTTTCTTCAACAGGCATCCTTTGCAGGGTTCTTTTTTATTTATTTATTTATTTATTTTTCAAACAAAAAACAACAACATAAAAGCATCATCCTTTCAAACAATTACAGACAGTGTTTCGGTCGGTTAAAATCTTTTCGTGCTCACAAACTCTTCAAGATATCAATATATGACACATGTTTCTTTTCCACTAAGAAAAAACCAAATTTTTACACATTTTATCTTAATTTCATTTCATATATTGTATTTCATCTCCATGTTTTATTATCTATCCATTGATAAAATAAATCCCATATTAAATAATATTGTTTATCTTCCTGTTCTCTTATTTCAAATGTTAATTTACTCATTTCAGCACAATCCAACATTTTCTTAATAATTTCTTCATCAATAGGTATCTTCTCTCCTTTCCAATTTTTGGCAAATACAATTCTAGCTGCTGTTAAAACATTCACAATTAAATATTGCAATTCTTTATTAAATGTCTCTGGTAAGATCCCTAATAAAAATGTCTCTGGTTTAAAGTCAATATTTTATTTTATTTTATTTTTATTTCCAATTTCTATACCGCCCTTCTCCCTGAGGACTCAGGGCGGTGTACAGCCAGAAATAAAAACATGAAATATAAATATTAAGACAATTAAAATATATATAAATTTGGCTACAAAATTTAAAACTCACAAACCAATTAAAATATTTAAAATATTTAAAATTTAAAATATGTCTCTTTGTCATTTTTTCCAACCATGTATGTTATCTTAGTCCAATATCTCCTTGCTTCTACGCATGTCCACTACATATGGTAATATGATCCTGGGGTCTGATGATATTTCCAACACTTCTCCAATTTATTCTTAAACATTCTGTCTATCCTCACCGGGGGTAAGTGCCACTTGTAAAACATCTTATACAAATTCTCCTTATATGCTGTAGACATTGTCATTTTATAATTATGCGACCACAATCTTTGCCATTTCTCTAAGTCAATACTATAAACAAAAATTTTCCCCCACGCTATCATTGATTCTTTAACTTGTTCTTCTTCCAATTTTACCTCTAGCAAATATCCGTATAACTTTTTAATTACATAGTCATCAGAACCCATTAAAATCTTATCTAAATTAGTCAAAACATTATAAAAACCCTCTTGTTTGAGATCTTCTTAATATCTAGAAAATATTTGCATATATGAAAACCAGTCCATCTTACATCCCTGATCTTCTAGTTCCTGCTCCTTTGCAGGGTTCTTGTACAGGTAGTCCTCAACTTACAATTCAGCCAAAAATTTATGTTGTTAAATGGGTTTCGCCCAGGGGTGAAATGCTCTCAGTTCGGACCGGATCGCCCAATCAGGTAGCGATGGAGGAAGGTGGTTTGGAGAACTGGTAGCAAAAATCCCTGCGCTCCCCCCCACATTGCCCAGCTGAGCTGCGCAATCATCAGAGGCTTTTTTTTATTTTAAAAGCATTTTTTCTACAATCTCTTGTTAAGCCAAAGAGGTTGTAGAAAAAATGGTTTTAAAAGTAAAAAAAAAAAAAGATTCCGAGACACTGTAACCATCATAAATGTGAATCAGCTGTCAAGCATCTAAATGTAAATCACATGACCATGGGGATGCTACAGTGGTCATAAGTGTGAAAAGTGGTCATAAATCATTTTTTTTTCAGTGCCATTGTAACTTTGAACAGTCAGTAAATGAACTGTTGTAAGTCAACGACTACCTGTACCATGGCAAGTAGTATGCTATGGTACACTGATTAATTTCAGGACTTCCAATAGATGAATGGCCTTGGCTTGGATTGCATTCTTGGTCAGTAACAAGTTCTCTTACCAGGCTACTATGCACAGCTAGGAAAGATAATGAACTTTACTCTTATCCCCAAGAGCAACCTGGAGGAAAATTTTGCTGGTGGTTTCATTGCCCCTGTGTTACTTCTGCCTCCCGGAGACTTTCCCCCAAGACCCTGTTGATATCCCCTAAGAAACTAGAGTAGGTCCAGGAATCTCTGGTTACCTCTAACTGGAATGACATCTACTCTAAATATAATCTATCTCTTAGAATTTTTGTAGGAATAAAATGGGAGGAAATTCAACTTTAATACACATATACATAAATAATAAGAATATTTATAACTGCTACAAAAATTCAGACTACATCAATTTTTTGTAAAAGAAAAATTATACTTAGTGGAATAATTATTCCTGAACTCCCTATAGCATCCCCAATATACATACTCTGTGTGTGTGTGTGTGTGTGTGTGGGCATGGCTTGGTAGGTGTGGTGTGGCTTAGTGGGTGTGGCAGGGGAAGGATACTGCAAAATCTCCATTCCCTCCCCACTCTGGGCCAGCTAGAGGTGGTATTTGCCGGTTCTCCAAACTGCTCAAAATTTCTGCTATGAGAACCTGTGAGAACCTGCTGGATTTCACCCCATATGTGTGTGTGTGTGTGTGTGTGTGTGTGTGTGTATGTGTGTACGTATCTGTCTTCTCAAGAGCTTGTCGAAACATTGCCAAAAAGAAAACTTTTAAAGTGTTGGTTAGGATTTTAGCCAGAGTTTCAAAAGACCTTACAAAGTGTTTTGTTGGGATTATGGAGGATTTTAAACTGGGATTTTAGCCAGGATTTTAAGCATTTCAACTAACAGACTTTTAATGACGCGGGAAAACACCCAAGATTTTAATTTTTTACATATGTGTGTGTGTGTGTGTGTGTGTGTGTGTGTGTGTGTGTATGTTTTCATAGATTTTCACGGGTTTTGGTGAAAATGCAAGTTTTGGTGTATTCGGGTCTTTTCCCGTGTACACATTCCGTGTACACACATTGCTCCTAGAAGCACAAGGCCAAAGACACCAGCCTGAAGATGACGAATGAGACTTCGTCGAAACATCACCAAGGTACTTCCAACTTTACACGGGAGAAAATCCGAATAACCAAAGACCTCAACCAATACCCGTGAAAACCTCAGAAAACAAATATATGTATATGTGTGTGTGTGTGTGTGTGTGTGTGTGTGTGTGTGTATACATATAACATATACTATACACACACATAACATATACAATATACATATAACCTCTTCAAACTGAACTCAGTTCTTGGCAAGATGTCTGTGTCATAGAAGTGGTTTTCTGTTATATTTTTAATTTCATCTTTTTAATAGGCATATAGGATGAGATACAGCAATGTTTATTCCTCTCCTGCTCAGCATGACACCAACAATGTGAATATCAGCATCCACAAGTTCAAGGGGTCAAAAAAAAGGCAAGGTGGCCATAGTTGTACCCCTTTGATGTTGCACTCAACAAGGGCATTTGGTTGCATTTGAACGCTGCTTCCACCTGTGTGTTTGCCTCTTTCCCCTGCAGACGTCACTACAGGTGAAATGGGAACGATGGACAAATAATCACTCCATATGGTTCATGACTGAATCAAGAGACAAACCTGGATTTGCTCAAATTATTCCCGCACTCTGACCATTACACAACAGCCACATATCTGATTAATCTGAGATGATGCATAGTGAATGAAGAAATTGCAACTTTAACAGAATCAATTCATGTAAGGACAATACCGTTCTTAGTTAAATTTCCTTGGAATTGGTGTATGTGGAGTAGATCATTAACTGTTTTAGAGTGGCTAAATTTATAGACAAAGATGATTGTGTAAGTGGAGCCCAAGGACTAATATCACTGAACATTGTTTTCAGTACATTCTCCTTTTAGAAATGGGCTGTTTGAAATGCTGCTGCTGCTGCTGCAGTTGTGTAAGAGACATAAGCAATTCATGACCTTCCAACAACACTTTGGGAAGAGTTGCAGTAAGTTAGAGGACCTGAAAAAAGGAAAGATAAACCACAGAAGATGTTGAGTTTTGTTCAAGCTGAAGCCGGTGCTTCAGGCTTTCAATTCAGACCAACAGTTGAAAGAGAGAGGGAGGGAGGGAGAGAGAGAGAGGGGGAGGGAGGGAGGGAGGGAGGGAGGGAGGGAGGGAGGGAGAGAGAGGCGGGGGGACAGAAAGAGAGATGTGATCATCTGTTGCAGAAAAACAACAACAACGCATCATTCTAGACAACACGGGTATTTTGTGGATCACGGGTATACTGTCGTTTTTACACTGATGATGATACAGCCAACTGATCACATCAAGAGTAAACCTTCCTTGTGCTGTATTAAAGGAAGCTGCCAAAAGACTTCTTAGTTATCCTGAAAAATTCAAAATATTTGTGGTTCCACATTGCCAATTAATGTGCTTTGCCAATTAAAAAAATATGCTGGGATGAAGAAAATGTGTTTTCCCCCCCACTTCTTGTATCAGCATTACTTTGGTGTGGTGCTTAAGAAGCTGAAAATACCAAATAATCAATCACTTATTTACATCTGTAAGCAACATTTTAAAGCCCCGTGAAACAATTTGAAAGGGAATAAATATTAAAAGCTAATGATCCTCACTCTCTTGAGGTATTTTTGTAAAATAGGAGGTATAAAATGAAGCCCTGGCTGTCTATTGATGTCATAATTGGGGAATTGCAATTGTGAAAAATATCAACATATACACACATTATTTCTGAAGTCAAAGAAATACCCATTTCCCTTTCTCAGAAATAGCCAGAAGTTGAGGATTTTACTAATAACTAGGCTATTATTAACTAATTGCAATTATTTTTGTTGCCACTTGCTACAATACACAGGAGGAAATGGACAAAACGTGCAAAACATGAATCTCCAGGATAAAATACGCCAAAATCAGAAAGTATGGAAGATGGACAAGCTGACCATCAGGAAGTGCCTCAAAAGTGAGCTCTCCCATTCTTTCTTTAATATGTTGCCTTTCTTGGGCTCATTCAGCCTTACATCTTGTTTGCTGGGGCTGAAAAACGCCTTACCTTCTCCTCTGCTTCATCTCCTCAGCCTGAAGTCATCTTTAGGTGTTCAATTTGAGAAACCTTTTCTTTCTTTTCCTGACAGAAAATGTATTACATAGACAATCTAAGGAAATTGGACATGATGAGGTCAGGCTCTGATCTGATCCACTCTTATTGATCTGACAGGGATGTCCTCTCCCTGTCCATACCTAGCAAATTAGGGTCCTTCCATCTTGGTTGGGGGAGAACATGAACCTCTGGCTAAATTCCACTACTTTTGAGATATGACTGTCTATCAAGAGACTGTTCGTGCCTTCTGGCAGCTCTGTGCATGCGCGCACTAGGAACAGGCTCCTCCTGTTCCTCTGCCGCTCTGCTGTCCAACTCTGGAGGCTCCGGAGTCTGCGCATCACTCCCAGATGGCCCTGGCCCCATCTCTGCCTCTGAAACAGAGCCCTCATCCGGGCCTTCCCCAGACTCCAGGACTGGCCCATGTTCCTCCCCAGCCTCCTCACTGTCTGACTCCGCTGCCAGCTCCACAGGCTGCTGGCGGACCACAACATACATGATATGGCCATATGGGCTGGGGGGTTAGATGATCGAAAAAAAATAACATATCCACTGAACTGAACTGGTATTTTCATATGTAGGTATTAAACTTTATTACCTATTATATTAAAATAGGTAAGTGTTGCACAGTTGCTTGATGATCATTTAACATATTGGAACATGTTTTAGAATAAAGAATTAGATTTAAAGGAGAAAGAGAATGCTGAAATGCACTTAGCAGAAAGCTTGGGAAATGCAACATGTTGTTTGATCAACGTATTATAGAACCTTTTTTATTTTAGTACTATTGCGTCAATGTTTTAATACCAGCTTTTTTTTAAAAAAAAGAAAATACACAGTTGGACAGGCAATTTAGCAGAAATTAAAAGGTTTTTTTAAAAAAATAAATTTGTTGACAGACTGTCAGACCTGATAAAAAGGGTAGCTCTACTTTTCAAGAGTGAGAAGCCAACAGCATAGGCTGCAGATTCTGAGGACTATGAAGGGGTAGCAAATCTTTTGTTGTTTATCCACCTATTACATTTTTGCTGAAGGGATTTTTTTTGGTTCATACAACTTTCACCGCTGGAGGGGGAGATCTCAAACTCAAATTATGATGAGTGCTGAAGAGGACAAGTTCACCAAAGCCTGTTCATATATTAAGTCAAGTCTCCTTCAAAGTGAAGGAAGAATATCATTTGTATTTTACTAAATACATGCTTAGTAAAATAATGAAACCTAACCCTACCTTGAGCAAGCCATATATTTTGTGTTGGGAGTACAGATCTGAACCAGACAGGGATGCCACATATTTAAATTTCATTCCCTGACAAATCCTCACATTTAGAAACAATATGCTTTAATGCAATGCTGGTTTGGGAATTCTGGAAGTTAAACTCCACATGTCTTAGATTTGCCAAACACTGAATTAAACAACAGACTCTTTCTGACTGAATACTTGAGGAAATGTGAGATTAGGAACATAAAACACACAGGATTTTTTCTACTTTAACTTAGATTTTTCATCACCCTATTTTTACTACCATTTTGTTTGAAAGAGCCTCCCTATTTTCAAAGATTCCCACCCCCCACCCCCGGGGAGAAACAAACAGGGTCTTTTGCATCTAGAGCATTTTTGTCTATTCTTCCAGGAATCCTCCTAGGAGGCTATCAATGAAAAAATTAAAGATAGAAGCTTACATTGAGGTTCCCTTTCATTTTACCTCGTGAATAACCCTGTGAGGGAAGTTGGGCAGAGGGTGAATGAGCAGTCCAAAGTAAGCTCAGTGAACTCATAGTTTCTTGGTTTCTAGCCTGGTCTCTTAACCACCAAACCAAACTGGCTCTCTTATTACATCATGTGGGCTCTGATAATTAGAGAAATCATAAATTTAATTCATACAGCACGTAAATGAAAATGAATTGCATTTTTGTGTGGTTGAGAAAATGGGCAATTTAGGGATTGCTTTCTTGCAGGTTTGTCATGTTTTCCTGTGGCTGTGTAAGAGGTAAAATCCCAAGATGTGAATCACCTCATTGCTTCTTTTACACTATTGGATCCGTTTTGTTCTTCTCACAGTAGAACAACATGAGGCAGCTCTTAACTGCTGTTTCAGAAAAGATTATGTCCCTTCAGAACAAGTTCCAAACTATAAAGATGTCCACTCAGTCACAGTTGAAGATATGTGACAGAACTGCCCTGCCGATTAATATCATTGTGGGATTACTAAAGTCACAACCTGGTTTTACAAATGCCAGATGTCTTCCTGGGAAATACCATCTGCAATTCCCAAGGTGGAACTCAGATTCTACTTTAAGCATGCCAAGTCAATATCCTTCACTTAAATGAAGAAAAAATGGACTGTGGTCTGGATTACACATATGTGTTTATCACGTCATTACTGTATGTCACCACAAATCATATTATCATATATACAACTTCAGTCTTGTTCAATATTTAATACTGCTCAGTGAACACTGTTGAAGTATCCATTTGCCAGCAATTATGAGGAGAAGTCAAATTGATATTCATGATAAATGTGTGATGTTTGCAGTGTAGTATTGCAACTCGTCATCAAATCATCTCTCAAAGCAGTCTTTTTATGAGATCAAAGAAGTCTTTTGATGTGGTCAAACAACTGTCTTGTTTTAAATAATCTTTCACAAAGCTAGTGAAACTTTGAGGTCACACCTTTTGCTATTCTCCTGGTTTTGGTAGGTCATGAGTTCAAAAGTAAATATCTTTCCAAGAATGTTGAATGTTAAATGGGAACTAATATAGTTTCAGAGATATGAGCTATTGTATAGGCTTTGCAACTCCATTGATTTGGATACAAGAGGATTGCCAATGCGCTTTTCACTTCCCTTAAGAATAAGATGTATGGCTGTGAAAGTTAGACCATAATAAAGGCTGAGTGCCAAAGAATTGAGGCTTTTGAACTATGGTGGAGAAGACTCCTGTGAGTCCCTTGGACTGCAAGGCGATCAAACTGGTCAGTCGTAGAGGAGATCAACCCTGACTGCTCTTTAGAAGACCAGATCCTGAAGATGAAACTCAAATACTTTGGCCACTTAATGAGAAGGAAGTACTCACTGGAGAAGAACCTAATGCTGGGAACGATTGAGGGCAAAAGAAGAAGGGGACGGCAGAGAATGAGGTGGCTGGATGGAGTCACTGAAGCAGTAAGTGTGAGCTTAAATGGACTCCAGAGGATGGTAGAGGACAGGAAGGCCTGGGGGAACTTTGTCCATGGGGGTCACGATGGGTCGGACAGGACTTCACAACTAACAACAAGAATAAGATTTGAAAAATTTCGCTTTGACTATATCGTGCCCTTAATATTCATTACATTTTTCCCCCTAAATATACAAGGCAATTCTCTTAAAGTTTATAAGCTGTTTCATTAAATATTGGGCTAGCACAAACAGGAACATTAGTTTATAGATTGCCCAACATCAAGGGATGAATAGTAGGTGAGAAAAATAGTGCTTATTCACACTGGCCAGTTGCTTCAACCATTTTTGGACTGAAGAAATGGACAACTGGCCTACTATTAATATACTACCAATTTTCAAAGAAAACATGTTTATGATGCACTTCCACATTATGGAGAGCACCTGTCTACTTTGAAGTTTTTGGATTAATAGGAATGGATGGATGAGCAGAGATAACATGAAATTGTTGGCAGTTTCTTCCTCTTCAGCTCCCAACAAACCTCAACAGTAAGAATAGATGCAAAGAACTATGGGAGTGGAATTCCAAAATATTTGCATAAAGGGAGCAAATAGACCTTGAATGTATGGTCCAATGCTGTGTTACTTTAAAACAGCTAGCAGCTAAGTTTCCCCCTTCTTCTTTACTACTCAAAAATACGTGCAAGATCTCAATCCACTTGGCGATAATAATTTTCATGAAGGATTTTATTGGGGGGTGGGGATCTGTAATTGACTTTTCCAATAACAGATCCATATTATACCTGGATTGAAAGCAAAATGAAAGTAAAAACACCCATAAAAAATAAACCATCTGATGCCCTTTTCCATGTTCTCACCCATGCTTTCTCTTGATTATAAGAAAAGCATTGCTGTGTTGTTACGTCTTTAAAATAATATATTGCTTGAACATTATTTCAAATAAGGTGGAACTGAGTCTCCTCTGTTAAGTAAGCTCAGCTAGCCAACAATATCGCTCTCTATCCCCTTTGAACTTTTTTGCTTCTTTGGAAGGATTGTTCACATCCTGAAGAAATTATTACATTTGGCCCTCACCCAGATAAATGAATCAATTGATTTATTTTATTTCACATATTCTTATTCATAAATCTTTCACTTTTCTGTCACAGCTTTTGTAAACAGATAAACAAGTCCACATGAAAATTCATGCTTTCTTTCAAAATAATATATGTATTTTCAGATCTTTCTTTCTAGCAAAGAAAGCTGTTCACACATTTGGATAGCATGAATCTGATTAATTTATAATCTGTAATTAAAAGTTATCCCTTCACTTCCAACTTTTTTATTATTTAGGTTAATACATGAATTTACTTATATTAGAGTTGGAGTCACCAATTGTGAGTTGGACAGCAATATGAATGTGTTTAATAAATAAATAAAAATGGAACCTTTTGCTACTTTTTCTGAAAAATGACAGCTCTCAGATTGTGTTTTTCCCCCAATACTTGCATTTTTAATGACATGAACATCATCTCTTCTTTCTGAAGAAAAAGCCCAAAAGAACACTTTAAAAATCTTTGGCTCAATATTTCATATCCCCTTTTTTTTCACGCTACTCTATTCATGGCCTAGCACGTAACCCTTACTTTCTTAGTTGGGGCAGCAAATACCAACTGGTAAACAAGAGAAAGGGTTAAAAGAGGAGCAGAGCAGTGGTAGGATTCAGCCGGTTCAGGCCAGTTCTGGCAAACCGGTTGTTAAATTGCTGGATGGCCCCTCCCCTCCCCGCCCATTCCAGGAGTCCCAAAGTGCCCTGTTTTGGCTCCCAGGTAAGTGAGGGAGGCCTACTAGCCCATAACAGGGTGCAGGGGGTGTGGTGTGCCCCCCTGGCCCATTTTTGCTCCCAGAAGGGGTGCAGGAGGCTGAGTACTGCCTGTCACACACCCCTGGCCATGCCCACCATGGCCACGCCGCCCAGACAGTCATTAGGGCAGAGAACTGGTTGTTAAATTATTTGAATCCCACCACTGGAGGAGGGTATCCTTTTTCCAAAGGCTCTGACTTGCATCTGAATGACTGACAGGGAGAAGCAAATGCTGGTTCTGAAATGTGTCTCAGAGTGTTAGAGTTACATCTCAGTTCCAACAGCGGGGTCAAAAGACGCAAGAGCTCTCCAATTTGCATTAAAATGTAGTATTAACAATCCAACTGCATTAAATTACTTTAAAAAAAAACAAGGGAAGGAAATAGTGCTTGATTGCAAGTATCCAACAGAACGTATGTAATCAGAGGTGAAGACAGACAGAATGTCTGAGAGGGGTGAAAGTGGTCTGAAGCTGAATGCCTCTCTGCTTTGACATACAAATGCACCAAAGAGCAAATCTCTCAGCCACTTCTAACATCTTTCAAAGGCTGGAAAGGAAGGATGAATCAAATATATTTTTAGGCTATTTGCATACATTTACTAATAAGTTCTTTCCATGTTGATTTGTTTTTCCTTTGTTTGAAGGAATATCTGTACTTGAAAATGCATTTCCAGACTTAAGTTTCATCACTGATACACTATGTATATAGCCCCCATTCTTAAGAACCATTAGATAGCAATAGCACTTAGACTCATATACCGCTTTATAGTGCTTCACAGCCCTATCTCAGCAGTTTACAGAGTCAGCATATTGCCCCCAACAATCTGGGTCCTTATTTTATCGACCTGGGAAGGATGGAAGGCTGAGTCAACCTTGAGCCGGTGAGAATCAAACTGCTGGCAATGAGTAGAGTTCACCTGCAATATTGCATTCTAACCACTGTGCCACCATGGCTCTTATTATTTATTCTTCTTATTATTATTTAGATCGAAGGACGCTAGAGGCAGAGCTTTTAAGGAGCAGTCCACATCTATTGAATGGAATCTATTTTTTAAAAATGTTTTAATTTATATTTATGCTGATATTTAATTTGCAGCTAGCTTTTACAATTTACTGTTTTCTAATAATTTGTTACTCTTGCTATTAGTTGGCTTATCTTTATATTGCTAACTTTGTTTTTCTGTGCTGTCTCAGTAACTTTTTTTTGAAATGTACTTGTCTGTTCTAGATTATTGTTTTTAATAGTTTGTAGTAGGCTGTTAGCCACCTCAATAGGGACAACCTCAGACAATGTATAAATACAAAAAAAAATCAGATGATTAACTGAACAGCAATTTTGTTTTTAAAAAGTAGACAAATCATGCATAAATAGGGACTGTAAAGCAATAGCAATCGCATTTAGTCTTCTATGCTGCTTCACAATGCTTTACAGCTCTCTCTAAGCGGATTACAGATTCAGCATATTGCCCCCAACAACCTGGGTCCTCATTTTATCCACCTTGGAAGGATGGAAAGCTGAGTCAACCTTCAGCTGGTGAGACCTGAACTACCAAACTACCGGCAGCTGATGATCAGCTGAAGTAGCCTGCAGTCCTGCATTCTAAACACTGCACCACCGCAGCTCATTTTTAAAATACAATTTTCTTATTCAATTTCTCTGAAAATATGAATGTCAACCAGAGCATCACTAATCTGAATGCCAGATGTGTCAATGTCAGAGCAAAGCCCTCAGTTTGACAGCATAAGCAATGTTGCAGAACAAATTTTAGTTCCACTTTGGAAAGCAGGCCAAGGTCTCAGAGCAATGAGAAAAATTCAGATTCTCAGTACCTTCCATCTTGGCCTCACCCAGCCCCTGTGATAACTTCCCTTGAGATTTGTGATAGGAAAAACAGTTTTCAAAAAGTGAAGGATATTTCAACATGAATATTCCCCTCCAAGGGTGTGGCCATAGAAGAGATGAGGGGGGAAGAAAACCCAAAACCCTATTTAATAGTCCCAGAGATATTGTCCTAAGCATTAAGGATTGCATTTTAGTGGATGTTTGATTCAAAATAAGTATTTTTGTGTGTTTGTTTTTTAAACTAAGAGTTGAATTGAAATAATTGAAAAACAAGAAAATAAATTAGATAGCTTACTCTGACTTACTAGATCTAATGGTACAGCTCTGCTTTTCTTTCTATCCCCCCCCCCCACATTCCATCCTTTTATGCTTTGAACGTTACACTTTATTAACTACAATAGGACGTTGTCTCTGGTGAATAGAAAGACTTAGATCCAGTGAAGAAACTCCTCTGATTGAATTGAGGACATAATTTTCCTTGAAATTACTTGTCCTTGTGCCCTCTTTAAAATATGCTCTAAAAGGACAGGAGAGTCTCCAGAACAGCGTAAGAAATTGTGCTAAGACCTGCAACGGCAAAAGGAAATAGCAAAGGTCAGATTTGTTCTTTACTACTGAGAGAATTTGACAATAATGTATCCAAGGAGAACATTCTATAGAGAAACTCAGTATGAATCTCATCTGGGGCAGAGAAGTGTGTGTGTGTGTGTTTCTGTGTGCTTCTGTGTGCCTGCCTGTTGATACTGATTTTTTTTTTTTAGTCTGATATGTCTTACACTTGGGCAGCGCGGTGGCTCAGTGGTTAAGATACTCGGCTTGTGAGCTGGAAAGCCAGCAGCTCAGGTTCGAGACCCGAGTGCCATGTGACATGATGAGGTCACATCCTTAACCCAGCTCCTAACAGTTCAAAGGCATGTAAATGCAGATAGATAAATAGGTACCACTTTGGTGGGAAGGTAACAGCGCTCCATGACATCATGCAGGCCATGTGACTGCAGAAGCATCTTCAGACAGCGCTGGCTCAATGTCCTTGAAATGGAGATTAGCACGGCCCCCTACAGTCGGCAACGACTAGCGGAGTAAAATACACAGGGACTCCTTCACAGTTATGTCTTACACTTAGAAGCCAAACAAAAATATTTGACTATCAGTTATTAGGTGATAATGTTAATAGAATGATTAGAGGGGGGTGGGGAAATCACTTTGTCACACTAAAAGCATTCACCAAGCAATTAGAAGCTTTAAACATATTGTGCTCGACATCATTAACTTTGCATAACACTAGCCTACTTGGAACAAAATACATGTAGTCCTCGACTTATAACAGCTCATTTAGTGACCATTCACTAAAGTTACAACGGTGCTGAAAAAAAGGGACTTACGACCGTTTTTTCACATTTACAACATTGCAGCATCCCTGTAATCAAGTGATCAAAATTCAGATGCTTGGCAACTGGTTCATATTTATGACCATTGCTGTGTCCCAAGAGCATGTGATCCCCTTTTGCAACCTCCTGACAAGCAAAGTCAAACCAGATTCACTTCACAACTGTGTTACTAAATTAACAGCTACAGTGACTCACTTAACAACTGTGGCAAGAAAGGTAGTAAAATAGGGCAAAACTCACTTATATTGCTACATTCAGTTAGCAATATAAATTTTGGGCTCAATTGTGGTCATAAATTGAGGACTACCTGTATACTCAGTTAGGAGCCACATAATTTTAATCAGCCCTCAGTTGATGACATTGTGATATTAATTTGGACAACTATCATAATAAATAACAATACTTTATCATGGTTGATGGCCAAAATATGACCATCAGTTTTAAAGGGGAAAAAGGTTAAATTAGATCTTTTGGAGAGAAAGTAAAGGGAGAACGTCTTCCTAGAAAGATACTACTAAGTCATGAAAGCTTAATTCAGTTTCCATATGGCTTTCAGTTAAATAGCTTCCCTCACACTTTCAATGTATGCAATCTGTGGATCTCAGCAGCTGTGCCTTGACCCATTAATTTCAGTTGGACTCTGCACAGGTGGGAATATTTAACTGTGTGTATTAGATTAAAGATTCTCAGCTTTAACCTTGTTCTTTTCTAATAAATTAAGCCCTTACTGAGGTCCTGATTATGCAAGCTCCTGTTTTTAAGGAGTTATAAATATTGGCTATAAGAAAATATATCTCCTCAATGTGGAGTCAAATTCCAGAAATTCCTGCTTAACTAAGCAGATATTAGAGCATCTATGTCCTGGGCTTATAGAGCCATGTTCCATCCTGCAAAGCTGTCTCAATGTTTGATACAAATATCAGACAATTCAGATAAAATAAGTCACAGTTCTTTTCAGAAGCTAGCATGACCCCTAGACTTCTGCTTCCATCCCTTCCCCTTTGCATAGGAAGGAAGGTCTGGGGAAGGGCAGTTTGTGATTCAGCTTAAAAGATTGTTAGGTTTGTGTGTGTGTGGTTTTTTTCCCAATACACAGATTATATGCCATTAAGCTATTTTCAGGTAGCTACCACATCAATCCATGATGATGATATATCTCTAGCCTGTTCTTTCATGTCTCCCAATGATGCACTCATCACTACTGTAATTGAGTTCAACCGCCTTTGCTGTTGGTTATCCTTTTCTCTTTCCTTCCACTTTTCCCACATTGGAGCCTTTTCCAGGGAGATGGGACTTGGCATAACGTGTCCCAGGTAGGATAATTTGAGCCTTGTCATTTGTGCATCAAGTGAAAACTCTGGGTTGATTTGTTTGATGATCTAATGGTTACAATCAATCAATCAGAATAGAGCTGGAAGAGACCTTGGAGGTCTTCTAGTCCAGCCTCCAGCTCGAGCAGGAGTGTCAAACTCAATTTGATTGAGGGCTGCATCAGGGTTGAGTTTGACCTCAGGGGGCCAGAGTGGGTGTGGCCAGGGTGGGCGTGGCCAGCTCAATGTTACTTGAGTTGGCAGCAAAAACGGGCTCTCGAGCTCCGTTTTCAGCTGTGATAGCGTCCTGCAACCCTCTGCCAGTGAAAAATAGAGCTCGAGAATGCTGCATGTGGTCCTCGCGAGTTCCTTTTTCACTGGCAGAGGCACCGCAGGCTGGTCCTTTGCTGCTTCCAGGGTGGCCCCACAGACCAGATCTAAGCACCCCACAGGCCAGAGTCAGCCTCCAGGCCTTGAGTTTGACACCCCTGCCCTATACCATTTCAGACAAGTGACTTCCAGTCTCTTTTTAAAAACCTCCAGTGATGAAGCACCCACAACTTCTGAAGGCAAGCTCTCCCACTGTCCTCACTGTTAGGCAGTTTCTCCTTAATTCCAGGTTGCTTCTCTCCTTGATTAATTTCCTTCCATTGTTTCTTGTCCTGCCCTCTGGTCCTTTGGTAAATAAATTGGACCCCCCCCCCTCTTTGTGGCAGCCTCTCAGATACTGGGATACTGCTATCATGTCATTCCTTGTCCTTCTTTTCTCTAGACTAGCCAAATCCAAATCCTGCAACCGTTCTTCATATGTTTTAGTCTCCAGGCCTTTAATCGTCTTAGTTGCTCTTCTTTGCACTTTTTCCAAAGTCTCAACATCTTTTTTGTAATGTGGTGACCAAAACTGGATGCAGTATTTCAGGTGTGGCCTTATTAAGTCTTTATAAAATGGTACTAATACTTCATGTGATTTTGATTCTATGTCTCTGTTTATACAACCAAGGATTGTATTAGCTTTTTCAGCTGCTGCGCACACTGCTGACCTAATTTGTTTTCTTGATTGTCCATGGTATTGTCAGGAATCTTCTGCAACATCAGAGTTCAAAGGTGTTGGGTTTTTTGCTTTTTAAATACAATTTTAACTCACCGTATGTTACCTTGAGCCATTGTTGATAAGGTAAAATGTATATTATCATCATTATTAACATTGGAAATTTTCTATTCCTAATTTGTTCTGAACTGTACATTTTTTTAAAAAAATTGATTTATATGCCGCCCTTCTCCGGAGACTCAGGGTGACTTACAATGCGTTAAGCAATAGCCTTCATACTTTTGTATATTTATACAAAGTCAGCTTATTGCCCCTACAATCTGGGTCCTCATTTTACCTACCTCATTTTACCTACCTACCTACATTTTCATTTTATTCAAACCCAGGTGGCTGCCATGTGTACAAACCACTGTTAGATAAAACCAGGACATGAAAACAGAATGAGCTTGTGAATCAAGTTGTTGATGAAATGCCATTGTTGATTTATTTCTGATAAGTAAGCTGTTAAAAATATTGTCCACTTGTATGATGCGAAGCTATTCCATCCTTTTATTGTTAAATCTGATGTTATGTCTGATCACAAGAGTTAAAAAAGCTTTAATGGAGCTTTAATGGCCTGCACTAAAGATGTGTCTGGTTCAAAATCTTACCACTGAATGAGATGCCTTGGAATGGCTCCAAACAGCCTATAAATACCATGGGTTTTTTTTCCTGCTGTTGATAGAGTAACAGTCAGGAGATCCAAGTTCAGATCAGCTATTGAGGTCCTGTGAGTGAATATCAGGCTAATCACTCTTTCTCAGTTCAACTTATTCTCAGATATTTGTTGTGGGGAAAACACACAGAAGAAAAACCCGGTAAAAACTTTTCTTTTGGTTCTGGAGGGAATTCAGGAAGATACACATCTAAGAACTCTCTAGTATACATCATGTGTCTTTTTGCCCTTCAGAATATGGAGTCTGCAGTTCTTTATCAGAGTTTTAAATATTCCATAACTGAAAGAGGCACCAAAAACGTTATGGTACCTGTCATTCCCCAACATATAACTTTTATACTGTTGTTGCTCTCTAGCCCCATCTAGTGGCCGGAGAGACAAATACCAAGTATATTGTTAGAAGCTGACCCAACCCATTTTACCCATCAACCCGCACTCTCAAACCAAGTCCATGCTGGAAAGCCAGACCCCATTTTCTTTAGCATTTGGAGAAGGCAGAAGCACATGGTCATCCAAAGACAAACACACATCCCACACACAGAGCATCGCTGGTGAGATTTAAATTGCTTGTATTTACTAATTTACTCAGGAAGATAAATCTATCTCAGCATCTACTTCTGTCCTACTATCGCAGCACCATTGACAGTGTCCTGACATACAGCATTCTTGCATGGTATAGGAGCAGCTCTGCAGCGGACATAAAAGCTCTACAGAGAATCATTAAAACTGCCCAGAATATCATTGGGCTCCAGCTATCAGCCCTGGATGATATCTTTGCATGAGGAAGTTGCACAACATTCTCAGAGACTCTTCCCATCCTGCTTACACTCTTTTTGGACTGTTGCCTTCTGGCAGAAGATACAGAACAATTAAAACTCGGACCACACGTCTTCTGAATAGTTTTTATCCCAGAGATATAATTGCACTCAACAATGAACTAAAGGGCCACCATCAGTAAGCTGTTGGACGGCATTACTTGGTCTGCTGTGTGGATGATTAGATGGTTGAGGGGTGGGGAGTTTTGGGTGGATGAGGGTGTGTCTGGGGATTGTCATGTGTGTTGGGCTTGGTCTCTGGGTGTTATGTGAGTTCAGTTTTATGGGTATACTGTATATATACGTACAATGACGATAAGCTATTAACAGTGGTGGGATTCAGCCAGTTTGCACCACTTTGGGAGAACCGGTTGTTAACTTTCTGAGCAGTTTGGCAAACTGGTTGTTGGAAGAAATCATTAGGGCAGAGAACCGGTTGTTAAATTACTTGAATCTCATCACTGGCTATTAAACTTAATTGTTATGTTCAGCAGTAACTTAATACTGTCTATCTTGTATTTGGTTCTCATTGTATGTATCCCTATTTTCCCCAGTTTCACCATATCCTGTTCTTTCAATAAAGCATTCAGATCTATGCACACGGTCTGTTTTATTGGAGGATAGGTGGGTTTAGCTGCATGACGAGCTGCTCACAGCCTAACGTGTAGTGGGGACAGAACAGTATTCATTTTATAATAAGGCATGACAGCCATGTGTCTATATTCTCTTTTCTATCATGGAACTTAAAATACTTGGCATCGCACGAGAGATTCCTCTTGTTCAGGGATTGACCAGGGCTGAAGTTTAGGTTCAATAAATTGGCTTTATCACATCATTTCATTCATAGCATAGACTGCAAGGTTAAATTTTTTGTTGATGCTCTTCCTACAACAAAAACAACAGCTATTATTTCTGATGCAGAGAGTCTTGTCATTTGGAAGCTGTTGTGTTCACCCAAGATTCTGCACTATTTCTGAAATTCACATGCTTTGGGGAGAATCATGATGTAAGGAATAAGTTCATCATAAGCCATAGGACTAGCCAAATAGCAAATGTGTAAATTATATGACATGTGCTATTTTTTTCTTTAATGCTGTTAGTGGTAATCTTCAATAAATTGTGTAGAATAGAAGAAAAAGAGAAATAAGTCTTTCTCTATCCTTGAACTGCTGGCATTTTGTGGAAATCAATATCCTGACCTCTCACTGACTGTATAAATAACTTAGCAGAAGGCTTTATAACATGGCTTTAACCTTTGAGATGGATGGCCATCTCAGGGTTCGGCTTCTATTAAAGGACCACTTTTCTAATTCAGTTCTACAGAGCCAGTTAGCAACTGCTTATTGGGTGGAAAATATTAATGCTTTTTTCTTTTTTAAAGAAATCATTTTGCCAGCAGGTTTGTAGTTTCAGTAACAGTAACAGAGTTGGAAGGGACCGTGGAGGTCATCTAGTCCAACCCCCTGCTCACGCAGGAGACCTGTTCTAGGGATTCGAACCGCCAAACTGCTGACCTTTCTGACCGTCTTAGCCACTAAGCCACCTAGCCTAGCCACATTTCATTTCATTGGTGACTAGATGGTGAATCGCACAGACCAAGAGATGATGTAAATTGGACCTGTATTAAAGGATTGCTGGAATCTTGCTAATATCTTGGGTGCAGCCCCCTGAGGAGGAAGAATGAGTTCAGCTAGCTCTTCCCCCAGTTGCTTCTCACTCCTTCATGTACCTTCGTGGACATGGAAAGAGGGTGCAGCTCAAAAGTAACTGCACAGGCAGCTTGTAGTCAAAAACGTAGATTGATATTTATGTATTTATCTATTTATTTTATTAGATTTTTATACCGCCCTTCTCCCACTGGACTCAGGGCAGTGAACAGCCAAGAATAAAAACATCACATACAAAAATTTAAAACACCCCAACGAAAATCAATTAACAATTAAAAATATCTAAGGGGGGGGGGGTTAAGCCAGCCCGGCTTGATGAAATAAAAAAGTTTTAAGGGCACGGCGAAAAGCATGGAGATCTGGGATCCTACGTATCTCCGGGGGCAGGTCGTTCCAGAGGACAGGTGCTGCCACAGAGAAGGCCCTCCCCCTGGGGGTCACCAGCCGACATTGTCTGGCCAACGGCACCCTGAGGAGTCCCTCTCTGTGGGAGCTTACTGGCCGGTGGGAGACTATTGGTGGCAGAAGGCGGTCTCATAAGTACCCAGGCCCTATCTGTGTAGATCAGGGTTTCTCAAGCTTGGCAGGTTTAAGATGTTTGGACTTCAATTCCCAGAATTCCCCAGGCAGTTCAGCTTAAAGTTGCCATCTTTAAAAACATTGATATGAATAGCACTGAGGAGTTGGTCCTTCCCATGACATTACTGCACCTCTGCTGCTGCTGTGATATCCTCACTCATTGCACAATGCTGATTGGAAACTAGTAATAGTAATAAAGAGTCGTGGTGGCACAATGGTTAGAATGCAATATTGCAGGCTAACTCTGCCCATGGTCAGGAGTTTGATCCTGACTGGCTCAAGGTTAACTCAGCCTTCCATCCTTCTGAGTTCGGTAAAATGAGGACCCTAATTGTAGGGGGGCAAAATGCTCACTCTGTAAACAGCTTAGAGAGGGTTGTAAAGCACTGTGAAGTGGTATATAAGGCTAAGCGCTATTGCTATAATGACTGAAAAAAACTATATAAAAATGTATATTAGAAAAAATGCTTCATATGTTACAGAATGCAACACAGGACAATTTCTAGCTTTTTATTATTCATCTAAAGATAGATAGAATATTTTAGCACCTATCACAGACATACAGACTACTTTAGACCAAATTACACATTTCTGCAATAATGCTATATGAAAGATGTGTGTGCTGATGAACAGGAAGAATCATGGTGATGCTCTTGGATTTCTCACAAACTTGAGGTTTCCTCTGCAATGGCGTATATTCCTCATTCTTTATGTCGGATTCCTGATGTTTTACTTTTCCAAACATTCTTTATGTCGGATTCCTGATGTTTTACTTTTCCAAACATTTGTCATTCTACCTTCTCTCTATATTAGCTGAATCCTCTCTAAATCAACACCTGTAATCTGCTAAATTTATCATCCAATATTGCAGCTTGTAGTGTAAGAACAAAAGCAGACTCAGAGGAGAGATCAAAAGGAATCAAAAGCAAATTAAAAAAAAACATTTTCAGTTTGTGTCATTGGTGTTTTTTTAAAAAAACTCTTTCACAGTTTCTATGTCATGCTTATAGCTCAGCTAGGGGTGATTTTTGTTTTGTTTTCTTTTGTTTTGCAACAACAACAACAAAAAAGGACAGTTGGGTTTGTAACAGCATTATCTTTTTGTAGAAAAGCTGCTATTAACAGATTGTGGCAGAAAGCGAGCAACGAATTGGAGGTGGGAATTTGACTTTCTTCCTTCTTGATGTTGCATTGCAAAGTGGGGAGAAAAAGAGGGAGGGCATTAGGAGGGAAAAGGAAGAAGCCAGAATTGCAATAATTGTGTTGATTTTTAGGGATGATGTAGCAGTTTCAGGAAGGTGGAATTTTGAGGCAGAGATCCAGATCTCTTCCATCAGCATTAAGACTTCCAAATGCAGAGTTTTGAAGCTAGTAAAATGTGATATGTGGCCATTTGCAGGGAAAGATAAAAGATAAATCCAGTATTTCAGATTACCTCATTATTAGCACAAAGTACACGACGACTCTCCCTCTGCAGTGTTGGAAACAAATGGTGGTAACAGAACCATTCCAAAATACATTTAAGAAGCATTACTTTCTAGGAGATTCCAGATGAAGTTTGCAAGTTAAGGGGTGCTCATATAGGTAAGTGGAGCCGAGGTGGCACAGTGATTAGAGTGCAGTACTGCAGACTACTTCAGCTGACAGCTAGCTGCAGTTCGGCAGTTCAAATCTCACCGGCTCAAGGTTCACTCAGCCTTCCATCCTTCTGAGGTGGGTAAAATGAGGATCTAGATTGTTTACAGGCTAAGTCTGTAAACCACTTAGAGAGGGTTATAAAAGCACTATGAAGCGGTATATAAGTCTAAGTGCTACTGCTATTCTAAGTGGAAGGGAAAAGTGATTTTGCCTCCCTCCCAACTCAAAGACCTAATAGGAATGGGGGGGGGGGGAGTAAATCACTAAAACCTACAAGGAAGCCAATATGTAATCCCATAATCATATTTCAGATGATTCAGAAAGAGATAAATGCCATATTAAGCTCCAGAGAAAGAATACTTGGGGAGAGAACAAAAAGGTTATGGGTTTTAACTGCTTCCCCAGCATCACTGTTTCTTCTGTTTCCAGATCTTCATGTGCTGGATGAAAGACCCAAAGGAGAGCATGTTGGTAAATGCACTTGTATCTCCACACCTAAGATCATGCAGATGAGCCTATGCCTTTCAGCTGAATGTGAATACGTTTCCTCCAATCTTCCATCCAGCCGATGAAGATTTGAGGTGGGATCAGAACAGATTTGCAGTTCTGTTCCTCTTTCGTGAATTCTTTTAATCATTATCTTCTGCAGAAGGCTCCGGTATTTTGGCTGATTATTCCCAAGCTACCGACACTTCCACACCAACACTGTTTCCAACCCTAACATTTGAAAGCAATTCAAAGTCAAACGTGATCATCTTTAATTCTACCAACCTTGAAACAAGGGGAAAAAACCCACGGAAATAACCCCAAACCATCTCCTCTCTCCAGCTGACTAGAAGCAGAATGAAGATGATAGTGCTCACTCAGCATCCCATCTCCCGGATGGCTGGACCATTGGAAAGAATCTTCCTCCCCACACAGTATAAAAAGGAAATATAATAAATTGCCAGCCTCACTATCCAACATTTCATGCATGATGTGTGCATTTAAGACAGAAAACTTTAGTAAGGATCAAAAGGAAAAATGACAAAACTCTCCTCCTTAATAGCTCCTGTAAGCTATAACTTGGCATTTTTCTCAATAATTGTCCTCATGGTCACCTGTGTCTAATGGTAATCCTGCTTGCAGAGGTTTCATTACCCAATTAGTTAACATCATCAGAGCTAGTGAGTGTGGAGTTTGCTCCCTGGTTATATACAGTTATGTATTATTCTACCATTAAGAAAGAGACAGCTTTGCTCTATTTTTAAATCAAGTGCAACAGAGTCTAAACCAAGTTCCTCAAGAGTTGATGGGACTATCCAAGAAGTCAATGTTCATCATAATGTCAAGTCATAGCTGCCAGTTCTGCAGCTGGTACTGGCCTTCACAAGCATCGAGTTATTCCCAAGAATTTAGGATGTTGTAATGTATCAGCATAGTATATGTGCAGATTGAAGCAGTGTGGCCTTCTGCGACTGACAGATAGATATTTGTCCAAAATGTTTTGGTATGGCACTCACACCCTCTATGCTGATAAGCACTGAGACTTCCGTGGCCGATTCATGCTATAATCTTTCAATTTCAATTTTCAGGTCTTGATACTTTGTAATAGTCTCCAATTCTTTGTTTTCCATTCTACTATGCCACATCAATTATCACACTTGCTTCTTGACAACCACAGTTATATCTGGTGTGTTATGAGCCAAGAGTTTATCAGTCTGTATTTGGAAATCCTACAATATTTTAACCTACTTATTTTTTGCTATTTTTTTCAACTGTACTGTGTGTTCCCATTGATTTTCCATTACTGTTACATGATAATTTTTACAGATATCCCAGTGAATCATTTTGGCAATTATGTAAAGTTGTTGTTTATAATCAGTTTGTGCGATCTTCTTGCACAAGCTGAATATATGATCTACTGTTTCTTCTGCACTTTGAACAATCTGCACTTTGATCAATTGATGATTTTTCAATTCTATGCTTGTTTGCATTAGTTCGAATAGCTTGAGCAGCCAAAATATTATTATGTGTAATACTATTCGCTAAAGTGGTATTTATTATATTTTTTATATAATAAACATTTGGAAGTCAATGAACAATCTGAATCACGAATCCAGCACTGATTTCCTGGTATGAGATGCTACTAAAATGCTGGTATTCCTAAGGCTCAGAATACTGTTTAAAATCTTCAAATGTGTTTATTCAGCTGTGTGTTGGATCAAACTTACTGTGCGATCTTTTGCGTGTACTTGTTGTGAGTTACAAACACTAGTCAGAGTTTTGCAATTCACTCCCGAGACCTGGCAGACTGAAAATCTTTCATTCTAAATTCTGCCAAAGAGATCTGGATAGCTGTATCCAATATATTTCCTGGCTCCCTTATAAATTCTCCTCTTTTTCAGCAATGCCTTAGTTGAGATCCTAACCACACCCCTCCCTGCTTCCTGTTCTTTTACTGTCTGTGTGACTGCCTTTCCTTCTTTAGTAGCATTGTTGTCAATACACTTTGTTGTTTAATTGATTCCATCCAAATTATACATCTGTAACCAAGGACAGACTGATGAGGGTTTATAGTTTTGTGCAGGACTACTCAGAAAAAAAAGTGCTACTGAAATGAGTAGGATTTAATTTTGAATGTATACAATTGTTTTAAACTGTGGAATATTGTAGCTTTGAGTGTATTAATGAAGATTATTGGTATGCTCAAAAAGAAAAAATGAAAGTCAGGGCTCATGCTAATTTTGATTGAATGCATATGCAAAAATCACTGATATTTGAACATACCAAAATGATAAGCTAGTAGTAAATAAGACACAATAAAGCAATTTCTTTAAACAATGTTCCTATTTATCTGCCATTTTAATTCCATCATGCAGAAAGTACACAGAAATCATTGAAGAAATATTTTTAGTCAGAAAATGACTGGTTCAGCTTGTCTTATATTTTATCTTCTACAAGCGAAAAACTCATAGAATCAGTAGGTTTAAAAACTGCACAGAAGTAATATGGATAATTGCAAGTTAGAATGATCAATGACTTTCGCTTGAAAAGTAGGCATACAAAAATAATTGGCCTTTAAAACTCATTAGTCAGTTTTGTTCCAATAATTGCATTTGCATATTTTGTAACTTCATGTCTTTTCGAGCACGAGGAAAACGCTATCACTTAATCAGCAAAGCTGAAGCCAAAAAGAGAACATTATTGTGAATTCTGAATGTAGCACATGCAGGAAAAAAAAAGAGAAAGCCAAAAGTGGAAGGGCTTAGTACAGCATGGGAAAGAAAGTATGGAAATGACTGTAGAAACATGGTTTTAGCCCTCCTTCAAATTGCTTAGAATTAATAGCCCCAACCAACTAAACATGGCACAGTGTCAGCTAGAGAGGAATTTTTTGATTTGTATTGTACCCAATGATTCAGAAAAGTTTGATAACAGCCCTCTTAAGTATAAAAACATGGGCAGTCTTAGCAATCTGTGTGTGCATGTATATGAAAGCTTTAGAGAACATGATCAAAGGTAGGAAGGGAATTTCTGGCATTCTTCTCAAAACAACACCATCTCTGATCTTAGTCCAACCAACATATCTTCACAAGCTGGTTTCTCAAGCACAGGGTGATTGGTGTGGAGCTCGCTTTATTACTTCAGATTCTTCTAAGGCAGAGTGGACAACTTTTCTATTGGGGAGTCATATTTTGGTTGTTTTATTGCTTAGTTTTGCTTTTGCAGCTGGGATTGTTGAAGTGTAGGATAGATGCCTTAAGATTTGTAGAACTTTAACCCAACTCTCCGCATGTTGGTTGGGGAGGGGAAAGAGCAAAGAATTACTCACTTGAAAAGGCACTGTTTTGCTTCTGAATTTCCCTGGTGTGATCCATAGATGCTCAGTGGATTATAAAATTATGTGTTGGCCATGGACTGCTTGGTTTCCCACTGCTATTCTAATGCAAGAAGCAAGTCCCTGACTTCTAGAGAAAGGATAGAATGAAGATGGAGTGTTTTCTACATACCTAAACTATTTACTTATTTACAACTACATTTGCAAAATTCAGGCATTCGGCAAGCTAAGCATAATTTTCAAGAATAAGAAGAAAAATGCTCTTGATCAGTGTGTGCTATCTGCTTTAACATATGCCGGGTGAAACTTGGACACTAATCTGGCAATCGATACAAAAGCTACGCGTGGCACAAAGAGCCATGGAAAGATACATGCCTGGCATCACAAGACAAGATAGAAATACCTGCACATGGACTGGAGATCAAACGAAAGTATACGATATCATCAAGAGAGTAAAAGAATTGAAATGGAAATGGGCTGGTCACACAGCAAGAAGAACTGATGGCAAGTGGACCAAGGCAGTCCTAGAATGGATTCCACTTGATTAAAAGCATCCACAGAAGAGACTTAAAGCAAGATGGATCAAAGGCATCAGAAGTATTGTGGGCCCAATTGGCAAAAGAAAGCTCAGGAATGTATTGATTGGAAACATATGGAAGAGACCTTCATCTTGTGGTGGATAGACAATGGCTAGAATGATGATGATGATGATGATGACGAAGTACATTTGATCGACGTGCTGACTTTCTGTTTAGAAAAAACAGTTGAAGAAGATTACAATTTTAAAAATAGAAAGTAAAGCTTAAAAATAATAGGAAGAAATTATAAATAGGTGTGTATTTATTTATTGGAATATTCTGCTTTTCAGAGTAACAAATCTCTCAAAGTAGCACTCAAGCATTACAAATAATTGTAAATGAAAATACAATAAATACTATATAAACAAAGGAATCCTCAGAATTGCTGACAAAAAAATGGTTTTATTCTTCTGCTACTGAATACCATCCAAAAGGTTGCAAGGTTAAATCACTGAGGCCATCAGATGTCCTATACATATTCTAATCCTAAATTCATCATAGAAGTGCTTTGGACTAAAGTCCTAAACACAATGAACTTTGTTTGATAATTTGCTAAAGAGGAATAAAAATAGTACAGTGATTTCTACATTGGGCAAAACCTCCTGCCCTTTTTGCTGATAAGCTAATAATAGCAGTTCTTGCTATGCTAAATCACTTTGACAAAAGATAATAGGTAAATGAGGAAATTACAATCTTGGTGGTAAATATTATTTATATTATCTCAACCATAAAACACATTTCAGTTTGGTTTTACGTCTAGTTGTTTGGCGTATCTTGTAGCTTCTTTTTTTATAGGTACCACATCAATGTTTTTCACCATGTCCCAATTTGTGCAGTGACTGAGCTTGAAAAAAAAATCCATTAGCTCTTCTATACAGAACAAATGACCTTAAAAATATTTTTTCAGCTATAATCCCAATAAAACAGGAAATATAACTGCTAAAGCAGGGAGCAGTTCAAAAAGAGCTTGCCTTTTTAGCAAACCACTAAACTAAAAGCATCACATAAAAGGGTAGAATCTATAAGTAGACTAGGGAAAAGTCCTTGAAGACTGCAAAAAAGATATAATAAAATATATAAAAGCCGATGCTTTTTGAAATAAATAAACTGGATCCAAATTAGTCATATCTAGAGTTGATCTAGTGAAAACAATGGAAATTAAGCTTGTTGTGACTAATACGCATCCAGTGTAACTCCAGTGTAACTCCATTCTGACTCAGTCTGGATAAAACTGTTTGAGTTGGATACGATAAATGATTTGTTCCAGATTATTCATATTTACACTATCTACATCAAAGTTAATGGGGATTATTTTATGTAACTAATTTATTCTCCTCAATTTCAGTAGATCTGTCTAAACACGGCTGGGTAAATTCTTCGGTTAGTTGAACTAAGTTTCTCTTGAAATAAATAGGAAATAACAATTTTGTCCCACTGATTTTCATAGAACCCCAAGTCAAGTAATTTAGTTTGGAATCCATTTACTTATTTGTGAAATTTATTTGGCCACCTAAATCCAGCCAGACTGTGGAAATTTACAGAAGCTACACATTTAAAACAGGGTACAAATAAAAACAAAATTATAATAATAAGTATAGAGTTAAGTTACATAAAGCTCAGAAATTGTAGAATTATAAACATTGGTGGTGTTGATATAATTTACTACTAATTAATTATAATGATTTGTATGAAAAAACGGGGGGAAATCCATTGTTGGATAGTTTTCTGAAAAGAAACTGGTCACATAATGCAATAACAAAAACTACTTCTCAATTACAACAAGCAGTTGCCTGAGCAATCTTCTGATTGATTGAGTGATTGACTCATTCATTCATTCATTGCCAAGTAGAGAGACTGACTGCGTTCTAAAATGTAAACCAGATCCATTTACGTTTCCTTGATAAAGTTAACATCCAAAGCATTAGGACATATTGTGGAAACGAAAAACATAATTTGGCAAGAAATTAAAAGGGCATTTTTAATGGTTTGCCTGCTAAGGTGATAAGCTCTAGAGCTGTACAAAGATGCAAACCAGAAATTATTGGGGTGCCAGGTGGTAGCCTTTAAGTTTGTATAGAGCATGGTGTCAAACTTGCGGCATCATGTTGCCATCATGTGATGTTTCACAATGTTTTTTCCATTCGTGGAGCTGGGGTGGGCGTGGCCTGTGTGTGATATATTCGGCCTGCGGGCTGCCTATTTGACACCCCTGGTATAGAGGCTCCTTGGTTCAGTCTGTGGTACCTCCTGGTATTGCTGTCTATGGAGTTTCTCAGTCATCCAGGTCAGTGGTGAAATCCAATTCTTTTTTACTACCGGTTCTGTGGGCGTGACTTGGTCAGCGTGGTATGGCTTGGTGGGCGTGGCTTGGGCATGGCTTGGTGGGCATGGCAGGGGAAGGATACTGCAAAATCTCCATTCCCACCCCACTCTGGGGCCAGCCAGAGGGGGTATTTTCTGGTTCTCCGAACTACTCAAAATTTCCGCTACTAGTTCTCCAAACTGCTCAAAATTTCCGCTATCGGTTCTCCAGAACCTGTCAGAACCTGCTGGATTTCACTCCTGATCCAGGTCATAGTTGTCCCAAAGGTTTTCATACCAGGAGTCTCAAAAGCATTTCGTTTCTCATCCAAGAAGCTTCTTCAAGGAAAAACAAAACAAGTCCAGTTGTCTTTTGAAAAAACACTTTTGAGACTCCTGGTATGCAAGTATCTTCTCTGAAAACCTGGACTCCCACTGCCAGTCATTGTTGACAACATTTAGCTGGATTTAAATTCTAACTCCATATTAAGATAGCCTCATTTAGTCCTAAATTCAATCAAGGTTGTTGATTCTGCCCATAGTCTTTGTTTTTGCTGAATTCCATGCTACTCATCATCATTACTAGCAGAGGGATAAGGCAGCTAACGAAGAAAACTTGAGCAGAGAAAAGAGTGAATTTAGGACATCTGAGCAGCATAAAAAGCTTCAGATACAGTACCTGTGTGCTCGAGTTCCAGTTCTTTCATCCAGGAAAGGTTTGGTATTGTTATTAGCAGTCCATCAACTGAAGAGAAGATTTTTTTAAAAAAATCACAGTCTAGGACCATGATGGTGAACCTATGGCACGGGTGCCACAGGTGGCACGCGGAGCCATATCAGTGGGCACGCAAGCTCAGCTCAGCTCCGGGACGCATGCGTACGCCAGCCAGCTGATTTTCAGGCCTTCTGGGCCCACCAGAAATCAATCACTGTTTCCAACCTCCGGAGGGCCTCGGGGGGGGGGGGGGGAGACCGTTTTAAATATATATATATATTTATATGCCGCCCTTCTCTGGAGACTCAGGGCGGCTTACAATGCATTAAGCAATAGCCTTCATACTTTTGTAAATTTTATACAAAGTCAGCTTATTGCCCCCACAAACCGGGTCCTCATTTTACCCACCTTAGAAAGGATGGAAGGCTGAGTCGACCTTGAGCCTGGTGAGAATTGAACTCACAGTAATTGCAGGCAGCTGGATGTTAAATGCTGCCTTAGTAGGAGGCATTAGCCTCCTACGCCACTCAGGCTCCAGAAAGGCTCTGGAGCCTGGGGAGAGCAAAAACCGGGTCTACCAGGCCCACCGTGCCATCGCGTGCCAAAAGCAGGGGAAACACGGGGGGGGGGCAGGGCGCATAGAATTATGGATGTGGGCATGCCTGTGTGTGACCCCACCATGCTCCCCCTGCTTTTGGCATGCGATGGCAAAAAGGTTAGCCATCACTGGTCTAGGATGTGAAACTGGGCAAAATTGTCATCCTTTTGTGTTCCATGGTACAACCAAGAATCAGTGAGTGGGTTATTTTTATCTACCAGGATTCTGCCTCCCCTTTCTCAGATATGTGACCTGCAGTTTATCAATGCCAAATGTCTTTCACTGAAGCTCCGCTTCTAACTCAGAACAGGAATTGGGTTGATTTATCAGCCATAATGCAGCTTCTTGCTTTTCCTGCTACAGCTGATGAAGATGGTATCTGAAATGTCCACGTTGTTTGCTGATTAAAGTGTGATTAGTGCCGATTGCTTGTGTTCATGGGCGTAGGCACCTAGTGGAAAGGCCTTGCTGACTGTGGAATTAGAACTGGATGGCGTCAATCTCCTGCTGTTACACTCAATAGCAGACCATCTTTCTATAATCAGATGATGATTTGCAGCAGGAAGAAATGCTTGGAAAAAGAAACCCAAACTGTTTGGTTTTTAAGAGACTTACAATTTTGCTGGCTGCAATTTGTTTTGGAAAATGGCTGGACAAATTGTTATTTAGAACATTCTGCCCATGCAACTCCAATAGCACTACATCCAGAGAATGGATGTAGCCTCTTTCCCAAAATAAATGGTTTCCTTGGGCATGTCATGGTGCTATTGTAATCAGGAGATGACCATTTTTGTTTTTCTTACCATGTACAACAGCAAAAATAGACAAAGACACAGAAATATATATTTTTAAAAACCCAGGCTCTTGACTTCAAATGACTGGAA
>WNWU01000017.1:17706514-17731520 GCA_012654045.1 Ptyas mucosa | reverse complement strand
CCTGGTCTCTGGAATATCTTTCTCCTGAAGATCCAACAGGCCCCCCCAATCCCATTAACCTTCCAGAAGTTATTTAAGAGCTGACTTCCCTTCCCCAAACATTGGGACAGGGTGAAGTTGGCAAGATAGGGGAAGTTGGCAGGCTGCATCAGAGAAGTGATTGTGGAACCACGGTTTTCTGTTCTTACTTTCTGGTGTGTGTGTGTGTGTGTGTGTGTGTGTATTATTCCTTTGTTGTGACCTGCTCAGAGCTTGATTTTAAAATTGGAAGTCATACAAATGTTTTAAATAAAGAAATAAACCACTTTCTTGAGGGTAAGTCATTGGACTTATGTAATAAAAGGGGCTAAGGAAATATGGATAACTGGATCACACATTAATGTGATTTTTTTGCCTAACTTGTGTGACCCCGACCCTCTGATCAGAAACAATGTTTTAATGCCTTAGTATGAACCAAGACAATTCTGGTTTATTTATTAAACCATGGTTAAATAAATGAAACCTTAGCGCAAGATATGAAACCAGCCTAAAATCAGCTCTCCAATTAAAATCAGATTGTGACCGAATATAGCTAAATTTAGTGTTAATTTGAATAACACTTCCTGATCAGACAAAACATTTGGTGTGTGAATCAGAAAACTTAAAAGAATATATGATTTTAAAAAAGCATTTTTTCAGAGAATGCTGTTTTCCTATTGCTAATTATAGTTGTAGGAAGTTAGCACCCCCCCCCCCCGAAGAATGAAATATTCTGGGAAATATTAAGAAGGCAGAATATTATATTTCCCTGTATGAGAAAAGGAAAAACATGTTTTTAAAGTCAAAGTAACTTCCTGCAACTCCCTTAATCCCAGCTCTAGGGTGATGGGATTAAGACATGACCCTCAGGACATGATAGGATTAGCCCTCTACTAGTGGTGGGTTGCCCCCAGTTCAGACCAGTTTGCAAGAACTGGTAGTAAAACTGGCGGGAGACTCTGCCCACTGACCCGGACGTCATCAGGAAGCTTCTGCACATGCGCACGGCCCCGTTGCAAACCGGTAGTAAAGGTAAGTAGAACCCACCCTTGCCCTCTACCCATCTCGTCACATGGCACCTGGGAGATTACATCACCCAGCAAGGCTCAACCAAGCCTTGGTTGAGCCTAGACAGCCTAGAAAGTTAGCTAAGACACCCCCCCGCCGGCCCCCTGGGAATCTGACAGCCAATGAGATGCATTTCTTGTACAGGAACAAGAAACTCTAAGGCAGGGCCCATGAGAGTGTATAAATCTCTCTCTCTCTCTCTTTCTCTCTCACCCATGTGCTTTTTTGCCCAGGGCCTCAAACCATGTGATCCTGTCCACCATTAAAAACCATCTTTCCAAACAGCCACTGTGTTTTCAGTGTCTTTCTCCCCACTTGGAACTGAACCCAGATGGATATTTCTTCCAGCATAGTTTTAGCAATTTCTTCACATTCTTTATCTTTCTGTTTTGTTCCTCATTATTGGGAACAACGTAGGTTGGAAAGCATCGGTGTTTTCTGGGTTTCCTATGTTTCTTTTATTAAAACATCATCAAGGGTTTGTCAAAATATTCATTCAAAAATATGCATTTCCATTCACTATCCCCCACTTGCTGCAAAACTGTTTTTCCCCCTTGACATAAATTCATTCTTTTCCCCTTTCCCGTTACAACGCATCCAATGTTCACTGCTTTCTAAATTGATCCAAATAGATTTACAGAAAACAAACGGGCTGTTCCTCTCACTGGAACATCAGGCAGCCCACATGGGTGATGAACCATTATTACTTTGATGAGATCACCAGTCTATTTGTTTCACTGGCTTGCTCCCATGTAGCAATTATGCTTCCAAAAACAAAAGCAAAAAAAAAAAAACCTCTACAAAATCTTACATTATTTGCAAATGCACCTTATATAGGCTTCATTCTTTCCCCCTGGCCCAGTCTTTGTTAACCCTTTCAATATTCCTTTTCTTTGGAGGTAGGGGGGTGGGGACATAGAATATTTATTTCAATACTGGTTATGGAAGAACTTTTTCTGCAGTTCTAATGACCCCTTCGCTTTTGTGAACTGTGGCAGCAGTATGTTTCTTTTTTTGTCAGGAAGGACAAGAAAAGAGAAAGAAATGGAAGAAATTTGGAGTAGCATCTCCAAATATAGATGTATCCCAAAGGTGCTTTTTTCAAAAGGCAACTGGACTTTCTTTGTTTTTCCTTGAAGATGTTTCACTTCTCATCCAAGAAGCTTTTTCAGTTCTGACTGAATGGTGGAAGATAGAAGGATTTATACTCCTTGCAGTGATCTGGTCATTGACACTCTTTCTGAGAATCGTTAGGGCCATTTGGAGGTTTATCTGTACCCTCAGGCTCACCTATGTTTTCACACCCATTTGCACTATTTAAGTGACCCTGAGGGTACATATATATATTTATTTATTTATTGGTTCGATTTATATGCCGCCCTTCTCCGGAGACTCAGGGCGGCTTACAATGCGTTAAGCAATAGCCTTCATACTTTTGTATGTACCTGCTTAGTAGGGCTTTCGGGGGGGACCTAAGCAGTGTTCTTTTTTATACAAAGTCAGCTTATTGCCTCCACAATCCAGGTCCTCATTTTACCTACCTCAGGAGGATGGAAGGCTGAGCCTGGTGAGATTTGAACTCGCAGTAATTGCAGGCAGCTGGCAGCTGGCAGCTAAGTGCTACTTAAGTGCTACTTAACAGCACTTTAGTCCGCTGCTCCACTAAGGCTCCCTTTAAATCTCCAAATGACCTCAACAGCTCCCAGAAAGAGTGCTAGCAACCAGATGACTGGAAGGAATATAAATCCTTCCATTCACCACCATTCAGTCAGAACTGAAGAAGCTTCTTGGATGAGAAGTGAAAATGTCTTCAAGGAAAAACAAAGTCCAGTTGCCTTTTGAAAAAACAGCTTTCCAGCATGACCTGGATGACTGAGAATCTCCATAGACAATATAGATTTATGTTATGCTTTCTTTTGGAGAAATGTCTTCCCTTCTTTTGTTCTTCTGTTATTTCTCAAACACCGTTTATCCAGGACCTTGGTGGAAATAGTTGGGATGTGCATTTATTGTAAGGCTTCCTTCCCCAATATTTTTTATTTATTTTTTTTTTAAATTTTATTTATATGCCGCCCTTCTCCGGAGACTCAGGACGGCTTACAATGTGTTAAGCAATTTGATGGTCTCCAGATACGTTGGATTCCCGCTCCCATAATCCCAGCTAACAGCGAGCATGCTAGCTATGTACTGAGGGCACATTAAAGGTTAGTAAAGGCTATTCTGGAAAATGGCATATTATTTTAGCTGGTTTCATTATACCACAGACTGACAGCAATTTTTTTTTATAAAGTTAGCAAAGCTTGGGTCTATACTAGCAGTCTGCCTTCCTCAGCTCTGCTTGTGCTTCTGCAATAATTTCACACGTTGTGTGGTATTTCTTCTATTTAAGGCCAAAAGAATTGTTATCTGCATTTGGTCAGTCTTTTATCTATACAAGCTTCCACATTTCTGATAGCAAATATCAGTGGTTACTATGCTCCAAAGTCACTTGAACTTTTTCAAAGGTCAGTAATTTTTCCCTATAGTTACATAGGCACCTTTGGCTATGAATAAGACAGATTTAAGGAAGTCATTCTCTGTCCTGAAAAGCTGAAATGCTTTCTTCGATTTACTTACGCCTTGCTCTGTTACTCTTGTTTATACCTGGTAATAGAAAATAATCCCCATGAAACAGTACTCTGTAAAAGTAACAGAGTGCCTACTCTGAAAAGATAGATTAGTCATGTTTTAATCTTTACTTTCTATCTAGTTTTATAGTGTGGAGTCCACATTATGTACAGATTGGTTGAAGTAAATCTGGCACCAGCCGTACTCTGGCTATCCTGAATTGTCAGTGACTTCTAATTAAGATTTTATCTTTTCTTAATGCCTGACCCCATTCCTAACCACTTCTATGAGATAACAGGTTGATAGGTATATCAGCAAAGCTATTTCCTAGCTTCCTGTCCTTATATGTTTCTAGTGGGTGATAGTTAAATAATATGTCATGCCTCTATTTATGGGCTTTGTCTAATTTCAGTGAAAAATAGTAGGGTCAAACAAAGTTGGAAGTGGTTGAAGGCAGGATTTTGTTTCTAATGACCATGGTAATGTTTTAAGTCAAGTGTAAACTAAGTGCCATTTTAAGATATATCAAGCTGGATAGCCCAGTTCCTTAGCTTTCTAACTCAGTTGGCTAAAATTTGGTTCAGAAAAAATGTTATGTTGGGAAAAACTCCCCGCCCCCACCTCCATCTCAACTCCAAATGTATTTATTTATAGAATTTAGAAGACTTTTTTCCAGATAATATAATGATAAACACATGGATGCAGAGGGCTGGAACATCTTTATGTCAGACTTTATACTTATATACTTCTAAAATAGGCATCCATAATGTATATATTGAGTTACTAAGGCAACCCAAATTATATCAAAATATCTGATGTAGTGAGAGACACTGCTAGAATCATAAGCACTGAAACCATAGAGGCTGTGGCTGAACTCATGGATTACCTGATCTATCAGTTGCCATTTCCATCTAAGATATTTCTCTGGGCCATTAGAAATATATATATATATATATTTTACACCAAAGCATTCTGTACACTCAGGATTTTAAAGAACTCAGGATTCATACTTCAATGATCTTTACCCTTCTTGAAACAGGGAAGAGAAAAAGAAAACCCAGCGTTTAACACCTTTTATATTATTATGATGAGTTAAACAAAATGAATGGTGATGGTGGAAATCAGATTATTAACACAAGGGAATAGCTTGTTTCCCTAACTTTGGTAATGGAATCCACCCAACTCCCTTTAACTTGCTATCCATAGGCTTTTCTTTATATGCCTACAATCCCTATCAATTCCCTTGTCAACATGCAATAATCAAAAGGTTTGTTATACTCTTCCTACTTTTTAAATCGTAATTTAATTTGCCCAGAGTCTTCAGGAAACCTCTACATTGTATAAATAAACTAAAATAAATATTGTTTGAAATTGGCCAGCATGCATAGCTATGCCGCCTCTCCTTTGTTAATCTACTTATCCAAGTTTTATGTTTAAATAAAGCTAAGTTCTCCCAACTATCCGAACACATTTGCCTACTGTGTGAACGTATCTTTATTGTGATGTGTACACATCCCTTGAGAAACAGCAATTGTAAGCTTCATGCAAATTGTGTGGTCTGCATGGTAGAATTTACACCATGCAAGATGACATAACAAAGAAAAAAATAGGCTATGAAATCAGTTTTCCACTATAGAGTAACACCTCTGCTTTTCCTGTGATACACTGGTATAAATTTATATTTGTCAGGTTTAAAGCTGCCCAATCATCTTTGAAGACTCTCTGGAAAAAGCAACTTTAAAAAAAGTTGCTTTTCTAAGAAACCAATATGTAGTATATTAACAGACTGTAGGAATGAAAATGCCTTGAAGGTGAAAAAGTGTTCCAAGCAAGTGTTTTCACAGATAAGTCTTTAATTAAAGCAGACTGTCAGGGTATCCAAGAGAATGGAGCATGAGCTATGCATTTGGCACTTGGTTTTTACACATTACACAACATTGTCAGCTAGTTTAGATTAGAAGCATACTTTTGCTATGCTGGTGTAATTACCTCATTTTATTTCTGAAACGTATTCTGTGTCATGTGGCCCAATGTGACCTTCAGATAAAATAACTCAGGGCATTGCCAGATTTGTTCTCAGGTTTCAACGGGAAAAGAAATTAATCTTCTCCTGATCAATCAACAGCATCACTAGGCACTTCCCATCACAGGTTCTGGCTCATTCCTATGGCAGTTTTGTACAAAAGGGAAATTGTGAGTTACTTTGATTCTTGTGAAGAATTGAAGTCATTTCATAGAGCACTTAAACTTTCTTTTCCTCCCCCTCCTCCAGGATATGTAAACCTGAGATCCTAACCCCCAAGCCATGGATCGGTACTGGTCCATGGTCTGTAAGAGATGTGGTGGCACAGAGGTTAGAATGTAGTATTGCAGGCTAACTCTGTACACTGCTAAGAGTTTGATTCAGTGGTGGGTTGCTCCCGGTTCTGTCCGGTTCTTGCGAACCAGTAGTAAAAGCGACAGGAGGCTCCGCCCACCCACCCAGACATCATAATGGACGATCTGCACATGTACAGAAGCTTCTGTGTGTGCTCTAGTAGAACCCACCCCTGGTTTGATTCCTTTGATCCTGACCTGCTCAAGGTTGATTCATCCTTCCATCCTTCCGAAGTGGGTATAATGAGGACCCAGATTGTTTAGGGCAATATGCTGACTCTGTAAACTGCTTAGAGAGTGCTGTAGTGCTGTATTTGTGCAGCTTTCTGAGATTTGGCGTGTTTCTGTAGTGTTTCACTCCAACTACACAAACACACAAAATCTCACAAAGCTGTATATGGCATTTTGTGTGGAAAAAGTGTGAAAGTTGGTTTTTGAGCTTTTTGTGCCTCTGTGAGGTTCCTGCTTGTTGGCAGGGGCCATTTTGGGTGAAGTGCAGCTGCTTTTACATTGTGTGTGAGTCAGTTGTGTTATGTTGTGTTGTGTGCATGTAAAGTGTGAAAGTTGGTTTTTGGTACCTCTTATTGTTTTGTGTACTTTGTTTATAATTTTTATTATTTATTATTATTGGCCACGCCCACCCGGTCACCTGACCACCAAGCCATGCCCACCGGGTCACCTGACCACCAAGCCATGCCCACCGGGTCACCTGACCACCAAGCCACTCCCACCAATTAAGCCACGGCCACAGAACCAGTAGGGAAAATTTTTAGATTTCACCCCTGGTGAAAATCTAAGTGCTATTGCTATTGCAATAAGAGCCTTGGATAGTACAGTGGTCTAAAGCCCTGTTATTAACACCAGCTGCCTGCAATTACTGCAAGTTCAAATCTCACCAGGCTCAAGGTTGACTCAGTCTTCCATCCTTTCTAAGGTGGGTAAAATGAGGACCCGGTTTGTGGGGGCAATAAGCTGACTTTGTATAAATATACAAAAGTATGAAGGCTATTGCTTAGCACATTGTAAGCTGCCCTGAGTCTCCGGAGAAGGGCGGCATATAAATCAAATAAAAAAAAAATATTGCAGTTAGGAACCGGGCCAAGCAAGCAGCAGGTGAGTGAGTGAGTGAAGTTTCATCTGTGTGTGCCCAGGATCTAGGTTGCACATGAACCAATCTACCACTACCACCACCCCAATCCGTGGAAGAATTGTCTTCTACAAAACTGATCCCTGGTGCCAGAAAGGTTTGGGACCGCTGATGTAGACTACTTCTAGCTAAAGCTAAAAGGGAAGTAGCATTTCATTTTTCCTCCCTCTTGGTATGCTTTAGAGCCTCATCTGCACTGAAATTTGAATAATAAAAAAAGAACTTCTTAATAATAATAATCCTCCTCTTCCCCCACAGTGAAGCACTCCCTTGAGGTGTTTGTGAGGCTTGCATGCTCTGAAGAAGATGAGATTGAACCATGCTAGACAGGTCTAATCAGAGGAGCCAGACAAATAGTGCCTCTCCCATAAATAATATGGTGAAGAAAAATCATATAAAAACCCATATCAGCTCAGTTGTTGCCCGGGTCAATAAGGACCATGCTAGGTGTTTTAGTTCCTGGACACCTGATGACAAGTGGGTTGCAGGATTCAGGACTTTTGGCTGAGCAACCAGCTGTTTCAGGACTACTGGAAGAAAAGTTGTTTATCCATTGCAACTAGACAAAAACTAAAAACAAAAAAATAATGATCTGTTACAGGTAGTCTTCGACTTAATTGTGTACAAAGTTTTTGTTGCTAAGCAAGACAGTTAAGAGATTTTTCCCTCCCATTTTAACTGGGATAACTTTCTTGCCACAGTTGTTAGGTCAATCAGTGCAGTTGTTAAATTAGTCACACGGTTGGTAAGTGAACCTGGCTTCCCCGTTGACTTTGCTTGTCAGAAGGTCTCAAAAAAAATCACATGACCCCAGGACATTGCAACTTTCACAAATATGAGTCAATTGCCAAGAATCTGAATTTTGATCACATGACCATGGAGATGAGGCAATGATCGTAAGTGTGAACAATGATCATAAGTCACTTCTTTCAGTACCATTGTAATTTCAAAGGTTCATTAAGTGAACTATTGTAAGCCAAGGACTACCTGCATTTTCTCCACAACAACAACCCTATGAGGTGAGTTGGGTTGAGAGAGAGTGACCAGCCCAAGATCACCCAGTCTGCTTTCTTGCTTAAGGCAGGACTAGAACTCACAATCTCCCAATTTCTAGTCTGTTGCCTTAACCACTAGACTGATCCTTGCATTGATGACCATCGCAGCATCCCACAATCACACGATTGCCATTTGTGTGCTTTCCATCCGGTTTGCAACAAGCAGAGTTACTGGCGAATGCAGAAGTAAAATGGCAAGTCTCCGTCAGAGGATGTTTCACTTCATGACCTTAGCGACTTGCTTACTGACAGAATGACATCCTTAGTCTACCTAAGTGGTCATGTGATTTTCCACTTAGCGGTTGCAGTGCTTAGGGACAAAGTTGCTGGTCCCAATTGGAGTTGCTAAGCGAGGACTTATCTTTAAATCACTTTTTAAGTGATAGCTGCTTGAGGAGTGAAGAAAAAAATAAACTAGGATAGTGATCTACTTTTTTAAAAAAATGGTTCGGTTGGAATGGACAAGTTTACCTCAGCAGCCCTGTTAGATTAGTTGCTGTTATCATTTCCTCCTCTTCCTTCTACACTCGGTGAATCAGGGAAGGGACGTAGGGCAATCCTTTGTGTTCTTGGCTCTGAATGCCATCGATATATCACCCTCCCTGTGAAGGGCACTTTTTCAAGCCAAGAAAGCTTTTGAGAGAGAGAGAGCTATTGTGTGTGTATACATGTGGGGTTCCTCTTCCACCCACTTTGTTCACAGATGTCAGAGAGCTGGCTTTGAAAAATCCCCTTTTGGCAGCCTGTTGCTGTTTCCACAATTAGCTGAGGCAAGTGTAACCTTGTCAACAGCTGCCAGGACTGCATGGAGGAAAGCAGCATTTTGTGACCGCCGCATCTTTCCTCCATTGAGACACTCCTTTTCACAGCATCGAGGCTCATCTGAGAACAATGTGTGGCCCACTGCAAGTGAAGAGGCTGGAGGTTAACGAACTGCATCTTGGTTTAGCACAGCAGTCCCTCTTCCTGGCCTGAGGTCAATAGCATTGCTCTCTGCTCACGAGGAAAATTGTCTTGAATTTTCCGCCTGACAGTTGGAGCCTACGAAGACCTGGACTAGCAGCTTAGCACGATGGTTGACCTGGTGCTAAGTTGCTGCAGTGCCCAGGGAGGCAAAATCAGAGAGACTTTTTTCCCCCATCTCTTCCTTCAGATATCACATTTTGCATTGTGAGTTACCATGACAATGCTCAGTTCATTCATTTATTGTTATTTATAGAAAAGGACCAGCTAGAGATATTGCAGGTTTAAGATGTTATGACCTAGCTGCACAATTAATTTTTTTAAAATAACAAAGGTATTTTCGGCACACTTTTTTACTAGAGCAGGCAAATAACCTCTAAGACTCCCCCACAGAAATTGAGGGGCTTGTTCTATTTCTTTGTCAGTATAGTCTAGTCTAGTCTAGTCTAGTCCCGTTGTCCATCCATCCATCCATCCATCCATCTATCATTTATCTCTATTGTATCTATCTCCATCCATCCATCCATCCATCTATCTATCTATCTATCTATCTATCTATCTATCTATCTATCTATCTATCTATCATCTATCTATCATCTATCTATATTGTATCTATATCCATCCATCCATCCATCCATCTATCAATAATCTATCTATATTGTATCTCTATCTATCTATCTATCTATCTATCTATCTATCTATCTATCTATCATCTATCTATATTGTATCTATTTATCCATCCATCCCTCCACCCACCCACCCTTCTATCTATCTACCTATCTTGTAACTCTTTCTCTGTCTATCTATCTATCTATCTATCTATCTATCTATCTATCTATCTATCTATCGAATCTGCCTTCTATCCATGAATGAAAGAGAGGTGTTCTAAAAGTTTTTTGAATTTGGGGTTCATCATAAACAGGCCCCTCATCCACTATAGTTGGATCTTATAGTTATAATTAACCTGTTCCTGTTATAGTTAACCCAGTTGCCACAACTGAAGAAAATATGTAGGTGGCTTGGTCACCATTTTATATCTTTCCCAATCTTCTGACTTTGTTTTTTTCTGACACAATCTGTGTCAGAAAATGGCTGCTGTCATGAACAACAAAGGATGCAAAATATTCTCTCCCTCTCCCTCTCCCTCTCCCTCTCCCTCTCCCTCTCCCTCTCTCTTCCTCCCTCAGGTGAAGAGAAAAAAGGATTTCTTTTTTTGTCTCAGAAAAATATTTTGAGAAATGTTTGACTTAACTCTACTCAAAACAACTGTGAAATAGCACTTTCCAAAAAAAAAAAAAAAAAAAAAATCAAGGGCTAACACATGAATTATATTTTAGTTAGTTAATGAGCTAGTTATATCCCTTTATATCCTCTATAATGCCTTTATTATATTATAAATAACTCAAGGCACAGAATATACCTAATATTCCTTCCTCCTCACAAGAACATCCCTGTGAAACAGTGAGTGGGCCAAAGTCACCCAGCCAGCTTTCATGCCTAAGGCAGGACTAGAACTCACAATCTCCTGGTTTTTAGCCCGGTGCCTTAACTAATAGACCAAAGTGACTAAAAAGACATTTCAGCCTGGACGGCTAAAGGTCTTCCTAAACAAGTATGGTTTAATATGTTTTCTAGGATGGGGAGAACCAGTCAGTCAAGCTATCCAGAGTTTTTTAAAGGCAGAGAGCAGCCATGATGAAAACCAACCAACCGAAGTCTCACTACACTATCTAAGTACAAGCCCCATCCATATATTTTAGAAGGCAAGAAGGGAAATATCTTACATATTGATTTTGCTGTCCTGAACACTCCAAATGCATTTGGAATCAACTGGCCCATAGATAATTTGCGGCTTTCAGCATGTTTTCTTCTTGCTGTTTGCTGTAAATCTCTTGCTCCTATTTACGGCCACAGACAGCATATTGTAATTGAAGAGGAATGGGCCTAAATCATATAAACATTTGCTAGCCCATTGTTTTTTATGGTTCAGATCAAAATACCCCAGGAATTCTATCACATTCTATCACCATTTTGTCAGAAATAGTTGTATGAGATAAGCACACTCCTATCTCTCTCCCACCACGTGTCTTGCCCTTATTTAAAACGCTATACCAGTTGCTCTGTTCGGTGTCCATATACATTAGTATCCAATTTCTCTGTAAGGAAATCTCCCTTCAATTCCTTGAATGCCATCTCTTTTCTCTGTTTTTATCTAGTGACAGGCGCTTCTTGTGGCCTTGGATTTGATACAGCTTTGCAAATGGCTTTGAGGCTCCAGCTGTGAGACAGCAAGGAAGGGTATGATACACGCAATAAGCAGAAGGATCAAGCTAGCGTTTCCTATGATCTGGGAAGAAGAGGTGGTCAACACCAAAACCTTATGCAAAAGAGTGGGAGCTATAAATCAAGAGCAATATTGCAGAATGTTTTAATTGAATTGGAGAACTGAGTGATTTGAAATAAAGACTACAAACATGGGCAAAGGGTGATGTTAGCATCACACAGAGTTTTCCTGCTGTCTTCTGTGAGTTTTCTGCACTTGCATGATATCAGGATCTCGCTTGTTACAGAGGACCTGAGGTTTACTTTGCTGCAGATTCCTGATCTAGACTCTGACTAGCTGGTGACATTGGTACAACATCTGCCCCACAGATTACACCTCTGTTTACCCCTCTGGACTCTATTAGCAAGTTCTTAAATTTGGGAATGGTTTGGGAACTGTGAGTGTGCATACATACTTCCATGCTCATACTTCCATATTTTCATCAACGTTGCTCATCCCAAATGGGTAATTGATAACAAGGCTTTTTTAAAAGTTCAGAATGGATTTATCCCAATAGGAGTTTGTGTTTAGGTTTAGGACAATTAACTATTGTTTGAAACGAAGTTGGCTCAAAGGTACTGCTGAAATAGCTTTAATTATTGTTATTGTTAGTTGCATAGTCAATCAGTTGTTTAGATTGGGTTTAGCATTTGTATCCATCTATTGGGTCCTTCCCAAGGACCTGGGATAGGCAGTTGATGTTGTTTAATAATATTAAAGGTACTGTCTCATGATGGAAACTGCCTTTTGCAATTGACTGAAGGAGATTTTGTCGCTGTCAATGGTGTTTGAGTGGTGCTTCCGTTTTAGGCACCTATTACTATTGGTGCTATCTTTGCGTTCTTTTGCAACAGTTGTTCTATTGGGTCTTTGTATTTTGATTTTCTCCAGTTCTTTGCCTACTGTTGCACTGTCTCCAGATATTGCAATGTCTACTATCCAGACTTTTTTTGTCTTTCTTATTGACAATTGTTAAGTCTGGAGTGTTGTCTGGCAGATGCTTGTCTGTTTGAATTCCAAAGTCCTAGAGCACTTTAGCGTCTTCATTTTCTATTCTTTCTTTGTCTATTTTGTGATTCCACCAGTTCTTGCTTGCAGTCTAATGTTTTTTTGCAGATCTTCCAATGCACCATTGTTGCTACTTTATTATTTATAGCACTAGCACTATAGCACTTAGACTTATATACCACCCCATAGCAACATCACTCCCTGGGCAGTTTACAATGTCAGCATATTGCTCCCAATAATCTGGGTCCTCATTTTACTGATCTTGGAAGGATGGAAGGCTGAATCAACTTTGAGCCCTGTCAAGATCAAACTTCAGGTTGCAGGCAGAGTTAGCCTGTAATACTGAATTTTAACCATCTCACTTTTATCATCTCACTGTATATAGTCAGACTGGGCAATCTTCTTGCAACAGCTAACTAGGTTTTGTTATTACTAGACTTGTCCTGCCTTTTATATACATTTACATATGCATCTACATAGGTCAACTCAACTGCCACTTCCCATTTTTCCCACAACAACAACTCTTTAAAGTGGGTTGGGCTGAAAGAGAGAGTGATTGGCTCAAAGTCACCAAGTGGCTTCTATGCCTAAGGGAGGCCTAGACTTCATGGTTTCTAGGCCAGCATCTTAACCACTATACAAAGTGTAGCGTAGGCTCTCCTAATTGCTGTTGTTGCCTATCCACATTATAGTGTAAACATGTTCTTGTGAGATATAGCATAAACTTCATGGTAGTACTCCAGGACATATATTATTCAATATGGGAATGATGAGTGATGTTCAAATGTTGTTTTATATGAACCAAATGATCTTACCCCCGTTATAATATTTGACATCTCACTATAGTGAAGCATATGGCATCTGCACTGTTACAAAAGCTTAGATGTTTTCAGAATTTTGCTTAGGATAGGCTTAAAGATAAATTACCAAGAGACTCTTTTTAGTTGCAGTATGATTCTTAAGTGAGATCTTTTCCCTAGCACACTAAGCTCTTATTTAAACCAGAATATTTCCATACACAGAGAAGGAAACAGTCAGTGTTCAGTCTTATTTTACTTCCTCTTTCACCAAAGTTGGCAAATTCACAGGACTTCTAAATGCATTTTTGTAAAAAAAAAATCTCACATTTATAGCAAGGGTAGGAGGAATAAAATGATGCAGCAGGAAGACTTCTTATACCAAAACCCATGAGCATTTCTGAATCCTACTGGATGCTTCTTTGAAGCCTCTAGTTAGATCACCTATTTAGATTTGGATACCAAAATAAAGCACTAACCTGCTTTGAAGAAATGCCTGCTAGTTTTTTTTAGTCAATACTAAACTGAGTTTTCGCTATTTCTGTTGGCAATATCATTTTAGGTTTTCAGGTATTTTGTTATGTATTGCTTCATTTTTTTTTCATTATTTGTATCATTTGACACCTGGTTAAATGGAGATGCTAGGGGTTTGATTCGTAATGCCACTAGGAGTAGACCATACTTTTCTGAAGGGAGAATTCCTCCTTCGTATCTTTAGTATCCATCTGGAAAAACTAAACGCAGTAAACACAAACAGTAAATGCAATTCAGCTCCTTTCAAGGTCACAGGAAAGAGTTAGTGAGGAGGAAGCAGAAACTACAAGAGTATCGAGAACAATGGAGGAATAACAGAACATCCCAATAATGGAACACATTAGCATTTTGGCTAGAACACCTCAGCATGGGCAATATAGCACAGGCCCTGGTTACTTGAGGGCTGTCTTATTTCCTATGGTCAGCCAGGCTAGTTCCATCAGGCAGAGTTGGCTCTCTTCAGTTCCTTTCACTTTAACAATGACATCATCAGGACCTAACTCTAAACCCAACTTTGCTCATTATCTGACAGGATTTCTGCTAGTTCTTGGTACATTATTATATATTTTACACCTATGGCATTATGTATCCTTTTGTAATGCTTCAATCCAACATTCTCTATGTGCACAAACTTCATCTTGTAGCATTGTCTGAAATAAGCCTTTGCCTTTATTTATTATTTTGCATAGCCAGCTGAACAGACACACCATTTTAAGCAGTAGTGAAATCTGAACTTGTTTACTACCGGTTTGCTGCAGGGGTGAAATGCTCCCGGTTCAGACCTGCTCGGGCAAGTAGGTAGTGATGGTGGTGGGCAGTTCGGAGAACCGGTAGCAAAAATCCCTGCCCCCTCCCCCCATGCCCAGCTGATCCGCGCGATCATCAGAGCCTTTTCTTTCTTTTAAATGGCTCTGACGAGCCAAGCTCTGACGATCCCAGCTGAGTTGCCTGCCGATCAGGCAACTCAGCTTGGATCGTCAGAGCCATTTGAAAACATTTTTACATGGTTTTACATGTAAAAAATGGTTTTGAAAGTTAAAAAAAAAATTGGCCACGCCCACCCAGTCACATTATCCCCCCAGCAAGCCACGCCCACAGAACTGGTAGTAACAAATGTTAGATTTCACCCCTGGTTGGTTGGCCGCGCATGCGTGCCATGCGGCAAATGCATGCTGCGCACGCACACACATGCAGTGCGCACCAAACACGAGCTGCACATGCGTAGAACAGCGTGGGGTGTGTGTGTGATTAGTTGTGGCACACACAAAAAACTTTTTAAAAGCATTTTTTACTACCGGCTCAGGCGAATAGATAGTAAAAAATGCTTTTAAAAAGTAAAAAAAAAAGGTTCAGATGATCACGCGGCACAGCTGTGATCGTCAGTCTCTTTTTTTACTTTTTTAAAGCATTTTTTATACAAAAAAAAAGGTCCAATGATCAGCTGACTGACACGTGATCATCAGAACTTTTTTTTTTTTGTATTTTTAAAAGCATTTTTAACTACCGGTTCCAGAGAACCGGTAGTAAAAAAATCCTTAAAAAGTTTTTTTTAAAAGTTCCGACAATCGCGCATTGTTCAGCTGATTGTCAGAACTTTTTTTTTTACATTTTTTACTACCGGTTCAATGAACAAGTAGCATTTTTTACTACTGGTTTGGGGGAACCGGCCCAAACTGGAAGCATTTCACTCCTGCTTTTAAGTAAAAATGAACAAGTCATCCAGGTCATAAAGAGAAAGAGAGTGACTCAACTACTAATCCAGTGGAGGGTCCCTAGCTATCAAGTCTTGGGACATCAGTTGCTTGGAAACATGGGAACCATTTGAGCTTGTCGATTGAATGGTCGGCAGTTCAGTGGTTCAAATCCCTAGTGCAGTGTAATGGGGTGAGCTCTCGTTACTTGTCCCAGCTTCTGCCAACGTAGCAGTTCGAAAGCACGTAAAAAATGCAAGTAGAAAAATAGGGCCCACCTTTGGTGGGAAGGTAACAGTGTTCCATATGCCTCTGGCGTTTAGTCATGCCGGCCACATGACCACGGAGACGTCTTCGGACAGCACTGGCTCTTCAGCTTTGAAACAGAGATGAGCACCACCCCCTAGAGTCGGGAACAACTAGCATATATGTGCGAGGGGAACCTTTATCTTTACTTTATTGGTCTCTACCAGAGGGGTCTTTGGTCTTTTCCAGCAGAGATCTAATGTTCTGGTGTTCATTGACAGTCAGAGTTTCTTTCTCACTGCTTGAGATATTTGCATAAGTTCCAGTGGTTGGTAAAATAACATGTGTAAAAAGAGGCCCATCAAGAAATGGAAATTTTGTCAGATGTCCACATGACTGTTGATAAAAGTACAATCATAAATATTAGTTTTTAATATATAAAAATAGATTTGAGCATCTGGACGTCGTTATGATTTGATAGCATTTGAAAGCTTGCAAGGCTTTAACTGACTTGGTGTTCCAACAAAAGGTTCAATGTCTATCTTCTCTACGTCTCCAAATATCTGCCAAATATAAACAAGGAATCTATATCCAGGCTGTCTAGAAGTTTTATAGCTGTTATTTATCCTCTAGGGTTACATCTTAATACAGAACGCCAACTCCATTTTCAAATCAGATGGCTTTTGCCACACCTGTTTCACGTTCTTGTGTTATGACTATATTAAACTGCTCTCCAAGGTCAGAAGAGGGATGGGTGCAGGGGCATCACTATTAGAAACAGTTGTGTGTTATTTTCAGCCAGCAAGATTTGTTTTGTTAACTTGACTCTGGACAAAGGAAATATTCAATGGGCTCCAACAGCTTCAAAGAACAAAGGTTAGAACACATTGGGTGAGAGGCATGACCGAAAGCTGCTGTATGAAACTTGGTCGTTTATAAGTATTTAAAATGTAATCATACCATTGTAGCCAGGAACCTGAGAGGTTTTGTATTTTTTTAAAAAAAGAAATGCTGAGAAGGTCTAAATGCAGACAGGAAGAACTATCTTATAAATAATATAGTGAGGTTTGTAGTAGGTTTATGCAAGTACCTTAGGTTTGCTTCAACAAGAACATTTGTGGCACAGAAATAATGCAATTTTCAATGAACGTGCAAGGAAGCGCCTTTTTTTTAAGGGGTTTACCATATTTTGGGATCTGCAGTAACGTGATGATTCATTCAAATCACAATCAAATTAAATTAGTCCCTCAAATCTTTGGGCAGCCCTAATCTGTAAACGATTAAGAAAGATTCTAAAAGAAGACTATGTTGAAAAAAAGGTTACATATAGATACTGTAGACATGCAGTCTAGTGATCAAAACAACTGATACGTTTAGAATTGAGTCAGTTGTACATTGTGGATCACACAAACTTCGTTCCAGAGAAATTATGCCGTATCTTTTTTCCCTGTTTAATCATGGCCAAGAATCACCTGGACAATTCCCTGGAGTTTCGCTGACAAGGTTTTTTAGAAATGGTTTCCATTGTCTCCTTCCTAGGGCTTAGCTTATAGAACATACTAAGTCACAATCAAGCAAACAGACTTCCATTTAGCATGATGAAACTGTGTCCCCAGCATATAGAAAAGTAGTTTAGAAGTATTTTTAGCTGATGTCTATCTGTTTGTTTGTTTGTTTGTTTGTTTGTCTGTCTGTCTATTCACATAGCTATTCTGCTATTTCCAAATCATACTGTATGTTACAAACTCTTTCCGACTCAGGATGCAGATTTTATGCCAATTAAAGCAGTCATGGGAAAATGCATATACTCATGTTTGCTATAATTGGCTTACAGGTTGTATTCTAAGAGTGCCTAAAGTTTTAATAGAATTTTCAAGCGTAGATGTACATTATTCCTTAAATAATATAATTTTGCCCATGATCTAATGTGATGGTTATGAGAATAGAAATTAGAAATCGGAATGAAAATGATGGTTTGTTTGCCTTTATAAAATGCAAATATTTACTGAATTATATAGGGAAATAAGAGTGCCATTATAGGTTTTGTAGAATATGAAGATACATGAAGAAACTGATTCCTTGTATTTATTAAAATTTTGTTTATTATTTATGGATATAGTGATATGTATTTGATTTGATAATAATACATCCACATCAAATGCATTAATTAGCAATAGAGACCGTAGGATATGTATATGTTTGTGTGTGTGTGTGTGTGTGTGTGTGTGTGTATCTATAGATATCTATATCCATATCTATATATCTATATCTATATCTCTATCTATCTATCTATCTATCTACCTATCGAGAGAATATGTGTGTGATCTATTTACACACACATAACATACTAGTATGTATACCTAATATATAATATATTATAGCATATATATAGGCAGTATGGGTAGTGTGCAAATAGTAGATATTTTTATGGGAAACAGTGGATTTTGAAATAAATAATTACAAGAGTTCACATTGTTTTTTATTCTTTTATATTGTATATGATACATTTATTTTATTTTATTTTTTTCATATTCACCTCTCCTGGCATCTGCTTCTTTGCATTTACAAGTAATACATAACATATATCATATAACTTTTAAAGCTACTACCCAATTTAATCTTTTCGGGATTCCAGACTAGAAACAACCAGGAAAGGTCTATATGTCTAATTGTTTTCCATCCACAAGGACACCAAAACGAGGCTAGCAGGGGCAGAAAGACTGACCCAACCTTGCAGTCCCATTTGTGGTGCATGATTGTGGCACATACATGTAGGGAACTGAAACATTTTAACTACAGTACTTCAACATGGATCTATATTCATACTGATACAAGAAATACCTTCCCAAGAATAATAATGAGCTTCATATCTGAAAATCTAACCTAATTCAATGTTTATTATTTCAGTGTTCTTAAGATTTAGAAACAAAGTCAGTGCTTAGAAGTAAAAAAGCAGAAATGTTGGTAGGTTCTTATTTTTTTTTACAAGAATGTTGTGTTCTTTAATCATCCTCTTCAGCAGTTTTAAATGTCTCATGCAACAGTTCTCATTACTTCCTTTCTTAAATAACCAACAGTTTGATTTGATTTTATCTTCCTTTTTACTAAGACAGTTATAATAGAAGGCTGACCTCCAGTTAACTACCTATTTCCTCTGAATGGGGCAAACAAGGACTTTACATTTATTTTTAGTTTTTCTGTTTTGTTTTTAATATGAGCCTTCATCTTTGCAAGTGATAATATTCAGCTCATTTATAACAATGACATCTGTTTACCATTCCAGCTAGACTATTGCAGTAATAAGTTTCTAAATTTTTCCAATAACTATTTTGTTTAAAGTAGATTATACTGAAACATGAAATAAAACATTTAGATATTTGTTTGTTTTTAAAATAGTATAATCAGGACAGGGACTTGCTGCAGAATTTCATGAGGAATTTAACAGAACATTCAAAACAAATGTCAAAAGCGGTCATTTTGACCTGCCATAATCTGAAATGAAGTTATTTACAATAGCATCTTAAAAGAAGTTCCCTACAAAACAGTCCAAAAGTACCTAACTACCATCATGGAAAAAATAAAATTACAACCAAATTGTTCTGTTGCCTGGCTGATGCTTACAAATCTGATATATGCCTGTATTCCTGTGTTTATTATTTTATATTCTGTTTTCTGCTATAGATGTGAGCAAATTTCCTGGCTCAAAAGCAAAAAATGGAAATACAGATGAATGCATTCTGGGCAACAAACAGTTTAGAAGACATAAGAGGACAGTGCAAATGTAAGTAGATTTGTGTTATATATTACATTCTGTAGCATTATAGCTCTGAAATCTGGTAAATTACAAGATAATTTAAAAAATGGATAGAACATAGCTAATGCATCAAATATAATCAATTAAAGGCCCCCAAAAGCAGAGGTGCTATATGGTAATCCAGGAGTAGGCAGATGTGTGAGGTCATGGAAACAAATATTTTGGGGATATTTACAAAGCACATACTTATCTCTAGCAAGATCATAGATGATAGTTATATATATATTTATTTTTATGCTATAATATTCTTTTCAAGAGGATGGAACGGTATTTACTTTAAGAATTTTATTCTAAAAAACAGCAATACATTAAACAATTGTTCACAAACATAATTATACATTTTCATCGCTTTATATAATTTCCTTCTAAAGTGACTGGAGATCAGACATGCAAACTTTTAATGCAGTTGAACGATCCTTAATAATATATATCCATTGCATTTAACAGGCCTTTTAAAATATTGCTCTCAGAGATGAATATATTTTATCTTGTAACAATCCTAACACCTAATTTACACCTAAATTCTATATTATATTATGTAAAGAACTTGAAGAACAACTTCAAGAAACTATAATGTGCAGTGAGAAGCAGCTGAGGAAATAAAAAATTGCTTTCCCCTCTGGCTGGTTTTTATTTTTTGTTAAAAAAAAATCATAGGGCAAAATATATGTGCATTTCTCTCCCATTCTTCTCTACACAAGATCCAACACAAAGTATAGCCAAAGTATTTTTTAACATCTTCTACCTATGACACTTTGGAACATCAAATGGTACTATAAAACTGTGTAAGACTCCTCATCATAGTTCAATAATTAAACACTGATTACCACAGTTCCCCAGGAAACGAAGCAAGAAAAACCAGCCTGTGCAAATACAGAAGACATTCATTCATATTGATAGAGCTGAGGAAACTAATTACTATTAAGAAGGTTTTTGTGTGAAATTGCAATACTGTATGCGCATGCTGAATAGTTTTCTCAAACTTGCCCTACCTTGAAGCTTTTTTAAAATGACATAATCTCCAGGCTGAGACTTGCAAACGTACGTTAGAATAACCCAGAAAAATGTATTATGGAGTAGGAAAAGATACATTTATCATGCAACCAAAAAAAGAGGTATTGTGCACAAGTCTGATCCAGTAGTGAGTTTCAATTTAGTTTGCTACGGTTCGTTTGTTCGCTTACGGTACACAACACTTCTATGCATGCGCAGAAGCATCCGGGCAGGTGGGCAGAGCCTCCCGCCGCCGCTGCTACTGGTTCACCCGATCTGGGGTGAACCAGTAGCAACCCACCACTGGTCTGATCATAGCACCCAAGAAGGAACAACATAAGTTTGGAAAGCCAAGTTGGTGTTGTGCAGTGTTTCTCAATCTGGACAAGTTAAGATGGGTGGACTTCAACTTCCAGAATTCCCCAGCCTGCCATCTTAAACCTGCTCACGCTGAGAAACACTGGTGTAGTGGTTAAGTCATAAAGCTAGGAACCAGGAGACCATGAATTCTAGTCCCACCTTAGGCACAAAGCCAATTGTGTGACCAGTCACTGTCCCTCAGCTCTATGAAGAAGTCAATGACAAACCACTTCTGAAATCTTGCCAATAAACCTGTAGTGGCGAATCCAGGGAGTTGCCAGGACTCAACACTAAGTCAAAGACATAAAAACAAACCAAACAAAAAAGCATTAGCAAAAGTGTAGAAACACGTAAAGGAAGAAAAAGCTGCAACCATCTGTATTTAGATTGTTTTTAGCCTAGAAAAAGATTAAAGGAAACTTTACAAATTGCAAAATGTGGAGAAAGTAGCTAAAAATAGAATAGTAATCACTCATAATAATAGTACCTGCAACCATCCAATGAGACAGGACAAATCACATGAGCTCTACCTCCACCAGTGATTCGTTCCCTGTTGCTTAGTTAAAGCCTTATCCACCTATCCTTCAGTTGGCAGAAAACTATCCCACCATGAAATCAGCCATCCCCTACCTTGTCACTTTTGCGTTGTGTTGAATATGCAAGTAGGAATGAGTCTTACATCAGCCTTCACTCATTGGTTCATTTTCCCGCCGGCTGGAAAATGAACAAGCATCAGTGGCTGACAGGCTGGACAGCTCCCGGTAAAAGGAGCTGCAGCCTCGTGCAGTCCTCAGTTCGTAGTTATTTGTTGTTGTTCCCTGTTGCCTGCAATAAATGGTTATTTTACTTCACTACGAACATTCTGCCTCTCTTTTCATGTCCGGACTTAACACATTGGTTCCTAATCACATCAGTCACCTAATTTCCCTCCAAGTTAATCAGTGATAAACCCAAGCAAGTTTTATTTATGTTTGTTAGTTTGCTAGCAGAATGGCCATAAGCCAAACAACATCAAAGATCAGCAGAAATTGCAGTATCATTTGAAAGCCAGTTACAAATCAATCTGGTGGTGATGCTGTCTGTCCCACATTTTTATTTACTTTTACTTTTACTAAATAACTAAAAAAAATATTTACTTTTATTTATTTAGTTATTTACTTGTATGGGAGGTTGCCCTCTTCTCCCAATTGTGGATCTGGATATGATGTGGCAACTTCACTTGTCTTTTGATTGTTTCTACGGTTAGGACTTGGGATCAGTCTAGCTTTTATTGGCTACATCAGATCAGGTGGCACACTGTCCTTTCCTCCCAGCACTGGAGCATTGTCTTTCATGGCTACTTTGACTTGGGCTATTGGAGAGGTTGAACATCCAATGTATATTGGCAGACCTATCTCTGACTGGCCCTTACTATTTGTTTCTTAGGTTTTGCATGGGCTCCTTTTATATATAGTTCAGCTCTTGTAAGAATGCTGGTCTTAACATTACTCAGCACATAGATTTAACCTGGAGAAAAGTACGGTTATGCCAGCATTGTGTGGCTAGTTCTGTCACCACTAGATACATTGCAAATACCTTTTCTACTGTCCCAGTTCCCAAGAGATTTCTTTTGTGGCTACTGTATATGTTTTACTTTTTTTCCTCACTTTGGCATTGCAGCAGTGACATTCTGTCTACTTCATTCCAACGCTGGTGCTGTTGACCTCAAGGTCAGAACTGGGCTCCTTGGTTACTTAGCACCAGATGGTATCACCAGTCAAGGATAGAGGTTGCTGATTGTCATTACTACTTGCTTCATCCTGTGCTCCTCCACCTGATCTAATGTGCCTGTTATCTCTTAACCAGGCTATTTTTAAACAAGGGTTTAGCATTCTTTCAAAAAACAGGCTAGAGGCACATTCAGAAATAGCCGAGGTGACAAATCATAAGCATGGAGGAGGAGTTGTTCTGACCAACAGCTGCATCTGCAATGTGTAAAACATGCATCTTGACAGCCAGCTGAACTCATGTTCTAAGGATCCACCCACATTATGGAGACTGGTAGTTGGTTTCCTGCTGGCAGGAGGGACAAAGAATTAAGCCTTCATCTTTAATTTTGCCCATAATAGGTGCATAAGGACAGCCTTTGCGAATTCCATTATTTTGCTAGTTAGTGCAGGGGTTACCAACCTTTCAGACCTCAGGGACCACTAAATTCATAATTTTAAATCCCGTGCGCTACTAATATGATCTGCCTAATGACCGGCTGGGTGGGCATGGTTAGGTGGTCATGTGACTGGGTGGGCGTGGCCAACTCAATGTCACTCATGTTGAGGGGAGCCTCGCCAGCCTCTACTCACTCCTCCCCTCCCAGCCACTCCTCGCCTCCCCACTCGGGCTCCTTAGGGCCCCAACAGGAAGCAGTTGTTGGAGCTAAGCCACCACCGTGAGAAAGAGTGACAAAACAGCTCATTTCAGATTGGATCTGACCGAGAAGGAGGCTCAGTAGAAGCACCTCTCTGAGGACTAGGAGCATAGGCTTTCAAAGCAAAGGGAAAGCCTGTAGGAGTGCAAGGCCAGGTACAGGCACCTGAAGGCTCAGCGGGCTGAGATGGTCAACCAGTTCCAGGTCATGATGCAGTCCCACTGGAACAAGGTCTTCCGGCTCTTCGCCACCAGCAGCACTTCCCTCCAGCCTTCACCCAAAGCCCTGAACCAGGAGGCTGAAGCAGACCCCAAGTCAGAATTTCTGTCCCACTCTGACCCACACAAAAAGACCCTGAAGGGGGAGACTCTCTGCAGCAACACAAAAGTTTGTTGCACGTATCTGTCCCGGGGGCCGCAGTTTGAGGACCCCTGATTTAGTGCAATATAAAAAATGCAAATAATTTTTCTGTGGACCACCAAAATTTTCTTGCAGACCACCAGTGGTCCACGGACCATCAGTTGGTGACAGCTGAGTTACTGTGTGATGAGCAGTGGGGAAGAACATCTTATGCCATCAGCAGGATGTTTTGCCAGCCAAAAGGTTGATACTACAGAGAAGTTCCCTGAAGATGGGCTCCAACACAAGTCCAAATGTTCGGAAGATAAAAACTCTGGTCCCAGTGGCTGACCCAGATTGGATCCTTCAACAATATCCTTGGATATATATATTCACCTTCATTCATTGATGCTAACGATGAATCACGTTTGCATTTAATTGCAAGGATAGGTTGAAATGTGGAAGAAGACAATTAAAACAGGTAGACTGCAGGGCTTCAATATTCCCCCATGTACTTTTTAATAAGTTTTGATGAAATATTCTGGAGAAGCTGAAATTATGTGCATGCTACTAGATAAGCATAGAGTTGGCCCAACAAGAGAATTTTCTTAATATGGATTTTTAGAGAAGATAAAAATCTTCTCTAATTTGTTTACTGGTTTGTTTATTTTATATATATATATATATATTTTAAAAATCAAATATATTTTTCTGGAGATTGTACATAATCCTCTGCTAAACTGAAGTGGGTAAGAGACAACTATTAGTGCATATTAATCACATCAGAGAAAGGAATTCCCATCGGAAAACCCAATGAAACTATTTTTAATGCCTCCCCTCCTTCTGCTACAGACCTGCTGAAAAATGTTTCAAAAGGAGAAGACAAAAATAAATCTAGCTTCCAGTTTTCTCTTTCATGGAATGAATTTTATTTTCCTCCCTTCTGATTTTATTTTATTTTTTTACATTGGGAAATGTCACTTATGCAACCATTTGGTGGAGGCTTTAAAAAAAAAAGATGAAAGGTGCATAAGAATTGGCAGACCATAAAAAATACATGCTCCTTTGATAGGCAGTTCACTTTTAACAGACGGATTCTGTTCCTGAGTAATCAGGAAAAGGTCCCATGCCATCTGCTAGGATTCCAATGAACTTTTGTGGAGACAATTGCATTTCTGGGTGAAAACTTTCCACTGAGGTAAAGAGAAATGTGCTTGGGAGAGAGAGAGAGAGAGGGAGGGAGGGAGGGAGGGAGGGAGAGAG
>WNWU01000017.1:17687666-17706414 GCA_012654045.1 Ptyas mucosa | reverse complement strand
CCACTGAGGTAAAGAGAAATGTGCTTGGGAGAGAGAGAGAGAGAGGGAGGGAGGGAGGGAGGGAGGGAGGGAGAGAGAGAGAGTGAGTTTGTGTCTGTGTGTGTGTGTGTGTCTGTCTGTGAACGCTTGTGTGTGATGATAAAATATTTGCTATATTTTCTCCCAAATTCTTAAGTTGATTAAAACTTTGAACAATAATAGAATTTTGCATTATGCATCTTATTATAGATATGAACAAGGGCACAGATAGCAAGAGCTTGCCATTTGTCTAATCCAGAGGCCCAAAGAGCGGGGGGTGGGGGGGATCAGCTACAAAGTTAAGGCTAGCATGAGAGCCACTGGAATCTTCAGCTACTCTTTTTGTTCTTATTTGATAGTCTTTGTTGTATTTCTATGCAACAAAGAAATTACTATGCAACAGAAGAAACAAAACCATTGAAGAGTCGTTCTAAGGTCATTGAAGCAACTTTATCTTGCCAATATTATATAGTTTGTATAGAGACTGTATTTCTGAGATTTAAATCCTGCTACTGTAGCTGTAGGACTTTACAATGCCTCATTTCAAAACTTGAAATCAAATTTCCAGATTCAATTGATAAATTGATTTGATACACTGAAATGGATCACTTCATTTTGGGAAGTGACTCTAAATCGATTTGACGATTCAGTGGACTTTTTAAAGTGCACACATATACGTTATCCAAATGACTCTTCAGATCAAGCTAATTCAATGGTTCATTTTATTAATTCAGACCACACTGATTCAAATCAAAGAGTCTCATCAAATTGCACATTTAAATTGGCTCTAAGCTAATTTACTCCTCCGTTTTATTCATTATCTTAGGAAATCTACTATTTCTCATCCCTCTGGACACTTCTGCAAAAATAGATATAGGGACCTGCCTTAGAGATGCTGAAGGAAGATTTACAATTCTCTGCCTACGAAATGCTAATAGAACCAGCCAATGTCAGTAGGATCCTTCTCCTTTTATTTTATTACAAAGATGACACTTCCTGTTATTGGATTGCTGACATAGTCACTAATGCCATGGGCAATAGTAATGCATTCATTATTGGAAGAACATTGCTCACTCCATAAAGAATGTGTGTGTACTAAATGCCCACGTGGAAAAAACTTCACCAAGAGTACTGAGAATTTGGAGAGAAGGATGTTTTGTTTTTTATTTCGGCACTCACCTACATCACTGTCAGAAAGTTGTGTCAATGGTATTGTGTATGTGTTGAGTCTTAGGCTCATCGAAAACCTGACCTTGTGTTTTGCAATGCAGGCATTGCAAATAACTATTGACGTAGCTGTAAATGAAGGCAGGTGGTATTGCTAAACATATCACTTTGGTGTGGAATTTACTACTATGTTGCAATTCTGACAAATACACGGGCATTTGGAGAAAGCGGGGATCCACTGTCTGGCATTAAATCTATTATGCAGCTGTATAAAAATTTGTCAATTTACAGGTCTTGACATGAGAAAAAGTATGGCTTTTGCAAATTTGATTGAGAACAATTTTGTTCACCTTTTCCCATGTGTAGGATAATGTAGAAACCTTCATAGATGTATATAATTAAAGTGCACATTATCTTGAGCATTTCGACTATTTCCATTTGGCAATCCAGCTTTAAACTGATTTCTCACAGGAGTCTTTTCCTAGTTCTTCTATTATAGGGCTGAATAAGGTGATTGTGAATATTTTTGGCAGATGAAAACTCTGGACTCTATGGGAAGTTGCCATTTTCCCAGCACCCTTATTGCATATTGCAAAAGAGGGATAGGCACTCACTAGAAGAAAGCACTTTTTCAAATGGGAGTAAGTCTTCTGATGTATTTCCCCAGCTGCAGAAAATATATTAAGCAATCTGTTCTCTCAGTATAATATCACAGCCTGAATTATAACATGTAGAATACTACAAGATAGACAGCAGCTTTTGTGTTTAGTTGACTAATGTTATACTGCAAGTAAAAACCATAATGATAAATGAACTTTGGGAAATAAATAGAAGTCAAGAACCTAGCAATACTACAGCTTTAAGAATCTGTCAAATTAACCCTTTACAATCCCTTCATCTGAGTTTATGCTAGCTACCACAGTGTGAATATCTGAATTAGCACTGAATTGTTAACACCTTTTGTTACCATTATGGCATTTGTGTATTATGGTTGGTTGCACAGTCAGCCAGATGTTGAGAATGCATTTGGCATTTTTATGTACCTATCAAACCTATCAAGGACCTGGGATAGCCAGATGTTGCTGTTTGGTGGTGTTAAAAGGTACCATTGCAAGATGTAACCTGTTCCTTTTTCAATTGAGTGATGGTGATTTTATCAATGCTGATGGTGTTCCAGATGTTTTGGGATTGCACCAAAGGTGCCTATTACTGTTGGTATTGTCTTTGCTTTGTTTTTGCCACAGTTGTTCTATTCCTGTTTGCAGATCTTTGGGTTTTGTGACCCAAAGGTGCTTTTTCAGGAGGCAACTGGGCTTTCTTGTTTTTCTTTGAAGATGTTTCACTTGTCATCCAAGAAGCTTCTTCAGCTCTGACTGTATGGTGGGGAATGGAAGGATTTATATTCCTTGCAGACAGCTGGCCATTTGCATTCTTTAAGACCAGGGATCATTCTTTAAGATCATTCTTTAAGATCATACGCTGGCCATGCCCATGCCCGGTTTAGCAAAGGGGGGGGGAAATCCTGATAAATAATGTGACGCTGCCATGATGACGTGAGTTTGACACCCGTGTTTTAGACAGTCGTTGACGCCACTTGGAGGTTTGTTTATGTCCTCAGGGTCACCTGAGTAGTGCAAATGGGTGTGGAGCCTTCTTGGAACTGCTGAAAGGACTGTGTTGTAGAGCTGTGCTTTCTGCAGGATATTTTCTGCCCTGTGTCCCTTCACTATTGAACACAGGCACAGGCTCTGTTGGGGATGAGTCTGTATTGTGTTGTCTGCATCTCAAACTGAAGTGCAAATGGTTCCTGTAGTCTGCAATTTTTCAGGAAATCCGTTCATACTCCCGCACCATTTGACTGGTGTTCATCTCAAAGGGCACAGCTCAGTAGTGGGTTCCTCCCGGTTTGGCCCGGTTCTCCCGAGCCAGTAGCGGTGATGATATGACATCACCGAACCGGTTCTGCCCCCCGCCCCCCACGTGCCCCTCCACCCCACACGTTATTCTTACCTTTTATTTGGCCCCATCCCCAATCTATTGCTGCCTCCTGAGTCCCAGCTTATGGCTAGAGGGAAAAAAAACTGTTTAAACTCTTGCCGCGGGGCTTCAAAGGGCTGCTCTACAGCTGATCAGTGTTAAAAGAAAACAAATGAGTAGACCGGTGCCTGCAAAAATACATGAGTAGATCAGTGCCTGCAAAAAATAAATGGGTAGACCAGTACAGCTCTGCAAGCAGTTAAAAGCCTGGTAGACCAGTACCTCTGCTAAATCCTAAATAATTGTCACATGACCATCAAGCCACGCCCACAAAATAAGCCATGCCCACAGAACTGGTAGTAAAAAAATTTAGAACCCACCCCTGGCACAGCTAAATGTTTATGGAGATTCTCAGTCATCCAGGTCATGACTGTCCCAAAGGTTCTTTTTCGAGAGGCAATGTCTTCTAAGGAGAACAAGAAAGTCTAATTGCCTCTTGAAAAAGCACCTTTGGGACAGTCATGACCTGGATGACTGAGAATCTCCATAGACATTGTGTTTTGTGAGTTTCTCCAATTTTTTTTCTCTTCTCTTCTGCTGTCTCCAGGTACTTAACCAGACTTTCTTGTCTTTCTTATTGACAGTTGTCAATTCTGGGATGTTACATGGCAGGTGCTTGGGTAAATTCCAAAATCTCAGTCCAGTATTATTATTATTTAGTTTGGATGGATGGATCAATGGGTTTTTGCCAACTTTGCTAGTCTCTTCTTGCAGCCACCTTGGATACTTTTAGCTAATCAGGGTTCTCATCTCTACTAGGGCTTGTAAATGTGTTTATATGGGTCTTCAAATCTGGTTAGGAGATTATAATATTTCTCAAAGGTACAGAAACAGTGGTGGGTTGTTCCCGGTTTGGTATGGTTCTATAGAACCGGTAGTAAAACCAGCGGGAGGCTCCGCCCACCTGCCACATCATGGGTTATCTGCGTGTATGCAGAAGTGCATGCGCACGTGCGAGCAAAGCGACCGGTCCTGTTGCAAACTGGTAGTAAAGGTAAGTAGAACCCACCCCTGTACAGAAAGCAATGAACACTAGAGTCTAAGGTGGAAAAGAGAAGGGAAACAAAAGAGAAATTCGTGGTAGAAATGGGAGAATGGAAGGAGAGGGAAAAAAATCACTCCAGTCATCTCTTGGTTTGCAAGCTCAGATTGGTTGAAAACCAATATTTTATGTCAACTGTATTCTCAGTGTTTCTGGCAGATTATGACATTTGGATTTTAGAGGTATGTTCCAGATTATATGTTCTATTCATGCAGGGCATTAGCTAGATTTGCTGGACCTCAGAGTTATCCCATTTCAGATCCAAAATACAGTTGTGGTACTTTGTGTAGAATATATGAAGAAATTAATTACAACAGATAAATAACTTTTAGGAAACTTTATTTGCTCTTCTCATTGATGTTTCGCTTAAAAAAATCCTTCAAGAAATGCCAGAATCCTTGGGATAACAGTCTTAAAATATTTGCCTTACAGAAACTTTATTTCTTTAGAATTTTCATATTACTGATAAATTTGTTTCAGTATTGTATCTGTATCGATTTCTAGGCAATCAAACGGAGCCATTTGTAATTTTGTCTGCCCATACAGCAGCGCCACTGTCCTTCGGTTGTTTTTTTAATGGTTTGCATCACTGGTTGGAAGGTTGCTCTGACAGCAAATCTCAGTTGAATTAAATATACATCTTTGCATACAGATTTTGCAGCTCCCACATATTGCACTTTTACAGTTCAGGAGAGATGACTGAGCAGATGGGAGAGCAGGCCAGTGGATGTTTGCAATTTTCTGCCAAACCAAAGACATTTTTACTCTCTCAAGGGATGTGTATGCACTGGTTGAAAGGTTGCAGTTTGGTTATTTTTGTATGGAGGGAGGTTGCTTTATTTTCACATCGCTGCATTTGTGTAACCTAAAAATTTTAATATAAAGTATCACCGAGAAGAGCGTGGGAGGCAAAGGGCAGCGATGTAGCACAGCATCAAAGGGAAAAAAAACCATTAGGCAGCAAATTTACCTTTTCAAGCAACTGCATAGCCCTTTTAAATAGCCAGAAACAAAAATGGGGGGTTCCCCCCTACAATTTAATGATCTGAATAAAGAACATCACAGTGGAAAGTCTAACAACCGCAGTGAAGGAAATACGATGGTCGTCAGAATAAAAGCATACGTTTTATATTAAGGCTTACCTGAGGCTAAGTTACAATCAATGACTCACTGAGTTAAATGGTTTGTGGATTGTGCTTTTCATTGTTTAGCAGGTTGCTACTCAGAGCACTTTATACATTGAAAGTAAAATGTTATTCTCTAATATTATCCCCAGCACATAGGCAGAAGGATGCAATCAGCAAGGAAACATATATAAACTGATTCCCAGGCAGGTGGTTAGCACCTAACCCAGATTGGTTAAAATCAAAGTACAGTTGCTTAGTAACCTGGTTTGTGCTTGAATGGGAGACTTATCAGGAAATTCCAAGGCTGTAAACTAGACTAGAAAGGGGGAAAATGTCCCAGAAGAAGAGAATAACAAATACTTCTAAACTGTTGCAAAGAAAACTATTAAACCAATATTCACAAAGTCACCCAAACTTATCCCTGGTTGAAGGAAAATTTTACTTTTATATAAAGAGATAGAGAGAAATTCTTCCAATCAATATTTACTCCTAGAGGCTGCTTGGACTAGTCCCTGCAATTTTCTTGGCAAGGTTGTTTTGCCCTTGCCTGTTTCCTAGGGCTGAGAGAAAGTGACTGGCCCAGGGTCGCCCACTTGCCTTTGTGGCAAAGGTAAAACTAGAACTCATGGCCTCCTGGTTTCTAGCCTTGACTAAAAGAATGATTTTAGCCCAGGTTAAAAGAATGACTTTAGATTAAAAGAATGACCCATCAAAGTAATTCTGCCATTTTAAAATGTGCTTTTAAAAAACCCGAAAAGAGGCATTAACATAAGTACATCCCAAGAAAATCAAAAACATCCAGATTATAACAGTGGTCTTGTGTGTTAGCATTGCTCTGATTGAACCCAAAGCCCTGTTAGTTATAGATCGACAAAACAGGAGTGAGGAAGGAATAGTATTTGCTGTTCTTCCTTTTGTTTTCTCCCATTGTTCAAATTGGAAAAGAAGGATGTTTAAAATAGCTCAAGGGGTAATTTGGTTCTTTGCACCCTTTCAGCATGTAAGAGAGATGTAGAGGTTTTCCAAATTATTTGAATCCCTGCTGAACTCCCAAAATATCTCCTGTTGTGCTCTTTCCAGTTTCCCGATATGGATAAATACTATGTTTCTATTTTATATATATTTAATATATATAATTATTATATATATATTAAATATATATTTTTATATTTTATATTTTTTGGAACCCTGAAATAAGTGCTTGGCCTTATTGCCATGCGCTCAAAAGCCCGATTGGGCTTATTATCAGGGGATGTCTTATTTTGGGGGAAACAGGGTAGATAAATGCCATACTTTGGTAATCGCAGAATGTTTTCCCCCTGGAAAAGAGGCAGGGTTTCTTCTTTTTTGGGGGGTGGGGGAGAGGTTGTTTATTTTGTAAGGTGTACAAAAACCCACAATAATGTTGAAAATCACCTTGCCTTAAAGGTTTTTCCCCCTTTTTTCTATCTTTTTTTAATAAAAAAAAATCATGGTTGTTACTTATATCTCCACTTCCTCATTGAATGATTATTTAGGCACAGAAGAACATGGTGCATTTACATAGTTGTGTGTTCATTCTACCACAGGAAGAAATACTTCCTGCTGCCATAAGCATGGGAATGTTGTTTTTTTTAAAAAAAAGGATTAAAAGGGGGAGGAGTCAAATGGAGTTGTTTTTTTTTAAGACAGGAAAAACAGATAAATGATGTAAGGAGATTTCCCATTTTCTTTCCCCCTCACCTTCATATCTTGAATCAGATTTAAGCATCTGAAAGATTAGGGCATATTTCGGAAACTTCACACCCACTCTCTATATTCATTCTACTTTTATTTGTCCTACCCCCATTTCAGGAACAGGGTGAAATTAAAATGAAGTGAATCAGTGGTGGGTTGCTCCCAGTTCTGTCCAGTAGTAAAAGCGGTGGGAGGCTCCGCCCATCCGCCTGGACATCATAATGGAGAATCTGCACATGCAAACTGGTAGTAAAGGTAAGTAGAACCTACCCCTGAAGTGAATAATACAGCACGCTATTAAGTAAATCAATTTTATTTGCACATATATTTATTTGCACAAGGAAACCCTAGTTTAAAGGGGTTTCCAAAGAAGATTCTGTTCAAAGTGGAGATTTAAGCTTTTATTTTTTTTAATTAAATAATTTTTATTAAACAGTTTGTCTTTAAAAACAACACAAAAGACAATCACACATATATAAAAACAAAACATGTCAAAACATAACGTGTTGAATATTATATAACATTAATGGTAATTTTACAGCATTTCGTATCAACTTATGTACTTTGCTTTTGTAGTTCTCTATTCTATTATTTCTATTTACTACTCAATAGTAAAATAATCACATTACTCCAACATATATATAATAATCACATTATAATATTCTTTTGTTCTTATCTATACATTTATGTTCGTTTATATTTACCGCTCTTTATTTAATGTTGTTCAGTTATTTTAATTTAAGTTTCATCAATATTAAGTTAAACATTTCTTGTTCTGATTTCTATTTTCAAGCCAACTGTACATTTTATTCCATATTTCATAATAGTCTGAATCCTCTCTCTCTTTCAACTCCATAGTCATTTTATCAATCTCTGTGCATTCTAGAATTTTCCTAATTACAGTTTCGTCTGAGAGTATATTTTTTTGTTTCCAGTTTTTTGCGAATGTGATTCTTGCTGCGGTAGATTTAAGCTTTTAAATCAACAGGATTCAATTTCAACAGATTTGAGATTCAGTGTCCAATCTGACCGAAGATTCAGTTGCCATGGGGAAGCATCAAATGACTGCAGTCCCTTTATTCTTTTGTTAGAAAGGAAAGTGCATAGCAGCCTTGATGGGCCTTCAGAGCCCATTAACTCTACAGAGCTTCAACAAAATAGCAATGTTTTTTTTCCCCGATTTCCTATATACAGGTCTTCAGGCAGGAATAGCACAGCTGAGGCAAAGATGGCCCAACAGTCACAAACAGCCCGTAGACAAGATCAGCTCAAACCAAAATGCAGAAAATGTCCTACTCCACATAAAAAAGCAATGTTCAAAATGTGTTTAACAAGTAAACTCTTACAAACTCAAAGAAACTTTGTCCTCCAGACACTTAAATTTTCTGGATGACACAGTTGTTAGCGGAACTAAAGTTAGCCTCCTCTGATTTGCTAGCTGGCTTTTGAGAAGCAAAGTCAATGGGAGAAACCAGATTCACTTAACAACCATGATTCAATTAACAATTGCAGTGATCACTTAACAACTGTGACAAAAATGTCATAACATGAAGCATAAGTAACTCAATAGCTGACTTGCTTAACCATGGAAATTTGGGGCTCAATTGTGGTCATAAATTCAGAACTACCTGTACGAGAGGTGAGTTTCAGTAGGTTCTGACCAGTTCTGGAGAACCGGTAGCGGACATTTTGAGTAGTTCGGAGAACCGGTAGTAAAAATTCTGACTGACCCCACCCCCATCTATTCCCTGCCTCCCAAGTCCCAGCTGATCAGAAGGAAATGGGGATTTTGCAGTAACCTTCCCTGGAGCGGGGAGGAAATGGAGATTTTACAGTATTCTTCCCCTGCCATGCCCACCAAGCCATACCCACCAAGCTACACCCACAGAACCGGTAATAAAAAAATTTGAAACCCACCATTGACCTGTACATACATATTGTGACTCCAATATAGTAAGATATCTATTTGATAGGTTTGGATTAATTATATTGATGACTCATAGGGACTTTATTAAAGCTATGGGATAGTTGTTATCAACTTCTGCAATTAGGCAGTACATTCACATGCCAACTTCCCAGATCTGTTGTGCCAAAGAAGGAAGAATTGGGAAGGACAAAGGGAACTTTTTCTGTCTAAAGACTGATACAAAGACATATAATGGATTCACAGTAATGTGGAAACATTTCAAAGGTCGGTGACAATAGGACAGATAAAAAAATATAATAAAAACCCCCGGTCAAAGGGGGATGGGATTAATGGTCAGTAGATGAATTTGAAATTCTGAGAGCCATGTCTGCTTTTTAGGGGGACAGAAGGCTTGCCCATTCATCAAAACTCTCTCATAGTGGCATGGCTAGTCCAAAACAAACAAATCAGATAAAGACATTGAACTGGGAAGCCATCAGTGCAGAGGCCCAAGGATGTGTGTGTTTTATATATATATATATTTAACTGAAGACATTTTTAACAAGCTAAAAGCAGTATGACTATTAGAAAAGAAACTAATAAGAGAATAGTGAATAAGTAAGAAAGAAAACAGAAGACAAAGAAAACATTATAAAATAGCAGCTCCTAATCTTTTTGACAGCTGTTATAAATTCATTTATATTATACTCCCCCCCTTTACTCCAAGATTACATCATAATTTCCTTCTTTACATAAGCTATTCACTCTAATCTTCAAACCCATAACTCAAGAGTTCATTTTTCTGGGTTTTTTTTTCCAGCTAAAAGTCTATAAGGGGTTTCCAATCACGGATACCCTATTGCTTACATCAGAAAAGTTAATTTTGCCATCTCTGACTTTTCTGTCTCCTTCAACAACCATTCCTCCATTGTGGGTATTTCAAGATGCCTAAAGGTGCATGGATGGCCCAGGGCTATATACTGGGGCTCAGTTCTGTAGCTTTAGTGTGAGGCCTCCAGATCAGATACATTATGACCTCCCTCCATATCCATAGACTTGAAGTACTTTGCAGCCCTTTACAATTATGACATTTAAATGCTTGAATATATTTAAATGTATTAACATTGCAAATATTTGACCCATCTGAGCCCAGCTTGGTTCATTGGTAAATTCCAATTCTGACAAAATTTCAGGGAGACTATTTTGGGGACATCAGTGCCACTTCATTCAGGGCACAATTCAATAAAAAAAAAAATTATATGGCTAACTCCAGTGGTGGGTTGCTACCAGTTTGCCCCGGTTTGGCGGGAGTGGACTTCCCAGCAGTGGCGGGAGGCTCCACCCACCCGCCTGGACGTCATCAAATACACTCTGTGCATGCACGAGCAAACCGGTAGCAATGGTAAGTGACTCTGTTAAAGGTCTAACTCTATTAAAGACATGCTAAGAGTAGTAAACTACCTTATTATTTCATAATGGGAGGCAATCTATGAATAAGCGAATACTTTTCTCAGAAATGAAATTAAGACAGTGTTTTTTTAAAATGCATTTGGTCCCACCATGCCTGTGATACGTTCCTGACAAAGCCACAAGACAAGAATCTTCCCCCAATTCTGTACCGTAGTTGCACTAACATAAGAGGATGAGTGAGGCTAATAAAGTTTTAACAAAATGGACTGTAAATAACTTAAGCATAGATGCCATTTGCTTCAATATACTGAAATCCAAAAACAAATCACCTATGGGCACCAAGAATTTTCCATTAAACAAGCTGAACGTGATGAATCATACAGTGAGCAAAGCTAACACATGGACTGCTTTCATAAAGCCGTGTTTGTTTAGTTTACAAGAGCCAGCTTTTTTCCTGACTTTGATAAACAGTGCAAGTGATTCATTATTTTAGCATCATATACGTTTCCTGTTTATAGGCGATGGTTCAAGTAATTTTTTTTTTTACAGACAGGTTTTTCTAATTCCAATATAGAACTTTGTGTGTGTGTGTGTGTGTGTGTGTGTGTGTGTGTGTGTGTTAGTGCCAGAGTTCCATTCCCAAGTCAATTCTGTTTTTCTTAAAGCTGAATCGCATTGCTTTTCTTTCAAAACTGAATTTACTCACTTTACCAAAACATTTTGGCTTGGGAAATGGTGCCGTGAAAAATCAATCCCAAATCAGAAGAGGAAAGAGATGGCCAAAATATCAGGAGTTGCTTTCCTGAGTACTACTTATTGTATCTGTTCAATGTACTGTATCTGTCAGTCACAATTATAAGAACACAGTGAAAGTTTTACTATTCCTTCTTCTGGCCAGTGCTTTTCCAGAGCCCACCATCCCCTTGCCTCCTGATTAATCCCTTCTTAAGACAGACCAGTACCTTTTTCCTCCCCAGCAGAAAAGACTAAAACTTGGTTTTATAATCTCTTCTGTGCTGTTTAATACAGCAAAAAGCTGACCCCTTGTCAGGCATGTCTACGTGGTTGTTTGAGAGATTGCTTGAAAGACAACAAATTCATATTTTTACTGCTTGGTAATACAAGATCTAGTTTCCATTGCATCATCTGTACTATTACAGCTGCAAGCTTTAGGGTATTTGTCTGCTTTTTGAGCAAAAAAAAAAAAAAAAAACCAACAAAACCAGAACGCAAACTGTGTCCACTGCACACAGGACACGGTTATCACAATTGGAATCCCTTGTGCAATAAGCAGCCACCTCACATGAGGCTGCCCAGAGCAAGTGGTGTTCTGCTGGGATTGTACAACTAGGCCTGGCTATTATTTGTTCTTGTTATTACTGCCATGTGCAATTAGTTAATGTTTCTCAGAGTCTATGTCTGAGCTGCATGGTAGATTCCGGTAAGACACATGATTGTAATACAGAGACTTGGCCATAAAATCTTAGGTTCCTTAATTTTGTGAAAACCTCTAAATAAATCCTGTAAAGCTGATTACATTCAATATCAAAAAGTTAGGAATCTGATTGGGAAAAAAACCAAGCTTTGACTGCACCCTTAAAACTAGTTCAGTCCCACTAATAGGAAAATTCTACGTTGGAATATTTTGGAATCTTAAAAAGCAGGATTCTCTTCAAAGATAAATCTCTCTCTGTGTCTCCCCCCACTCTCTCTCCTTCTCTCCTGCTCCCTCCCTCCCTCATCTCTTTCACTCTTCTCTCCCTCCCTTTCCCCCTCTCTTTCTCCCCCTCTCTTTCTCTTTATTACCCTCTCCTTCCCTCTCTCTCATCTCTTTTTCTCTTTCTCTCTCTTTCTCTCTCTCCCACCCTCCTACCCTCTCTCTCTCCCACACTCTCTCTCCCTCTCCCTCCCTCCTTCATCTCTTTCTCCCCCTCTCTTTCTCCCTATCTCCCTCTCCCTCCCTCCCTCCCATCTCTTTTTCTCTCTCTTTCTCTCTCCCTCCCACCCCCTCTCTCTCCCTGTCTCCCCCCCACTCTCTCTCCTTCTCTCCCTCTCCCACTCTCTCTCTGTTGCTCTCTCCCTGTCTCCCTCTCTCTCTCCCTGCTTCTCTCCCTCTCTCTCTCTCTTACTAGTCCTTAGTAGTATACATATCACCATATTACTGAAAGTTTCACAAGGGACATGGGGGTGAAGGAAAGAATTTGGGTTCATATTAAAATACAAGATGATTTCACTTCAAAATTTCAAACATGAACCACACAGTTTTTTTTGTCAAAATGTCCTTTTCTGAATTCTGCACTCCAGATCCCTAATGTGTATAAGAATGTACTCTGTAGTACATTATGTATGTACATTATGAAAAATTATATTCATAAAATGTATGGTTCGTAAAATGCATTGTTACACAATTGGTTGCTAAATTAACTGCTAAATACTGTCATAAAACAGCATTAGGAGAAACAGCCACACGAAATCTTTTGTGGAAACTTTTTAGGCTGCAGAAATGGAGACTGGGGGGGGAGAGAGGGAGAGAGAGAGAGGGAGGGAGGGAGGGAGGGAGGGAGGGAGGGAGGGAGAAAGGAGGGAGAGAGAAAGAGAGAGAGAGAGAGAGAGAGTTGTCACATATGCTTTTTTCTAGTTAACAAACCCATTTTCATTTCCTGATAAATGGTGAGCCAATAGGAGAGCTATCATAGATAAGTAGTTGGGTGAATGTTCTTATCACCTGACATCTTCTCTAATGCAGTGGTTTTTGTTGTTTTTTTTCAAAATTCACATGTGAATCAGCAATTATGTATTCTGGATAATCAAATGATGCGCCTGCATGTCTGAATATCTCTGTATTATGTTCTATAGGCATCCGTCCTAATATTGAACTTATTAACCAAAATCAAAAGGACCCTTGCATAGTTCGTTGGGCATTCAAGACATCTTACAACATCTCGAATCCCCAAATGAACTATAGAAGGGTCCTTTTTGTAGATTTCAGCCTGGGATTCACCACCATCCTTCCTGAAATCCTCCTCTCTAAACTGACTCAGCTAGCTGTGCCTGGCCACGCTTGTAGATGGATCATAAGCTTTCTAAAGACTAGGAAGCAGCAGGTGAAGCTAGGGAAAAATCTCGTTGAGTGCCCGTTCAATTAGTACAGGAGCCCCCCCAGGACTGTGTGCTCTCTCCATTGCTCTTCTCTCTCTATACCAATGACTGCTTCTCGAAGGATCCTTCTGTTAAAGTGCTGAAGTCTGCAGTTGATACCACAGTCATTGGTCTCATTTGTGACGTTGATGAGTCTGCATATAGACAAGAGTTAGATCAACTGGTCCTGTGGTGCAGCCAGAACAATCTGGAGATGAACATTCTTAAAAACCATAGAGATGATAACAGGTTTTAGAGGAAGCTCTCTTTTTCTACCGCCTCTTACAATATTAGGCAACATCATATCAACAGTAGAGACCTTCAAGTTTCTAGGTTCTATTATCTCCAAGGACTTGAAATGGACACCTAACATTAGAACTATCATTAAAAAGGCACAATTTATTTATTTATTTATTTATATTAAATTTATAGACCGCCCTTCTCCCTGAGGACTCAGGGCGGTGTACAGCCGGAATTAAAAAACACATAATATAAACAATAAGAACAATTAAAAATAGAATAATAAATAATGTTCTTCCTGCGTAAGCTCAGATAGCCCAAGGATCTGCTGATTCAGTTTTACAAAGGAATTACTGAGTCTGTCATTTATACCTCAATAACTGTCTGGTTTGGCACAGCAACCAAACAGGACAGGTACAGACTTCAATGGATAGTTAGGACTGCAAAAAAAACCCTCACCACTGATCGTAACCAACCTGCCTTCCATTGAGGATCTGTATACTGCACGAACCAGAAAGAGGGCTGAGAAAATATCTACAGACCCTTCACATCCTGGACATAATCTATTCCAATTCCTCTCCTCAGGACACCGCTGTAGGGTTGCATGCCAAAACAACCAGACATAAAGATAGTTTTTTCCCTCGTGCCATCACTGTGTTGAACACTTAATTCCCACAGCACTGTTTCATTTCTCATCTTTTTTCATCTTCTCATCTTTCCTACTATCTTTTTCTATAGGTTTCTTATGGTTTATCAATTCTTGTTTGTAACTTACGATTAATTATTGTAACTATGATTATGACCTTTGACCTATTACCTGCTGTTTATATGTACACTGTGAGCTTATGGCCAATAAAGAATTCTATTCTATTCTGGAAATATACATCATTATAGGATGCCCCAAACACTGCACCCTTCATGAACTGATCCTAAATTTATGCAGATTTTTGTCCATTAATATCAAGCTCTCCAAGCATGCAATTAAGCTATTAACTAAATTCTAAATTCTAAACACAAACTGCAAAGTTAATCAACATTCAGTTCATTTCCTTGAAATCAATGATCAGATCTTAAACAATTATATAGATTGACCAATATTTGCCCTCTTTTATCCATTTTGATCCATTACATTATAATCTTATTTCTCCTAAATTTAAATAACAACAAAAATAATAATTCATTTTTATTTAGTATTACTGCATAAGTAAGCTTAACTTTATACTCATAGGAAACAAAATATGATGCTTCAGTAACTGTACTATATTAAAAGAACTTTAGTTTGTGTTATATATTACAGTTTAACACATTACCTATATATAAAGTTAATGTGCATAATTTTACAAATGCTGTTATCAAGAAATGATTAGAATATTATAGTTTAACCATATTTCCTGGGAGTGAAGACTGATTTTAGTTGAATGTTACCAAATAATACTATACGGTCTTATTCATAGGACTTTCCCTGCCATTCAACAAACAAATATAGTTTCAAAAGACATAGAAAGCTAGAGAGAGGGGAGTTTGAAAATTCTTAATGTAGCTTATTGCCTTTAAAAAAAATGGAAGATGGTGTTGCATCACCAGTGTTGAAGAAAAATTCCATTGTTTATGGAATTGGAGTTTAATAGAACTAGCAATAGCACTTAGACTTATATTTTTTGAGCCAAACCTAAATGTTCATGGTGGTCCAGAGACCAACTTATCCTTCTTCTGAGGAAAGATGTAGCCAGAAGAAACATATACATGCAGTGACAGAGAATACCCTATGTGTTAGGAACAAGGAAATCACATCATATCCTGCTTTTCTTGATTACAGTTTCAGGGAGCTTCCATTTTCATTACTTCTAGTTCCAGTATAAGTACTCCAAAAAGGGGGGGCAATAAAAATCCTTTTATTATTATCTTTTGGATGGAATCTAGTCTGCATTCAGTCGCAGCTGATCAGCAAAAAGAAATATGGTATTTCATTTTGTTTATGGTCCTATTAATATAATCTGGCCCTCCTTATATTCATGCATGCCAGCTCTACTTCTGATTGTCACTAATTGTCACAATTAGTGCAGTAGTCTGGGGGTTTCTAAGAACACTCAGATGAATGTGTTTATAATTTGCCTCATAACTGACAATTTCAACCAATTGGGAAACCCTAAGCATGTTAAGCTGAACAGGATTCAAATCCCAATTTTTTGCAGAATGAACCAAAATAAAAAGGTTGTAGAAGATGGACATAATGAATATATCACCAATGCCTTCCCCATTTTGAATTCTCATTATTCATCTGAATGCATGAATAGGACTTTTATAATACCCTAGAAGTAGTTCCAAGGCAACCACCCAAGGGAGAAATGTCTTTTCAACATAGGTGCTCATTTTCCATCCAGTGTTGCAAAACTGTGTGACATGTTGCAACTTTGCTTTAAAAGTCAACTTTTGCAAAACACATATTGGGTAATCTGAGTATATCTTTATCCTTCTGTGTACACAGTGGCCTTGCCAGTCTGGTTCATATTAAAAGAAGAAGAATTTGCCCTTGGACAAAAGTTTTGAATGAGACATAAGACAAGGAGAAAAGAAATATTTTAGGTGTTCACAGAGGCATAATATTTTAAAGTTAGGAATCACACAATTGTGTAATAGGGAGGGAGGGAGGGAGGGAGGGAGGGAGGGAGGGAGGAAGGAAGGAAGGAAGGAAGGAAGGAAGGAAGGAAGGAAGGAAGGAAGGAAGGAAGGAAGGAAAATCACCTGATTTTTAAAAATACAGCAGTGATCAAAGACTGCTTCTAATTAACAATTTGTGGTTGCAAGATGAACGCAATTGACACTTTATAAAAATATATTCAAATCCTAATAGTAATCCTGTTATCAGGTTGCTAGATGCAGTCAACTGATAACCACAGCATCAGAAATGACACTAATACAATATGGGAATGACTTATAGGACAAATTATTTAGACAGAACCAGTGGTGGGATTCAGCCAGTTTGCACCTATTCAGGAGAACCAGTTGTTAACTTTCTAAGCAGTTTGGAGAACTGGTTGTTGGAAGAAATCTTATTTTGTTTTTTTTCCCCCCACTTTACAGGGCTAATCCTGTAAGGAAGGCAGGAAGGGAACATTCTGGTGTTGTTTCTAGCCTAATCTTTATTGCCCTGCTTACAGAAACTACCTCTCTGGTTAACCCTTATTATATTGTAACCGCTAAGGCAAAGTGCCCATCGACCTGAGTAACGTTGAGTTGGCCACGCCGACACGGTCTCCTGACCACCAAGCCACACCTACCCAGCTGGTCATTAGGGCAGAGAACCGGTTGTTAAATTATTTGAATCCCACCACTGGACAGAACTATATCTCCACAGAAATAGTATTCTGTGGTGGAATAACCTAATATAGAATTCCTAAACCTATATGCTGTATTACCTGAAACATAATTACTTTTGAGTGTAATCCTGTTTTTTTAGTACAACACAGCCCCCCTCCCCCAAAAAGCATGTCTTTCCTAAGCAGTGACACTAAAATGTATGCAAATTTTTTCTAGATCTTTTTTTTTCAATTACATATTGATACAGACGCTGAACAGAATCACTTTGATCAGAAAAAGGAGAAATCAATTCAAATTGATTTGCATTTCCCTATTCTTTACCAAATATTATATTCTGTTGATGTGAGGTCTGGGAATCAAATTTCAAATTACTGTTTTGCCCAATCACTTGATTCAGATGAAAAGGTTCAAAATATTTTTATGTGAATTACATGCATTACTAAAATAATGAAGGACCCCAATCTTTAATTTTTTCTAGGATTTAAAATAAACTTTCACTGAAACATTAAAATGCAGCCTTGAAGTCTCTTTATGCCTTCCATTTTTACACACATCAACTTGTTACCAAGTTTTCCCATAAAAAAATGGGAATTTTACTTCACTGAAAATAAATTCCTATAATTACTCAGCCACTTGCTCTTCAGTGTGAAATTATAATAAGTTAACTATCTATAATTGAGGATTCGGTGCCAAGATATATATCCCAATTGCTCTTCAATAAGTGTGTAAAGCCAAAGCAAAGAAAAGGGTCAGACTAGGACAAGAAAATATATTTAATTAAAATTAACAGCTTCGTATACTGTAAATACTACCCATGATTTATTCATTCCCTTTTTTTGTCATATTCAAAATTCCCAAAGTAACAACATTAAGAAGGCTCTTTGATTCACACCTGTCTGGAGATTTAATCTCCTTACCTTTCTCTAGCTTGCTCCAAATCTTGTCCCCTCGACCTGTTGACAAGGGAAGTGAAGAGCACTGAAGCTGTAAGTTATTACGGCTGGCACAAATGAATTTTCACTGTGAGCTATTTTAAGCCTGACAAATATACTGCAGCGAGCTTATCAGGATATGCTCAGAATGCTGAAGGAACACAGTCACTCGTGTTTTATATTAAACAAGAAAAAAGATTTTTTATATATAAAAGAGAAAGACAGCGTGTCAAAACAAATACAAGCAAAAATGACAGCAAGACAAACAAATCATGGTTAGTATAGCTAGAAATGCTATTTTGTATCCTGTGAGTAACAAAGCATAATTCTTCCTTCCAATACTCCTAAGAAGATTCAGCTCTGTGTCCATGGATAAGACACTGAGCCGTATAGACTGACCAACATTTGCAATCAGGGTCCTAGGTGCTCTCTGAGCTTGGTTGTTTTCTTGCAGAGGTTTCATTATCCAAACTAGGTAACATCACCAGTGCTAGCACAACACGACACTACACTACAACACTGGCACTGATGATGTTATCTAGTTTGGGTAATGAAACCTCTGCAAGAAAACAAGCAAGCTCAGAGAGCACCAAGGACTCCTCATTTCAACTACATATGTTCTCCTTTATTGGCATTTGCAATCACTTTGAAGCTGTTGTGTCCTTATTTGGGCATCCGCTCGGGGATTGGCAGATCC
>WNWU01000017.1:17645439-17682666 GCA_012654045.1 Ptyas mucosa | reverse complement strand
AGACCCGAGCTGTCGCGTCTTGCTTTCCCTGCGCCGATCTAACAGAAGCCTAATGCACCTGGTCCAGAATGTAATTACGTGGACAGTGATGAGGGTGTCAGATTTTGCACACATCACCCAGAGCTTCACAAGCTGCACTAGATGTTACCTAGTTGGCTTCTGGGCACAATTCAAGGTGCTGGTTATCATTTGTATAGTCCTTCAAAGTTTAGAAGTTGGCTGTTTGAAGAATCACTTATCCCCAGTTATCTCTGTCCATCTGGTATGGTCCAGCAGGGTGGACCCACTCCAAGACCTGTCAATTAAAGAATGTCATCTTGTGGGACTCAGAAAACATGCCTACTTGTTAGAATTACTTCCCTCTGGAATGATCTTCCCTACAAAGATTTATGTGCCTGCCTCATTTATATCCTCCAGGAAACTTTGAACATCTGATTTTCCCAAGCCTTGGAGATAAGGTAATTGTGGAGTTCCCTTTTGTCTGTTTAGTTGCCTAATTGTAAGCCTTCTAGAGTAAGGTTGGGGAACTATGGTCCTTTTATGATCTGTGAAGTTCCACTCCCAGAATTCTTGAGACAGCATGGCTGGCTCAGGAATTCTGAGAGTTGAAGTCCACAAATCATAAAGGGGCCATAGTTCCCCACCTCTGATCTAGAGTCATTGAGGAATCAGGCAGTATATAAATCAAATTTAAAAAAACACTGGGTAAAATTTAGTCCTACTTTATACAGGAAACCTAGCTGGTTGACTCTAATCAGTCATTCCATCTCAGCCTTAGGAAGAAGGCAATGGCAAACAACTTCCGAATATAGAGATAGCAGAAGAGAAGATAACAACAACAACAACAACAAAACCTGGAGAAAAATCACAAAATACAACTGGAGCATCACTCAAACAAGATCAGTAGTGGCAAAATCACAAGCAGTGAATTGCAGAAGGCAGCTTTACTTAGAACAGTTTACATTTTACAATGATACCTTTAATACCATCAAACAACATCTGGTCCTTGAAAGGGATTCGATAGGAGGATAAATATGTCAAATCAAGTCTAAAGATCTGGTTGACTTTGACCACCCGCCATCATCATCATGATCATCACCACCATCATCATCATCATAGCAAAATCTGAAAATACAGTAAATGCTTTATTAATGTACTTTTTCAAAAATGTTGCATAATAAATGTCTGCTTTTCAGACAAGGGGCATGATCTCCCCAATGTTTATTTCCTGTATATTGTTGATGTTTTGCAATCATTCTCAGGCTTCTTGGCTAAGATCTTTCAAAATGGTAAAAATAGAAGCTGAACTCTCAAACTCTCAAGAGTACCAAAGCAAGCAAACCAACAAACCAAAGCTTGTACATACACAAAGAGAGAGAAATACCCACCCTCCCCAAATTACAGGAACAACTATAGAAATACAAGGACTATAACTACCCAAATTGATTTTATAAAACTGTGATTTATTGTTACAGGCTTGTCTAAAGTGTGTCTAAACTGAGATGGGGTGTTTTGTGGTTCAGTACAATATGTTAAGAAAGCATAACCACTGTTCCGGGCAAACAATACAGTTTCAAAAAGGGAAAAATAAACGGGGGGGGGGAGGAATTGGCCTGTGGGAAAGAAAGACCAACAAAACCTAATGTCAGAAAGGACAGAAGATGATAGACTGAAAAATTGCAGCTAAGTAGCTTCAAATCTACATGGTTGACACTATGTAAGAAAGAAATAAACTGGAAAACTGATCAATTTTGAACCAGTGGTGAAATGTAAAATTTGTTACTACCGGTTCTATGGGCATGGCTGGTTGGGGGGGGGGGGGGGTTAATATGACTGAGTGGGTGTGGCCAACTTTTTTTTTTTTTTAGTTTTAAAACCATTTTTTCTACAACCTCTTTGGCTGAAGAGATTGTAAAAAAAAAATCTTTTAAAGCCTCTGACGATCCCAGCTGACTTGCCTGATCGGTAGAGGCTTTCTTTTTTTAAAAAAAGCCTCTAATGATCCCAGCTGAGCTGCACGATCATCAGAGGCTTTTTTAAAAAAACTTTTTAAAGCATTTTTTCGGCCAAAGAGGTTGTAGAAAAAATACTTTTAAAAATAAAAAAAAAAGCCTCTGAATATTGCACGGCTCAGCTGGGCAATGGTGGGGGGATGGCAGGGATTTTTTGCTACCAGTTCTCCAAACCAACCGCTTCCATTGCTACCGGATCGGGCGATCCGGTCTGAACCGGGAGCATTTCACCCCTGTTTTGAACATATGAAACTCTCGGTTAAAATACAGGGATCATATTTTGACCTTCAAATCTGGGTCTTTGTAAAGCCTTTATAGGAAACCAGCCAATTGAAGGTATTATCACCTTCTCCAGCAACATGGTAGAGTGGACATAGACAACCATGTAATTGGTTGCACACTGCATGATTTGCCACTTTTCCCGCAAGGCCATAGCATCAGGTATAAAGCCAATAGCTGTGTCACTCTTCCCTCTTCTCAAAGGTAAATCACAGCAGAACACCACACATAATTGTTACAAAACTGTTTTGTAGTGTATTTCCTACATGCAGGGATCTGACCAAATAAGTATTTAGAGACTGTCACCACAGCTGGATCGCTTCAAAACAATGGAGAAAACCTAAAGAAGGTGGATACTTTTCAGTATCTGGGATCCCAACTCCAAGGCAATGGTGACATCAATGGCGAGGTGTGAGAAAGGGTGAATGCATCCTGGATTTTTGGTGAGAACTCACTGGTGTGTTATGTGACAGACGAATGCCAACCCGTCTTAAATCTAAGATTTACAAGAAAACCATCTGCCCTGTTGCACTGTATGGCACTGAATGCTGGGCAGCAACAACAGGGACCGAAAGCCATCTCCATGCCATGGAAATGCAAATGTTCCGTTGGATATTGGGCATCTCCCTTCTTGACCACATCACAAATGACAGTATTTGACAACATTTTGGTGTGGCACCAATTATAGAGAAGATGAGAAAAGGCCAGCTCCGCTGGTATGGACATGTCCTGAGAGCAGCACCTTCCACCGTTGCCAAGACTGCCTACCAACTAGAAATCAATGGCCAGCGACCTCATGGGTGCCCAAAACAAAGATGGCAAGACACCATCAACAAAGATATGCAAGCCATCAGCCCGCAACCTGGAAATGCAGGTGACTGTGCAAAGTGGCATTCAATGATGTGAAAAGTGGATCCTGCAATTTTTTTTAAAAAAATTGATTTATATGCCGCCCTTCTCCGGAGACTCAGGGCGGCTTACAATGCGCTAAGCAATAGCCTTCATACTTTTGTATATTTATACAAAGTCAGCTTATTGCCCCCACAAACTGGGTCCTCAATTTACCTACCTTAGAAAGGATGGAAGGCTGAGTCAACCTTGAGCCTTGGTGAGATTCGAACCTGCAATAATTGCAGGCAGCTGGTGTTAATAACAGGGCTTTAGACCACTGTACTATCCAAGTACTTGCGGGAATATGCTAAGAAGAAGAAGAAAGAGTCTGACCAAATCAGACATATTTCTGTGACAGGAGCAGGGGATACAATTATATTGGATAGCACAACCAATGCTTACAAGGGCAAAAGGATAACAGAACTGATGCAGAGGAAATGGCAGAGAAAGCAAAGCTATGAAAGACAACATATAGGTACCGTGTTTCTCCAAAAAGAAGGCTGGGTCTTATTTTTTTTTTAACCCCCGAAAAATGGCTAGGCCTTCTTTTTGAAGGATTGTAATTATTGTCTCATCTCGCGGCGGTGGCCCTGACAGTCGAAGCCCACTGCTGGCCCACTTCTTCTGCGACTGCTTGCTGCCACTCACATGCATCAACCCGGCCTCTGTTTCACCTTCAGATCGATCTGGAGCTCTGTTATCAACTGCAGATGCCTTCTGGCAGGCATCTGAAGGCAAAATAGAGGCTGGGGTGATGCATACGAGGAGCGGCAAGCAGCCGCAGAAGAAGGCAAGGCAGGTGTCAGGGTGTGCGAGGCCTTGTACATAGGGCAACTCCACCCCCCCATGCCCACCCTAGCTTTTATCTGTGTGCCTTGCCCCACCCCCTACACTCTGGAGTAGGCGGGATCTTAATTAGGGCTAATTTTGTGGGTGGGGCTTAATTTGATCGCATGTGCTCAAAAATGTGACAGGGCTTCTTTTCAAGGTGGGTCATCCTTTTGCAGAAACACGGTAGAAGGAAGAAAGGGAGAAAAAAGTAAGTTACTGCTAATTGTAAAAACTACTACTAAGGTCCTAAGTACAGGGACATTTGATAATTATTTACAGTCAGAAAACATACTGTAAAGGAAGTATGCATAGGGAAATGAAATGTATGAAACAATGAGACAAACAGAAGTTTTGCCAACAAAAATGTGAAGGGAGAGATGCCCTGGAAAAAAAGAAATGGTTTGCAAATCAGAAAGCTCTTAATAAAGAAGAAAACTAAGACAAAAAGCATGAAGGCAGGCAGAAGGGAGTATTATAAAGTTATCATGACAAAAATGGCAGGTTGTCGGTGACAATCTGGCAAAGCAAAAGTAAAGTTTTTGATATAAATTGTTCTTATAACACCCCAAGTTTGTTATAGTTTAAAAACAGAACAGCAAGTGTTACAAACAGTAAATGTATAATGGCGTTAATTAAGTTGGTAAATGTCACCGCCCCTAGAAGATACAATTGGCTTTCCATTATCATGGCGGATACAGAAGTATGTTGGGTTCTGGTTGCGAAAAATGTGAAATATTTTTATAATAAGGACGGGGGGGGGAGCAGGGACCAGAGAGAAAGCCAAGAAAGATTTTTTAAAAAAACAACAACCCCCATTTGCAACTAAAGTGATGTGAAAATTGGTGGAAAATAGAAAACGGTGGATGGGAAAAATAAAGATATTTTTTTTTAAATTGTATATTTTTGTACAGACTGGAAGAGAACTCCAGGTTTGGATATGGCCAAGATATATTGAGTGCAACCCCCAGAAGGCCTCCAGAAGTTGTTACCAACTTGTAATTTTTGATGGGACAGAATAATGGAAGAGAACCAACAGAGTGTAGAGTTTAAGATGTTGGACTATGAACAAGGAAACCCAGTTTCTAGTTATCTTGGTCAGGGAAGGTAGTTGGTCATGCCTAACTTAAGCCCCTAAGCGGTGGCAGACATGTGACAAACCAGAACTCACTGGATTTATAGTTTCTCTGTGAGAAATAGATGAACGCAGTGCAAAAATAAGTGGACTTTGTGGCTAAATGGGAAAAACTCTGAGAAGATCCACAACAGCAAGAACAATGGAACCAAAAGGGAAATTACTAAGGACATGAGTGAGAGTAATCACATTAATATTAACTAATTAAATTAATAGTAATTCAACTGAAATATAAATGGAATCACATTTAGTTTTTCTCTAGTCCTAGCATTATGAGGATTACAGCTGCAGCATGTCCTTCGCTGAAAAACGTTGCATATCCCTGTTATAAGAGTAACAAGAAATTTGTAAATTGTATAAAAGTAGTTCAAGGGTAAACATAACACTGAGGCTGCTTATATCCCAAAAGACAGAAAAATATCAATGGCAAAGAAGAGAGGGTGTCAAATTTCTTTACATCTCTAACGATGAGAAGGACACATTAAAAATAAAAGCAGGGGTGAAATCCAGCAGGTTCTGACAGGTTCTGGAGAACCGGCAGCGGAAATTTTGAGTAGTTCAGAGAACCAGCAAATACCACCTCTGGCTGGTCCCAGAGTGGAGTGGGAATGGAGATTTTGCAATATCCTTCCCCCAGGAGTGAGGAGGGAAGGGAGATTTTGCAGTATCCTTCCCCTGCCATGCCTACCAAGCCACACCCACTAAGCCACACCAAGCCCACCAAGCCCACAGAACCGGTAGTAAAAAAATTGAATTTCACCACTGAATAAAAGCTGTACAAAATATTGAATTATTTTATGGAAAACCAAATAACAATACTGTACTTCTCTTCCTGTATTAAGATGTTTTTTTTTCTTTCTAATACTCTTTCTAATATTTTTATAGAGAGAATGATATTTTTGGGTCATATAATTTGCCTTATTCTTCCCTGTATTTATCTGCAATTCAGTGACTTGTGAGCAGTCAATACACTTGGAATTTACCTGTGGAGTGGTTAGCAGCATTGAGTTTCTGGATGTGTAACTAATGAGTAGGCTAGCTTGGTCACTCAATAGTGAGACACTGGTGAAGTGGACACAGCAGCACCTGCATTTTCTGCATCACATGAGAAAACTACTTCCTCTGTCCTTACCACTTTCTATAGAGGGAGGATCGAGAGCATCCTGTCATTTTGCATTACTGTCTGCTTGGGAAGTATTATTGCTTTGGACAGGAAGGTAATGCAGAGAGTGGTGAGGATGGCAGAACAATTTATTGGTAGTTCACTTTCTTCCATCCAGGACATAGCATTTAAGCAATGTTTGAGTAGGGTCCTCAGGATTGTCTGGGACGCTACACATCCTCTTCAGGACCTGTTCTCCGTGTTACCTTCTGGGAGGAGGCTTCGTGGTATCCAAAGCAGGACACCCAGATTCAGTCACAATTTAGTTCCATATAGCATTAACCTTGCGAACTCTCAAGTTTCCTCTTTCCACTATGTATTCAAAATAGACATTTATATGTATGTAGGTATGTGTATATGTATGTGTGTGGGGGGGTATATGCATGTATGTATCAGAGGTGGGTTTCAGCAGGTTCTGACCAGTTCTGGAGAACCGGTAGCAGAAATTTTGAGTAGTTTGGAGAACCCATAGTAAAAATTCTGACTGGCCCCGCCCCCATCTATTCTCTGCCTCCCAAGTCCCAGCTGATTGGGAGGAAATGGGGATTTTGTAGTAACCTTCCCCTGGATTGGGGAGGGAATGGAGATTTTACAGTGTCCTTCCCCTGGAGTGGGGTGGCAATGGAGATTTTACAGTATCCTTCCCCTGCCCACCAAGCCACGCCCACCACACCATGCCACGCCCACCAAGCCACACCCACAGAACTTGTAGTAAAAAAATTTGAAACCCACCACTGGTATGTATGTATGTGTATAGCATGTGTATATGTGTGTTATGTATGTATATGAGTAGATATATACTTTCTTTTGAGGGCAGGTAACAATACGTCATTTTTAGTGTGGCCAGTGTGCACACAGTAAAAAAAAGTGACAATAAAGGTTATCTTACCTTATCTTATCCTGGTTATTTATGGTGTCTTAAGTTCTGCTGTTGTATGAATCCATGGTGTTAGATCTGTGCCTAGTGCTTGTTTACATAACATGGCCACGATGGCCTTCTGCCTCTGAAGCCAGACCTAGCTGGAAATTATAATCAGTTGTCTTGCTCAACACAAGGCATCCTCAGAAATGTCAGAAAGGCAAAGCAAAAGTACCTATGGAGGCAGGCAATGGCCTTGGATCATAACTGGACTGTCCAAAACAAGATTACAGAGTCTAGCCTTATCCTCCTCTTCCTCTTCCCCATTCAGCTGTATGATGTGTCCCTATTGGTGGCAAGGAATTGGACATCAGTTATATAATTAGAATTATAATTCTCATTATAAAGAAGAACATGGAGAAATGGTGGGTGCCATCATACTTCATCTATCACCTCCAACTCCAAAGCAAAGAGCTGCATTATCTCTCTCTCTCTGGTTCTAGGTGCATTTTCCATGGTGCTGTGGCATTACCCTTTAGCCTTGCACACCATCCCCATATTAAGGCCAACCATAAAACCAACGCGCTATAAATGGTGCGGAAAGTGCAACTGTGAATCACAAATGAAAGGAAGCACCTGAAGCAGTACTCTGGTAGCAAGAAGTAGAAAATGCGGAAGTCTGTTATCAATCTAGAAAGCCATAAGCAGTGTTTCTCAACCTTGATAGCTTGAAGATGAGAGGACTTCAACTCCCAGAATCCCCCAGCCAACGCTGCTGGCTGGGGGATTCTGGAAGTTGAAGTCCACCCATCTTCAAGCTACCAAGGTTGAGAAACACTGATCTAGAGATATTAATTCTAAAGAAGGATAGCAGAATTTAGCAGAATTCCTGGCTACCGCTCTGTTATTTGTTGGCATGGCTGCTTTTGAAGCAATGAGATCAGGCAAAGCACTACTACTAGCATCCCATCCACAAATGCTGCGCAGCTCATCAAAAGTGAGGCCCATCACCTGGCTTTTCCTGGACCTCCTTCTCCCTTTTATACTAGAAATGCATCATCTTCATTCAGAATGGGGTTCAGCTCTGCAGTTGTGGGCCTGTTTTCACATTTCACATACAAATTACTCAAAAAGCCCATGTTCTACCTTTCTGCATCCTAGTCACCTCCACGTTATACCACCTAATTTAGTGAACCAGGATTTTGATCCCATCCATAGGTCAAAAGGAAGAGAGGATTAAAGGGGCTCAGGATAGCGGTATTGAATGCTTCATGGTTTAAGGAAGGAAGGAAGGAAGGAAGGAAGGAAGGAAAGAAGGAAGGAGGGGGGAGGGAGGGAGGGAGGGAAGGAGGAAGGAAGGAAGGAAGGAAGGAAGGAAGGAAGGAAGGAAGGAAGGAAGGAAGGAAAGGTTGTGGAAGTCTCCTAGGAGAGAACATTAATTTGAACACTGTCTTGTGAGTAACAATAACAGTATCACTGATGAGGCAACATTGTTTGGGTAGCTATTACACTTCCACCTTGCAGAAAAACAACACTGGCTTTGGAATACAGATAATAATCCACCGTTTTCACATAAACATTACATCTGTACCCCCCTATTTAGAAGAATTTAAAGCCAATAAATAAAACAAAAACAATACGATAAGTTATTAGGAGTTCTCTGTCTCTTCACCATAAATGACGGTACTGAGCCACAAGTATATTCTAGAAGTTATTCTTACTTCTACCCAAGCAGTGGATGTTATTCTTACTTCTACCCAAGCTGTTATATGATCTAAAAGGGAATTCTCGGAGGCTTCTTTCTTCTGGCCGGGCATTTGAGGTTCTGCAACTTAATTAAGCAATTATGTGGTCCCAATACAATTCACTTTGGTTTGGGTCACTGCAACCCCTGGCCATTATTGTTGGTAGAACATCTTGTGCGGGATGAATGATTTACCATGCTACCACGCTAATTATTCCTCCCTTTCATACATCTGCTGAGAGAGCCGAGTTTGATCATCTCTATACTAAATGATTACATTAACAGCTGATGTGGGCAGGCAACTTTGTACTCACACAAAAGAGGGGCTGACCTCTTGGAAAAAGTAGGAGGCAGAACATACATTAAATGCAGCTGACTTGGCTTTTATTCCTGGTTTATTGAGAAGATTTGGCCCAAAGAGTGTCAGGCATAGCTGAATTATAGACTCTGGCAAACTTTATACTATCTCTGGAAAAGATGCACCATGCAATACTTCCTTTCTAGCTCTCGCCTTTCTTGTTTGTTTTGATTAGTATTTTATATCAAGTGGCACAGAAAAGTTTACCTTGGTCACGTGGCAGCAATATGAGAATTTTGCTGCCCAACATTTGATTAATATTAGGACTTCTTTAGCAATATAATAATTTTGCTAAGGACAAACAAACAGCTGTCGGCTTGATAGCACTGATGCAGATTTTGAAAGTTTCCACCCACTCTCCAACACAATCAGGATAGACAGGTAGTTGCAATCAACATGCGGGCCACAACAAAGGTGCAAAATTGTGAGTATTATTAAAATCTCTTGCCCAGCACTGGCTGCAGGCACTATCGTCTGAGTGATTACAGAACTCATCTGCTTCTGCATGGATCCTGCACTGGACACTAAAACGTAGTTTATTCTCCTGGTATTGAATTGAGGAGCATTTGAATGTTTAACCAAAGGAGCAGTGGTGAAATTCAATTTTTTTACTACCGGTTCTGTGGGCGTGGCTTGGTGGGTATGGTGTGGCTTGGTGGGCGTGGCAGGGGAAGGATACTGCAAAATCCCCATTCCTTTCCTACCTCTGTGGGAAGGATATTGCAAAATCTCCATTCCCACCCCACTCTGGGACTAGCCAGAGGTGGTATTTGCCGGTTCTCCGAACTACTCAAAATTTCCGCTACCGGTTCTCCAGAACCTGTCAGAACCTGCTGGATTTCTTCCCTGCAAAGGAGGGAGATCTGTCTAGATGCGCTGCTAAGATTGAGAAAATAGCCTTGGTCTTCCTAATTTCTAGGGTGTTTTTTTTCCCTCTCCTCTTCAGTTCTGACTTTCCAAGAGAACACTTAGGAGCCGAAAGAGAGCACCAGTTAGGCACTCACTTGAACTCTTAAAATAAAAATTTAAAACATTAAATCTGAAGTCTGTCCATGTGAAACAGTTCAAAATACGAGCTAATGGAGCCACTGATCTTTTCCTTCACTCTCAATAGCGCAATCTCTTTGACTGCCCAGTCTTATATTATGCTCACGTGGACTAAGAGTTTCTGTAGTTTTATTTAGAAGGTGGGAAGGTAGCTGAGACCATATAGGATATTAGATTCTTGGGATTCAGAACACAATTCTTACTATCCAGTGGTGAAATCCAAATTTTTTTACTACCGGTTCTGTGGGCGTGGCTTGATGGGCGTGATGTGGCTTGGTGGGCGTGGCTTAGTGGGAGTGGCAGGGGAAGGATACTGCAAAATATCCATTCCCTCCCCACTCCAGGGGAAGGATATTGCAAAATCTCCATTCCTACCCCACTCTGGGGCCAGCCAGAGGTGGTATTTGCTGGTTCTCCAAACTGCTTAAAATTTCTGCTACTGGTTCTCCAGAACCTGCTGGATTTCACCCCTGTTACTATCTATTGGAATTGACCGGAGGCTGGGTCTTTCCAGTTCTGGGTATTTGCATCCTAAAGGAACCAGTAGTCGGTCTTGATAGGAAGTATAACCAATGTACTATAGAAAGTGTTTACTTTCTGTGGATTTTCTTTCCATACAAGTCGCTCCCTGTCTGAAAATGATAATGTTCTTGGGGGTGGTGAATTTGGCTATGCATTTGATTCAATTGCACACATGGCCAGCTGTTTTGACTAGTAAAAAGTTGGTTGACCTCTGTGAGAATTGGGCTAGATGGGCCAGGGATCGGATCCAGCATGGCACTGCTAATGTCCTTATATTTTTTTATCTAGGAGCTCTGGTGGCACAGTGGCTAGCATGCGGTATTGCAGGCTAACTCTTCCCACAGCCTGACCAGCTCAGAGGTGGTATTCAGCAGGTTCTGACCAGTTCTGGAGAACCGGTAGCGGAAATTTTGAGTAGTTTGGAGAACCGGTAGTAAAAATTCTGTGGCCCCACCCCCATTTATTCTCTGCCTCCCAAATCCCAGCTGATTGAGAGGAAATGGGGATTTTGCAATAACCTTCCCCTGGATTGGGGAGGGAATGGAGATTTTACAGTATCCTTCTCCTGCCACGCCCACCAAGCCATGTCATGCCACGTCCACCAAGCCATGCCCACACAACCAGTAGTAAAAAATTTTGAAACCCACCACTGGACCAGCTCAAGGTTAACTCAGCCTTCCATCCTTCTGAGGTCCGTAAAATGAGAAGCCAGATTGTTGGGGACCATAGGCTGACTCTGTAAACCGCTTAGAGATACCACTTCACAGTTAAAGCACTGTGAAGTGGTATATAAGCCTAAATGCTAGCGCTATCTAGCCACCAAGAAAGAAGATCAGAATCTGTGAGGCGTGGAAAGCTAGTGATCAAAAGGGATCTCTGATGTAGCAACACTCAACCAAATTCAGCTACTTCTTCTGCAACATTCACTGTTTGCAATTCAAGACTGCAACAGGGAGAAGACAATGGTAAGCCTGATTAGATCAATGATTAGATCTATCCCTCTACCTTGAAGTAATTTTTGGATAGAGTAGGTCCAGACTTTTAGTGTAGCCATACAAGTTTGCCCTCACTCCTGCAACCACTATGTAAATTTCATCGAAGGCAAATGTTCTATACCTCTAAGATATTTTTCTTCCAACTCTGCATAGGAAATGTCTAAATCGGAATCTAGAGTAATATCCTTCTGTCGCTGTATTAATGTTGACAGGTCTGAATTCACTGTACTGGTTCTGGCTAATAATGAACCTGTTGTTTGGTTGGTTGGTTAGTTAGTTACTTCAAGCAGGTGAAATTGGCACACAAAAAAAGGGCCAAAGGCCAGCTGAAATAAGTTATGATGCAGTACAGCTGGGTTCTATGAACTCTGACTCACACTAAACAATGTGTCGGCCTGGGTTTTGAATAAATGCAGTGCTATTGATCAGACACTCTTTCGCCGGTAAGTGTTTCAGGTTATGGGAAAAGATTAAGTTACTTATCACATGTAAAAATAAACACTGGGAAGCTTACCTGCCTTTGAACCATATGATAACTTATCTTAATTGGGAGCACTCTGAAACTTGGTTTTCCATTTACACGCCTCATTCTGCAACTTTCATGACATTTTAACATTCCTGAAAAGATTGCCTTTCTTTGTTTACTTCAGGGAAGAGTGACAGGTGGATAAAACAAGAGGTGAAAGCAGAACAACTCTTGAAAACCTTTGCTTTAGTTCAACACCTGGGTAAAATCAAGTAACAGTCACAAAAGACATATCCAAGGAGAACAGCTTTCTGGAGATGGTCTGATGGTCTGCTATCTGTTCAATATTTTCCAACAAGATGGAAACTCAAGGAGAATCCCCTGTTTTAAAATATGGTATGTAATCCAGAGTTTATTATTTGATGTGGTTTATTCAACCTACCATAATTAAGCATGCAATGGCATGGTTAATGCAAAAGCTGTACCTGAATCCAGTTACATTCACTCCAAGAAAGTGGATGCAGAATTGCCCACTTGAAAATATTTTTTCCAAAAATCCCGTGACCTTCATGATAATGATTCTGGGAATGATTTTACTAGTGTATTCATCACTATGCAGTGCCTAATGCATATAACCAGGAGAATAAAAATGAAAAACCCAGAAAATAGAATAGAATAGAAGTAGAGACAAGGTTGTAATAAAGGAGGGATAGGATATCAAATAGGAGAAACCGGTAGATTATCAAAGGATAGCCAAAATGCTTTCTGGTACTTTCAGATCAGTCCATTGTTTAAGTGGGGTCTTGTCTCTTTACAAAGCATCTTTGAAAGGTTGCTGCACTCAAAGTATCACAAAAGTAAAGGAATCCTTCCAGCTTTTTGTGCAGCCCTGCAAAGTATGCCAATGCATACAGAATTAAAATTGAAATTATAATCAGAGTTAGAGCATACAACCCTTCATTTAAACACTATTAAAAGCCAACAGTACATACATGCATGCATACATACCGATACATACGTGTATGTGTGTATGTGCATGACAGCAACGCTTTTAGAGCAATAGCTCCTCTGAAAGAGAGTGGATTTCAAAAGGGATAATGATTGTTCCTTCTTGGTCTGTCCTTTCTTTTAAAAAAAGAGGAAAGCAAGGTGAGTAGAACAGCTTTATTTGTCTTCTATCCTTCCTCCCAGCAGCTTGGAGAGCTCATAATCTTACAACAATAAGGTTGCTTTAGAGTTAAAGCACACTTATCCATGACTGAGCATTACACTAAGCTATGTCTGAACCCAAGTGGCTTGCATTTGGCTTACTGGGTTCCGTGAAGTCAGCCACCATGGTATGTAACCCAGAGTTTATTATTTAATGTGGTTTATTCAACCTACCATAATTAAGCCCGCAGTGGCATGGTGCACAAAAGCTGTACCTGAATCCAGTAACATTCACTCCAAGTAAGTGGATGCAGAATTGCCCTCTAGAAAATATTTTTTCCAAAAATCCCGTGACCTTCATAATGAGGAACTGAGCCCAGACTTCCCATCTTCAATTCCTTCAAATTAACGCACCATTGATTCTGTTAATTATCAATTCCGTGTGTGTGTGTGTGTGTGTATCATACACATACATACATATGCACACTCACAAAACATGATCATACAAAACTGTTCAATGTATCTTAGCAAGTTGATTTCCTGGACAGCTAACAAAGCCAAATAGATTTTAAAATCTATTTAGAAGTGCATGGTGCCCAAGCTTGCTCTGCTCTCTTTTTCTACTTATCAAATGTGTTGCTAAATCATTCTGATTCTGCACATTTTTCCTCCTGTTTGTTTCTTCCTTATCTCGCCACCCTGACCCTTGTGCAACAGGTTTCTGTGACATAAATATGCATACAGAAATAGCACTCAAACAGTTTTTGTTTTTAGTAATCTACCGTATGGAATGATAATTCCAAGAATATCATCCTGAGCACAAGGGATGCCAATTCAAGTGGTATCATGCAGAGGGGAACAAAAAGAACTGTCAGTAGAAAGTGACAAGAGAAATCAAAACGGTCGGAGTTTGGGGAGAGTTATTACTTTCAGATTGTGTGAGTGACTTGAAAGTCAGATTACACCAAAGGGGCTCTATTCAACAGTATAATAGAAATATTAAGTGAAACCTTAATTCATTCCTACCATCACACAGGAACGGAATGGAATGGAATGGAACGGAACGGAACGGAACGGAACGGAACGGAACGGAACGGAACGGAACAGAACAGAACAGAACAGAACAGAATAGAATTCTTTATTGGCCAAGTATGATTGGACACACAAGGAATTTGTCTCTGGTGCATAAGTTCTCATTGTACATACAAACAACAAAGCGACAGGTCATATATCGTAGATCATAGTTTCAATCATTAATCATAACCACATGTGATAAATCATAAGATATTCATATCATATTGCTTAGCGCATTGTAAGCTGCCCTGAGTCTCCAGAGAAGGGCGGCATATAAATCAAATTAAAAATAATAATAATAAGATACCAGTAGGAAAAGGTAGTAGGAAATATGAGAAAGATGAGAAAATGAGAAAGATGAGAAGGATAATAGCCTTGGATTGTGGGCAGCATTCAGGAAATATCCAGGATTGAAGGCATAATCAAATTTATGCTCAACCAACATCCATCTTCCAGTTTACAGCATGAGGATAGTTGCAGAGAAGTTGAGAAAATTCTGATCCAGTAAATTCTTAGAAGAGTAGAGATACTCACACAATTCCTACACGCATTCCTTTGTAGAGATTGGATTCCAGCTAATGTGATCATATCTGCTGGAGAATAATATCAGTGCAACAGCCACATCCCATCAGCACACATACACACTCACTCTAAAGAACAACTGAGCTACAACGGTTCCGGTGGGTGGGATTAGGATTGGGGAGACTCAGACTGAAACCCAACATCAGCCACAGAAGCTCCATACTGTAAATTGGGCAAGACACTATCTCTCATCCTAACTTAATTCACAGGATTGTTCTTGCAGAGGGGAAAAAATGGAGAGGGAAATATGTAAATGCTGTCTCCTGGTAGAAAAACTAAATAGTGAATCTAAGTACAGCAATAGTGGGAGATGAAGAAAAGAGTGAATGGTATATTAAATATATCTATACGGTTGCTTCAAATGTCAAAAAAAGGAAGTCTGATGAAGAGTACAGAAATGGTAGGGGACAACATTGGTGAATCTACTGCTCATTTGAATATTTGATGTATAATTTAATATATCCACTATGCAGATTTAAGATAGAAAGCGATATGCACACACCAGAAAAAGCACTAATATGCTGCCAATTGAAATTTCTTTTGAAGCTTACGGAAGGTTTTTTCTTTTTTAAACACAAAGAGCTTTCTCTATCTGGATGCATCTGAAAACCCTAGTTCCATTTAAAACTGCATTAGAGAAAATCCAGGTTTTTTAATTACCTAGAGTCTGGTTCAGAAAATTGGATTGCTTGAATGCTTGGATGCATTGATCAAAAGATCATCAAACTTAATAGAAACGTGACTAGAACTATTTCTCTGGAAAAAATGCAAACTGGTTCAGAAATGAAAGATTATTTATAATAAAACCAAAAATGTAGTCAAATTTATGGTAGGGATGGTGGATTTTTAAGCACTACCATAGACTGCATTTACACATTCAGATAAGTTAAAGCCCCATGGGATACAGCAAAGCTGAATTACAATATCAAGGAAGCCATAAATAATAAAGAACACAGAAATATTTCACAAATGATTAAAACAGAATTAAAGGGCCCCCACAGACTGGCGAATGATTACACAAAACAAAATGATGTTGTTAACTATTGTTCATTTCATTTTTCATTTGAAAACAGTGGTATAGATGTTTAGAGATGTTATATTTTATTAATCTACTGAAATGCTATCACAGATTATAACTCTCTTTGCATTTGCTTGTTATGTAGAAACGCTTCCTTTCAAACACTCTTCCCATTCAATGCCCAATTTCCTAACCCTTTATCTAACTGCCCATAAAGTTCTCAGCTTCATTTAACCTTATCTATTTAGATTTTTTAAAAAAAATTTAAGAACAAATTAATGGGAAGTTAAGATGCTGCAAACAAAACAGCAGATTCAGGCATGAGCAATAATTCTAACAACCTGTTCTATTCCACATAGAAGACAGAGATATTCTTAGAAAACAAAAATCACAGGAAATTGCCATTATTTGCTTTGCATGGAAGTGTGCCCATCTGCCCAACAAAAAGTAAACAGAAGCGGCCAAAATCCGGGCAGGGCGGGGGTAGACGAGAGGGAGATATAGGGGAGGAATCTCACTAGTTTCATTTCCTTTCCCAAAACTATGCCAGCCATTTAGTGAGAGCACTCTTAGTGTGCTCCAAATTCCAAAGGTGCCCTCCAGCTCAAAACAACTGTGCACTCCATGCTCTGTGGACAAACAAAACAACCTGATATAGGAAAGTTTTCTGCTATTTCGAAGTGAAGAAGGAACATCTTGTGAAATACCTATCTGGTGGAACTGGTCAGGAAAGACAAGTAAGGCGTCAGTCAAGGTCATCACAATTTAATGAAGAGAAATACTTATGATGGACTTCTTGGTTTTTTGCAAGTAAGAAGTTTCTAATTGTCCCAAATTCCATAATTTTAGCTCACATTGTATTGAGTGTTATAAATGTTTCTTCAGAACAGGTGATCTACAACTAGGAAATTCACACACACACAAACAAAAATTGGCTGTTGTCTTATACAAATGTGACAAATAATTTCAAGGAGACTCTTATTACTGAAAGTGCAATTATGGGATCATATCCTTTAAGATAGTTTGGAATTGTATGGCTCGAACCAAAATATTTCAGCATGGAAATGATACCCAAAGGATTTAGTCTTTGAAAAAGAAATTAGAATGACTTTTCTTTTAAAAAAGAATCCTAAATAAGTTAATCTTTTTCCTAATTTATATTTTACTTCAATTACATTACCGACAAACTCCTAAGCCACACTAGTTTCATTATTTTTTTCCCTCTTTCTTTCATCTCCCTGTTCATATTACTAATTCTTTTTCTTATTTTTCTGTATTGGTCCAAACTTCCTAGTTTCTATAATACATCATTAATTGTACCACAAGTTTCTTCTGATCAGGCAGGATAACTTGACATTATTAAATAATATAACTAAACAGTTTAGTGTAGCATACAACTGAATGCTAAAAAACATTTAAAAAAACATTCACCATCACCTTAACTCCCACATTGTATACATTAAAATAAACACTGTTTGGATAGGGTTGTGGCGTTTTTCTTTTACTTTGGTTTTGTTTCTAATCTTAATTTCTAGCTCAGCATATTATGCAGTCTGAGTCAGTTTTATTTATTTCAGTCAGCAATTATTACAATTATTTGAAATGATTATTTCAATCATTCAGTGAAGAATGATTAAGAAAAAAGTGCAAAGTACAACCTTGAGGGTGGAGCTTTTTGAGACAGCAATATGTGACAGAATGATGGAGGCAGATTATTCAAAGTTAGGAAAATATATATTTAGAGGAATGCATACCATAAAAAGAGGAAGAAGCCACAGTTACTAATGAACAAAAGTCAGAAAAATAGTCAGAGGCAAAAACACTTTCTTCAGAAAAATAATTGTCTTTCCCAAATACCAGAAAGTAACACAAGAACAAAAAATGCAAATGGACAAAAAAAGGGGACAAGGGGAGGAAGGGAAAGAAACGGGGAAGGAAGAAGGATGGGAGAGGAGGATGGGAGGAGGAGGAACAGTGAGGAAAAGTGGGGTAGAGGAAGATTTATAATGCTCCCTGCCAGTTTCCCACAAAGAAACTTAATTGGGAAGCTAGCAGAAAGTTGGAAGTCGCTCCCATTCCCACTGGGTTTTTTTTTTTTGTTTGTTTGTTTAGGTTTTTTTGCTCACTGGGTTTTTAATGGTCATTTTATTTCTCTGTTCAGGTAAAGAAATCTCTCTCAAACAGTGACCCAATGGGGACAGGTTTTTTAGCTGAAACTAAACACAGAAATATTTGGTATCAATAAAAGAAATAAGAGTTCTTTATGCAAAATAAAGTTAAATTGTGGGATTCACTACGATGACGGCAGCATTTTTTAAACACCAGCTGCAAGAGAAAAGCTATAGTTGTTCTATTAAAAAGGCCACCAACATCACAGTTATGTTTTTCATCTCCCTGAAGACACCTGGCTGATTCAGTGTAGAATGCTAGATTCACCTGATTCAGCAGGCCTTTCTTACATTAGACCTGTGATCCTCATAATAGTTAAAATCTTGTCATCATCCTAGTGCAGAGGTGTCAAACTCGCGATGACACGTCGTCATGTGACGTATGGCAACTTTTTCCCCCTTTGCTCAGTGTTGGGATTCAAATAATTTAACAACCAGTTGTCTGTCCTAATGACCAGCTGGGTAGGCGTGGCTCGGTGGTCATGTAACCGTGGGGGCATGGCCAACTCAACGTCACTCACGTCAATGGGTGCTTCGCCTTAGCTGTTACAATGTAATAAGGGTTAACCAGAGAGGCAGTTTCTGTAAGCCGGGCAATAAAGATTAGGCTAGAAACAACACCAGAATGTTCCCTTCCTGCCTTCCTTACAGGACTAGCCCTGTAAAGTGGAAAAAAACAAAATAAGATTTCTTCCAACAACCGGTTCTCCAAACTGCTTAGAAAGTTAACAACCGGTTCTCCCAAATAGGTGCAAACTGGCTGACTCCCACCACTGCCTTTGCTAAACTAGGGGTGGGCATAGCCAGCACGTGACGCATCCGGCCCACCGGCTGCAAGTTTGACACCCCTGTCCTAATGGAACCATTTTACTTTTATCTCCAAACTTACCTCCTAAAAAAGGGAGGAGGGCGAAACCCTCAGTCTTCTGCCAGCAGAAGTTGAATTTAACTAAAAAATATCTTTTCCAGCCCTCAACAAGCCATAGTTCAAACTATGCTTTAGCTTATGTGTGAAATTAAATCTTTAGATCTCCCTAAAGCTAGTAAGCATGCAGCAATGCTTGTCATTAAAAAAAACACACACACACATCTTTTTACAAAGCTAGCTTCTGCATTTTGGGGAGGCAGTTTGCCAACAGATGAGATCAGGAATCATTACTAGCTTTTAAACTGAGAACCTGGCTTTCTTTTCTCATGGTTCAAAATCAAGAAGCTATGAAAGATTTTTGTCCCCTCTTCTGATTAGTTGTCAACCACTCTTGCTCTATGAAAAGAAACACAAGATTTCTCCAAGTACTGAGGTCCAAACACCACAGTGCCTAAATTGCAATTGTAACACAAATTTATGTCATTGGAGGAAAATTTCTCCTTAACTGCCTTGTGAATGTGCACTTTAGTACCTTATAGAGCATAAAGAATAATACAAGCAAGATGACCAAATATGTACCCCCCACAAGGGCAGGAAATTAAACATGGGGGATAACGCTACTTGGTGGGTGTGGAGGTACAGCACTGCTTGTCCAACCTTTGATAATAGCTCAAAAGGAAAACAGAATCTCTCAGGGCTTTTATGGATATCCCCCAAGGGAAAATTCTCTTCAGGTTGAATCATTCTTAAAGCAGAATTACCAAAATATCCACAAATGTATGCCAGATGCAGTGAAAGAGGCTTGGAAGGGATGGTGTGACCTCAATTATTCACTTTCTACAGTAAGCTAAAGCAGGATGTTTTGTATGGTACTTCTTGTTTCTAAAAATCCAGTTGTACTGTTGACAAAATCTAAAGTTTATTGCCCAAAAGATTAAAGTCCTTTAAAAAAAACAATTTTGTTGGCTTTCTGACACAAACAAATCTGATAACCTTCCTTTCTTCTCCTCAGTTCTGTCTCTACATTCTTCTGTCCCATGAAGGCATTTAATGCCTGCAGCTTTCTCCCTCGATGAAAGTTTTGTAGCCTTTTCCCTCATGCATGTCGACTTTTCATGCAAATTTACATGAGGCCTTCGAAAAGAAAGCAAATCCTTTGCAAATCCCACAGAAACAGAATATCCTGGTGCTTAAAGAGAATGCAAATCTTACAGAAAGCAAAACAGATGGGATTATCCCTAGATTGCAGAAGCAGACAGGGCCACGTGCATCTCTCCTACATCCAGAAATCCAAGTGTATTAAACTCAAGGTTATGCTGGCACCTGATTCAGAAAATCACAGAAAGCCCTCTATCCCTCCATGGCAGAAAGGGAAAAAAAATCAACAATAGCAAATCACTTTAGAATGTTCTGTGGTGATGATATTCAAAATAAGCCATAATCCTCTGTAAATTCACAGCTGGTTAAAGAATCCATCAAAAAAGATTCATCAACTTTCATTGATCATGGCAACCCAAAGGATACAAAAGGCAGAATCAGTTCTTCACCCAACCCAGAGACTAAGAAGTGAGAGGAGCTGGTTTGCACAAAGGCACTAAGCTAAAATACATGTTTCTAGTCTGGATCAGAGTGATAAGTGCAGCCAGGGAAAGTGGCTGCTGTATAATTCAGGATGTTGTGAGAACTAAGACAATTATGCTATGGTCAACATATTGTGGGAACACTGCCTACATGTGGTCCAAATAGTGTATGAAAAACTTAGGTGCACATTTGAGTTTCTGCATGTATATCAAATTATAATGATCCAATTTCCTCTTTTGTGTGTACTTTGATAATAGTTTTGAATGCTAGTTATGGAAAAAATGTACACTGCAAATAGGGATAGAGGTGGATTTTTTAAAATATATATGCAGAAAACAATACTTTGATGAATCAATTCATCAATTCATCAAATTTAATTAAATGATCCAATTTGATTCAGACAATAAAAAGCATACCATGTGTGGAGAAGACCAATCTTCTGAATTAGAGAATTTAACCATCTTAACCTAATTCAGCTTTCCCAGTTAGGGTATCAAATCAAATTGATTTCCTGATTTATAGTGTCAATGAATCAGATTGGACCTAATCCATAGAAGAAACTCCACTCAAGAGCAACGCTGAACACATGAAGCTATTCTAGTGTTCGCCAGCAAAGCCCCCAATTTTGACCACCCTCATTTTATAAGTACTTTCAACTTCTTTTACTTTCAGTCATTATTCTGGAAAGCAATATACTAAGGCTCTTCTTTCTCGTTGATGGATATATTTTCCCTTCTACCACAAAAAGAATCTTCCTATTATATTGGAGCTGTCAAAATCTATGTGAAGCAGTCTCAAGTTATATAATGAAAAAACCTTTCCTCAGTAACGGTAGTTCGAGATGTTTTTTCCAGCTGTGACAAGCTTATGTTCTGCTGAAATATTACATAATCATGTTTGATTATAGGCACAGTGCAATTTGGTTGTTGCTGGGATGCTGTTCGTTTTGCTTTTAATCGTCTCTTAGGCCAGACAACCAGCTCACATGGCATTAATGCCATTCAAGGAATAGTGTTCTATTCTCAGAGTTCTCAAAGCAGCTCTTATTAATGCTTGCCTTCACAAAAAAAATATGTAAATTACAGCAGAAAGCTGCATTTTACATTTATTGAGTGATGGCAAATTCAGTACATCTGATCCTACTCAAAATTCCAAGTGATGCTTTGCAAAGCCGGTTGTATAGAAACAGCTCTTTCTATTCTACTTCTATTTCCTTCCATTTGACTAATATTACACAACATGGTTCCCCCCCCCAGGGAAACAATTTTTTAGATTGTTTTACTTTGCCTCCCCTTTGACCTCTCCCCAATTTGCCCCTCTTTGAGATATGGTGAAGTAGAACAGAATGATAAAATACTTTAGAATAACGAGGAATAATTGCTTGCTTGACTGGTTGATTAATAACATACCCCATTTATTTACAGGAGTAAATGTGGCAAATAAGTCATTCCTATGTTATTGTTCTGTCCATTGCATTCCACTTGATTTTAGTTACATAACCGAAAAGTATTTTGGGTTATGTAACACCTCAAGATGTCTAATTCAGTATATTAAACTTTTGGTTGGGAAGCATAGTTTTAGTTTACAAACAAGATTTTTAACTGTTTTTGTGTAGTTCAGAGCCATTACTTAGAATCATAGAGTGAGAAGTAAGATTGAGATCATCTAGTCCACCTTCCTCCTTGCATGGCCATCTTTCCTTTAAGATCTCAAATGAAGGAGAGCTGAGGGATGTCATACTTAAAAGTATGCTAATTAATCAATGTTTTGAATGTTCTTGCTCAGCTTGAACTTCCTATGAAACAAATGTAGGTTTTCATGAATAGTTCCAGATAAACTACTCCAAGCTTGGCAATTTGGTTGCAAACGTTTTGTCCCCATTCAGTGAAGATGTCTCCTCAAATGGTGATGAAATGTTTGTAACCAAATCGCTAAGCTCAGAACTCAGACCAACAATATAACTACTAATTTGAGCTACTAATATTCAAAGGCATTTCATAATTGTTTTATATTAGGATTCTTAGGATTTTAACATTCCAGAAACTATGGAAAGATTCTGAAGCTAATACCTAACAGAGCTTTGTAATCACAATTCTGTAGCAATTAGCTATGCAGTTTTTGCATTTAGTGCCTAATAAGGTCTAGTGTTTCCTTTCCCTTCTATATATTTAAACATTTCCCTAGACCCCAAAGGGGTCACTGTGATTTTCTAGAAAAAAAATGTGGGTTTTTTTCCTTTCTCCCTCCTCCAAAATAACCAGTTTAGAAGTAAAATATATGACCTAAGAGTCCAAGGTCAGCCAAAATGGCAAGAGAGTTCCAACTCTAAGGACACAGGAAAGTCCAGATACAAATTCCATCTGGTTTTAAGAAGTCAGTCCTAGTGTAAAAGAGAAGGATTCTGGTAGCTGATCACAGACAAGATTAATGTTGTGCATTCTCCAAAAGTAATTCAAAAGAAGTGTTTTGGTAACATGGAAGTCAAGCATAGCACCTCTTTAATGAAACCATGACTTTTATTTTTGCATTAGCCTAAAAACAGATGTAGCTGCTATCCTTGTCATGTTCTCTGGTTTTTTTTCTTAAGTTCATGTGGAATAAAATGCAGTTGCTTTAAAGAAATACTACAGTCCCACACATTCTGAAACAACAGAGCCCTAATAAATATATTCCTTTCAACACTGCATTAGCTCCCACTGCTCAACTTTCTATCCCAGATTTCAATATTGTGGATAACAAGATGGGCGGCATATAAATTTAATAAATACAAATAAACAAACCCTCCATCTTAAAACCATTTAACAGTGTGGAATCAGTTCAGAATGTTGGTCTACTCAAAAATACTAGCAATTTCTGAGTAGACTGTTACATTAATTCTAAGAACCATTCACTATAATCTGATGTTTCTGTACCTTTCAGCCCTATAACTGTTATTTTACCCATTATCACCATTGCTTTCACAAATTTGGAAAATATTCAGAAGAGTCCTGACCAGGAGCTGAAGCTATAGGAAACCCAATGGGCCTCAGTTCAGATTTTTACCAAGCTCTTAGCATTCCTCTGGTTTCTCCTCCTCTTCTGAAAATGAATCCTTCAGGGGCATAGCAATCACATCCTAGTGTGTCTTATAGTTTCTTGCAAAAAAGTTTCATCCTAAAAAAAAATCACTACCATTTATAGAAGTAGACACTACATTATCTAATGAAGAATATTATGTTATCATTAGGTATGCTGGAAAAAAAATTCACTAGTGAAAATATCCTGGATATTAATCACACAACTTTAATGCTTTCAGAGTCCTACCTATTTTTTCACTGCTGATCATTTATCTGCTTTGTGGGTGGAGAAATTGTTTCTTTTTTTTTTTGCCAGCAGCAATAGAAAAACAATCATCATCCTAAGCAGCTTGGTGGGGACTGAATGATTAAAGCCTCTCCCTTCCAATCAGTTCCAATCATCTTCAACAAGTTCACTGTTTTGGGGGATTTCTGAGGAAGAAATAGCAAACTGAAGATGTCTCTGCTAAAAGCAGAGCTGACAACCTCAGCAGAATGAAGAGCCAACGAGTGGACTGGCTGGTTGCAATTTCTCTCCAGGCAAAGGGAGAACTTGAGATCACCCACAAGTGCTCCATATAGTTGTTCCTCATGAGGTGACCACAGGACAGCAGTTTCCAGTGGGTTTAGAGATCTGGGAGACAAGGGAAGGGTCAACCCACAGTTGGGACCTTTAAAAGTGTAGGAAGAAATATCCTTCGGGGTTCAGCTCCAAGTGGGGAAAAAAGACACTGGAAACATGGAGACTGCTTAGAAAGATGATTTAATGGTGGACAGGATCACATGGTTTGAGTTCCTGAACAGAAAAGGGGGCGAGACACAGCAAGTCCCTGGGTTTTATGCCCTCTCTGGCTTTGAACTTCCTGGGGCCCAGAAAGAGTATCCTGATTGGTTGTCAGACTCCCAGGGGGTGGGGGTCTTAGCTAGCTTTGCTGGGTGATGTAATCTTCCCAGGTGCCATATGGTGAGTTTCTGTTGCTAGATGGGTCCTTTTGTGTTGCAGATGATGGTCCATTGACAAAGATTGAGTTTCTGCCTCTGGCCCATTGACAAAAGGTGGGGGCAGGAAGATGGGAGCTGCTTCATCTTTAAAAGATGCTTCTCCATTTCTCATCCAGGGAAATACAATATTCTGCCTTTTTAATATTTCCCAAAATATTTCATTCTTCTAGGAAAAGGGTGGGTGCTAACTTCCTACAAAAGAACACTGGATTTGCATACTTCCTTCTTTTAATTACTTTCAGAAATTGCTTGTTAATTGCTTTTCATATATTAGGAAGCTTGGGATGGAAACACTAGGTGAATGTCTTTCAAATCGTAGTGAAAAAAGCTTTAAATACAAGTTTAAAATATTTTTAATAAACAGCAAAAGGGTGATTAGAACTTTGATTTTGAAAAGTTACAAATGGATTAGAGGTCCAGATGATTTCTCTTCCTTCTTTAAAATAAGGTTTTGGAATTAATTATAAGAATTCTTCCTGGGAGAAATGCTTTTGGGTTTTTTTAATTGTTTTGAATTCTTAAAAAAACATGATACGATGGAACTTTGAATAAACATTAGGGGGAACTAGAAGAAATTTAGGATTGGAGTTAAAGGAGACTACCTAAATTTGATTTCCTTATACAGAATGGAGCAAAATGTTTTAACATTGGACATGTTGAAGGATATTTTGAATAATGGACTCAGAAATTAATTTTAAGAGTGTCTGCCTCTATAGGTAGATGATAAACTGTTTAAAAGATGCCATAGAAGAGGAGCAAGTTATACCAGACAAGAGTGAGATAAATCGTAAAATGGATTTTAAAATGACAGGCTACAAGACTGATATGGAAAAAGATGATACGCTGGACATACAAAAGAAACTGGTTGATGTCTTAAGAATTAAAAGAGATATAATATATAAATAGAAAATCAAGAGAGTGACCTAGATTTTCTACATTGGATTTACAAAAGAGTCTTGTTAAAGACTGGACTTTTGCTGATCAGGACTGAAATGACAGGGTTTTAACGATTTGTTTATAGATGGGAAGAAGAAACTATTTGTAACCATCCATGATTTCACCCTGAAATTCTCCAATCCTACTCCATACTTAAACTGCTATGCCATCCCAGCATATGTAGTGATGAAGGAACTGACACAAGGCAGGAGTTGTATTTTATGTGAATCAAGTCTGATCTATGTATCCCCGTGTTTAATTGAATTTGGAGAAAGTCTATTGTGGATTACATTATGTGTCTTCCAGGGAGCTATATCAACTCCTATCTAGTAAATTTCTTGTATCACAAACAGCTGCATGCAATTTAACACAAGTCTACTCAGAAATAAAGTTTTCAGATAAATAGGTGTAAGACTGCAGATGCAGAAGATAACAGGTAGACAATTTTTGAAGCAGTTTAAAGGTGACCGGTTTTTCTTTTATAAGGATGTTTCCATCATCTAGAGCTATTTGTCCTAATCCATCCCAAAATAACACAACACCAGAAAAGTCATCTGTGATTTGAACTCTGCATTCTTTTCCATATTCTGCTTGCTACCCAATTGCACAGAGGGGTGGATGGATAACTGATACAGTAAGAGAGTCAAGCTTTGCATTGCCGATCTATCACTGACAGTTGTAGTCATTTGCATATAGAAGATCCAGGCAGCATTTTGTCAGAAAACAGAAGCTGAGTAAATTCACAATTGCACACTTCTGTTACAAAAGCTTTATTAGTATATTTTTAAAGGAGTAATCAGATACTATTTATTCTTAAAAAAGAAAAATAGAGGGGGGGGCTTGTTTAAATTCCACAAATATGAATTTTCTAGTGTTATTAATGATATTAAGGCATTTTTTTTCTAGAGGAACTGAATATTATTCTGACAAGTTTCATTGTGGCATGGAAGGAAACATGGTAATCAAAAACGTGCAAATACATCACAATATTCTTAGGGAGAGAGAAGTATTTCAAATAGTGTCTGCAGGGAACAGAAAAACTTTAGCTTCATCACCTTTTAACTAATCATGGAGCTGTCAGCAGAAATGACACATTTAATTTTAAAAGAAGCTTTTCTGCCTACAATCTATGTTTTGTTGTAGCTTTAGGACGCTTAATTATTTGTAGCTGCAATAATACTGTATTACTTCACCACAAAGAATACAAGGAATACCAAGGGCTGGATTTATTCCTTCCTCTCTTCTCCCCTACAAAGTTTACTCTGGCCCCATCTTAACCACCCATGGGGTGATCTTGGGATTTTTCAGTCAAACAGCCTCCACTTATTTAGATTTCAGTTCTCCTAGCACAGCATACCTATAGAGCAGTAGTGGGCAACTAAATTTCCTGTTATAGAGGGCTGAACCAATAGGACCAACACATTACTGTGAAGGTACGTAGGCACACACAGACGTACATACTGTACATTGGGAGGGGGGGAATACAGCAGTCACCTTCAAAATAAAAGCAATGCAGCTATATTGTGTGCATGGCATACACTTATTTACTTTTGATTTCCAATTTCCAATTGAATTCACATGAACCAGACAGGGCAGCCAAAGAGCTGGATGTAGCCCAGGGACTGTAAAATGCCCAGGTCTGCTGTACAGGATAGAAGAGGGGATCGACCTATTCTCCAAAGTGCTTGAAGGCAGGACAAGAAAAAACGGATGGAAACTAATCAAGGAAAGAACCAACCTAGAACTAAGGAGAAATTTCCTGACAGTTAGAACCATTAATCAGTGGAACAACTTGCTTCCAGAAGTTGTGGGTGCTCCAATACTGGAGGTTTTTAAGAAGAGATTGGACCACCATTTGTCTGAAATGGTGTAGGGTTTCCTACTTGAGCAAAGGGTTGGACTAGAAATCTTCCAGGATCCTCTTTCAACTCTGCTATTCTGTTATCTTGAAAGCCACCAAACTGAAAAAATTGGAACCCTCTAGAGGAGGAAGAGGAAGGAAAAAGGGAAGGAGAAGAATGCCAATGTGCCTGGTGTCTCTTGGAACCAGTAAGGTGTACAGCTGGAATTACATTGTCCAGCCTATTGATGTGTGTGTGTGTTTCAAGCAATACTTTTGCTGTTGCCCCGAGTGCTCTGATTCTAACTGCTGTTGTCAGTTCCAGCACTACTGCTGTTCCATTAGCCACCACACAGCTGATCAGTGTACCAGATATTCCACTGAGGCCCGAGAGTATTTTTAATTTAGTAAATATCTCACCTCTGCATGTTGTGCAGGCCTGCTGTACAGATATAAGTACTGAGATCCAAGTCCCAGTTCTCTCTCAGGCACAGAACCCAGCTGAGTGAACATAAGAACATAAGCAATGCCCTACTGGATTGGACCTCTGGCCCAGGATTTCAGCAGGTTCTGACCAGTTCTGGAGAACCGGTAGCAGAAATTTTGAATAGTTCGGAGAACCGGTAGTAAAAATTCTGACTGGCCTTGCCCCCATCTATTATCTGCCTCCCAAGTCCCAGGTGATTGGGAGGAAATGGGGATTTTACAGTATCCTTCTCCTGGATTGGGGTGGGAATGGAGATTTTACAGTATCCTTCCCCTGCCATGCCCACCAAGCCACGCCCACCAAGCCACACCCACAGAACCAGTAGTAAAAAAATTTGAAACCCATCACTGCTCTAGCCCATCAAGTCCTGTAGTCCATTCTCAAAGTGGCCAAGCAACTGCACAATGAAACCCACTAGAGTGCCAGCAGATTGCTTTCAGAGCCAAGAACCCTGTCATCAAGCCCCACAGCCATGGATCCAGTCAGTCATTTCTTCTAGCCCATTATATGTGGTTAGCTGGTAAACATCCTGCATGTTTACATCCTGCATGTACAGAGCCTGTAGTACAGTGGTTTAAAGCACCCTGTTATTAACATCTATTAACATCTGCTGCTTGCAATTACTGCAAGTTCGAATCCCACCAGGCTCAAGGTTGACTCAGCCTTCCATCCTTTCTAAGGTGGGTAAAATGAGGACCCAGATTGTGGGGGCAATAAGCTGACTTTGTATAAATATACAAAAGTATGAAGGCTATTGCTTAATGCACTGTAAGCCGCCCTGAGTCTCCAGAGAAGGGCGGCATATAAATCAAATAAAAATAAAAAAATAAAAATAAATGTTAGGAAAGGATAATCTAAAATCATAAAGATATGTGCTCCCCACCCACCTCCCAAGTCTTGTTTGTTGCATTCCCCCAAGAATCCAGGCTATCAATAAAGATCAAAGCAATGTGTGGAAAAATCCCATTTTAAGCTGAAAAACACACCTAGTAGTAATGATGCAAGTCCTAAAATAGGCATTTTAAAAACCTCAGCAAACCTCTCAAACGCCAGGAAAATACTTCAAGCCCTGTCTGCCTGTCTGCATGACACAACTTTACCCTCTTTGCATTATTATTCTGTGACTCCCTCCTATTCACAAAAGCTATTAAGGGTATTCTCTGGCTATAAAATGGTTGCCCATTTCTGCTATTGAGAGGAAGAACCTAGACTATTTTCAAAGTAGCTTCAAAGTCGCTTATGCATATGCTTGGCTCATCTCAATCATATTGTCCTATTTGAGAGAAGAGCAGGACACTATTAAGTTTGGGAATAAGCTCTGTCTTAATTGGGATGCTTAATCTTCTGTTTCACTTGCATTCTTTGCCTTTGCTTTTTAATACATCTATTTAAGAAGTTAACTTCTTTAGACTTTATCTGAATATTCTGCAGAGCTATACTGTGGGGAGAAGAGGAAGCCAGATTTTCTGCTCTTTGTTGTCATTTCAGGTAGACTGAGATTTAAAAATAAAAACCTCCTCCTTAAACAATTAATCCTCCTCCAGATGTCTTCCCAGGGCCATTCAGAACTGAAGTGCTTAGAGAAGGTGGGGGGGAAAATCAACATTTCTAGTTCTCAGTTTCTCTTACTATAGAAAATAAAGTACTCAAATATGATATGTGCTGAAATAAAAAAAAACATTAAAATGGCTAAATTTGTTATGATGGCCCTGATTTTTTTTAAAGAATATTATTTATCTAAAAGATTTATCTATCTTTTTTTGTTTGTTTCCAGTTAGCCTTAAATGGAAGGGTTTCTAAACCAGAACGAGATGCTCCCTCACAGCGAATGTCAAAGACACAGGCCTGAGTCAGCCATCTTTTTTTTTAACTTAATATGACTGGTGTTAAGAGCTTATCTGCGTCACTTTTCTCCATTTACATTTGAGATAGCCCAATGCAAAACAGGGAAGAAAGGGTTTTAAATTGCATTATTAACAATGGGCTAAGTCTTGGCAAAGCTGATTAAATCAGTCACTTGCCCGATAAAATCATAATAGGGCCCATCTGTATCTATCTGACAAGAAACATGTCATTGGTAATGTTTTGTGTTGCCTTTAATGAGTCTGATTGTCATCTTCCAGAGGGGGAAAGCACAAAAGGCACCTGCAGGTCTGCAAGAGAAGAATCACTTATCGATCGAGTTGTCAGGCCTGTCAGGCACTTAGTAATGGCAATGCTGCTACATAAAATCAATGTGACAGCACATTCACAGCAGTTCCTAGGACTCACCATGAGATGGTCTGTTTGGGAGATCCAGTTACATGCAAGATAATATTTCCACCCTGGACCTCTGGAAACACAATCCCAATCCCACTGGATTGCATGGGAAGAGAAAATAAATAATATATATCATAAAATATAAAATTTTAGAATTTTAGAATTCTTAAATTCTAGAAGCACAAAGCCAAAAATACCAGCCTGAAGATGACGAATGAGACTTTGTCGAAACGTCGCTAAGACACTTACAATTTTACGCGGGAGAAAACCTGAATAACCAAAGACCTACATACAAACACCCGTGAATACCTCAGAAAACACACGCACACACACACACGTATATGTATATGTATATGTATATGTATATGTATATGTATATGTATATGTATTTGTTTTCATAGATTTTCACGGGTACAGGTATGCAAGTCTTGGTGTATTCGGGTCTTTTCCCGTGTAAGATTGAAAGTATCTTGGCGACATTTCAACGAGGTCCCACTCGTCATCTTCAGGCTGGTGTCTTCCCTCGCACAAGCAGCAAATGACTCATATTTGTGATGGTTGCAGTGTTCTGGGGTCATGTGATCTTTTTGCGACTTTCTGACAAGCAAAGTCAATGAGGAAGCCAGATTCACTTAACAATCATGTTACTAACTTAACAAAGGCAGTGATTCACTTAACAGTTGTGGCAAGAAAAGTTGTAAAATGGGGCAAAACTCCTCGTAAAAGGTCATAAAATGGGGCAAAACTTATCTAACAACTATCTCACTTAGGAAAAGAAATTTTGGGCTCAATTGTGCTTGTAGGTCGAGGATTACTTGTATCTAGCAGGTTAATACATTTGATAAACACCAGTTTGCATACAGAAAAAATAGATCTACAGAGGATGCTATAGCCATCACTCTTCATGCTGCTCTGACTCATTTGGAACAGGGGGGGGGGGATATGTGAGGATGCTTTTTGTAGATTTTAGCTCTGCATTTAACACAATAATTCCACCTAGACTAATGTCTAAACTTATGGATCTTGGGCTTTCTTGTTCAATCTGCCTTTGGATTATGGATTTCCTGTCTGGCTGCTCTCAGGGGGTCAGATTAGGTAATCATATCTCTTCAGTCCTTATTTTTAACACTGGTACACCACAGGGTTGTGTGTTGAGTCCCTTACTCTATACTCTTTATGTGCATGACTGCATTTCCACTCACGCTAGTAATACTATTACTAAATTTGCAGATGATATAATAGTGGTGGGACTGATCTCCGGGGGGATGAATCTGCCTATCAAGATGAGATGGAACGGTTGTTTTGTGGAGACAATAACTTGGTCCTTAACACAGATAAGACCAAGGAGCTTATGGTGGACTATTGTTGTGGTCCACAGCAGCCTGTGGAGCTGGCAGCAGAGTCAGACAGTGAGGAAGCTTGGGAGAACCATGGGCCAGTCCTGGAATCTGGGGAAGGCTCAGACGAGGCTCTGCATCAGAGGCAAAGAAAGGGCCATCTGGGAGGGACGTGCTGCCTCCAGAACCTCCAGAGTCGGATCTCAGCGAGGCAGAGGAACAGGAGGAGCCTGTTCCCAGTGCGGGCTTTCACAGAGCTGCCAGAAGGCAAGAACAGCTAAAACAAAAGGGACGACTCAGGAGTAGGACTGGGAGATGATTGGACCCTCCCATAAGACTTAAAAGAGGAGCAAAGGCACGTGGGCCTTTGCAGGAAGCAACGTTTGTTCATTCGGTTCAGTTTAAAGCCTGAAGCTCTGTTTGATTCTGGACTCCGTGTGGCTTTGCCAATTAGGTCTTTGGCAGCATGTCAAGGGAAATAAAGGTGGGTGATTATCCCGAAGGAATTCTCCTGAAGGACTCTTTATAACTAATTGGGCCTCATCTGTGAATGAACAGAATTCACAGCTGTTGCAATAAAAGAGGTTTTTGGGACTACTCGTGTGTTTTATTAATTTTTCAATAAACACAAAACCAGAGACGTACATACAAAAATACAAGCAAAAACACAAACAAAAAAAGGGGGAAAGAAAGAGAGAAAGAAAGGAAAAAGAGAGAAGAGAGAAGAGAAGAGAAGAGAAGAGAAGAGAAGAGAAGAGAAGAGAAGAGAAGAGAAGAGAAGAGAAGAGAAGAGAGAAAGGGAGGGAGGGAGGGAGGGAAGAAAAAAACCCTCCATTTTTTGGTGGGGCACTCACATGGCAGCACAGGTCAAAAGGGCCCATCAGAGATTATACTACCTGAGACTTCTCAGGAAACAACTGAATGAAAAACTGCTGGTGGCCTTCCACCGCTGCACCATAGAAAGTATTTTAACTTACTGAATCTGTGTATGGTTTGCCAACTGCACAGTAGCAGATAGGACAGCACTCCAGAGGGTCAACGCCATTGCCCAGAGGAGGCTGGGGATTTTGGGAGTTGAAGTCCACCCATCTTAAGGTTGCAAAGGTTGAGAAACACTGCTTTGGAATATCCCAACAGGTTCTAAAATCCCAAACGGAAGATTTGGCAACTTTGTAGGTGATATCAGCATGTTTCTCCATTAAAAGGAAAAAGGCCTAACAAGCGTCTCAGCACCCAGGAAGGGATAGCCTAGAGATGAAATAATTATTACGTGAAAGTCCTCATAGCAGCAGAGAAGGACAAGTGCAATGATACAGGTTGTTGCTAAACTACAGGAGAAATATGATATAGTAATTTATTGAACTTGCCCTCTAGTACATCAGATGAAAGAAGGTTAGCTTGGATTTTGAAAGGCAGAGCCAAGCTCTTGAAATACTGTACCTAACTGGCTGAATGCATAAGAGATTTGTCTCCACTTGTGATAATTTGAAGGACCCTAGAAAGATCCATTTGCAATTTTATGTCTGTTAGAATAGGACATATCAAATGGGCCTATTTGGGCCCAAAGGCTAAGCGGCAATATGCTAGCATTTGGCTGTATTATATCCCCTGTCTTCATTGATATCATTAGCTGGACTTCATATATTTTGCATGGCTGTTGCCTGCAAAGGCTTTGTGTAGCACAAATTCAGCACAACGTTTTGCAGAGACACGTAGCCTCAAGCAAGAAGGGGTTTCTGCACTCATGCTGTGCATGCACAGAGTCTCTTCTGGCTACTATATATAGTATAGTCAGAGCAAGCAAGTGAATGTTCTTAGAATGAAGGACTCACGTTGCTCTGATCTATTGGGCGGGGGGGGGGGGAGAGAAAACTGAACAAAAGCAGGCATTCAAGCAGAAGATTTAAACCTCCACTCATCTCCAAAGCTCAGATGGATGAAGTGAATAAAAGAGGAAATATGCACAGGAAGCCTAGGACTCTCTCTTATTTTACTTTGTAAAGTTTTTTTATGGGCATAGATATGAAACTAGATTTGTGTCTTGTTGCTAAATTCCCACCGCCCATCCCCCAACAAAACCCATGAACACTTTGAAACAGGCATGTCCAACGGGTGGCCCATAGGCCCTCGACAGCTAGTAATGTGGCCCTACAAGATGGTAAACCTTTAAGCTTATTATGTGATTTATATGTATTAACTATATTATTTATTTTATATGTGGCCCAAGACAATTGCCTCAGCCCAGGCAAGCCAAAAGTTTGGACATTCATGCTTTAAAACAAGAAAAAGAATAATATAACCCAAACGTTTTTCTAAAACCATATATCTTACACCACGGAGTAAGACATATCTGCTAGGCACTGTTGAATTGTCTGCACAAATTTCATCTGCAACAACCAACACAGACAGTGAAATCATTCAAAATGTCACCATCATGTACGAGAGTTCCAATATCTGGTGTGTATTTGCATGTACAGTACATTTCCTTGTACCTCCATATTTGCCAGTGGATGTCTATGGTCTACCGTAATGTTTTTCATCCTGGTAACGATGTGGGAACTTCATCTAGCTAAGGAATTCTGGGAATTAAAGTCCACATATTTTAAATTCACTATGTTTGAAAACACTGGTCTACATTTACCACCACGTGGTTTGTTCCAGGATACTAAGGCCCAGAGAGCCCAAAGGCTCATATATGCTCTGGTAGTCAGCCTTGCTTGTAACTGGCGTTCTAAAGTAGTTCAGAGTCAAATCTTATAATCTATATTAAGTAAAGAGCATCAATCACAGATTTATTTAATGGTGACCCCAAGTAAGCTGCCAAAATAATCTTCAGATCAACAGCAGTGTCAACCATGAAGTGAGTTCAGTGCTTTCCACTCACAGGTGAAAGAGTTCATATGATGCAGCATATAATACAGGTAGTCCTCAACTTACAGCAGTTTGTTTAGTTCAACTGTTCAATTTAGTTCATTGCAAGTTCAAAGTTGCAATGCCACCGAAAAATGTGACTTGCGACCATTTTTCATACTTACAACTTTCGCAGTATCACCATGATCATGTGATCAGATGCTTGGCAACTGGCTCATATTTATGATCGTTGCTGTGTCCCAAGATCATGTGCGACCTCCTCGCAAGCAAAGTCAATGAGGAAGCCAAGTTCATTTAACAACCAGGTTACTAACTTATCAACTGCAGTGATTCACTTAACAACTGTGGCAAGAAAAGTTGTAAAATAGGCCGAAACTCACTTAACAAATGCCTCACTTAACAACAGAAATTGTGGGCTCAATTGTGGTCATAAGTTGACGACTGCCTGCGTGTGTATTTATTTACAATATTTTATCCTGTTTCTCTTCTTTAAAAGCACTAAAAAAGAATTCAATTTTAAAATAAAATATATTAAATGTATTAAAATTCTATGTGATTTATGCAGTAAAATATCAATCAATTAGAAGAAGTGATAACTAAATCAAGCCAACAAAAGCTAAGGAACTCCCTCCCCCACTTGTCCAATTTTCAACTTACATCTGGAAACTGAGCTGTAGGAAAAGTTAGGAAAGCTGTGCACAAAATCAACAAACGTTTAAAAACCCGATGCATTCGATTTACTTGTATGTAGTAGTATGTAGTGTATGTAGTGAAGGAAAATGTATTGTTCCCCAGGGAAAAAATATAAAGTTACATTACATTACATTACATTACATTTCCTATTATGATTTGATTGTTTATTTGTACCCTATGACTAACATTGTGTTGTACCTTATGATTCTTAACAAATGTATCTTTTCTTTTTATGTACACTGAGGGCATATACACCAAAGACAAATTCCTTGTGTGTCCAATCACACTTGGCCAATAAAGAATTCTATCTATCTATCTATCTATCTATCTATCTATCTATCTATCTATCACATACAGAAAGGTGTACACTAAAAAGGATTAGTCCAAAATCCTGATCACATCCTGATCTTTCGTTTGCAGTATTCACTAAAACACCAGCAAAATGGAAAGCTAGATCAGAAAAGCATGAATATAGGGCACTGATAGGGACCTGCATTTTCATTGCACATATTTTAGAATTAATTATGCCTCCATTCTATTTAACCGTATAGTTGCTTGATGGCAATGTCTACATAACAAACTTAGATAGGAATGGACTGGGTAAATGGCAAGCATAATCAGCTCCTCGCTTGATCTTTTTTGAAAATAAGACCAGCTAAGTGGATGACTTTAGAAAGCTAAGCCAAGTCAACTTGGTTAATACCACCATGAAATATCCAGACTGTAGCTAGACTGTGGGGACACACAAACACACACACATGCACACACACACACACACACATAGACAAAAGACAAAGTCAGGCCACTCTGTTGTTAAGAAAACTACATGGATATATTTCTACAAATTCAGTAGCAACAGGTTTCAATTCTACAGAGATTATCTTACATTTATTCTTAGCAATGATTGACATGAGCTCTTTGCCAAGCTACAATTCACACAAAATTCTGGTTTAAAAAAACACTGTTTTCAAAGTGTGAATATGCAGTTTTAAAGAAAATAAAGAAAATGTGTGATAGAAACATGTTGGTTAATACACGCATCCAATCTTGCCTGAAAGTTCATATGGGTATCACCGACTCAGGTGATGAGAAGCTCTTGCATTGTGTGAACAGAAACATCCTGTGATCTCAAGCTTGGGATTCAACAATGCTACTATTGGCAGCTATTCTCTTGTGTCCGCATAAGAACAATGTGATCATCCGAATGGAAACAAACAAACAACAACCAGGATGAAACCACTGAGAAGTATCTAAAAAGCACAAAAACCTCAAACCCAGTTCCAGAAGAACCCGAAAAATACCGCTCTCATTCGTTACAATGCCCATTAGCTATGAAATGATGATGATGATGTCTCAAGACATCAGAAGTTGGAGATCTTCTCTGCAAAGTTTACCAAACAAGGTTTGCTTTGTTTTATTAAATAATTCATTCTGAAATTAATAGATTAAAAGATAGCATAAAAGAGAACTGGAGTTGACTGAGGCCTTTCTTTAAAATATTACAGCTGATGTAAAAAAAATGAATCTATTACTTCTTAAGAACAGATCTTAAAAGACAATCTTTCATGGTTCACCACTTCACAGCCAAGTAGTGGAATGGCTGCGGTTTTCTCAATGCTAGTCAGCAGAAAAGAAAACCCATCATTGATGGGAGTTGATTCCCCAAAGCCACTAAGGGGAGTCAACACTTTGACTCCCCTTAGTGGCTTTGAGAAATCAGCTATTGATTTTCTTCTCTCTAATCAGTGTCATCTTATCCTATTATCTCCTGATCTATGAACTCACTTTCAACTTTAGCATAAAAGCTTCTATGATTTAGCACCACATTAGTTTTTGGCACAACTTCATGAGATTGTTCACTTAAAATGCAAGTAGACAAGAGCTAGACTGAACCACTATTGAAGAATATTTCTATATCTGTCTGTCTATTATCTATCATATCTATCTATCTATCTATCTATCTATCTATCTATCTATCTATCTATCTATCTATCTATCTATCTATCTA
>WNWU01000017.1:17584144-17645429 GCA_012654045.1 Ptyas mucosa | reverse complement strand
CTATCTATCTATCTATCTATCTATCTATCTATCTATCTATCTATCTAGCCAGCCAGCCAGCCAGCCAGCCAGCCAGCCAGCCAGCCAGCCAGCCAGCCAGCCAGCCAGCCAGCCAGCCAGCCAGCCAGCCAGCCAACCAACCAACTTTGTAAATTCTAAATCCTATTTTCTAAGCAATACTGTAAGCATTTATTTGTCCTAAACTATTTTAAGTTCTCCAGTATGACTAAGTGCTATAGAATAACTATTATGGTTCAATGATAGATCTTGATTGATTTCACAAACTTGACTTCTCCATTGATAGTGAAAGTCATGTTGAAAAATTCCACATGGAAAGTCACGTTCCAAAATTCCCATCTTAATTTAGAAAAATTGGAGAAAGGGGGAAGAGGTGTCTGAATACCAAGCACGACTCACACCCTACAACATTTTTACACATGATTTTTATTTCTTAAGTAGGGAAACATTGAATTTCCAGAATAGCGTTGTTACAATTATCCCTTTTCTTTGACATATTAGAAATATCTCTTACTACATCATTCATTTCTTCCATGTGAATGATCTACTAAATGTTTGTTTGTCTTCAAAAATAAAAAAACTTTATTAAAAACAAAAGAAATATCTCTTAGTAAATTGCCATGTGTTAAATTCCCATTTATTATATTTGGCAAAACATCTATAATTTTTAACCGTAGCTCAAGGACTTAAAAAAAAATGTTAACTAGCATATTAGCTTAATGTTACCCAGTGGTTACCTCATAATTTGCTTTTAGGCTTATATATATTTATATATATATAAATATAGAGATATATATATTTGATATATATATTTGGGACTTACATGTCCTTGTAGCCCCACCTAATACTGAAGAGTAGGATAATTAATATGCAGACTTTTACTAGAAATATGGAATGGGATGACACTTTTAAGTCAATTTGGCAACCCAAAATTGCCCTTGAAGTGATGTCCCAGTGTCTGGAGGCTGTGCAGGGCTGGATGGGGAGAAACAGGCTCCGACTCAACCCTTCCAAGACCGAGTGGCTGTGGCTTCCGGCGCCCCAATATAGCCAGCTGGTGCCATTGCTGGCTATTGGGGGCGAATCATTGGCCCCCACGGAGAGGGCTCGCAACTTAGGCGTCCTCCTGGATGCACAGCTGTCTTTAGAAGAGCACATGACGGCTGTGGCCAGGGGGGCTTTTTATCAGGTTCGCCTGATACGCCAGTTGCGCCCCTTTCTGGATCGGGACTCCCTATGCACGGTCACTCAAGCACTCGTCATTTCCCGCCTGGACTACTGCAATGCTCTCTACATGGGGTTCCCCCTGGGGTGCACCCGGAGGCTGCAGTTAGTCCAGAACGTGGCCGCGTGGGGGATTATGGGAACGACAGGGTGCTCCCATGTGACACCTCTCCTGCATGAGCTGCACTGGCTTCCTGTGGTCTTTCGGGTGCACTTCAAGGTGTTGGTAACCATCTTTAAAGCGCTCCATGGCTTAGGGCCGGGGTACTTGCGAGACCGCCTTCTGCCGCCAATAGCCTCCCACCGGCCAGTTCACTCGCATAGAGAGGGCCTCCTCAGGGTGCTGTCGGCCAGACAATGTCGGCTGGCGACCCCCAGGGGGAGAGCATTCTCTGTGGCAGCGCCTGCCCTCTGGAACGACCTACCCCCTGAGATACGCACGATAACAGACCTCCGGACTTTTCATTGGGCCCTGAAAACGCATCTGTTCCATCTAGCAGGGCTGGCTTGATCCTTTCCTCCCAGTTTTATTTGAATTTGGTTTTAATTGGGTTGTTTTAAATTATTGGGCCGAAATTGTTTAATGTTTTTAAATTGTTCTTAAATTTTGTATGTTATGTTTTTTATCTCGGCTGTGCACTGCCCTGAGTCCCGCGGGAGAAGGGCGGTATAAAAATTTAATTAAAAAAAAAATAAAATTTCTCCTCTCAATTTGCATACTGGTTTCCAACATTCTTTGGTGAGAAAAGGAGGAACAGATTGTGAAAGCACACTCTTTATAGTATACAAATGTAGGTTATGAGCTGTGGTGGCACAGTGGTTAGAATGCAGTACTTCAGGCTACTTCTGCTGACTACCGGCTGCCTGCAATTTGGCAGTTCAAATCTCACCAGGCTCAAGGTTGACTCAGCCTTCCATCCTTCTGAGGTCGGTAAAATGATGACCCAGATTGTTGGGGGCAATATGTTGACTCTGCAAACTGCTTAGAGTGGGCTGTAAAGCGGTATATACGGTAGAACCTCTGATCACAACCATAATTCATTCCATAACTTTGATCGCAAACCGATTTGGTGGTGACCCGAATCTAATTTTGGAAATTTGGCGCTTCCAAAAAAAAAAGGCACAGAAGGGGAAACCGGCCACGAAAAAAAAATTGTGAATTTTTTGGTCGGAACCTGATTTGGTCGTGCTCAGAAGCATTCATGACCAGAGGTTCTACTGTAAGTCTAAATGCTATTGTTTTCCACCTTTAGCTAAATGCATAGAGAATGGAGAAAAGTAGCAATCTCCATTCTGCTGTCCTACATTCAGTGATATTTTAGTTGTGATATCTTTTAAGAGCAGCATTACAAAATTTGATAGTGATCCAACCTACCTTCTCCAGCATGCATTCAGCCATATTTGTTTTATTTCTAGTCACATTACCAAATTAGCTTTTAAACTGGTTATGTCCCACCAATGAATCCTATCTGATTGGGCTGCATTATAACTCTGATATATGGAGCAATCCCAATTCTTTTTCAACCCAACCTATACAGTATGTGGATTTTTTTTTCCTTAGGCTACTATTGAATTGTACTGTGCTGGAAGCTTCTATTCATTTTGATCATTTCAGCACTGCTCATAGCTGGTTCAAATTTGCTGCTTAGTAGAACACTATAAATTAGAAAGAGGAATGGCTGCACTCTTGATTTCTTTTCAATATGAGTCCATAAATCACAAACAGTAGGTGTTTTCCCCCATATTCAGAATCCCTTGTTTTCAATTTTATCAATTTTACAGCTCTTCAAGGTACATTTTCAGCTCTCAGAATATTTATTTACAGGAACTGTTTTAAGATCTAACTCCTCAATAAATTTCTTTAAAAAAATCTATAGCTAGACAAATTGATCATTACTTTGTCACAACACATTATGAAATAACTGCATCGGAAAAACAAGTGCTTCTTCAGGAATCAAGAGACAGAGGCAGAAATTAGAATGAAAGTAGGAACAAACAGGTTGGATGGGAGGAGGAGGAAAAATCTCATGCTACCGTTGTCCCAACAATGTTTTTTCAAAAGGCAAGTGGATTGTTTTTTCCCTTGAGAAAGAAAAAGAAGACGTTTTGCTTCTCATCCAAGAAGCTTGATCAATTCTGGGAGGATAGTGAGGTGTGATAGGAGGATAGATACTGACATGATGGAAGGAGTGGGGATTGGAAGGGTCATATTTTTTGCAGTTATCTAGTTGACTCATCTAGTACTCTCCCTGTCAGCTCTTGAGGCCCCTTGGATCCTTCCATCGCCCCCACCATCCTCCCAGAACCGATGAAACTTCTTGGATGAGAAGCAAAACTATACCAATAAACTAACCATCCTTACCTTGGGGTAAATGGGAACCCAGTCTAATATTTCTGGAGCATTTCAGTTTGATAAAACAATGAAAGCGCTCATCTCCTTTGGCACAGCAGATGAGTCATGCTGGATACCACTTATCCCTTCCAGCAACAGATGTGGTTTATTTTGAGAGCTTTGGGCTTCTTTTATATATTCATTTTAGTGATGTAAATAGGGGTTTTTGAACTGCATGCAATTAAAGATTGCCAGCTAAGAGACGATACCACCTGAATGGAACCTTCTGCCAATCTTACTTATTCTCTGGAGGCAAAGCAAATGAAAGCAACGTCTTCCTCTGAAGCAATTCTTTAAAAAAAAAAAAAAAACAGCCACTGGCGGAGTGCATTCTGCATGCAGCCTCTTGTGATGAATATTTTTCAAGCAGCAAGATGCAATGTTAATATATCTCAGCTCCAATTGGTGCCAGATAAGGTTTTGTGAGGACCTCCATAAGGCTAATGATCTATTCTTGTGCATTTTAAACAGCCCACCGATTATTCCAACAGCCAGGTCTCCTAGGTACTCAGTCTTGACAAATAAAATGAGACCAGATGTCCTGATAAGTGCATACATTTTAATAGTAAATAAATGAGTCCTCGGTAGTTCTGCTCCTGTTAGCAAGGGAGTTGGTTTCCAGCTGCTTGTTTTTCTGCAAACAGCTGAATAAATACATTCCCTGTATAATATGATTTTCAGCAAGAAAATGATTACTTGGTAGCTCAAGCTTCAAATATATTTCCCCTACAATTGTTTATCTGGAAGCAGATGGGATATAGCTCAATGACTTTCTAATAACTTTGCAAACTCATCCTGGGGCAGAACCAAGTCAGAAACAGACAATTTTAGAAGAAGGTCTCCCAGGTGGTAGGTTGGCTTTTCCAGACTTAAATCTTATGGGACTCAAGTTATCCATTCCCCCATCACCATCACCTTTGACCTTGTCCAAGGGTTAGAGATTTGCAAATCCACTTCTACTTTCCAGTCTGTCTATACCGGAAGAAGCAGTTAAAATGAGAAGGACCAGGAAAAAGTTGCTAGAATTAGGTAGGTCTAGTTTAATGAAAAGAAGGCCTAGAGGCTGACACGATAGCAGTGTTAAAATATTTGAGGGGCCGGGCTGCCACAAAGAAGAGGGGTCAGACCAGGGGTGGGTTTCAAAACCGTAGTTACCGGTTTGCTTGTGGGCGCGTGCATGCTTGTGCGTGTGTGTGATGCTTCTGCGCATGGGCAGAAGCGTCCAGGCGGGTGGGAGGAGCCTCCCACCACCACCGCTACCAATTCACCCAATCCGGGGCGAACTGGTAGCAACCCACCATTGGGTCAGACTATTCTCCAAAGCACCTGAAGGCAGGACAAGAAACAACGGATTGAAACTAATCAAGGAGAGAAGCAACCTAGAGCAAAGGAGAAATGTCCTGACAACGAGAACAATTAATCAGTGGAACAGCTTGCCTTCAGAAATTGTAAATGCTCCAAGACTGGAGGTTTTTAAAAAGAGATTGGACAACCATTTGTCTGAAATGGTATGGGGTCTGCTGCTTTAGCAGGAGGTTGAACTAGAAGATCTCCAAGGTCCCTTCCAACTTTATTATTCTGTTAAGGCTTCTTTGGAGAGGGGGCAGTGGTGGGTTGCCCCTGGTTCAGACCGGTTCACAAGAACCGGTAGTAAAACCAGCGGGAGGCCCCACCCACTGCCCCGGATGTCATCATTGGTGATCTGTGCATGCGCATGCAAGCGAAGCGAGCGCATAAGCGCGATCCCATTGCGAATCGGTAGTAAAGGTAAGTAGAACCCCCTCCCCTGGGAGGTGGGCTGCATCTTTTCAATTCCCTCTCCAGAGTTGCATCTGTTTTTTTAAAAAAATAAAACCTCGGAGTAAGTTTTTATTCCATTCCTCATTGTATTAATTAGTGTGAGGTACTTAAAGAATATTGGTTTTTGCTAATCTGCTATTTAGGTTTCGGACTATTTGGCTAGAATGGTTGCGTTTGATTTGTTGTCGTCGAAGGCCAGATGTAAATCTTTGCGTGAATGGCTAAATCGTAAGGAGCAATGATCCCTCTCATACGTTCATTCCTACTCATCCAGCCAGGATTGTGAAGTGTGTGGGGCAGCCCTGATTTATCTCAGTGAGTTGCCTTACAGCCTCTTCTGGCCCTTGGGATAACTAATAGATTCTATGCTTTTTGAAATAGCACCCACTTGGCTTGTATTGAAGGTACACGTACACAATACACTTAACGGTCATATTGTTCAAGAGCTATAAATGTATTCTCTATTTTCAGCCCTTAGGACCAGTGGTGAAATCCAAATTTTTTTACTACCTATTCTCTGGGCGTGGTGTGGTATGGCTTGGTGGGTGTGGCTTGGTGGGAGTGGCAGGGGAAGGATACTGCAAAATCTCCATTCCCATCCCACTCCAGGGGAAGGATATTGCAAAATCCCCATTCCCACCCCACTCCGGGACCAGCCAGAGGTGGTATTTCCCAGTTCTCCGAACTGCTCAAAATTTCCGCTACCGGTTCCCCAGAACCTGTCAAAACCTGCTGGATTTCACCCCTGCTTAGGACAATGGTGTAAAGGCAAGTTTTGATGTTTAGTTTTCAAGCATGCCAACTGGTTTTTTTTTAAAGCAATAGTTTTAAAAAGTAGAGTGGGGCAGGGAGCTTGATGGACCACAACATAATATATGCTCAGCTACTATGGCACACAGTTTTGCTTTGTAGATAGTCCTTGACTCACAATCGTTGAGCCCAAAATTTCTGTTGCTAAGCAAGACAGTTGTTAAGTGAGTTTTGCCCTTAATGACTGAGGTCATTAAGTTAGTAACACGGTTGTTAAGTGAATCTGGCTTCCCCATTGGCTTTGCTTGTCAGAAGGTCACAAAAGGTGACCGCATGACCCGGGACACTGCAACCATCATAAATATGAGTCAGTTGCCAAGCATCTGAATTTTGATCATGTTGTAATGGGGATACTGCAACGGTCCCTAAGTGTGAAAAACAGTAATAAGCCACTTTTTTTCAGTGACATCGTAATTTCGAACAGTCACTAACCAAACTGTTGTAACTTGAGGACTACCTGTATTGGGAATCCTAAATATAAAGTTATTCTTTAAGAGGGACTCCAGGCTGAAAGCATGAGGCCTGTTTCTAAATTCCAGCAGAGATGAGATTCAAACCAGGAGTTCTTGTTTCTTCGCTCTTTCTCTTCTCTAATACACTCCACCTGATATCCTATGCAGTGGATGGGAATCAAGACCTAAGCCATAAAAATTAAAGCTTCAGCCACCAGACATTACTCTACAGATCAGTTGCTATTACTCATTATGCCATTTCTTATGAGGTTATGAAAATGAAATCAGAAGAGCTGCATATACTGTCTTAAGGATGGGGGGGGGGGGACAGGATAGAAATGCAAAGTGCCAATGCTAGTTGCAATCTGGTTCTCAAGATGTTTTTCTATCTTCATCCCACATCCCCTTTAAAATCTTCAAAAACCTGCTTAACGCTGCAGTTTATCTGCGTTTGGTTTTCATGGTTTATCTACTTAACTTTTAATTTTTGCACTGTTTGCTCATAATTGCTTGTAAATTGTTGGCACATTATTACGCTTTCCTGTTTGTTTTCATCGCGGTCTTAATATATTCAAGCTACTGCAAGAAGGATGAAATGCATACCATGCACTTTAAAAATGTATAAAATAAGCAAAGAAAATCCTGAATAAGCCAGCATGCCAGCTCCACTAAATTGTTCCTCAATCAGGACAAGACTGATCTAGATTAACAGCCTGTACCTATGGTGGTTCCCTATTTGCTTTTGGTTATCATCAATTTGGCTCTGGAAGATAATAACCTCCTCTTTCAACTGCTTCTAAGAAAACATTATTGAGGAGGTATGGTACTGCTACTTCACCTTAGAAAGTCTATAAAACATTTCTTTTATCATGGTCTGAATTTCCCATAGTTGGAATTTCTTTAAAGGAGAGGGTTTGCTGAGAACCAGTTTGGTGTAGTAGTTAAGGCGCCAGGCTAAAAAAATGGGAGATGGTAAGTTAGTCCCAATTTTAGCATGAAGCCAACTGGGGGGTTTTTGAGCCAATTCTTTTCTGTCAGCCCGAAGGAAACCACTTCTGAAATCTTGCCATGAATAGAATTCTTTATTGTCCAAGTGTGATTGGACACACAAGGAATTTGTCTTTGGTGCATATGCTCTCAGTGTACATAAAGAAAAAATAATATATATTTGTCAAGAATCATAAGATACAACATTTAGCAATAGTCATAGGAAACTAATAAGCTATCAAATCATACAAGGAAACAATAAAAATAATATAAGTTGTAAAGATACAAGCAACACGGATATAGCCATAAGTGGGAAGAGATAGGTTCTAATAAGGATGAGAAGAAGAATAGTAACAGAGTCTTAGTAGCTACTTTGACAGCGTTGTGGGAATTAGTTGTTTAGCAGAGTGATGGCATTCGGGAAAAAACTGTCCTTGTTTCTTGTTGTTCTGGTGTGCAGTGCTCTATAGCGTCGTTTTGAGGGTAGAAGTTGAAACAATTTATGTCCAGGATGTGACGGGACTGTAGATATTTTCACATAGACTCTATGTCAGTCGTGCAGTATACAGGTCCTCAATGGAAGGCAGGTTGGTAGCAATTGTTTTTTTCTGCAGTTCTAACTATCCATTGAAGTCTGTGTCTGTCTTGTTTGATTGCAGAACCAAACCAGACTGAAAACTGCAGGGACTCATCCAGGCATCTCCAGGTGTCCATACTGTCTCAAAGAAACAAAGAAAAAACACACAACAACAACAACAACAACCAGGGTGGTCTGCCAGCCATTTGTATTTTGAAAACTCCTTGGTTGCCAAGTCTTTGAATCCTGCCCTCCCCACCAAGCCAAGTTTCCTGCAGGACAATGGAAGAGAGTCAAGTCCTTCCCTATTCAGAAGAATCAAACCTGGAGATGGAACAGAAAGCTAAAATAAATTCCCTTCCATGAGCTGGATTATGTAAATGTGTTTTCTGGCTAAGTGAAAGACAGGCAAACATAAGACCTTGAGTTCACTTCCCAATAAGGTTATTTTACACAGAGACCTTAATGTTATAATGGCTTCATGATTCTGAACAGGACAGCTTACCAGCCTGTGTGTAAATTGAAATGCAAACAGACAGGATGGAAATTATGAATCACTGGATCCATCAGTTATGTATAAATCATCCAGAATCTTAAAAGCAAACACATTGTACATTGACTTCGACTGAAGCTTCCTGACTCAACATGCGTGAGTACAATGGAAGGAAATTGTCTTTAAAACTCAACCCTTCAAAAAAGACACATTCTTCTTGGCAAGATTTCCTGGGATAACTAGAAAGGAAGATTTTTTAAAAAAACTTTAAAAAAATGTTTACACTTTTTTATATATATATTTATGACTCTTCGTGGAAGACGGCATGCGGTCTGAAATCTGACAGTTCTATTGTTTAACTTTATTTTTTGCTTTCTGTACATTCAGATTAGTAAGTAGAAATTTGTCTCTGCACAAAAAAAAGTGCCATTTCTCTTCATGTATTAGGAACAAAATGTTAAGTATCTTTTCTTTCCAGATAAAAATAGATCCAGCACGGGGAGAATAAAAGCCTTTCTCAGCCAATGTTCTACCAGTGTCACTGACAACCATCTGTAGCAAACGAGAACAGGTAATAACGTTCATTTCACCCAAAATCAAATAACCATCAGGATCCAGTTTAAGAACAAGATGCAGTGTTTATCAGAAAGGGAAACCACTGAGGCCAGATGTCCAAATACGTTTTAAAATATTATTTTTCCAGACCCATGAACTGCATGATTTGTGTTTAAAAATTTTTTTCCCCATATACATTTCCTGTTTCATTTGGTGTTTCATTTGATTCCTGCTGAGGGTTCCTCAGTCCTTTGAAATAGAATGGAAACCAGGGCTGAAATCCAGCAGGTTCTGACAGGTTCTGGAGAACCGGTAGCGGAAATTTTGAACAGTTCGGAGAACCGGTAGCAGAAATTTTGAGTAGATCAGAGAACCAGCAAATACCACCTGTGGCTGGCCCCAGAGTGGGGTGGGAATGGAGATTTTGCAACATCCTTCCCCAGGAGTGGGGAGGGAATGGGGATTTTGCAACATCCTTCCCATGGAGTGGTGTGGGAATGGAGATTTTGCAATATCCTTCCCCCAGGAGTGGGGTGGGAATGGAGATTTTGCAGTATCCTTCCCCTGCCATGCCCACCAAGCCACGCCCACAGAACTGGTAGTAAAAAAATTTGGATTTCACCACTGCTGGAAACTATATATAGGAAGCAAAAAAAAAAGTTCCACTACACCAGCAGAAGTCTGCTGATATAACTGGAACTTACCTATCACATATTTCCTATTCTCAACCAGCATTAATCTGTTTGAGCAAGCACTGATCTATTACCGGTAGTACATTGATATTGATACTGATAGGTTGGCGATATATTGAACTCTGCTGTTATTGTGCCCAAGGTGCTCAGACGCTCAGGACCTCATATTTCATTTTAAATTTCAAAATGCTGGTATTCTGCAAAGAAAAGAATAGCCGCAAACATCATTTTTATTTGTAATAATAGTCTGGTCTCCAAACGGCTCCAAAAGTTTTATAGAAAAATTTAAAAATGATGGCTGGCCTACAGTGAAGTACTTTATTTGGAAGTAAGCCAGTCATCCAGAAAAAGATGAAAAGTAAGAGTAGTAATAGAGCACTAACCATACAAACTTGCTAGAAGGGATGACCAGTAACATGACCAGGAAATAAGTGCTTTTTCACCTCTGGCGAGGTTTTCTTTTTATGGCTGCTATATTATTAATGGGATTGTCTGCCCAACAGCAACTCTCCCCACTTTTTTTTTTTTTTGCAAAATTTCCATATAGTCTCAAAAATCCCATCTCTGTAGATTACCCCAAAAGCACTGAGGAACCTAAGCCTGAGGCAATGTATGAATCCAGTCACTGAGGTACAATCTATCTCTGATTCTTCATTTCTGCGAAGTCAGTCACATTCCAACCCTTTCTTTTGTCCTCAGGACAAAGTTTCCCCAGCATGTCCTCAGATATTCATTATATTCTGCCGTCAAGGTGGGCTGAGCAAGATGGATGAGTTCCTGGAGATGAAAAAAAAAAAATCAGCAGATTAGTAATGTTTCTCAAAGGGAAGCATGAAGCAATTGATCGCTGATCCAGTGCCGATGTTGAATATGGCACTAGGTGATCTTACATTTATGCCCTTGTTCTATGACCCAAAGGTGCTTTTTTTCCAAGAGACAACTGGACTTTCTGGTTTTTCTTTGAAGAGGTTTCGCTTCTCATTCAAGAAGCTTCTTCAGCTCTGACTGGATGGTGGGGATTTATACTCCTCGCAGACAGCTGGTCATTTGCATTGTTTTAGAAGGTCATTAAAGGAGGTTTATCTGTGCCATCAGGGTCACCTGAGTGCGTGGTGGTGTGGAACTGTTGAAAGGACTGTGTTGTAAATTGGAGATACATGATGTTCTATTCCTCCCCCTCTGTTGAGGGAATCCTTCCATTCTCCACCATCCAATCAGAACTGAAGAAGCTTCTTGGATGAGACGTGAAACGTCTTCAAAGAAAAACTAGAAAGTACAGTTGCCTCTTGAAAAAAAGCACCTTTGGGACAACCATGACCTGGATGGTTGAGAATCTCCATAGTCCTTGTTCTATGAGTTGAGCCAAGAATTGCATGTTGTCATATTTCTTGCTATTGGATTTCTGTGAATAAGTTTTATCAGTTCTGGTGTATCTTAAGTGAGGAAGCCACAATAAATGCCACTGGAGGAATGGGTGAGGAATATTGACAAAGTATTTAAGTCAAATTTTCTTTTCTACAAAAAATAAAAAAATAAAAAAAAATTGTCCTCAGCAGCAGTGGAAGATGCTGTTCTGTCACCATGGTTGATATGAGATCCAGCTACCAATCATTTCAATCCTTCTGCATATTGTTTGTAAAAATAATGTTGAACATAGGTTTGTAGTTCAGACCTTGTATCTTCCCATGACACTGGCAGATTTGATGGAAATTTGGGTTTGTTCTTGTTTTACTGATTCTCAGCTTTTTAAATGTTTAGTTCTTTATGGTGAGTCCATACTTCTAATCACCCATGGGAACATCATTGAGTTTATAACTCTAACTACTTAATTTGAAACTTTCCAATGTCTTTGACTGCATTGGCCAATTCTCAAGACCACTGATTGAGTCAATGGGCTGCAAGAAAAAGGGGTTTTTTTTTTGCAATTATTGTTATGGTTGGGATTTTTTTTGGGAATAAGTACCAATACAGTGCTTATAGAAGCACTGTGGAATAGTGCTATTCCACTATAGAAGACAATGTGGAAAGGGTGTCCTGGGGATTTCTAAGTGCAATGGCCTGGATTTTTCTCCCCTCTTTTATATTGAAAATGCCCACTATAGCAAAGGGGACTAGGCTGTCTACAGCAACTGCATTCACAACATATCACACAAGGTATGCTTTGCCTTGCCATGAAAGTTTCTGCAAGATTGGCAGGCAGATTTTAAATGCAGAAGGTGCTAGATCCAATTTATGACATCTCCGGATAAAAGTATCAGCCAGATGGAGATGGGGCAAAAAAAGACTACTACTCTGAAGATCCTCTACTATTTGAAGAGATGATAAAGTACTATGTAAGAAGTTACAGCATGCAACCCATCGAAATCAATGTGCCCTCAAACACCTTCCCAGTCAAACTCCTGGCTCCTCTTGGCTACATTTCTTTTTCTCCAATTCCTTTTATTTATGTACCGTGTTTCCCCGAAAATACGACCTACTCAGAAAGTTAGTCGTAGCTTGATTTTTACACATGTGCCCAATATAAGCTCTACCCCCAAAATAAGCCCTAATTAAGACCCCGCCCACTGCAAGATACACAGGTAAAAATTAAGCTAGGGTGGTGATGGGGGGGAAGGAGCTGCCCTACTACTTACCTTCAGATAGTTGCAGCCAGGCCTCGCACATCTCAACCCATTTCTTTTGCTGCAGCCGGCAAGGGTTTCCTAAAAGCCTCTGTAGCCGATAACAGAGCCCCGGATCAATCCAGATTTTTTTTTTTTTTTTTTTTTTTGCAAACATTTGTTATTGGCTGAAGAGGACTTCAGGAAAGTCTTCTGGGCTTGCCAGGCAAAGAAATTCCTGAAGGCCTCTGATAGTGAAAAAGAGGCTGGGGGCGACACGCACAAGTGAGGTGAGTCAGTGGACGACATTCCCCCCCCCCCCGCCAAAAAAATAAGAGCCGGTGCCTTTTTTTGTGGCAAAAAGAAATATATATAAAACAGGGTTTTATTTTCAGGAAAACATAGTATGTATTTTTAAGTAAGCTGGCAATGCTGCAAAGATCAGCTTTCAGCATCAGCCTTCAGCACTATAATGCTCTCTACATGGGGCTCCCCTTGAAGAGCACTCGGAGGCTCCAACTGGTCCAGAATGCGACCACCCCTCCTGCATGAGCTGCACTGGCTCCCAGTGGTCTTCCGAGTGCAATTCAAGGTGTTGACCACCTTTAAAGCGCTCCATGGCATAGCACCCGGGTACCTTCGAGACCGACTCCTGCCACCAATAGCCTCCCACCGGCCAGTTCGCTCCCACAGAGAGGGTCTCCTCAGGGTGCCATCGGCCAAGTTGTGTCGGCTGGCGACACCCAGGGGGAGGGCCTTCTCTGTGGGAGCCCCAGCCCTGTGGAACGAACTGCCCCCAGAAATGCGTAAGATCTCCGACCTCCGAGTATTTTGCTGTGCCCTTAAGACCCTGCTGTTCTGCCAAGCCGGGTTATTAACGTAATAATTTTAAATTGGGTGTTTTAAATTTTTGGGGTTTTAAATTCAGCCAAAACTATTTAATAATTTTAAACAATTTTAACTGATGTTGTCTTGTGCTTTTAATAGGCTGTGCACTGCTCTGAGTCCCTCGGGAGAAGGACGGTATAGAAATAAAATAATAATAATAATAATAATAATAATAATAATAATAATAATATATTTTTTATTATTATTATTATCATCTTTATTTTCAAGAATTAGACAAAACTGGCAAGTTGCTGCAGCCAGAAGAAAAGATAAAAGTCAATAAGTTATGGTAGCAAAAAGAAAAGGTCTACCTCTCATCTAGATATTTATCTATTTATTATCTATAATCTAGATAAGATTAACAGTCTGATCATCTGATGTACTGTACATGCAACTGAAGCAGCAGGTGTTGCTTCTCAAATAGAAGGTGCCATGTTCAGCCCTTGTCTTCTTTTGTAAAAAAATCTCTGATATGGAGCCAGAGGCTTTGGGGGTGTGATAGACAGTTCTAAACTAAAGCCAGCAAGTGTTTCACGGTGTAAACATTGTATGCTTATATTTCTAAGGTAGGGGGGAAATTTTTCTGCATGATATTCTGAGAAAATTCTGCTAGTCACCGTCAATCAAAACTGAGCAAGATGGATCAGTGGGATGACTCAGGGGCAGGCACTCTTGCAAATGATTTTTTGTTTTTTGTTTTTTTACTAAAAAGTTTTGGAACAGAAAATTTATATTGGAGCAATTGTAGCTGAGTGACAGAATACAGCTTTTGCATGCAGAATGTCCTTGCTGGGAATCACCGGTTAAAAATTATTACCTTTGGAGGAGTAACAGAGGAAAATCATACTGAGAATCTCACTGGAAACTGGAAGATGGCATCTTGATTCCTCTTCCAAAGGAATCAGCCTGATGTGTAGACAGAGGTGTTAGAAGAAATATCCTTCTGGGTTCAGCTCCAAGTGGGGAAAAAGACACTGGAAACTTGGAGACTGCTTGGAAAGATGGCCTAATGGTGGACAGGATCATATGGTTTGAGTTCCTGAACAGAAAAAAGCGAGATGCAGCGAGTACCTGGATTTTATGCCCTCTCTGGCTTTGAACTTCCTGGGCCCCCGAAAGAGTATCCTGATTGGTTGTCAGACTCCCAGGGGGAGGGGGTCTTAGCTAGCCTTGCTGGCTGATGTAATCTTCCCAGATGCCATGTGGTGAGTTTCTGTTGCTAGATGGGTCCCATTGTGTTAGTTTCTGTCCTAGATGGGTCCTATTGTGTTGCAGATGATGGTCCTTTGACAAAGGATTGGGTTTCTGCCTCTGGCTCATTAACAAAAAGGGGGGAGGCAGGAAGGGGGGAGCTGCTTTGTCTTTAAAACATATTTCTCCATTTCTCATACAGGGAAACATAATATTCTGCCTTTTTAATATTTCCCAAAATATTTCATTCCTCTAGGAAAAGGGGTGGGTGCTAACTTCCTACAGTGGTCTGTATCAAACCCTGAAAACCTGTTATCAAACCTGAAAATGTAAGATGACATAATCTCTCTCTACTCTGAATGGGCAGCTCAGTCCAACTGGAGATGTCAATAGGATTACTACTTTAAATCCCTTAAGATTTTTACCCAGTTTGGAAAGATGCTGGCAAACTCTTTTATCTCCCTCACATCAAAGGCTAGCCGAAAGGAAAACAATAGAAACTGCCTTTTCTTTACAGAATTGCTAAGGGGAGACAAATTATAATCGCAATTCCAGGTACAGGGATGATACTTTAGCCGTATATATTTTTATTGCTCTTTTATTTGCTTCTCTCAGTGCTTGAGCTATGTAACTCCTGGGTGGAAAAACCCCACCAAAGCACACATTAATAACTGGAGAGGATCCACCAAATGTGTTATCAAGACTAGCAAGTTGCAGTGAGTCATCAGTCTCCAGCTGTGAAGAACAAGAGCACCAAGACACTGATTAACAGAGTTACGGAAATGGAAGATGAACATATCTGACCATTGGCAAGTAATTGTTTTAAACAAGGGACACAGGAATCTGGGTGTGTCTCTATCCAGAATAAAATCCCTTTTCATGTAGGGTACTTAGCCTTCGAGTAGCGTGCCTGCCAATCAAGCTGATTGTTGTTCTAAAGCAGGCTCGGGAATTCTGGGTGTTGAAGTCCTCAAGTCAAAAAAAGGGCCATGGTTCCCCACCCCTGTTCTAAAGTCTGACCCTGCATACCAGTTTGAACAGGGCATTGCAAACCCGCCCGTTATCAATATCCTACAAAATGTTGCAGTTTATAAAGATGTACAGTTTGTGAATTAGAAGTCATTCATTGATATAACAAAAGGTTACAACTCCGGAAGAGAATAGAACATGAAGAAATAACCACAACATGTATTCAAGGAAGATGATTAAGACTTTTGTGGCTGGATACATTACACATTAAGCGAGCAAGTAAAGGCAGAGATTTTCAGGGGTTATTGGTAATGCAGGTATGAGCATGTTGAAGCATAAAAAACAACAAATCTTTCCTCCACAACCCCCTTCTCCTCTTTTATTGCCTACAGTTTGCATATAGTAGCTTCCATATTGCCAATGTCACAATATTGTACGATTTCATGGAATTTGTTTTTAATTATGCTGTCACTTTCTCTTGTTTTGCTTCCACTGATATCTATATTGCAATAATTCTTGATTTTCATTGTGCTCTTTTCCCTGACACGGTACTTAATCGTGTTAACTTAAGAAAAGCCAAAAATAATATTACAACCTGGAGTCATGTTCTAGCCAAAATGAATCTCTGTTAAGTTTCATTCAAATGAAATAAATAAGTTTGTGAAACACATTATAATATTCCATTTGTCCTTAAATTTCTTAGCTACCTTGCTATATATAACATGCTTCTTATATCAGTCACTATTTTTTTTTCTAGGACCAGCCTGATCACAGATTAAGACAGCCCAATAAATGTCTCCCTAAGCAGCCCTGATTGATAGATTATGTACCATCAAATTGGTGTCAGTTCTTAGCAACCACATTGATAGATCTGGAAAGATCTATTTCCAACCTGGTCCTTTGGGTGCGCCCCGTTATCACTGTAATTGAGTCCATCCATCTTGCTGCTGGTTGTGCTCCTCTTTCTTTCCTTCCACATTTGCCAGGGATATTAGCGTTTTCCCAAGAGTTGAGTCTTCACATAATCTGTCCGAAGTAAGACAATTTGAGCCTGGCCATTTGTGTCTCAAGTGAGAAATCTGGGTTGATTTTTGTTTTCTTTGGAAGATTCATGTATTTGTTTCCTTAGCTATGCATGGTATTCTCAGGAATTGTCTTCAACACCAAGTTTCAAAAGCAGATATATATTTTGTATATGACATACCAAACATGGACTAGCAATATATATATTTCACCTAGATTAGTAAAACACGATAAAAATAAATATTAAAAAGATCTATGTATGTGTGTGTGTGTGTGTAGATAGATGACAGACAGATAGATTGATGACAGATAGATAGATGACAGATAGATAGATAGATAGATAGATAGATAGATAGATAGATAGACAGGCAGACAGATGATAGATAGAAACATAGATGAGAGAGAGAGAGAGAATCAATCCCAAAAGACAGAAGTTATCCACCTCTTATGACAGTATCTCTACTGTCAATTCTAAGGCTAGTTTTTCTACTTGTTATGATTAGTTTGGTATCGTTATATTTAATTTTAATTCCTTTTTTTCACTCTGCTCTTTAATATTTAGCACAAGAGCATGCATTTCATTTGCATTTTCTCCTGTCCTTTTCAAGTATCATCAGCAAAGCACAGATTATTCATATTTCTTCTTCCACTCTTCTTCCTACCCAGTTTCCTTCAATATATATAAGAAGTTGAACAGAGGCGGAGAGAGTGTACCGCCTTCTCTCACTCTCTCACTCCTTTCCCAACCTGGAACTCGTCTGTTTCACTGTGTTCTACCTAAACTGTGACCATCTGACTTGTACATAGGTTTCAAATGAAAACAGAAAGATGTTCCTATTTTTCGAAGCACATTCTGTAGCTTGACATGATCAACAATTGAAAATCGTTGATGTCTTTGCAGGTGTTGAAATACTGCCTCTTGTCTCTTCTAACAGTTCTCTGGAATGTTTAATTTCATTTTTATGATCTTTCACTTTCTTAGACTTTATTTTTCTTCTCTTTTTTGCAATCTCCATGGGTTTTTTTTCCTTGACATCTACTTTGGTTTCTTCTGTTTCTTGAACTTTGGCAGTTTGAGTTTGGGTTCATTCTTCATATTTTCTTTAAGTTCATTACATAGTTCTTCTGGTTTCCAATCACTGAGGTTCAAGATTTCAAAGCATTTCCTGATATTCTCCCTGAAAATTGTGGGTTTATAGAATCAAAGGGCTGGAAGGGACCTAAGACAACTTCTAGTCCAACCCCATGCCTAAGGCAGGAGACTTTATATCATTCTGGACAAATGCTGAATTTTCCACCAGTATTGTGGAGACAGATGGACTTTCTTCTTCTACGTTAGCTTAATTTGAAACTTGCACATGAGCAATCTGTGATTTGCTTAATAATGAACCTCTAGCCATATCTTTGACATTGTTACTGACTAAGCAGCTAAGGAAAAAATAAATTGCCTTTGAAGTTCTACCTGGAAACAAATCTGATCAGGATTAGGGCATTCTCAGTGCTGTCATGTTTTCATTCAAAGTTTTATGCATGACCATATTCATTTGATCCAATGTTTATTAATTGTCATGCATGGTAAGTCTTTTCCTCTTTTACATTCTGCTAAAAGAGTCAGTTTGGTGTAGTGGTTAAAGCACCACCCTAGAAATCAGGAGACTGAGTTTTAGTCCCAATTTAGGCATGAAGCCAGCTGGCTGACCTTAGGCTAGTCATTATCTCTCAATCCTAGGAAGCAGGCAAAGGCAAACCACTTCTGGAAAAAAAAAATGTTGCCAAGAAAATTGCAGGGACTTGTGCAATCAGCTGCCAGGAGTCAACACTGACTTGAATTAATAATAAAAAAAATGTTTGTGAAGTATTTACCGGTAGTTACTAAGCATGCAAAAATATTTCCAATGAAGGAGGAGATTGCTAGTAACGGTTCAGTGTCAAGAGCATATTAATGGATATATTTAAAGAAAACAAACCTTGTGAGTTACCCCAAAGAAATCTATGGACATGTCTATCCTCAGTTGTGCAATATATTTAGTAAGGCATTCCAATCAACAAAGTGGCTCAGGAAGAGAGCAGACAGAGAGACTTGCCAATAACAGATCACTGTTATATAAAATAATACCATCTCTGTATAAAACAAGATCAGCACAGGATGTTTCTCTGCATCAGAAATAAGTCATGGGAGCAATCAGATCAACAAGCAGTTCCTCTGAGACATATGGGCTTCCTGGAGAGCTTTCCAACAATGATAGTTTCATCAAGTGCAATGTAGAAATTCAAGTAATATTCTTACTGAGTATGCCCTTGCTGCATGCAGCACTTGTCTCAGTCTAGCTACAATCCCATATAAAATATCTGTACAACACATGTGCACACACACACACACACACACATACAGAGAGAGGGGGGGGGGGAGAAGGGAGACAGAGAGCTACTGTGTGCGTAATTTTTCCTGTGCTTCAAAAAAATGGAGTCATTTCAATCAATAGCCATTGTCTAAATTAATTCAACCTTTGACACTTTCTCAAATGTATCCTTGCCATGGTATGTCTTTTCCAAAGCTGTTGTGCTGATGAATCATACAGGGTTTTTTTTTTGTAATTAATCTGAAAAAAAAAATCTTTATGCTTCAATGGAAAGATCTGGTCTGTACTCCTACAGAAGTCCATGTAGATGACGCTGCAAGTCAGAAAGCCATTTCAGATTTCAATGATGAAATCCACTGAAGACCTAGCAAGGGAAACAGAGGTGGGTTTCAGCAGGTTCTGACCAGTTCTGGAGAACCAGTAGCAGAAATTTTGAGTAGTTCGAAGAACTGGTAGTAAAAATTCTGACTGGCCCCGCCCCCATCTGTTCTCTGCCTCCCAAGTCCCATCGGATCGGGAAGAAATGGGGATTTTGCAGTATCCTTCCCCTGCCACACCCACTAAGCCATGCCCACCAAGCCATGTCACACCCACCAAGCCATGCCCACCAAGCCACGCCCACAGAACCGGTAGTAAAAGATTTTGAAACCCACCACCGAAGGGAGAGGATGCATTGCTTTCAAAATTGCATACTAAATGAGTGACATATTTTAGGATGTATAATGAATGTTTTTTTTACATTTGGAATCCTCATAAGAAGCATAGAAAATGGGATTTCATCTAAACGCAAAGGGGCCTCCTCCTCCCCACCTTTTATACTCTAATATGGAAATCAACCTGATTATAGGTAACAATGGTGATATTGAGACACAGTTAAATAGCCAGAAGCAGAGTGATGGATAATCGCATATGTATAGAAACCCTGCCTTCCATATTTTATTTATCTAGGCTCAATTTAGGATATTAATGTTATCTTTTCGAGCTCAGATCAAAATTAATTCAGGCTATCTGAGGTCTGCCTTTGTTATGGTGAACTGCCCAGACATTAAAATTAGTAGAAAAACTCCTTCTAAAGATGTCCCTGCATGAGAGTTATGACTAGTCAGATATATTAGGAAAGGCTCTCTTTCTACATAGTCCACACCTTCTGTATGCATTTCTTCTGTAACTGAATTGAGCTTCTATTCTCTCCGCTTTTTTTTTAAAGGAGGCATCAATCCATTTCTCTTTAGTAGAGCTCTTTGAATGATTTTTATGATTATGCTTAATGTGTCATAATTATGTCTTCTGTTTTTAGAACTTTCTTTATGCAATTGTTGTTAGTTGACCAGAATACTCTACTCAAATAAACTGAGAACTCAAATCTGCCAAGGAAATGGAATCACTGCCAAATCTGATCTTGTCACAAAGCATCTCCCGTTTTATCTGTGGAGAGAAAAACAGAGGAAACAATGTCACTGATAGGGTCTGACAATGAGCACTTCAGCACTGCCACTAGGTATTACTACTTCCCAATTTCTCAAAAGCAGGTTAAACATCTACCAGACTTCAAAGGCTGAAAACAAGGAGGAGAAGTCCTTCATTTCATCACTGCCCCTCCCTGGTTGCCCCAGATCCTAGACTCAAGAAATAGAAATCCCCTCACATCCATATTATTAAACAAAATGAAATAATTTATTGGATACACCATGTCCATATCTAGGTTGCATGAATTTGGAAACACACACATGCACACACAGGGTTTTTAAAATCTTGAATAATTGTTTCCTTGAGCAATCTTGCTATGGTCTGGAAGTGGAAGGAAGGGTAAAGATCTATGATCTATAAATGGTCAAATAGACTCTCGCAAGCTTCACTGAGTTAGTGTTTCAAAGAAAATAGTAGTATATTTAGCCCCATATTTAAGTATACCACACCCAAACCAAAAACAGATCAACTTGATCTTTTAAACAAGCAATATTGGGAGGGATCGTAGGAGAACCAATTTGTTTTCAAACTGATGCTGAGTTCTCTTATACTCTTGAGCCTCAAAATGAGGAGACAATTTCATTCTGCTGCTGGGTTTGGATTTTTGCAACTTGTAGAAAGGAAGTGGCTGTGAAGAGTGGCAGCTAGAAATCTTCTCTATAAGAGAGAAACAGGAGAAAATGGAAAATAAGGGGCATTCTTAGGAAGGGAGAAAAGGAAAATATGTCAGATTTTTTTTTTCTTAGAAAAATTCCTTTGACAAAATGTTGGCTTCTCTAGCCAGAATTGTCTGTTTGTGGAAAATTATGCATGTAGGGTTAGAATTACTTGAAATGTTTTCACTGCAGAATAGATTGTTTTTAAAGCTTGCATAATCTTGGGATGGAGGGTAATCTTGCGCCACTTTTATATAGATCAGCCTGCCTCTGCTTCTCATTTCCAAAATCAGTTTGGACTACAGCTCCCAGAATTATCAGCAAATATAGCTCTTGGATTTATTAGCTTGGGATTCTACGAAACATAATTCTGAAAAAAAATTGAAGGACTACAAATTGAAGATGGCCGACAACATGCAGTAAACCAATATGTCACAACACGTGCATGAGTCTTTAGCCGTGATAATTAAATAATTAAAGTACAGCTTTTACAAGACAAGATTTAGCAGAGGAAGACGACGTCAATGGTCTCTCTGGATACATCGTGATAATTATCTGATGTTGAAACAAAAGGAATTTTCATCTGATCCAAAAGAGATTCTTTTTTTTTCTCTTTTTTTTCCTGAATGCAGGAAGCTAACCTAGTCCTCCATCTACGTGTTTTACGTTCAGAAGATGGCTTGTCTTTTGCCTGAAAGAAAAATACATTGTCCTGGGAATTGAGAAATTTGAATCATACTTCTGGAGAACAACTCTCAAATGTGCTTCAGCCAGAGCCTCTTCTGTTCTTCCCTCGCCTCCTCAGCACTGAGTCACAGTAAGATCCTGTAGCTTTCTCTACAAATTGGTTTGTTTTGGCTGGAATTGGATGGACCCATATGTTACCACCTGCTGCAAGTCCTCAACTTTACAACAGCTTGGTTTTTTATTTTATTTTATCTCAGAACAATTTGTTCAGTGGAGAAGGTAGAACTCACGGTGAGGGCGGAATGCCTTCCTCCTTCTAGATAAATAACTGTTAAGTATGTCTAAGAAGCAGAAGTAAATTCAATACACACCGGAGGCTCTGTGCTAAAGTTGCAAAAAGATTGTCTTGGTCATTTTAATGGGCCTGCCTTTCCTGTCTGCCACTAATAGTTCATTGATTCTGTTCCCCAGAAACCGAAAGGATATGTCTTCACTTCTGAGGTAGTAGGGCATATTGTTCTCTAAAGGTTTTATGGCTTGGGAGGAATGTAACCTCTATTTACTGATCCTGGCCATGTGACTATTTCTCATTGAAACCCAGTATGCCACATTGTTAGTGGGTGACATACTACTTGGAACTTTTTGAAAAAGTTATGAAATATAAATAAAATGAAGACGCTGAGCCAAATAAAGGTAGTTGGTATATGCAGGACCATTCATTTTATACAAAAGAAACTTCTGAAATAAGATACAGTAATGATGAATGTCCACAATGAAGGGTATATTATACTGAAGCATATATGCTATTATTACTAGCAATGATAAGGATTGCTTTCCTTTGAAGCAAAAAGAGCATTAATAGTTGAAGGGGAATATCCGGAAAACAAGAAGAGATGTGATTTGGTTCATATATTGTTTTACATTTAAGAGCATTGGCAGAGGAAGAATATGCAACTACATCAGATCTTAATGGGTTTTTTCCAGCAGTATGTCACAGGGTTTGTGCCTGACTCTGAATTAATATATAACCGCTATGTATTCTGCTTTTCTGAATAGGCAGTTAAATTAGTTTTGCTGGTAGGCATGTAATAATAATTATTGCGACATTTCAAGAATTCAGGAAGCTTGGGATAATCCTAAATTCACATTTTCTTTGGAAAATCGGTAGATCACAAATATGGAGTTTCAGTGCATGGTGATAAAAGATGGCTGCTACCACTTGAGACAGAATCCAATGGAGCTGCTTTTTGGGAGGGAGGGAGGGAGGGAGGGAGGGAGGAAGGAAGGAAGGAAGGAAGGAAGGAAGGAAGGAAGGAAGGAAGGAAGGAAGGAAGGAAGGAAGGAAGGAAAAAGCAGGACCTTGTTAAAGAAAGGAACAATTTAAACTACAACCCTGAAAGTACATAATACAGAGATCTGTCTTCTTTTCTGTTTCTGGATTTGTACACAATGCTAACCCACAGTTTTCTTACACAGGATTGATTGATTAAACTATAATTGATTAGGTTTACTATTATTAATACTACTTGTGAACTATGGCTAAGATATCACAACATGTTAAGACAAAAACAGATAAATCATATTATGGCTCTTTGTGATGGATGAACCTCACATTCATCTGTGCACCACATGTGAAGCAATGAGTAAAATCAGACATATTATAAAAAATTACAAGTAGAATGTAATTTCAAGAGAGTCTGAGAAGTTCAAGGCATCAAGTGCTATTCATTCCATCAATTGTGAATTGCCTTCATGGTGATGCAAAAATCAAAACAACAGGAAAAATGAATTATATGCATTATAAAAGCATGAAAGAGACAATCTGGAAAAGCTATAGTATAGTATTAACAAAGATTTATAGTAAAAACAGGCAGCAATAATATTTGTTAAGAGTTGTGGTGGTATAATATGTTGATTTTGCCAGCTAGCTAACCTAACTTTAATGCATATTTATTTATTTATAAGATTTATTCTTGTTGCAATCAGCAAGACTCTCAATAATTTACAGTAAATGTATTAAAGATACAATAAAACAAAACAGGTCAAACAAAATGAAAGGCAAATATGCAATACTTTAAAATATCCACGGCAAACAAATGAAACAAATTTTTATAGAAGTCAACCGTCCCCCTATAAACAATTACAAAAGCAATAAAACTGATTGCGATGTTTCACGCCCCACAACTCTCTTAAAGAGCTCTATTTTTAACAACTTGCACAAAGCTAACATCATGGAAGCCGATCACATTTCGGGGCGAGATAGGAAGCTATTCCACTATGCACAAACCAAAACGGAAAAGCAGTGGCATGCTTCTGTCCCCTCAGTTTACACAAATGGGGAACAACTAAAAGTTCTCCTGAGATGGACCAGTGAAGCAGGTTGCAACCACTGAGCAAAGAAGGTCTTCTAAGTATCTTAGTACCAAGTAATGTAGGGCTTTAAAGATTAAAAATAACACTTTGAATTGCACTCGGGAGCCTATGAAAAGCCTGTATTCTAGAAAAGTCACAAAGAAGTGTACATTCCAAGGCGTTTACACTCCAGGTAGGGCTTGAAATTCTACTACTGAATTTTTTCAACACAATTACATAATATTTTGATTTTTATGATGTTGTCATCAAATCATTTGTGTCAAGCTCTAGGGAAATCAGGAGATTCAGGCAGTTCAAATGAGTATAAGATTTATTGCAAGCTTAAGCTCTTTACAAGAATCTGACCAACTGGCGGTTAAGGGAAATGAGCGGGAGATAAGAGAAGCATTTAAGGTGGGCTGGACTTAAATCTTTTGTGGATGTGCAGGGAGTCATGACTTATGATGTGTTTGACCCTTTCCTCAGACCCAGCCTGGTCATCTCCTACAGTTTCAGGCTTCTAACGACCACATAGATAGATTTTCTCCATGAAATATAAAATAGGAATACAAAAGTAACATAAAAAGGATATGCAGCTCATGGATGATTTCACCTTAAAGAAAGTGGAACCAACTGACCTCAGCAGGCTATTTCTGTTGCTAATAGCTTCTGCTATTCTGGGTATAGGCAAAAACTGCTATTAGAATAACTTTATTATCACTTTGAATGTACACTAATCAGCATACATTAAAATGAAATGTCGTTGCACACATCTATTAAGTAAAGAAAAGCATTAAAGACACTCTACTTTGTGAAGAGACTTCAAGAGGTACTCCAGTTATTACACACACAGGTACACAAACATACACAATGGTTAGGTTGATTATGGATTTTAATGTATCATTACTATAGATAGTCAATTGTTGTAAGTCACCAGGATCCTGAATGAATTCAGCAATATGTAAAGGTAAAGGTTCCCCTTGCACATATGTGCCAGTCGTTCCCGACTCTAGGGGGCGGTGCTCATCTCCGTTTCAAAACCAAAGAGCCAGCGCTGTCCAAAGACGTCTCCGTGGTCATGTGGCGGGCATGACTAAATGCCAAAGGTGCAAGGAATGCTGTTACCTTCCCACCAAAAGTGGTCCCTATTTTTCTACTTGCATTTTTTACATGGTTTTGAACTGCTTGGCCGGCAGAAGCTGGGACAAGTAACGGGAGCTCACCCTGTTATGAGGCATTAGGGATTTGAACTGCTGAACTGCTGACCTTTCGATCGACAAGCTCAGCATTTTAGCCACTGAGCCACCACGTCTCTCAATGGCAATATATAAAAGCATTCAATTGGTCAATTGCCAACCAATCATCTCTTGTATCAAAATATCACTGTAAGTCCAGCTGACTATTTCTCCTGTTTAGTTTCTGGCATAAATTGTTTACTTTAGGGGATAAAGCTATTACAGCCTTCAAACCAAACCTTACCAACTTTGAAAAAGATCCAGATAGCCATTATATTTTCACATATTGTTTTGGTTACAGTAGGATGAATAAAAGAAATATTCCAAAACAGTATTATGTAAACAAAGAATGTATTTCATTTTCTATGGTTTCTTTGGTCATGCAAAATTCACTATTTATGAATGCCTAGACAACCACGAAGTTCATGAATATGAATATGCCCTACAATGCCAAGAGCTCATTGAATTTCCTGTCCTAGCTTATTTTTTTCCAAAATCTATAAATTCATTGTTTGAGATCACAACAAAATTAGAATATTTTTCTTCAAATCTAGGTGGCCATTCACATGAAACAAAGTATAGAGCTTTCTTGAGCAAATGACTAGAATAGAATATATTTTTTATTGGTCAAGTGTGATTGGACACCCAAGGAATTTGTCTTGGTGCATATGGTCTCAGTGTACATAAAATAAAAGATACGTTTATCAAGAATCATAAGGTACAACACTTAATGATAGTCATAGGTTACAAATAAGCAGTCAGGAAACAATATCAATATAAATCGTAAGGATACCAGCAACAAAATTACAGCCATACAGTCATAAGTGGGAGGAGATGGGTTATGGGAACGATGAGAAGATGAGAAGATTAATAGTAGTGCAGACTTAGTAAATAATTTGACAGTGTTGATGGGATTATTTGTTTAGCAGAGTGATGGCGTTCGGGAAAAAAACTGTTCTTGTGTCTAGTTGTTCTGATGTACAGTGCTCTATAGTGTCGTTTTGAGGGTAGGAGTTGGAACAGTTTATGTCCAGGATGTGAAGGGTCTGTAAATATTTTCACAGCCCTCTTTTTGACTTGTGCAGTAAACAGGTCCCCAACGGAAGGCAGGGTGGTAGCAACTGTTTTTTCTGCAGTTCTAATTATCTTCTGAAGTCTGTGTCTCTCTTGTTGGGTTGCAGACTATTTTGACAAGAGTTGCTTTTACTCCTTAGTGTATTTCTAAACAAAATGGGGACACTCCAATATTTATGCAATGCACTTGGAGCTTGATGAACACATGATATTAGGTGTCCAAATAAGATGAGCATCCACTGTCCCTTAAATGAGTCATGGTGGCGCAGTGGTTAGAATGCAGTATTGCTGGCAAACTTTGTCCACAGCCTGAAGTTCGATCCTGACTGGCTCAAGGTTGACTCAGCCTTCCATTCTTCTGAGGTCAGTAAAATAAGGACCCAGATTGTTAGGGGCAAAATTATATTAAATAAATAAATATGCTGACATTTTTAAACTGCTCAGAAAGGGCTGTAAAGCACTCTGGAGTGGTATATAAATAAATGAGTTTACCTCTCCATTTTACCCAACACAATGTTCAGGAAAAGGAAAAATATTGAAATGATTATATGAGAATCCTGCATTTACCCTGGTTTTGAAATCATCAAGATGTGTGTGTGTGTTTCAGTTTATGATCATCTATATAGTCATCTGCAGCCTTATCACCCACTTCCGGTACATATTGGACCATTTCTTCACTATCAATTTATTATTCTGCATTATCAATGGGAGTCATGCAACCATGATTGTATTATGCAGTATATAATAATGCAGACCGCCTTTGGATGGTTGGATGAAGAGAATATTACTCTGTCTAAATGTCTATGAAAATATGGTGGATATTTTTCGGTTTTTGCAGAATGCTGTCTTGATGTTGTGTTTGTGGAGGATCTTGCTGATTCTGTCTGTGGTGCCTTTTATATATGGGAGGAGGGCTTTACCATTTTCTTGTTCTCGATCTTGGATTTTTAGACAACATCAAGACAGCATTTTTAGATGCTTGGATTTTTAGACAACATCAAGACAGCATTCTGCACAAACCGAAAAATATCCACCATCCTAAGACACCCCAAAGACAAAATTGAGTTAGAAAATCAAGGAGTATATGAAATCCCATGCACCGCCTGCCCCACCACATACATCAGACAAACCAACAGAAGAATAAGTGCATGCATTGAAGAACACAAGAACTCAGTCAGAAAAGAGGAACCAACTTCTTCCCTGGTCCAACACCTTTAAGCCACAAGACATGAAATTGACTTTAAAAACACCAGAACTATCGCCAAAACTGAACACTTTAACAACAGAATGATCAGAGAAGCCATCGAGATAGAAAAACACCCACACAGCATGAATAAACGAGATGATACCTCCCGCCTACCAGCCATTTGGAAACCCGCCCTTATTGACAAACGAGTCCCTAACATGAGGAATGACACCAAACCCACACTCACAAGGGCCACACAGGATGTCACCACCACACATCCACACATAAAGCAGACTCAAACCCACACCGATGATGAGGCACAACCACGGACCAGAAGCTAGACCGCAGCTGCATCATTAGCCACTTCAAACCCCTCCAATCCATACATGAAGCAGATTGACACCCACCATGAAGATGTTGCACGACCACGAACGCGAAGCCAAACAACAGCAACGCAGCTCACCAGCTCAAATCCCCCTGCAACTCAGACTAACCCAAGCACAACCAAGCCCCCACACAAACAGAACACACCCCCATCCAATCAGAGCACAGTCAACCCCCCATCCAATCAGAACACAGCCAAGCTCCCACCCAATCAGTTCACCCCCCTCCCACTAGCAGTTAAAAGGAAAAAACAGCTGTGATCTCACATTGCTCCTAGAAGCACAAAGCCAAAAACACCAGCCTGAAGATGACAAATGAGACTTTGTCGAAACGTTGCCAAGACATTTCCAATTTTATGCGGGAGAAAACCCGAATAACCAAAGACCTACATACAAACACCTGCGAAAACCTCAGAAAACTAATATAAACTATATATATATTTACACACACACAGAGAGAGAGGGGGGGGGAGAGAGAGAAAGAATGAGTAGTGGCCAAAATTGTGAAAACCTTTTGGGAAAAGTGTATTTCAAAACTAGCTAATAACACCACTTTTTTCTGGAGTAGTACCATAAAATTATATATCAATGGAAAGATAATTTAATCAAGAATGTAATGCAATAACTTTTATGAAGGATTTGCTATTAGAATAGCAGTTACAGCATAAAGAAGAAAAGTGAAACACATAGAAAAAGAAGGAATATACAAAAATTATCACCATAGGAAAAATGAGATATACAAAAATTATCACGTCAGTCAATACTTAGTTGGATAATCTTTAGCATGAATTACGGCCTTACAACATCTTCCCATGGAGTGAACCAAGTCTTTTAGTTCTGCAGCTGTTATAATGTGAAACCAAGATTGAATGATTGCTTCTATTAACTGGGTTTTATTCCTGGGTTGCTTCTGACTAACAAATTTCTTTAGTCGGCTCCAATTGGATTAAGGTCTGGGCTATTCCCAGGCCATTCCAGCAGTAGAATATGATTATCTTGAAACTCCAAAAAAAAAGTGCTGTTATTAGCCATTAAACCTCAAAAATACACTTTTCCAAAAAAGTTTCCACAATTTTGGCCACTACTGTAGTATGTATGTGTATGTGTATATATGTGTGTGTATATATATACATAAGCATACATATATATGCTTAAAGAGGGCTGTAAAGCACTGTGAAGCGGTATATAAGTCTAAGCGCTATTGCTATTGTTATATACAGTACAAGTAGATCTTGCTTCCATCCTTACCATACAGAAGCAAATCCCAAACTGCTTCAGTCATTTAATTATGTGTCCAAGCATAATGGAATCATGTGTGATCGATTCTAGATTAAATCGTAGTTCCCTTAGTCTCAAAATGCTGACTTTATATCCCGTAAATTATCTCACTAATCCAGGTGGAATTTAAAATAGGGTAGATTAATAGAACAGCTTTTATTTTTTGCATTTTAGAATATAAAGTAATAAAATCAAACTTTATTCAGACTAATAATTTTGCAAAGCAGGGAGGCAGAGAGTATTAATTCATACTGCTATAAACAATGTGATTCATGACTTGAGCCTTCTGGAATTGTTTTCTTAAATATAATCTTGATGTTACCCTGCATAAAACAATTAAATAAGAAGTGCTTCAATAAATTTGCATAATGCATTTTAATTGACACGGTGGGATTTCAGATGTAGTAATACTTAAACTTGTAAATTTCAGCCTCAGAAACCATCAGCTTCATGTTGGGGTATAGGTTTGAACCCAGCTTTCTTTGGGCCATATTAAATGATATCTTTCAATGGTATCTTTCATGTCTGATTATTTTAAATATCTTTAAAAACTTGCTTTTTTAAAAAAAAAAGAGCTTCACTGAATTTCTGAATCAGATATAGATGCATTATCTATTTGAGAAAGGAAGAGAAAAGTTCTTTCTGGGAAGCTTCAATTATAAATCCCAGTGCTGGGCTTTGATATGAATAAGGAAATTGCTTTCTCCATTTAGCTGTGGCCTTTCCCCTTTGCATCAATTCCACAGAAAAGGAAGGGGGAGGAGAGGGAGAGGAAGGAAGACTCGTTTTATTTAAACAGGAAACAAATGAAGGCCATTTGGGTTCCTGGAAATATTAAAATAAATATTAAGGCAGCAGCTGAAAGCACAAGGTTTTCTGGGTGTATTATAACTAGCTTTTCAGATGCTGCGACTTAATTCTTTATGTTGACTCTTAGTTATATCAGGGATGAAGATGTAAGGAAGGGATTTCAAGTACAGATGAGCAATTTCCCCCCACCTCCTGCTTTGACCTTGAAATATATATTGAAAGGTGGTAGGTTCTATTAAAAGTTGCATGTCAGTTATTTAATTCTTGCAAACAAGGTAGGAAGCTCATTTTATTTTTTCTGACATAATGGTGATGTTGTTTTGTCAGCCCGATAATAGGACTCCCTATATTGTGTTTTAGAATAAGTGCATAGCAATATAAATTGATTTACGACCACAATTGAGCCCAACATTTGTTAAGGCATTTGTTAAGTGAGTTTTGCCCCATTTTATGATTTTTCTTGCCACAGTTGTTAAGTGGATCACTGCAGTTGTTAAGTTAGTTACAAAGATGTTAAGTGAATCTGACTTCTCCGTTGTCTTTGCTTGTCAGAAGTTCGCAAAAGGTGAATCACATGACCCGCGTCAAGGTGTTGGTTACCACCTTTAAAGCGCTCCATGGCTTAGGACCTGGTTACTTACAGGACCGCATTCTGCCATCATTTTCCTCCCACCGACCAACACACTCCCACAGAGAGGACATCCGCCAATGTCAACTGGTGACCCCCAGGGGAAGAGCCTCCTGCCCTATGGAATGAATTGCCCCCAGACATACGAAGGATCCCCGACCTCTGCGCCTTCCGTCGTGCTCTGAAGACCCTATTATTTCAGCAAGCCGGTCTGATGGGATAAATGATTTTAAATTGGGTTTTAAAAGTGGTTTAAAATGGTTTTAATTGGAAGTTTTAATTTTGGCCAAGGATTGAATTGTTTTAATAGGTTTTTTAAATTTTGTCTTGTATGTTGTTTTATCATGGCTGTTCACCCCCCTGAGTCCTTCGGGAGAAGGGCGGTATATAAATATAATAAAAACTAAAACTAAACTAAAACCCCAGGACAACTGCAACTGTCATAAATATGAGTCAGTTGCCAAGGGTCTGAGTTTTGATCACACGACCATGGGGATGCTGCAGCAGTTGTAAGTGTGAAAAACAGTCATAAGTCACTTTTTCAGTGATGATGTAACCTTAAATGGTCATTAAACAACAACTGTTGTAAGTCGAGGCCTACCTGTGTTCAGGCAAAAGCAAGATTTAAATAAAGAATGAACCAGAAATTCTAGTATGGTTCTTGAGTCAAACTCAAACACCTGGATCTCTTAAAAGCCTATCCCACAAAATAGCTCACAAAAATGTTTTAAAGTATCTGAATTATTCTCAAATTTGTATCAAAATCTCTGTCAAAAAGATAATTTTTGACAGTGCCAATATACTGGCATGGGTGGAAGTGATTCAGGGGTGGGTTCTACTTTACTTTACTACCGGTTTGCAATGGGGCCACACACACGCAGTTGCTTCACTCATGCGTGTGCGCACACCTCTGCACATGCGCAGAAGCTTCCTAATGATGTCAAGGTCAGTGCGCGGAGCCTCCAGTCGGTTTTACTACCAGTTCTATAAAACTGGTCCGAACTGGGGGCAACCCACCACTGAAGTGATTCTATGGGGACCTCTGATTATGAATTTCAAATTAATTTGAGAAAAATCCATCTCTAGTTCCTGGATGTTTTCAAAAATAATAAGAGAAATCTATTCGTGGCGATACGAAGAAAGAGAATAAACCATCCTTTCAGCATGCTATGACAGGGTATGAGATAGAGGCCAATTTGTTTATCAAAGCAATTTCTGGTGCCTTTTTGCCTGTTCCAAAAATGTTCCCTTTCGAATGAAATTAGACACATCAGGAAAACCTGATAACTTTTTTTTTTTAATTGATTTATATGCCGCCCTTCTCCGGAGACTCAGGGCAGCTTACAATGCATTAAGCAATAGCCTTCATACTTTTGTATATTTATACAAAGTCATCTTATTGCCCCCACAATCTGGGTCCTCATTTTACCTACCTTGGAAAGGATGGAAGGCTGAGTCAACCTCGAGCCTGGTGGGATTTGAACTTGCAGTAATTGCAGGCAGCTGAATGTTAATAACATGCTTTAGTCTGCTGCACCACCAGGCTCTTTGGATCTACCAGTTCCAAAATTTCCACCAATACATCCCAAAATGCTAAACCAAACCTTATCCCAACCAGATCATCTATGAACAAGAACTGACTACATTCACCAGCTGGAGAGAATCAGTTCTGGAAAGTTCCATGGAGGAACCCAATAAAATTAATAAATAATGGTGTGTACTTAATTAATTTGTTTTTATTAATTTATTTAAATTAATTTATTATTTAAATATTAATTTAATGATTATTATTACTTTAAATCTTTAAAATAATCTCTTTGTTTGCTTCACAGAGCTGCAACATAAGGAGAAGCTCACCCTATGAAAATGTGTGCCTTGGTTCTTTATCAGAGGGAGACACTGCACCCCTGACACTTTGCCAAAATATTGTTTCAAATTGGTTAAGCTTTACACAGCATTTGAGGGTAGGCAGCTTGTAGGAGTGCAAGGCCTATAAGCACACTTTGCAACTTTACATTTAGAATTATGCTTTAATGTGTAAATCAGCATTAAATGCAGGGGCATTTTTTTTCCCACTGAAAGCTCCTTGGTCTAGAGCCAGAGACAATACTAGAAAGATAAGGTTCAATGAAAACAGGCAGAAAGTCAGAAAGCTCTCAGTGAGCCTCACTCTAGGCCAGTGATGGTTAACCTTTTTGCCATCACGTGCCAAAAGCGGGGGGAGCACGGGGGCATTGTGCGCATGCGTGCCCACACGCATAATTCAATGCGCCCAGCCCCATGGAGCATACGTGCGTGACCCACCCGCACTCCCCCCACTTTTGGCACGCAATGGCACGGTGGGCTGGTAGGCCTGGTTTTGCCCTCCCCAGGCTCCAGAGGCTTTCTAGAAGCATGGGGAGGGCGAAAACGGTCTTCCCCACCTCCCCCAGAGGCCTTCCGGAGGCTGGAAACAGCCCATTTCCCAAGCTCTGGTGGCTCAGTAGACTAAGGCAGTAATTAACATCCACTTACATCTGCTGCCTGAAATTACTGCAAGTTCAAATCCCACCAGGCTCAAGGTTGACTCAGCCTTCCATCCTTTCTAAGGTAGGTAAAATGAGGACCCAGATTATGGGAGCAATAAGCTGACTTCGTATAAATATACAAAAGTATGAAGGCTATTGCTTAACACATTGTAAGCCGCCCTGAGTCTCCGGAGAAGGGCGGCATATAAATCAAATTAAAAAAAAAAAAAGTTCCAGTGGGCCCGGAAGGCCCGAAAATCAGCACAGGATGTGTGCTGAAGCTGAGCTAGGGCAACACTTGCGTGCCCACAGATATGGCTGCGTGTGCCACTTGTGGCACTCATTCTATAGGTTCGCCATCACAGCTCTAGGCTAACAGGCAATGATGAATGATAGGGAAATCCAAATTAAAGGGAGAAACAGCTTGATTAATTGATATTAATTATAGAGAAGGTCAATGATTTTGTTTGCAAAATTGACAAGAACGACAGAGGAGCTGGCCCATTTTCATCAGTTTTGAAGTTTTTCTCATCCAAAACAAAATGATATGCTCTGTCTGCTTTTGAAAGGCTGTTCAATCTCAGCAGGTCTCTATAACTAAGGTTGCAAGTTCATGCAAAATCCAGCAAAAGAGCAAAACAAGAATTTCTCCCTCGTTACTTTGTTCTTTGAATGTTCTCTGGGTATGATTTCTATATAATGGCTTTCTGTGAACCCAATGGTTTCTTTTTTCTTTTCCTGTTTGATTGGAGAACAGGGACTTTGATTTGTTTCTGACTTTTGAAAGAGATCAATATGGCAAGAAAAACAACTGATGGCAAGTACTGTAGCTGTAGGGCACAAACCAAACTAAAAAAATACCAATTGTAAGGAGTTAGTAAGGAACCCCTCTGATCAAAAGGGCCTTCAGTAGGCTGATTCCAAGATCTAACTGCTGAGAAGAAAGAGATGCTGCTAAAAGACCCCAAGAAGTGTTAAAGCAGGAATGATATCAAGTGCTAATTGGATTTTAGCAGTGGTGAAATTCAATATTTTTTACTACCTGTTCTGTGGACGTAACTTGGTGGGCATGGTGTGGCTTGGTGGGCATGACTTGGTGAGCGTGGCAGGGGAAGGATACTGCAAAATCTCCATTCCTTCCCCACTCCTGGGGGAAGGATATTGCAAAATCTCCATTCCCACCACACTCTGGGGCCAGCCAGTGGTGATCTTGCGGTCTCTTCATGATCAACAAATTTCTAGGACACAAGTAAGTTATCTCCTTTCCTTGTCCAGAGAATTGTGAAGAGTGGCTCTACATGCTGGCTCTTCATTCCATTGTGATCATCAGTTCTGCTCAACGCCATTCATAATTTCTCTACCTGGAGTCTCCCACATTTATTTTTCATATAATAACTGATGTTCCAGCTGAGAACATCAAAAGCAAAGTTCAGCCAATCTTTCCACATTTTGGTTTTGTTTCCTCTCTCAATTATCCCCCCTCTTGCTTTATTTATATATAAATATTATATATGTTGTAATATATTTCATAACACGGGTGTGTGTGGGTGTGTGTGGGTGTGTTTGACAGAAATCACAATTCGCCTCAAGGAGAGCAGAAGCAGTATTTACTAATACACTTGGTGAGATGATTCCTGCTGAAGAACAATCTAACATTTTGTGTTGGATGGAGGCCATGTAAATAAATGAATTGCCTCCTGAGGCACCCTTGGTCTTGCTATTCCATGAACCGTTAGACAAGAGTTCATGGAAGACACAGCAGTAATGAGGGATTTGCAGCAACATCAGACCTTGTGTGGTTTATTGAGAAATGTACTGCAGTAACCAGACAGCACAAATAAATTGGGTTATGAAAGGATGCTGCCTCAAGAAGTTTATCAAATGTCAGTAAGAGATTGTGGGACAGAAAGATTGCATGCAGTCTCTACAGAACAATCAATGTGAGCAAATCTTCTGTGCTATCTTTTGAAGCCCTTCAGGAATATCTTAAAGCTGAAATTCTCTTTAGTTTTTGTTGACATCCAACAAACTGAGGAATGCAGCTATCTACCATCGGTGTCTTGGCCTCCTAATATTCATGCTGTCATCATGAATAGCAAATTATTCAGGGTAGTTATAGTATATCTAAATCACGCATATAACTCTTATTGTTTGGGCAATCCATGTGCACAGCATTTGTTGCATGCATTGGGCACAATGGGGTCACTTTTCCCTTCTCCCCACAACTCATCATTTATTGAGTGTCCAGAATATGTGCAACCTCCATGTCAGGCAGGCATCAGCCACAAATAGACATTGGCTGCAACCTTTACTAAGGATTCAATGAAATGAGCCAAAATGGTTCAACAAGCAGACAGGATTTCTTAAATCAAATTGCTGTTTGAATGTGTTTCATTAAGATGTTAGGTCCAATATTTTGTATAAAGTATAGCAATTTCAAGGCCATGTGCATATTGCATTTTAGACCTGTGAACGTTGACACCAGAGGTGGGTTTCAGCAGGTTCTGACCAGTTCTGGAGAACAGGTAGTGGAAATTTTGAGTAGTTCGGAGAACCGGTAGTAAAACTTCTGACTGGCCCCACCCCCATCTATTCTCTGCCTCCCGCGTCCCAGCTGATCGGGAGGAAACGGGGATTTTGCAGTATCCTTCCCCTGCCACGCCCACCAAACCACACCCACCAAGCCATGCCATGCTCACCAAGACACACCCACAGAACTAGTAGTAAAAAAATTTGAAACCCACCACTGGTTGACACCTACTGCACTCTTCCACATCTCTCAGTCTTTCTATCCCAACCCTAAAGCTACAGAATTCAGGTTCCGCTGCATTGCAAAAGGCTTGTCACAAACCTGTGGGACTTACCACAGCTTTGGAGCTGATTCCTCCTTTCTTGTTATACTCTGCAAGTCTGTTTATAGTCAAGGATGGATGTATCTCCTCTTCAATTCAATTTTCCCCCCCTGATTTTACCAATATTTTCAAATGTTGACCTAAACTGTATAAAAGGGGATTTTAAAGATTATAAAGTGTCAAAAATGAGGCATATTCAGCTATGTCTGTGGCATTGAAGTAGGACTGCAATCTCTTTTTAGTGATAGGTTCCTCCTGCTTCACAACAGTATGACAGATTCAGCTTGCTTTCCGTAGATAAGGATTAGCCACATTGCTGTTTCCTTAGAAGACCTTGCTGAATTCATAAACGTTAGTAAACTGAGATAACAAAAATGTGAATAAAAATGTTGGGGGAAATCAAAACTGGCAGTTCCAATTACAGTGGCCTGTCGAATTGCAGAAGTATCAAGGAATGGGGAGTATTCAAAAGGTCATTGTGTGGCTTTTTGAATTCTTCTTCCTCCTATAAAATATGCAAGATAGAAATATTTTCAGTAAATTTTCTTAGGCAGTGAGAGTACATCAGAGAGAAAGAAGTTTTCCAAAAACACTGCATTTGAAATTAATATTGGAGTTAAGGTCAGTGAGAAAAATACAGAGGATTTATATTGCGTATGCAGCAGGCTGAAGATATCACTTCTGGCAATATTTTAGCCAGATCCATTAAGTCTTCATATGGTCTTGAAGATTCAAAGTGTAATAGCCGAAGAATCTGTGTTTCATAGTATTATACAATTTACCAATCTGAATTGAACCCTGTGTCTTAGTACAGAGACAACTTTAAGATCCACTCAAAGAAATTTTGGTAGCTCTGACCATTGTTCCTGAAAACTGGCAGTAGTGTTGAGGCAGGAAACCCAGAAAACCTGTAAAGTAGGTTCTAAAATAGAGTAGAATGTAGAATGTAACTGTAAAAAAAAATAATCATCTCAAAACTCTTCCCCAAACCCTGGAAATAGAATTCTGATTCTGCCCAAATCACATTTGGGAGGAGGAGCCAAGATGGCAGCTTCTGGAATGAGCTCCCGGCTTGCAACACGCCTTATCACTTCTGGCTTAACTTGACACCTCCAAAATGCTACCCAAGAAAAGAAACTGAACCAGCCCCAGCAACCTTAGTGGGACCCATAAATCTAACAAGGCAGAAAACAGATGAAGATCAACTCTTACCTGTCCACCGCAGAGGCAACTACAAATGTGAGTAATGGATTCATGGCCATAGGGTCCCTTTCACCTCCAAAGATGGTAAAAAAGACTGGACCCAGTCAGAATATAGGCCACCTCCTCAACTCTCCAAAGACTCAGCCCATATCATCCCCTGGATCAAGGAGATAATCTCCTGGAGCAAGCTCCCAGTAGCCCCCACAAACAACTACCGTATTTTTCAGAGTACAAGACGCACCTTTTTCCCCCCTAAAAGGGGGTGAAAATTTAGGTGCGTCTTATACACTGAATGTAGCCCCACCCACCCTCTGGCCCCCACCCTTTGGCCTCTGCCCCGCAGCAGTTACCTCCTTGCAAGCAAACAGGAAGAAGAAACAGCTCCTTTCAGCTTCAGCACAGCCTAATTAGCACAAGTTGATTGGATCGGCCTCCCGACTCTCAGCTGATTTGCTCTCAGCTGTTTTGGGCAGGGCTCTGCTGCTTGCTGCAAAGAGGTAAATTACTGGAGCAGATTTTTTTTTCCCTTGTGCTAATCAAGCTATGCTGAAAATGAAAATGAAAGTAAAGCAGGCTGTTTGCTGCAACGAGACAAAATTGCTCAGAGGCAGAGGGAGATTTCTTTTTCTTCTTTTCCTCACCAAAAAAGGTAGGTGCATCTTATACTCCGGTGCGTCTTATACTCTGAAAAATACGGTATATCACTAAACCTTTCCAGAGGGCTGGCCTTTTGTTTGCAGGAATGTTGATTTGTATTGCAACAATGAGATGAACAGTCTCCATCTAAATTCCCACAGCATCCAGGGAGTTAATGTGACATCATATCTGCAATCTCTCCCAAATGTTATAACCCCATTCCCACCCCACTCCTACCTCCAAAAGCTTGCCTTCTCCCGCCCTCTCCATCACAGCAAGCAGTGCTTTGATTGCAATTCACAGGGGGGGGGGCAATGCGCCCTTGGGACGGCACTCAAGAAAGAGGCCAGAGTCGAGAAGAAAAATACACGTGATTTAATGGAATAGATATTTTAATTAATGGAAATAACAAGGGATTGCTTGATCTTATTCCATGCATTGGATAATTTCTCCCTTCAGTGGCAATAAAAAGCCCTGCTCTGTAGCAATTTTGGGAGGGGTTGTGGGAGTGGGGGGGAGAGATACTGCCTGCAGCTCTGGGAGTTGTATACCCTTGCATTAGTGCAAGGAGTCTTCCATTGAAAGAAGGCCTGCTGGGATCCCAGGCAGTACATCTCCATTAAATCCAATTGCTGTGTGCTTGTTTATTCCTGCTGAGAGACTTGATCATTGCAGTAAATTTTCTGCTTTATTGGTGGCTTCCCTCCCCTTCCCACCCTCTCCCCCAGCTCCAGTTCCTTCAGACATATCACCAACTGTACGGCTTGCAGGCAGAACAATTAAAAAGGAAGCTCATAGCTCTTCTCCCACTCCCGGGAAAGCTGCTGCTATGATTTCACTTATCTTCCCCGCTAACAAAAAAATGCACTTGAAATACAATCAAAAAGCTGCCCACACATGTACTGGCTGACTTGCTTTACATAGACCCAACATACCTCCCCCACATTAGCAGCATCGGCAGCCTCTTTTTCAATGACTCAACGGGAGGCAGAGCCGCAGAGTTTTTAGGATTTGAAGTTGAGATCCGAAGTCGCAATATCCAACAGGGCAATGTAGGAAATATTCAGGGGGGGGGAGGTATTTCCCTTTCGCGCCATTATGCGATCTTTCCCATCACTACTTACAACATCTTCTCGGCCACCATCACTGCAGTCGCTATTACAGTAAGGAAGACGAGCTTTACATTCTATTTTACTTCTACGATGGCTCAATGACACTAAATATTTCTGTAAGAAGGATGCTCACATCTGGAACGGGTAAATCAGAGGTGGGTTTCATCAGGTGTTGGCCAGTTCTGGAGAACCGGTAGTGGAAATTTTGAGTAGTTCGGAGAACCAGTAGTAAAAATCCTGACTGGCCCTGCCCCCATCTATTCTCTGCCTCCCATGTCCCAGCTGATTGGGAGGAAATGGAGATTTTGCAGTATCCTTCCCCTGGAGTGGGGAGGGAATGGAGATTTTATAGTATCCCTCCCCTGGAGTGGGGAGGGAATGGAGATTTTGCAGTATCCTTCCCCTGCCACGCCCACCTAGCCATGCCCACTAAGCCATGCCATGCCCACCAAGCCACACCCACAGAACCGGTAGTAAAAAAATTTGAAACCCACCACTGGTGTAAATCCAGACAATCATGAGATGGGAGAAAGAAAAAAAAAACCTTAAGAGTTAACGCAGGTAAGGAAAAGTTAAATGCACTGGACCTTACTGAAATTTAGATACAGGCTTTTTTATAGTTACAGCGCTACCACTAGCGTGAAATCCTTGGGCTGTGCAAAGCTTTAAAAAGGTGCCTCGGTTTGGTTAAACGTCACCGTATCTTTTTAGACCTCTCCTTTAATAGACCTGCTCCAAGGGGGCTTACTATTCTTTTTCTGCTCAATTGGCAAAGCAGCCTCCCAGATTAATTCAGCCCACTTTATGATTTGATTCAAAATATTGAGGTGGAACAAATGACTTTTCCCAAGTGGAGGCGCCATCTTCAATCAGATGGCTTCTGTAATTTTAATCAAGTCAAGGTTATTTCTTACAAGTCTAGAATCTACTAAGAATTATTGTTATTGGTAATAGTGAATTGCTGCTGGGCATCAGTTATTTATTATTTATTGTATTTATTGGTTCGATTTATATGCCACCCTTCTCCAGAGACTCAGGGCGGCTTACAATGCGTTAAGCAATAGCCTTCATACTTTTGTATATACCTGCTTAGTAGGGCTTCCCCCCCGCCCCAGCGGTGTTCTTTTTTATATAAAGTCAGCTTATTGCCCCCACAATCCGGGTCCTCATTTTACCTACCTTAGAAAGAATGGAAGGCTGAGTCAACCTTGAGCCTGGTGAGATTTGAACTAGCAGTAATTGCAGGCAGCTGGTGCTACTTAATAGCACTTTAGTCTGCTGCGCCACCAAGGCTCTTTTATAATAATAATGTGTTTTCCTAGTGGAAAGAAAAACACTAAATGTACATGCACACACAAGTCCTTGTCCAGAGTATCTTCTATATAAAACTGAATGCTATATGTTGAATTTGAATATGCTTTTAGATCACTGACCTCTGTGTCTTTGAGTGTCAAATCTTCAAAAAGATTTGTTGATCTTTAATTCCACTGATTAGTACTGTAATGCAGATTTACAATTCAACAGAATTTTTTTGGGGGTGGGGGAGGTATGCATGTCCCTGATTTTCCTGGGCTGGGACAATTTTTTAGCCCAAGAATTGTTTCTTTGTGCCAAGCAAAGGGAAAAAAATGGATTCATAGGATGAAATACATTTTTTAATCTCTTTCAGGAGGTAAATCTCTCAGATCTTTTTGTGTGTTCTGTACCTGTACTCGGGTGGTGAGTCAGTCTCACAGCCTGAAGCAGCAATCAGCAGGAAAAGCACATATTTTAACTAAAAGGAAGGAAATGGCTGTAATTATCATTAGTTTCACAAAAGTACCTGCTCACAAGGGCTGCACCAGACCAAGACCTTCCTGTCACCCAAAATATCGTACAAAAAAGGACTCATACATTATTTGCCTTGGGTTGCTGGTAATAATGGGTGAAAAAGTCATCCTCAATCAAACTATTCTGACATTAAGAAAAGCAATGGGAATATCTAAAGGGGGATGGAGGGAGTCAAGAAACATTGCCAAATTCTAAGTTCAATCAATCAGAATAGAGCTGGAAGGGACCTTGGAGGTCTTCTAGTCCAGCTCCCTGCTCAAGTAGGAGACCCTATACCAGTGATGGTGAACCTATGGCATGCATGCCCAAAGTGGCACACGAAGCCATGTTGGCTGGCCCGCGCAGCATCACCCATTCCTCTTCAGGGTTTCTGGTGCGTATGTGCGCACGGCGATCAGCTGGCCTTTTTGCATGCAGCAGTGCCAGAACCTGAAGAGCTGGTCTTCCATTTTCCTATGTGAGCATGCATGCCGGCCAGCTGATCGTTGTGTGTGCATGCATGCCAGAAATCCAGAAGAGTAGCTGGCTGAAATGGGAAGTTCATTTTCGGTGGCGCGCATGCGCCCTGGGCAGTTCCTCTTCCGGGTTGCGGCCCAGATATGCCGAAAAGGTTCGCCATCACTACCCTATACCATTTCAGACAAGTGAGTGTCCAGTCCCTTCTTAAAAACCTCCAATGATGGAGCACTCACAACTTCTGAAGGCAAGCTGTTCCACTGGTTAATTGTCCTCACTGTTAGGAAGTTTTTCCTTAATTCCAGGTTGCTTCTCTCCTTGATTAGTTTCCATCCATTGTTTCTTGTCCTGCCCCCAGGTGCTTTGGAAAATAAGTTGACCCCTTCTTCTTTGTGAAGCAGCCCCTCAAATACTGAAATACTGTTATCATGTCACTAAAATCAGGGGTGAAATCCAGCAGATTCTGGAGAACCAGTAGCGGAAATTTTGAGCACTTCAGAGAACTGGTAGTGGAAATTTTGAGTAGTTCTGAGAACCGGCAAATACCACCTCTGGCTGGCCCCAGAGTTGGGAGGGAATGGAGATTTGCAATATCCTTCCCCCAGGAGTGGGGAGGGAATGGGGATTTTGTAGTATCCTTCCCCTGGAGTGGGGTGGGAATGGACATTTTGCAGTATCCTTCCCCTGCCATGCCCACCAAGCCACGCGCTCACCCACCAAGCTACACCCACAGAACCGGTAGTAAAAAAAATTGGATTTCACCACTGACTAAAATGTGACATGATAAGTTCTAAAACATGAACCTCTCTTAAGATACTACATAGTGTAGCAGCATCCAGAACTTTTTAATGACCTCCTTTAAAAAAAATATATTGAAGAAATCACTCAAGGGAGTGTGATTCAACAGACCTTCATGCCAAGTTGAGCAGTGTAATTGTTAAAACAGTGCAGTTGGGAAACATTCCCTTCTACTATTCTTTTAGATTTTTCTTGTCATTATGAAATAAGGAGGAAGTGTTTGTCATCCCATTTTATTTAATCTCCCTGGGACATTTCATTCCTAGGTAGGACAGAAGGATTTTTTTCAGAATGCACTTGGGCATGGCTTCTTTGGTTTCAACCGTGTGTGGTAAATATACACACATAGTACAGTCCACATTTCCATGGGGAGAAGGGATTCTGCAAAAGAATTGAAGGCCTGCAGTATATTAGACCAATGTTGATGTCTTTGGGACAGATGCCTTTCCTCCCATAGATCAAACTGAATACAAACTTAGTTGCTCCACTCTGAGTTTAAAACTAGGCAAAATCGTTTCCTAGTCTTCTTGAAATGGCAGCCATCTTGACTAGAAATGATGCTCATAGCCTCCCAATGTGCTTGGATTTCAGCTCATTTCACCCTGATGAATGGCATTACGGGTTGAAGCTGAGTCCACAAACTTCTAGATGGCCACAGATATCCCTCCTGGCTTAGAGCAAAGAGAGACATTTTGCTCTTAATTTCCACAGTGCATTCAGCAAGAGGTTTCTTTACATCGGACATGCCCAACTCCCCTTTGGGGAGGTGCAGACAGAGTCCAGGGGAGCTGTCAAAAACCTTTAGTGCATTGTTACTATAAATCCCAAACATCTTTCCCAATGTTTCATTCTATTGCTTTCATTCTTAGTTTTGTTCATTTTGGTTCTTTGGATTTTTAGGGGAGGTATGATGGCAAAATCCATAGGAATCCCTGCCTTGGAAAGTCCAGGTAGTTCTTGACTTACAACAGTTCATTTCAGGGGTGGGTTCTACTTACCTTTACTACCGGTTTGCAATGGGATTGTGCGCTGATTACGACATCCGGGGCAGTGGGTGGGGCCTCCCACTGGTTTTACTACCGGTTCTTGCGAACCGGTCCAAACCAGGGGCAACCCACCACTGGTTCATTTAGTGACCATTTGAAGTTACAACGGCACTGAAAAAAGTGACTTATGACCATTGTTCACACTTACAACCATTGCAGCATCTCCATGGACATGTGATCAAAATTCAGATGCTTGGCAACTGATTCATATTTATGATGGTTGCAGTGTCCCAGGATCACCTTTTTGCGACCTTCTGACAAACAAGGTCAATGAGGAAGCCAGATTCACTTAACAACCGTGTTACTAACAGCTACAGTGATTTATTTAACAACTGTGGAAGAAATGTCATAAAAGGGAGCAAAACTGACTTAACAAAAGTCTCGCTTAGCAGCAGAAATTTTGGTTGTAAATTGAGGACTATCTATACAATGAATGACAGGTAAAAACACTTATATTACGCTGAGCTTATCAATCAGAAAGGCTGGCAGTTTGGCGGTTCGAATCCCTAGTATAGGTTTTCTGCGTGAGCAGGAGGTTGGACTAGATGACCCCCAAGGTCCCTTCCAACTCTGTTACCTGTTACTAAGAGCCTCTTTAAAGCTTCAGATAACAATTTCTCCCCCTCAGAGTAATCCCTTGCAGCTTTTTTTGTTTTCTTTCAGTCGTTTGTTACACAAAAGCAGAAGCTCTGTGGTTCTAGAGTGAGATTGAGATTAAAAGTTGTCAACAACAACAACAACGGCTCCTTTTTTTTTTTCCTAAAGGGACGGTTTTCCCCTCAAGACTCATATTTTAGTGAATATGGTATGTGTATTTAATTTTCATGGTCACTTAGCATAGTGATTGCAGAACAATAAGCAAAGCTTATTTACATTCCCTACCAGCCAGCACAATGTACTTGTCAAACAAATCGTAGCCTTTCACTTGCTCTGCAATCTTTGGTAAAATGAATCAATATAACTCCTGATCACTTTTGCAGGGCTGCAAAGAAGTGGGTGAGTCAAGAAGCTTTTTGATTAAACGCATCTAATTGTTCCGAGGCACTCGAGCCATCTCTTAGCTCTAGGGCCTAGTCAGGGAAAATGTACTGTTTTACAAAGCTGAGTTGGAAGGGAGTAGGTGGATATCCAAGCATATTGAAGCTAGAATTTTGATCTGAGGGCAAATTGTTCTCTTCGATAAAGACCAACTGTCATTCTTGGTTGACCTCCGAAAGAGAGAGAGGAAGAGAAGAAGATGAAACATCAAAAATACCTCAGACTAGAATTAAAATTAAAACCTGACAAAAGTTTCTGGCTTAATATTATACTAATTTGGGGGGTGGGGGTACTATGAGAATAGATATGCATATCAGTGCAAAAGATAGGCAAAATTATAGAAGATATTCATCTCAGAAATTCATTCCTATGTAGTGTCAAATAAGAGCCATTCTTATTCTTATTCTTATTCTTATTCTTATTCTTATTCTTATTCTTATTCTCTTATTCTTATTCTTATTCTTATTCTTATTAATTTAATTTGAAATTTAATTTCTCCCAAATGGGACTCAGGGTGGTGAACAGCCAAAATTAAAAATACATACAAATACAAAAGTTAAGATAATTAAAAAATACATTAAATCCATCGGCCTCCCAATTTAAAACCCCAAATCATTATAAAATTAAAAATCCCATTAAAAACTATTTAGGCTAGGCCAGCTTGATGGAATAAATATGTCTTCAGGGCCTTACGGAAGGTCCAGAGGTCCGGGATCAGTCGTATTCCAGGAGGTAGCTCATTCCACAGGGCGGGTGCCCCCACTGAGAAGGCTCTCCCCCTGGGGGCCGCCAGCCGACATTGCTTGACCGATGGCATATACTGTACCCTATACTGTATATAAGACATATACGGCACGCTATACTGTAGGGTGAACAGGCAATAAGTTTCTCATGGCTGTAAGGGGCGAAGAGCTATCTCCTTTAGGTACTTTTCCACTCAGAATTAGTAAGCATCCATAATCTTGGTGTCAAATGATAGTATGGATGCAGTGAAGGTAAATTAATTCCCCAGACTGTTCTGCTGTTTTCTGAGTCAATCCAGCATAAACCAGGAATTTAGTCAGTCCTAACAATAAGTAACATTTACATCTCAAGTCCTTGACTTTATAATTAACTCTTTCAAGTCAAAATTAACTCTGGATATATCCATGCAGTATTTTTGGTAATGTTGTGGAAATGGCTTTCCGGTGCCATCTTCCAAAATATTTTTCCCATTTTCAATCTTGCCTTTAACTCTGGGATTTCCTCCTGACCCCTTCTCAGATTATTAAGCATCTCCAACTGTGTTTAGCCTCTGATGAGGTTAATGCTAAGTGCTATAAACGAAGATAATGATGTAGGAAAATGTCAGAAATGGGGTAGGGTCTCCTGCTTGGGCGGGGGGTTGGACTAGATGACCTACAAGGACCCTTCCAATTCTGTTAGTCTGTGAAGATCATATAAAACTATTTTTGAGTCTTACAACAGTGAGATCTCATTATACCTATGTGGGTTTTCAGACACAGTTTGCTGCGCTACATTTGAAGCTACCCATCTGAAATTTTTTAAATTTGTTGGTAAATTTCTATTAGCCAGTTAATGATGCTGATACAACTGTATATTTCAGCTTCTGAAACTCCTCAGACAGGAAGCACCTTAAAATACATCAGAGGAAAAGGTATTAGTCATTTCTCTATATTGTTGTCAAAATACCAGCGGGTGTTTGAGTGTCACTTCTAGAAACCGATTTACAAGCACACATGCATGCACAACATTTTCAGTTCTTCTGTCAGAAGGCTAGTTGGTTTTATATATGTCTTTTCTTCAGTTCTTCTGCCAAAGGCTAGCTGGTTTTATATATATCTTTTCCAATTGAAAAGGCAATTATGAATAAAACAAAAAAGAATTAGACCAAATTAGGCAAAGGTAAACATTTCCCCTGTCTATTTGTATCCGACTGTAGGGGGCAGTGCTCATCTGCATTTCTTGGCTGAGGGAGCCAGCGTTGTCTGAAGACAATTTCCATGGTCATGTGGCCAGCCTGACTATAAGCCAAGGCACATGGAACGATGTTATCTTCCCACTGAAGTGGTACCTATTTATCTACTCGCATTTGCATGCTTTCGAACTGCTAGATGGGCAGAGCTGGTGCAAGATGGGGAGCTCACCCCATCACACTGGGGTTTTGAACCCAGGTTGTCAGCTTTTTAGCTGATGAGCTTAGCTTCTTTAACCATTGGGCCCTCACGCCCCCTAGACCAAATTAAAATCATGCAATGAAAAGCATAACTAAAAAGACAAAAAAAAAAAGACCTGTAACAAAATCATTTTCCAAACAAGCAAAATGAAATTTGAAGTGCTTTCCAACAGCAGAAAGATTGTTAAGCAAACACAAGTCCTCAAAAGAGCTATTCCACCATCTGAGAGCTGAAGTGATGAGTACAGTTGTCTTGGGGACACAGCCCGGGTATTAGTGCTTTAAAAAAACATGGATTTTATTGTATAAATGAAAAAAAAACCAATTTTTTTTCTAAAAAGAAAAAGTAGTTCACAGAACATAAATGTCCTCCCAATTGATCTTATTTGTCCAGATTTGTCACAGGCAGCAATTAGGAAGGACACATTTGAGACTGACTCAGATCTTGGTCTACATGATTACATGGTTACGTTTCTGTATTGTGTTATGTTTTGACAGAGGACTTATGTTCCTTTTCAGACTGAGGCAACCCAGTCCAGGCAAGCAGCATGTCTTGGGGGTTTCTATTTCTTCTCTCTACACTGTTTTTGTGATCTATGTGGTTGGTAATCTTGCCAAAGCCTGTCTATCTAAGCTGCTTCAGCAGTGCTCTCAGTCTTGATAAACTCATCGTGTAAGATGAAAACATAAACCATCTCTGCTTTTGAATTTCCTGTCATAGGAGAAATTTCCCAAGCTGAATTAGCCTGAGGTTTTCCAGGTTTCCTCACTCCAGATCCAAGATAAGTCCTAAAATCAATGATAACTTTCTGTCTGCAGAAAGAAAAAGATTTCTGATCACACACAGTTATATCAGTGGTGGGTTGCTACCGTTTCGGTCTGGATCTTGCGAATCGGTAGTAATGGTGGCGGGAGGCTCCACCCACCAGTCCGGACATCATCTGGGATGCTCTGTGCATGCGCAGAAGTGCCGTGCATGAGCGAAGCAAGCACACGTGTGCGCTCCCGTTGCGAATCAGTAGTGAAGGTAAGTGGAACCCACTCCTGAGTTATATAGATGAGTAGACAATCCATGACCTGTTGGGTCATCATTTCAGAGATATTTGCTTACCTAAACAGAGAAGTAAAATGACCACAAGCGTGCAAAAAAGCAGTGGGAGCAGGGACAACTACCCTACTAAGTTTCCTTGTGGGAAGCTGACAGGGAGTATCAGAAATTTCCTTCCTTCCTTCCTTCCTTCCTTCCTTCCTTCCTTCCTTCCTTCCTTCCTAACCAGTTGCCCTATGATACACTGTTTCATCCAGTTAAAGGCTATGACAATAATAGTTTTAGTAATATAGAGAGATTTGTGCCACCATGGCATTAAAATAAGCCATATGTTTCTTCCTACAATATGTTTCTCTGTGTGTCCTACTCACACACTACTGAACTCAATGGGGCTTCCCTCATAAATTGGATTATTCTATAAATATTACATTACATATGCTTTAAATAGACTGGCAATATAGAATATAGCAATTAATAATGAATCAGAACAATTAAATACAGTTTTGCAGTGTTTAGAAAAGGTGTTTTGCTTTGACAAAAATGTGTGTTCTTTTGAAGCACCCCATGAAGAGAAGCAATTTCCCCTCATTTTCAAGCAGTTTCACTCAACAAAAGCAGTTTCTGCTCAGGGATTAGATCCCTCTTGATGCTTTTAACCAGGGACACCCTTGGTGGGAGGGGGGAAATATAAAGATAGATACGGTAGCTGCACCTACACAATTGAAACCCCTCCTCTTTTTTACATGTAACACATCTATTATTATTTTGGTACTTATTTTCATTTATCAACAAGAATAAAAGCATCAGGAAAAAAAACAAACATTCAACAAAGAAAAAAAAGAGAAAAACATTCTTTGTGTGCAAAAAAAAGGGGGGGACACACCAATGTTGAATATATCTAACATTAATCATAAAGAACCCACCCCTGCTGGATGCTGAAAAATAAATTTAAAAAACTGATAGGTTCTCCTCCCCTTACAAATAATTAGGAGTTTTCCCAACCTTATTGAACAAAACTACTCTATTAAATAAACCCAGATGAGAGAATCTGTCTGTAGCACATCTGTTATCTTGACTGTTTTGATCACGTTTTGTGGATGCTCTGCTTCTTCTCCAGTCTTTCCCAGCCTTGGCTACTTTGTGTCAACCCTGAAGCGATCCTGGCTGAGGCCATCTTTGAGGCTTCATGGTTGCCACAAAGCGAAGAGGGAAAAAGGGAGGGGGGAATTTTAGATAGCTCGGCTTGGCTGTCAAAGCAAAAAGTTTTCTTGTGGGAACCAAGGTCATTCCAACACGTGGCTGAGAAGAGGAGGGGTGGAGTAACCAGCCAACCTGCTAGCACCACTATTGGACAATGTGACCGATGACCTGGGGGGAAGGGGGAACTTTTACTTTTTAATTAGGTGAAAACCGTGGGAACCTTCAGAGTTGGTTTTCACCAGTTGTGCCAATATAATGTATCCAATAAATTGTTCTTTGAGGACTATGCTTTCCTCCGAGTTCTGCTTTCAATGGGTCCATTTCTTGGAACCCTGACACCTTTGCTTCAATTGCTGAAACTGCCGGCAACGTGCAAAAATAAAAGATCAGTTTAAAGCAGATAAACTTAGCTAATCATAAGCAAATATTGGAAAAGAGCATTACAAACAGCATATTCCAGCAGGGTCACAGATCACAGCCTATCCCAGGAACCACTGAAAAGCCATGACTTTACCGTTTTCCTAATGAGAAGGAAGGAGAAGAGCCTAATGCTGGGAAAGATTGAGGGCAAAAGAAGAAGGGGACGACAGAGAATGAAGTGGCTGGATGGAGTCAGTATTTATTTATTTATTTTATTATTTATTTATTTATTTATTTATTTATTTTGTCGCATTTCTATGCCGCCCAATTCCTAAGGGACTCTGGGCGGCTTATAACAGAGAATAAAACAATGCAACAATATCCCATACAAAAGTTAAAAGAAGACATTAAAACGTTAAAATGTTAAAACAAATACACTCCAATTTGTGGCCGGGTCTCGCAAGATCACTATAATGAGATCAACGGCCCCAGGCCTGCTGGAAGAGCCAGGTCTTCACTGCTTTCCGGAAGGCCAATAGGGTGGGGGCGATCCGAACTTCAGGAGGTAATTGGTTCCAGAGAGCCAGGGCAGCCACAGAGAAGGCCCTCCCCCGCGGGCCCGCCAGCCGACATTGTTTAGCTGACGGGACCCGGAGGAGACCGACTGTGTGGGATCCCGGTCGCTGGGAGCTATGTGGTAGAAGGCGGTCTCAAAGATAGCCTGGTCCTAAGCCATGTAGAGCTTTAAAGGTAATAACCAACACCTTGAATTGCACCCAGAGACTGATAGGGAGTCAGTGCAGCTCGCGGAGAATTGGTGTAATGTGGGTGTTTCTTGGTGCACCCACTATAACTCGTGCAGCTGCATTCTGGACCAACTGTAGTCTCCGAACACTTTTCAAGGATAGCCCCATGTAGAGCGTGTTGCAATAGTTCAACCATGAGGTGACAAGGGCATGAGTGACTTTGAGGAGAGTCTCCTGATCCAAGTAGGGTCGCAATTGGTACACCAGACAAACCTGTACAAAGGTCCCCCTAGCTACACCTGTCACATGTTGTTCCAATCTCAGCTGTGAGTCTAGAAGGACACCTAGTAGGCGTGAGCTTAAATGGACTCCAGAGGACAGGAAGGCCTGGAGGAATGTTGTCCATGGGGTCGCAATGGGTCAGAAACAACTTCGCAACTAACAACAAAAATGGATGCGAGGGCCATAAGAAGGAAAGGGACGGTCATACAGCAAGATATGTTTTTGGGGTTCCACAGGATAGCAATGATTTGCAGATGAGACCTAGAGCATGTAAACCCTGCTAGATCTTATCAGATGAACAAAAACAATTGCATAAAGGTGGTACCATATTCATCAAAGCCACAAGCTCTGAAGACCTTTGTAAGTGAAACTCCAGCCTCTTCGGTTGCTTCTTGCAGGTCCTACTACCTTCTCCATCATTTTGGGGAAAAAGTTGGAAAATAGCCAGAAATTATCCAGCATTGCTAAGTCCAGGGGTAACTTATTGGGGAGGTCTTGAGAACAATTGGAGTCATTCTCTTACACAAGCATGAAATTACCACCACCTGAATCTGAGTGGAAGTCCAGTGGCCATGACTAAGTAATGAAACAAAGATCTAACACAAAGGTGGTGGCACTAACAATTGCACTTCCTGAAGACTAGGCTCAAACCAGACTTCACCATGGTCAACTCAATAGGTCCTGTCCAATTACAATCCAACTCCAGATGAATTTCCCTATTCAGAGGGAAGTTGATAGTTCAGAAGTATATCATAAGATGCATAACACGGAATGACTATTGCCTTCAAACATTATTTGAATGCTTTCTGGATTCATCATTATCTACTAAAGCTCATTTAATTTCAAGACCTGCAGCTTACATTGATACTCTTCACCATCAATGCTATGATGTTTCATAAGGCAGATCTGGATATTTTTAAGTAATCGTCCATGTATGCATGGTTGAACAGAATAACATCTTAGTCACAGTTTTCATTTATGTAAGAGCAATAAAAATTATTATTCCTATTTCTTTTGGAGTTGAATTCATAGTCTGTCTCAAGATCACTTTTGGTCAGGAGGGCGATATTCCACAATATTAATTATTTTTAGAATCTGGAACTGATAACTGGAGGGGTTCTATTGACAGGTCTCACCAGTTTGGTTTAGTGGTTAAGGTCATAGGCTAAAAACAAGGAGATTTTGAGTTCTAATCTTGCCTTAGGCATGAACGCCAGTTGGATGGCTTTGGACCAATCACTCTTTCTTTTAGCCCAACCAACTTCAAGGGTTGTTGTGGGAAAAATAGGAGGAGGGAGTAGTATGAGGTATGTTCACTGCCTTGAGTTATTTATAAAAATAATAAATGTAGGATTTTTTTAAAAAATCCATTTCGGCATAATCCACTCTATATGCTTTTTGACACTTTGATCCCACGGCTCTCTGCTGTTTTTTCAATACTGCTTAAAATCAGAGAGCCCCTTTTCATTTATCTAATAGGGCTCTCCTTACACTATTAAAACTCAATTTTATATATGTATACATTGTTATAAATTACACAAAAAATCTTTCACAAGTAAAGATCCAATGATCAAAGAGTGTTCAAGAGGCCTGGTGGCGCAGCAGACTAAAGCACTGTTATTAACACTAGCTGCCTGCAATTACTGCAGGTTCAAATCCCACCAGGCTCAAGGTTGACTCAGCCTTCCATCCTTTCTAAGGTGGGTTAAATGAGGACCCAGTTTGTGGGGGCAATAAGCTGACTTTGTATAAATATACAAAAGTATGAAGGCTATTGCTTAACGCATTGTAAGCCGCCCTGAATCTCCAGAGAAGGGCGGCATATAAATCAAATTTTAAAAAAAACAAAAAACTACCCCCTAGCCTAGTACTATGGAATCAAATGCCATTCATTGCATATACACGGAAGACAGGGTTGATAACGTATTTTACTTTATACTGTGGCTTTCAAAAAACCATTAAAATGGCTCGTAACAGAACACCAGGATAGAATAATCTGCAGAGACATAATAACTACCTGTGGTTTATCAAACTGTCAAAAAGTCAGGGTCATCCCTTCTCATTTCAAGCTTAACAAAAGGCAGAATTTAACCAGATATTCTGTGTGGATGTGTATATATCTAGGAAGAAAACTATAGAAAGCTCTATTCTGGCTACAGGAGTTCAAAAAGACCTTTGGCGCTTGTTTGACAATTACTACTTTTACTGATTCTTTTTTCTTCTTCTTCTTCCTCTTCCTGCAGCTAACCCATTTCCATTTATCTCTATGGGTTCAAATCCCGACAGTAGGATTCGAAGCGAGTTCTGTCCCTTTCTTTGTGATTCTAACATTCTAAGCCATTGTTCTGTACTATTATTTCCTTTTGTGTTGCACATCGTGGTTCCTAGAAAATTTCCCATGCAGTTCTATAGAAACCAGGTGAGTTATTCAAGGCATGAATTTTGCCTTGATGGTGCTTTAATGGAAAACCCACATGACTGTACTACTGTTCTGCCTTCCTTAGCAGTGACTCATCTCTTTGTTTTAGCTGCAATGCTGGGACAATGCATAGGGAAGGCACGCTCTCAAGAGGGGGAGGAAGAGAGGATCGACCAAGCGAACACAAAGGATGTCATACTGTTGAAAAGCTCTGTTTTATTGGAACAAGTATTTTAACAATCAGCGCATGAATGAGAGTGGGAAAGCCATACTTTCAGCATTAAATCAGCCCATTCACTTAACAGTTGGATGTGTTGATAACTGAATCGCCCATCTGCCATGGAGCCAGATGTTTTCCATCCCTGCTTTAATGCCTCCTATTTTTGTAATCAACGTTAGTGCCAAGTAAAAGCGGCTTTGAGGAACCTCTGTTTTTCTCCTTGCTGTGGCCTGTCTCTTGACCTGTCAAAAATTATAGATTGGTTTATCAAATGAGCTTATTTATGTGGAATTGCTTCCTTTTGATGGTGCAAAATACACTCCAGAGTTTCTTCACTTCCCTTTAAACAATGACACAGCAGGCCTTCTCGGAGCAAGGGGGTGGCATTTCATCTGAGCAACCGTCTGCTGTGCTAATATAGAAATAATTACCTCCTGCTTTTAGCCAGGGCTTCTAAAGAAATCACTGCCTGTGAGCTCTCGCTGATTACGTTCAGAAGGTTGTCCACTTCCTAAAATAGAACATGCAATCCCCAAAACATAGTGTATGTTGCAAGGGATCAAATAAGAGTTACTAAGTTGGAATAGCGTCGGAAGGGATCTTGGAAATCTTCTAATTCAACCCCCTGCTCAAGCAGGAGATCCTATACCATTTCAGACATGTGGCTGTTCAGTCTCTTCTTGAAAACCTCCAGTGATGAAGCACCCACAACTTCTGGAGGCAAGCTATTCCACTGTCCTCACTGGTAGGCAGTTTCTCCTTAGTTCCAGCTTGCTTCTCTCCTTGATTAGTTTCCATCCATTGTTTTTTGTCCTGCTTTCTGATGCTTTGGAAACTAAATTGACCTCCTCTCCTTTGTAGCAGCCTCTCCAATACTGGAATACTGCTATCATGTCATCCTTCTTTTCGCCTGGACTAGCCCTACCCAAATCCTGCAACCATTTTTCATATGTTTTAGTTTCTACGTCTTTAATCATTTTAGTTGCTCTTCTCTGCACTTTTTCCAAAGTCTCAACATCTTTTTTTGTAATGTGGTGACCAAAACGGGATGCTGTATTCCAGGTGTGGTCTTACTAAGGCTTTATAAAGCAGTACTAATATTTCAAGTGATTTTGATTCTATGCCTCTCTTTATACAACCAAGGATTGTATTAGCTTAAATGCAGGAAAGCTCTTTGCAATGGGAAGAACTCATGCCCACTTGAAACTTCCATTCCAGCTATTTCTGTTAATAAATGGAAAATACATTGCCAACTGGGAAAGAGGTTGCCCATTCAGCTGGGCCACTCCAGAGACCACTTGTGATTGAAATGAGATTTATCCTGGCTTGAATACTGTGGCCAGCTCCACAGGAACACAAGTGGCCATTGTATATGTGCAAATGAATACATTTGCAAATATACAGATGTTTAGGCAGTGGCAATTATAAAGTTCAATTTAGTTTATTCCCTACTGTGTCTAGAAGAGTGCAGCCTGAGATATTGTGTTAGAATATAAAGGCAGAATACTGTACCCCAGCCCTGGGAAATAAATGAAATTAATAGTATAACAGCAGCATTAAAGCCCTACTTGAGTCCTGTGAAAAAACCTATCCTTTCTTGCCCTGTTCTCCTTCATAACACAATCTTACAACAATTGATCACCGCTGCATCAGAAACAGGAGAGCTTGAAATCTTGTGAAAGAAAAGGGCTTTTTTTTAAAAAAAAAAACCAATTCAATGTGCAAAATATACTATTTTGAAATAGTGGTTGATAGATGAACAACAAAGAATTAATTGAACATCCTTTATTTCTCACACATGAATAACCTGTCTTGTGTCCTTAGTTGGTCTGGTGCATTTATTTTTCCATTTCCTTCTGTTAAGTTGCAGGTTAGCTCAGAAAAAGGAGGAGGGAGTAACTGTTGAGAACCAGTGCAAAAAACAAGGATTTGAAAGTAGTTGACTTTCTCACCTTGCAAGAGGAAAAAGCAGGTAACTCCTTAATTACACTTCTATGTTTATTTTATAGCAATAATTAAGAGCATATTGTATATTTAATATAATTCTAAGAATGGAACTCTTTGAACAAGTAGTCTTCAACTTAAGACCACAATTCGGGGTTGCCTGGACACCATAGTGAAAATATTAAATTGAAAATCTATACAGCAAGAGAGAGAGAGATGGAAGAAGAAGTAGAGAGATGGGAGAGAAGGGAAGGAGAGAAAGGGATAGAAAGAGAAGGGAGGGAGGGGAAATCAGAGTAGGAGAGAGGGTTAGTCAGGGAGGAAGAAAGGAGGAAAAGGAGAAAGGAAGGGGAAGTAGTAAGGAGCAGGAGAAGAGGGAAAGAAAGTAAAAAGGAAGGAAGAGAGGGAGAGGGAAGAGACTGAGAAGAAAGATTGCTGTATAACAAAAAAGAGGAAATGGAAGAAAGGCAACCCCGAACACACATATGAATATATGAAGATAAAGAAGAAATTATTAAAAAATAAAAGAGAATAAATGTGAACAAACTGGAAAATTAGAATTTGAGAGCGAATGAAGATGTTGTTTATAAAAATAAATATAGAAATATTGAGATATGAATTAATGAAAAAATGGGGAAAAAGGAAAGATTTTGGCAAAAATTGTAATTGAGTAAAATGTATTTGAACTTGAAAAATTGTATGAGATAAGAAATGGCCAATACTCTGTTCAAAAAAAGATGCGGGGGAATGTGGGGGGAAAAAATCAATAAAACTTGATTTTAAAAAAAAAAACCCACCACTTAAGACCACAACTGAGCTCAAAATTTCTGTGAGATACTCGTTAAGTGAGTTTGGCCCCAGTTTGTGTGATGACTCCCCTGGACTCCCCTGAAATACCTCTCCAGATGTCTGCTGGGGAGAGGATGAACCAGTTCCTGAGTCGATTGATGGCTCTGAGCAGCTGTCTGCGAGGGAATCGGCTGAAATGCAGCTGCAGCAGAACAGTCCTGAGGCTCCAGGTGAGGAAAGCATGCATCTGCAGCCAGTCACTGATGAGGAAGAGGAACTGCCTTCTCTGCACTGATCCCAAGAACACATTGGGCAGAGAAAAGGCAGGAGCAGGGAAGGTCAACCAGCGTACTCGTAAGGAGAAAGCCTCGCCCTTCTTGATGGGCTGCACCGGAAGCTGGCTATTTAGCACAGTAGACATATGGAGCAGTGGTGGGTTCCTCCCAGTTCGGCCCGGTTCTCCTGAGCTGGTAGCGGTGACGATATGATGTCACCGAACTGGTTCTGCAATTCTGTCAATCTGGCTTCCCCATTGACTTTGCTTGTCAGCTTGCAAATGGCAATCACGTGACTGCGGGACAGTGCAACTGTCATAAATATGAACCAATTGCTAAGCATCTGAATTTTTTATCATGTGACCATGGGGATGCTACAACGGTCCTAGGTGTGAAAAACTTTCATCAGCTTACTTTTTTCAGTGCTTTTGTAACTTCAAACTGCCACTAAATAAACAGTTGTAAGTCCAGGACTACCTGTATCATTTTTTCTATTTTCACCTGAGCAAAAAAAGTGCTAGGGTTTTTTTGGTATTGCCTTTTGTAAGCTGTAATTGTTTCCCCGAGAAAAAAATGGAGGAGTATTAGTGAGAACAGAAAGGCACATAAACAACTTACTTGCACACAGATATTCATCACCATTGACTTTCATTATTAGGCCTGTGTAAAATAATTTACCCTGACTTTGATGAAGTAATCCATTACGATGGAAGTAATATTATTTCTTCTGCCAAGAAACCTGATTTGTCTCAGCAAAGCCATTCGAGGGATCATGAACCACTTCAGGCTGTCCTTCTTTGGGTTTCTCTGCATTGCCGTTCCCTAGATCAAACCCCAAACTTTGGTCAAATATGACACTTTGTCATCCTAAAAGAAAACCAAATTGAATATACAGTATAATTCCACATGCCCAGGGATCACATTTACCATAGACGCTCAAAAAGAAAACACACTCCATTCCTCAATATAGGTAGGCCTCATCTTATGATCAGCTGCCTAGCAGTGGTGGGTTCGACTTACCTTTACCACCAGTTTGCAATAGGGCCGCGCACGCGTGCTCTTCTGCGCAAGTGCAGAAACTTCTGTGCATGTGCAGAAACATTTTCATGACGTCAGGGTCAGTGGGCAGAGCCTCCCACCGGTTTTACTACCGGTTCTATAGAACCGGTACGAACCAGGGGCAACCCACCTAGCGACTTGTTGCCTAGCAACTCTTTGAAGTTACAATGGACCCTCCCCAAAAAAGATACTTATGACCCAGTTTTGAAGTTCTAATGTCTGTCCCCACCCCTCAGTCACATGACCACATTTTTTTTCTGCTGCTTTTGCTTCTGCTTCAGGAGAAACAGATACAGGTAGTCCTCAACTTACGACCACAATTGAGCCCAAAATTCTTGTTGCTAAGTGAGATATTTGCTAAGTGAGGTTTGCCCTTCACTTTATGTCCTTTCTTACCTTAACTGTTAAACAAATCACTGCAGTTGATACGTTAAATGAATCTGGCTTCCCCATTGACTTTACTCGTTAGAAGGTCCCAAAGGGGGATCACATGATCTTGGGACACAGCAACAGTCATAAATATGAACCAGTTGCCAAAGATCTGAATTTTGCTCACATGAACCATGGGGATGCTAGAAAGGTTGTAACTGAAAAGCAGTCGTAAGTCACTTTTTCAATGCCGTTGTAACTTTGAATGGTCACTAAATGAACTGTTGTAGGTGAGGACTATCTGTATTCACAATTCTCTCTTGCTTTTCATTTTTCAGTTGGAGATCCTGACTCCCTGCCATACCCTGGGACGACGTGCTTCCATTTTACTTCATTATATCAAGTACATCAGGTGTAAGCAGCATGAAAGAAAAGGAGGCTAGTTTTACTCTCTGTTGGGAACAGCTTGCAACCCTAACAGATTTGGGAACAAATGCACTCAACGTATAAGTAGTTTCAGTTCCCATCTGTGATGTTGCATTGTCATTCTTGGCCTTCCTCCTCAGGCAAAACTTCAGAGAATGATGTCAGACTACTGTAACATACTTATTCGTAAGTCAAATATACATGGAGTTGCTAGGCAAAAGTGTACCAAGAGATAGCTGTACATTCGCAAGGCACTTAAGGATCTCTTGCTTATAATCACTCTGAAATTATTCTGTGGAAAACACACCTACTCAGGATGGAAAAATCCTTTGGATGCATAAGCCAATCCAAATTCATTATATATCATTAAAGAATCCTGCACTGGGCCTGCCTTGAATAAAATTCTACTGACAAAAGAGGGCTGTGAAAATATTTACAAACCCCTTGCATCCTGGACATAAACTGTTTCAATTCTTACCCTCAAAACGACGCTATAGAGCACTGCACACCAGAGCAACTAGACCAGAGGTGGGTTTCAGCAGGTTCTGACCAGTTCTGGAGAACCGGTAGCAGAAATTTTGAGTAGATCGGAGAACCGGTAGTAAAAATTCTGATTGGCCCCGCCCCCATCTATTCTCTGCCTCCTGAGTCCCAGCTGATCGGGAGGAAATGGGGATTTTGCAGTAACCTTCCCCTGCCATGCCCACCAAGGCACGCCTACCAAGCCATGCCACGCCCACCAAGCCACATCCAGCGAACCGATAGTAAAAAAATTTGAAACCCACCACTGAACAAGAACATTTTTTTCCCAAACGCCATCACTCTGCTAAACAAATAATTCTCTCAACACTGTCAAACTAGTTACTAAGTCTGCATTAATATTAATCTTCTCATCGTTCCCATCACCCATCTCCTCCCACTTATGACTGTATGACTGTAACCTTGTTGCTGGTATCCTTAAGGTTTATATTGACTGTTTCCCTATGCCTATCATTAAGTGTTGTACCTTATGATTCTTGACGAATTTATCTTTTCTTTTATGTACTCTGAGAGCGTATGCACCAAGACAAAGCCCTTGTGTGTCCAATCACACTTGGCCAATAAAGAATTCTATTCTGTTCTGTTCTGTTCTGTTCTGTTCTGTTCTGTTCTGTTCTGTTCTGTTCTGTTCTGTTCTGTTCTGTTCTATTCTATTCTATTCTATTCTATTCTATTCTATTCTATTCTATTCTATTCTATTCTACAACAAAGCCATTTGAATGCACCTTTTATTAAAGAATACATACTGTAAATACTCAAGCAAGGACCATATTTTTGTATCATTTGCTATCATAAATAATAAGGCAAGTCTGAGATACATTGACACCGAGGTAAACAATAATTTCCTTTGCTCTAGACTGGTTTTTATCCTGAAATTAAGAATAAGAATAATGACACTCAGATGGTTTTGGCAACTTCCTCAGGAGAGGGAATGTGGTTCCTGGCTCACAATTTCTCTAAAATATGGCTCAGCCGCTTTTATCTGTGCTATATGAATCGCTCGTAAGTTTTGAGGGTCTGCATGGTTGCAAATCTGTCAAATTTCTGAATAAACTTCCACATTTTTCTTTAGACGAAAAGTGTAAAATGTTTAAGAGAGTTTTGCCTCCGCTTTTGACACTTATTTTTTAAGATCCAATTTATCTACTAACACAATCACATATATAAAATTGAAGTAACTACAGATGCATATAGACTGCCAGGAAGATAAAGCTCTCTGGTTTGGCATTATTGGAGAAAATCCAGCTTCCAAATTTTCTGTATAATGGTATGATAAATTTGAATGGAAAAATTCTACTATGGTCAGAATTATGGCTTTGAATTGCATTAAATGCCTACAGATGTAAAACCTTTGCAGGTTCTGGAAAATGATTTTGCATCTTGTAGCAGTAACATTTAATGGCTTTTGACATGGGCTAGCAGAATAAATATAGTCTTCACAGAATAATTTTACAGTAACTCCCTTGGGTTTCCTGCATCCCAGGTCATATATTACCTACTCGTTTTCTTTTCTTTATACTATGAAATATAGGAATATAATGACAAAAACATTTACTACTGTACAACAAAGTACCTAATAAGTGGATTTTTAAAAATGATATAGCCCAATCTTACAGCCCTCTACATATTGCTTCTATGTAAAATATCAGATATCCAGAACATGTTTTACACTTCAGCCATATCATTATATAACAATAAGCCAGGAATTTTGGCTTCTTCTACCACTGTGTGAGTGAACTGGATGTCAGTTCATAATCTCTGAAAAAAAATCAGGTAGGAATAACTTTGGGCACGTCCCATTATTGTATTGCCATAGTAGCCTCTTAAAACAAAGAGAACCCAAATGGATCTTAGAGCTAAGATGTCAGAATAATGTCAAGGAGAAGAATAGGAAGCACAACTGCATATGAACCCAAAGCCAGAATGTTGGATCTGTATGCAAAAGAGCCTTATGCCATGGATCCATGTGGGACTACTTTCATTTCATATCAAATCAAACTCCAAGCAATAATTCCTATGCTTAAAGTCCTAGATGGATTTGTATCCTAATATTTGAATGCTCACTTATCCTATCATAGAGGATATGAGAGCCGAGGTGGTGCAGTGGTTAGAGTGCAGTACTGCAGGCTACTTCAGCTGACTGCTAGCTGCAGTTCAGCAGTTCAAATCTCACTGGCTCAAGGTTGACTCAGCCTTCCATCCTTTCGAGGTGGGTAAAATGAGGACCCAGATTGTTGGGGGCAATAGGCTGACTCTGTAAATCACTTAGAGAGGACTGTAAAAGCACCATGAAGTGGTATATAAGTCTAAGTGCTATTGCTATCGTTATAGAATAGAATGCACATATGGGAAGGAAATTTTTTAGTTAACTAAGAAAAAGGGAAAGATCCTTCTTTATGGTGCTGCATCAATTTTAGAATATCATTCTGAAGGAGACGTAATACCATGTGTGTTAACCTTGTTTTCTTTTTCAGTGTTTTAAGAAACAATTGCTTAATTTATTAATTGCTTAATTTATTTACCTGATTTTTAAAAAATTTCCTGGATTCTTAATCTCATTATTATTCTGTGCTATTTAATCTTTCATAAGATCCCATGCCCATGTTTATAAATGAAAATAGAGCATTTGGCATATTTCAAAAATAAATTCCAAAGCACATTCACAAAGAATGTGTCTTACTAAACACACAATGGAACTTCTTCTCTTGAGCGAACATATCTAGGATTGTGTGGTGCACTAGTCTAATTTAGTAGACTAATCAGCCAAGACAGATCCATTCTGGTATAATGGTTAAAGGTTGAGCTAGGAGCAGGAAAAGTTGAGCTATAACCTTGCATTAGACAAGAGCCATGTTTTTTTTCCCATTTAGCTCTAAGAAAAAGGCTGTGATAAACCATTTCTGAAGTTGGACCTGCCTGTATAGTCGCCAGGAGATAGGTAGGTAGGTAGGTAGGTAGGTAGGTAGGTAGGTAGATGATAGATAGAAAGATAGGTAGGTAGGTAGGTAGGTAGGTAGATAGATAGACAGAGAGAGAGACAGACAGACAGAGAGACAGACAGACAGATGATAGATAGATAGAAAGATAGATAGGTAGGTAGATAGAGATAGATAGATAGATGATAGATAGATAGATAGATAGATAGATAGATAGATAGATAGATAGAT
>WNWU01000017.1:17518220-17584134 GCA_012654045.1 Ptyas mucosa | reverse complement strand
GATAGATAGATAGATAGATAGATAGATAGATAGATAGATAGATAGATGATAGATAGATGATAGATAAATAGATAGATGATAGATAGATAGATAGATAGATAGATAGATAGATAGATAGATAGATAGATAGATAGATAGAAAGGTAGGTGGATGGATAGATAGATAGATAGATAGATAGATAGATAGATAGATAGATAGATGATAGAAAGGTAGGTAGGTAGGTAGATGTATGCATCTATCTATCTACCTACCTATCTTTCTATCTATCTATTCTATTCTATCTATCACCTATCAGATAGATAGATAGATAGATAGATAGATAGATAGATAGATAGATAGAAAGATGATAGGTAGGTAGGTAGGTAGGTAGATAGATAGATGACAGATAGGTGATAGATAGAATAGAATAGATAGATAGAAAGATAGGTAGGTAGGTAGGTAGATAGATGCATACATACATACATGCATACATACATACATACATACCTACATACATACATACATACATAGGTGATAGGTGATAGATAGAAAGATAGGTAGATAGGCAGATAGATAGATAGATAGATAGATAGATAGATAGATAGATAGATAGATAGATAGATAGATAGATACCGTATTTTTCGGAGTATAAAACGCACCAGAGTATAAGACCCAGCTTAGTTTTTGGGGAGGAAAATAGGGGGGAAAATCTGCCTACCAGGTATTCATCTGACTAGCGTCCTTAGTCTGGTCAACTTCAGCACTTTAGTTTGCTGGTTTTTTATCCCCTGCTTGAGAGGAAGCAACAATGAGAAAGGCAGGCAAAGTACAGGCGGGAGGGACATCGCTTCACTCGGCTAGCGCCTAGTTAGGGCTGAAAAAAAGCTTCTAAAGAACAGCTGGGAGTTGGAGCAAAGCATGGACATCGCTTCACTCGCTAGCGCCTCATTAAAGCACAGCCCTCATTAAAGCACAGCTTTAGAGTTGAGGGAGCGTTGAGGGAGCAGGCAAAGCTGGGAAGATCGCTTGCTAGTGCCTCATTGGCGCCTCATTAGGGCTGAAAAAAAGCTTCGAAAAAGCTACATTCAGAGTATAAGATGTAGCCAAATTTTCAGCCTATTTTAGGGGGGGGAAAGGTGCATTTTATACTCCAAAAATATGGTAGATAGAGATAGATAGATAGATAGATAGATAGATAGATAGATAGATAGATAGATAGACAGACAGACAGACAGACAGACAGACAGACAGACAGACAGACAGACAGACAGATCGATCAACAAAAGCTTCAATTGGCTAAGTTGAGCAAGAAGGCAACATTAAAGAACCAGATAATTGTTAATAATGCAGGTTACAGTTAACTTTCCAAAGATCGATCTGTCTGTCTGTCCAACTGACTATCTCTTTATCTGTCTCTGTCACTGGGCTTTTTAAAACTAAATTGAAGTGTTGATTTCACAAAACTCGTGATCATGCTGACTGTCATGATAGATAACAGACTTGAGCCCCTAATAATTAAGGCAAAATTGTCTCAATAATCTGCCCTCTCCTGTCTCATGAATAAATTCCGGTGGATCTAAGAGTGATCACTTTGCTTGGTGTGACAGGAAAACCCAGGGGAGCCAAGAAACGACTCTGCCAAGTTCCATTATACAGAGAGAGGCATACATTTCCTAGAGAAGCCAGACCGTCACTTTGCCTCTCCACTCCTCTCTTCTGAATTAATGCCTAAGCAGCCTCACTTGTGTCACTGGAGTAATGTCAGGCTAAACTTGCCTCAAGTAATACTGAACAGTGTTTGAATGTCTGGGCCAAGTCATGCATCAGTCTGCGAAACGGAGGAATTGTCACTTGTCCATGCACTTTGCATTTGATGGGTCTTGTCTTCTTCCTTCTCTGCAGTCTCATGCTCTCTTTGATCCAACTCATATTCCCTCATACTGTCAGACACAGAACGATTTCCAACAGCAGTGCAAACATTGGGGGGACTGGTATCAATATTTCTAATGATATTTGTGTCAGGCCTGGAAGCCATCTTTTTCGTTGGATCTTCAGGCCTGCCACATTTACTACTGTGGGAAACTGGGAGGGGGGGGATTGTATGGAGCCAGGGTGATATATACATATATAGTCATAATAACATTCCTTTCTCAGAGAATCAAGGACATCTTGCCCTGCACCTGAAAGGCTGGACCTGGAGGCCTCTCCAGTTGGGACGGTGCTTTGGTTGGACCATGTGATGGACTTGTGAGTTTTGGGCAGGGACTTGAACTTTCCTTTGGGTGGGGAAAACCTGGAAACTTTCAGATTCGGGTTTTCCTAGATGTGCCAATATGACATCTCTAATAAAATGGAACTTTAAGGAACTTTAAGCCTCAGAGAGTTATTTTGTTGGGGGTGCTACGTGGAACCCTGACAATTTGCCTATTCTTTTCTTCTGTTTCTCACATGATCAGCAAACTCTTCCCACTGACAGAGCTCCAGATATTCAGATTTTGGTTAATGATGTATCAGTTTCAGAATCCAAGCCTGAAACTTGTTGCTGAGGTGACTTGAAAGATAAGGGTATTCTCTAGAGTTGGTTGAAGAGGAATTACTGGCTCCTACAGACTTGAATCCTGAAACAAAGCTGCACAGGTAGTCCTTAGAAGTGGGACCAGAATTTCCATTGCTAAACAAGGCGGATTTTTTAAGTGAATCTGCAAGATTTTATTGTACCTTGAGTTATTGGGTCAGGTCCATCCCATCACATTTATGACCTTTTTTTTTTGCCATGGTTGTTAAGCGAACCGTTGCAGTTGTTAAATGAATCATGCAGTTGTTAAGCAAATCTGGTTTCCCCCTTGGACTTTGCTTATTGTTGAATGTCAACTGGGAAGGTTGCAAATGGTGATCACATGACCCTGGGATGCTACAACAATCATGAATATATTTCAGTTCCCCAGTACCTAATTTTTGATCATGTGACCATGGGGAGATGACTTGAAAGTTAGGGCTATTCTGTAACGGTCATAAGTGCAAGGACTGGTTGTAAGTCACTTTTTTCAATGCCATTGAAATGAAGAGGTTTTTTTTTTAATTTTATTCATAAGCCGCCCTTCTCCAAAGATTCAGGGTGGCTTACAATGCATTAAGCAATAGCCTTCATACTTTTGCATATTTTATACAAAGTCAGTTTATTGCCCCCACAAACCGGGTCCTCATTTTACCCACCTTAGAAAGGATGGAAGGCTGAGTCGACCTTGAGCCTGTTGAGAATTGAACTTGCAGTAATTGCAGGCAGCTGGGTGTTAAATGCTGCCTTAGTAGGAGGCATTAGCCTCCTACGCCACTCAGGCTCCTTATTAGTTATACGTCGAGGATTACCTGTATGCTATATTTCTATAGTGGGTTGAAGAAAGTACAACCAACAACAAATTGCAATCCAATTCCAGGATTGCCTGTTCTTTATGCAACTGGCTCTCCAGATTTTCCAATAGCCTTCTTTCCCATTGAGTGCTATCCATTTGATTTCATTAACTGAAATGCCAGGATTAAGCCAGGCTGGCCTTCATTAGACTCTGCCCTGAATTATGTTCTTGTTCCACCTAGAAAAGTAAGAATACAGCTCCACAGAATCTGACCGCCAGCTGCAGGAGCTGCAAACCCCAAGGTGACCGATCTTCTTTGCCACAAATATCTCCAGAGTTTCAACCACCCAACAAGCCAAGCAGAAGATCCTGGACACGGTGTTCAAGTTCTGCTTTACCATCTCCTATGGGTATCAATTGTTTTCATGTCTTCTGAGCATGTCCAGCGCTGTCCAGCAACTTTTCCTTATATTGGCCATCAGCCACAATGCCATAGATATAAACATGCATTTTTACCATGGCTTGTTTAATTTTAGTTTAGCACTGTGTGAATCCAGACTTTGTCATGTGTAGAGCATGGCTATTGCTTGATACTATGTCAGGTAGTCGTGGCTTTGCTCAATTGTGAAACGGCTTATGTATTCTGATGTACAAACAATAAAAATTGCTCTTTTTTTAAAAAAAAGATTATATTTTAAAAGCTCATATTTGTATCTGTGCTGTTCTTTATGATACTCTCAGAATAGCAGTGGGAAAAAAGCAGAAGATTGGTTAAGATAATCAGGAATAAAGTACCAGCAGGCAGAAGCAAAGGAAAACAAAGAAGAAATGCAAGAAAGTGTTAACACATTATAAATGTGATACTATGTGGCAGGGGTGAAATCCAACAGGTTCTGATAGGTTCTGGAGAACCGGTAGCAGAAATTTTGAGTAGTTCGGAGAATTGGCAAATACCACTTCTGGCTGGCCCCAGAGTGGGGTGGAAATGGAGATTTTGCAGTATCCTTCCCCCAGGAATGGGGAGGGAATGGAGATTTTGCAGTATCCTTCCCCTGCCATGCCCACCAAGCCACACCACGCCCACCAAGCCACGCCCAGAGAACTGGTAGTAAAAAAATTTGGATTTCACCACTGCTGTGTGGAAAAAGAGAAATTCTTTGCCTGATAACTAAAGGATATGATACAGGTAAGTCCTCGACTTACAACAATTCGTTTAGTGACCATTCTCAAAGTTATAATGGCACTGAAAAAAGTGACTTATGACGATTTTTCACACTTATGACCCCATGGTCATGTGATCAAAATTCAGATGCATGGCATATATTTGTGGTTCATATTTATGATGGTTGCAGGGTCATGTGATCGACTTTTGCGACTTTCTGACAAGCCAAGTCAATGGAGAAGCCAGGTTCACTTAACAACCAGCCTACTAACTTAACAACTGCAATGCTTCACTTAACAACGGTGGCAAGGAAAGTTGTAAAATGGGGGGAAAACTCACTTAACAAACATCTCATTTAGCAACATAAATTTGGGGGCTCGGTTGTGGTTGTAAGTCGAAGACTACCTGTATTTTCTATTCTTTAAATCTCATCTAGCCTTCTGAGAAAGGCATAGGTGGGACCAGGTATCCATTTTCCTTCAACATAGAGGAAAATGGATGAGAATCAGACATTCCCACAGTGTTTCAATCCCAAACTGTGCAACACTTTAAACATCTAGTTTTTTCAAGATGGACCAGCTTCCTGAACAATAGCTTGGTGAGTGAGCCTTTGCTCAAAGTATTTCATAGTTTTTATATCTTTTGTACAATTCTTGGTTGCCATTCAAGGCATCACACTCAATCTGGACATCCTCAGGCCAGCACCTGGAGGTACAAATCAACATTATAAAGCTAGACACACACACAAAAAGATAATTGAATACAGGTATACCTCTGACCTTACTTGGTTGAGGATACATCTCATGTGATTACATGGTAGTAGGAAACAGGAATATATCCATTTATAAATGTGTTCTCAATTTGCAGCTCTGGAACATCATTCTGATTTCACAGTCTATGGTTCAATGAAGTTCCTTGAAATATTTCCTTTGAGCGAATAACTCATTAAGATGAGGAAATCTAATTTACGAAATACATTGTCTGGGCCAAAAAAATAAGCAGTCGGTGTAGGTCCCTCTCCTAGGAACTGTATGAAGCATGTAAATCTTTAACGGTCTATAATTTTTCTCAATATTAGATTATACCGTTGATGGGTTTGTAGAAAGAATCCCACCAACCTCAGTAATAGAAATGCTTGGTAATATCGCTACCTATCTTCTCCTTGAGTATGTCAAAAACAAACGTGACAGAAACCTTTCCGACCCAGCTCGCCTTGAGCTTTAGCCTTCCTGACACTGTTTCTGCGGTTTATAGAGGTCACCATATATCCTTCAGTTATGGTTTCTCCTGTTTCTTATTTATGTCTTTTTTCCTCTTCATCCTTTTATAGAGTTCTTTGCATAGCCAGACTAGCCTTTATTTTCTTTGTAGGAATGGTGGCTGTGCCTTCAATGTCTTATTTTGTAGAATGTCCCTATCTCTCTGGACATTTCAAGCTAACCTACCATCCCTCAAAATTCAGCGAAATTATATTTTCTGAAGTCTGGCCTGCAGGTCTGACACTCCTCAGTTCCATGACCAACATCTCCCAATCACCTAAGCAATTTCTCCTTGTTGGAAAGGATTATGCCCAGGATTGTGGATTCTTTCATCCACCTTTGCATAAATAAATAATTGCACTTTTCCCAGTGTCACTATTGTTTGCATTTTTGAGTGGCCGTCATCTGAAAAACCTCATTCTTTTTCTGCCTACCCAGTCTGTGATAATCTTCGATACTATCACTTTTCTCTCTCTTTTTATTCTTACCCAAAAGATTTCCATGTTATGACTCTTGAATTTCTGTGCATGTCTATTTTTTTAAACTTACAATGGATCACACCTACCCTTTCTGTTTCTGGTGAACAAGTTTTAACCAGTGGTGATATTCACTTACCTTCACTACTGGCTCGCAAATGTGAGCTCGTGTGTGCGTTCGCTTCCCTCACATGCGCAGAGCGTCAAAAACAGGACATGATGATGTCCGGGCAAGTGGGCGGAGCCTCCCATAGCTGCCACTACCGGTTCACCCAAACTGGATAGAACCAGCTGAATCAAAAAAATTTACTACCAGTTCTGTGGCTGTGGCTTAGTGGGTGTGGCATGGCTTGGTGGGCGTAGCTTGGTGGGCATGGCAGGGGAAGGATATTGTAAAATCTCCATTCCCACCCCACTCCAGGGGAAGGATACTGTAAAATCTCCATTCCCTCCCCAATCCAGGGGAAGGTTCCTGCAAAATCTCCATTTCCTCCCGATCAGCTGGGACTTGGGAGGCAGAGAACAGATGCGGGAAGGGCCAGTCAGAATTTTTACTACCGGTTCTCCGAACTACTCAAAATTTCTGCTACTGGTTCTCCAGAACTGGTCAGAAACTGCTGAAACCCACCTCTGGTTTTAACCTTCCAGTGCTAAGTGCCAGTCTTGAGACCCATTTTCAGTCACCTCCATTCAAATCTGCAGCATCGTTCCTCCCTCCCCCCCCCTCATCACAGAGTATCTATTTCTCTTCCTTTCATTTCAGTCATTAAATGCTGTGCACTGACACATATTTGCGGATAAATCTGCAGTTTTTATTATTAAACTTCAATTGAATTTATATTAAAAATAAGGAAGACCAAACTAATAACCACAGGGAGAGCAATGAGCATTTGAATTGACAATGAATGTATTGAAGTGGTGGACAGCTACTTTAATACGTCAACAGTAAAGGATCCAGCAGTCAAGAAATATGCTGCAAACTAACATTTGGTAGAACAGACGTGGAAGCCTTGGAAAAGATATCCAGATGCTGAGCTGGGTCTACAGCTAAAAAGATCAGAATTGTGCAGACAATGGTGTTCCCCATGATACTTAGAGAGTCACTCTGCAAGTGAGATGGTGGTCTCTAAATTTGACATATAAATAAATCTAAATATTTTATGGAACCAAAAGTTGAATTTTAAAGATTCAGGACAGAAAAAATATTGTCACGTTTCAAATGTTGTGTTACAGAAGCTTCTATCCATCTGTCTATCTGTGTGTCTGTGTGTGTGTGCGCTTCGTGAGCGTGCAGCGCTTTTGCACATGTGCAAAGTATTTTTGATGACGTCTGGGCAGGTGGGCAGAGCCTCCTGCTGCCGCCACTACCAGTTCACCTGAACCGGGGCGAACTGGGAGCAACCCACCACTAGTGTGTATGTGTGTGTGTGTATTTATTGGTACCTAAGGCAGGCATTCAGTGCCTCAAGTGAGAACTCTGAGTTGATTTGTTTGATGATCCATTTATTTGAGAGGGTTTTGGCTGTCCATTATAGATAGATAGATAGATAGATAGATAGATAGATAGATAGATAGATAATAGATACATGATAGATAGATAGATGATAGATGATAGATGATAGATGATAGATGATAGATGATAGATGATAGATGATAGATGATAGATAGAGATAGATAGATGATAGATAGATAGATAGATAGATAGATAGATAGATAGATAGATAGATAGACTGGAGGGAGGGAGGGAGAGAGAGAAAGACAGACAGACAGACAGACAGATCAGAATAAGATAATTTCAGTCAAGAAGTTCTATTTTTATACTCCAATACCATGTTAACCTTTGGGCTGTTGCAAAACTAACAGCTCTCATATCTTCCATCCCAATCACCAAATGCTTGTCAACTGCACGTAATCAAGAGTCCAGGGAGTTCAAATGAATATATAGGTTTATTGCATGCTAAAGCTCTCTACAAGAATCTGAACTACTAACAGTCAAAGCAAGTTGGTGGCTGGATAAGAGTCAACAGAATTCAAAGTAAGCTGGATTTAGATCTCTTGTGGCAGCAAAGGGATTTGAGACTGATAATGCATTTGACCCCTCCCTCGGGCTCAGCTTGGACATCTCCTACAGTGCTCTTATCCTTACTTCCCTCAACCACTTCCAAATCAAGCCAACTAGAGTCACCATAAAAAGTATTTTGCCAAGATCCCTTAATTCTGTAACCAGGCCTAATAGTAAATATCTATTAAAAATAGTCAGATTAAAATATGTAGGGGGTGCAACTCAATAGGAATTGACTAATTACTATGGCTCCTTGCGGCTGAACAATAAATGAATACATCATATAGTTCATTCTGTAATGCTGAATTAATGTTAGCAAGACAAAGAATAACTTCAAAGAGACCATGAATCAATTGATTATTTTTGTCAGCACACTACTTCACTCTTATTGTACTTGCTTACTGCTTTATATAAAGATAAATGCTTCCTTCCTTTTTTGCAAGAAATGTAACACATTTGTCTTGTTGAAGTCAGCATTGCCTAACATCCAAATTTGTTTTCCAATTAAAATCACCAGAGCAAAAATGAGACAATAGAAGAATACGCTTTTTTGTCTGTTTTATAGCTGTGATTATGTGGTACAAAGCATTATTTCAGGAACATACAGGCATACACACGCATACCGAAATTCATAAGTTTCTACAGAAGATTCTCATCATCCTATCTGTGATTTCATAAAATGTCTATTCTCCATTTTAGATTCCTGGGATTCAGCCAGTCTATTAGGTAAATTGGATATTTTTGTCATTTCTTTTATATGATTCGTACAAGTGAATCAAAGTAAGATATTAAAAAAAACCATGTTACTCCAACTTGATTAAACACAAATCACAAAATAAAATTCTTTCAATGAACAGAAAAGCAGTATAATAAATATATAAAATAAAGTAAAAGAGCTCAACATCTAGAAATATAAATGAAATGTAAAAAAATTGTTTGTGAAAAAAGCCTAATGAAATATTATTGAAGATTTTCAGAGATTAAAAGTTAATGCATATGAGTGTTGATGGATTTTGAAAAAAGAACTCAATCACTGTCATTGGTGATTATTTTATGGCCAAGAAGCAATAGATCTCACTACAGGAAGTCCTCATCTTACAACCATAATTGGGAACAGAATTTCCAAGGTGGTTGTTAACTGAGACACACCCAATTTTTCTACTTTTCTCCCCATGGTTGTTATGCAAATCTCTACATCTGTGAAAGAGGTTAGCTTTGCCAACTCTATCACTTTTTCCATCCATTCTTCCATTGTGGGAATTATCATGCCTTTCCATTTTTGTATATAATAACAAATTTTTCTTTCAGGTTCTTTATCCAATAGTCCTAAAAGAAAAAGGTCTCTTTTTGATTTTATATTTGCTTTAAAAAATCTTGTGAATTAAGACAAAAATCTGGCCCCAATTTTTCTTTGTTTTATCACAAGTCCACCAAAGAATGTCTTAGTGGCCTAGTGATAAAGACACTCGTTTCCCACTCAGAAGGTTGAGAGTTCAATCCTAGGTAGGGACAGATGTTTCTCTCCTAGGGCACAAAGAAAAAATATCTGCTGCGAACTCTGCACAGGTGTCAGGAAGGGTATCTGGCCAGTAAATGCTCAGCTCCATTCAGCCACCCCAATTTTACCTCAAATTAAGGGATTCCAGGGTCGTAAAAAGGGAGATTTTTTTTATCACAAGTCCACCAAAGATGATAGAAAGTATGTCATGCCCCTGTCGGAGTCTGATTCTGAGCTAGAAGAGGAACAGCTGACAGAGAACGAGAGAGTGGCTCCATTGGCTGTGGAGGAAATTGGGGAAGGGCAAAGTCAGGCTGAGCAGAGCAGGGGAGAGGTAGAACAAGGGAGAGGGGGTTCTGATGAAGACTAAGGCCCATCCCCTCCTCATCCTAGGGCACGTAGGGAAGAATGGAGAAGAGAGCATCATGGGTTGTGTGGCTTACGAGGAAGGAGAGGGCCCCAACTCCCTTCACAAGATACACCTGGAGCTGGAGTTTAAAAGGGGGCAAATGGGAGGAGCGGTTGTCAGGAACAAACGCTGAGTTCGTGTTGGCTGCTAACACCTTCTTTACAATTACATTTCCAACACACATTTGAAATACATTTATATTTATGACAATATCTCGGGCATTAATACCCTTCCCCTCTCCATTCACAAAACTCCAAATATTACCTATAAATTGTTCATAAAAGGACATAAATAATTTCCTCCTGTCATCTACCTACATTTCCTAGTTTCCACATTAAACAGCTCGCTATTGAGATCCAATTTCCCAATGACTCTATAAGTTGGTGGACTGCTCCACTAGATAAAGACCAATTTACTTCCACCAATATTCATAGACACAGAGGGCAAGGATAGATTGAATGATGTCTTTGCACATGACACAAAGCATAGCATTTACCATTTACATTTAGCACAGATGAAGTGGCCCTGAAACTCATCACGGGTAACCAAATGACTATGGGGTACGTGTATCAGAGGTGGGTTTCAGCAGGTTCTGCCCAGTTCTGGAGAACCGGTAGCAGAAATTTTGAGTAGTTTGGAGAACCGGTAGTAAAAATTCTGACTGGCCCCACCCCCATTTATTCTCTCCCTCCCAAGTCCCAGCTAATCGGGAAGAAATGGGGATTTTACAGTAACCTTTCCCTGGATTGGGGACAGAATGAAGATTTTACAATTTCCTTCCCCTGCCATGCCTACCAAGCCATGCCCACAAAACTGGTAGTAAAATATTTTGAAACCCACCACTGACACATATATGTAGAGGAAAGAGAATGAGACAGGAATTCAGAATGAATTCCATGATAGCTTTGCATATCAATGAAATGCCCTTCCGCAGAAGAAATCCAAATCAAACATTAAAGACCATGCAATTCGGAGAAGGGGTGAAAGGAACATTCGTTTTGGAAATCAAAAGTTATCCCTGAGGTGAAGAATAAATTTGTAGGCATAATATGAAATTATGATGCACATTTTTCTTCTGAAGATGTAAGTTCATTAAGAATTTCACAGGGACATGGAACCCTATCTTCCCTTAAAACAATTTTCCTATTTCTCAGTCAAAAGCAATCAACCTCTTAAGTCAACCCCATCCATACTCAAATACAGAATCATACTTGTCACCTTTTGCCTGAGATTTCCAGTTATCACTGGACTGTTCCTCCTTGCATAGGAAGTTGCGTTATACAAAACCAGTTCATTGCTCCATCTAGCTTAAAAGAGTTGTATTTATTCTAGTTTTCTTTTCTTTTTTTTTAAATAAAGTTTTATTAATTTTCTATTGTTTACATTTTGTTAAGGTAAAGGTAAAGGTTCCCCTCACACGTATGTGCTAGTTGTTCCCGACTCTAGGGGGCGGTGCTCATCTCCATTTCAAAGCTGAAGAGCCAGCGCTGCCCAAAGATGTCTCTGTGGTCATGTGGCCGGCATGACTAAACACCAAAGGCGCACGGAACAATGATACCTTCCCACCAAAGGTGGTCCCTATTTTTCTACTTGCATTTTTTACCTGCTTTCAAACTGCTAGGCTGGCAGAAGCTGGGACAAGTAACGGGAGCTCACCCTGTTATGCGGCACTAGGGATTTGAACCACTGAACTGCTGACCTTTTGTTTGACAAGCTCAGTGTCTTAGCCACTGAGCCACCATGTCCTTACATTTTTTTAGTGCTTAATAAACATTGTGTTCTGTTGGTTATTTTATTTGCTTAACAGTACAGATTACATTCTTAATCTCCACCCCTTTTTTCCAACTACTGGTAGAATAAGTTCCATGTTTGATAATATTCTGTATCTTCTTTCTGCTTGATCTTCAATGGATTGTCCATTTCTGCACAATCCAGTATCTTCCTAATTATCTCTTTGTCTTGCGGTATTTCTTCATTTTTCCAATATTGTGCAAATATACTCCTTGCTGCTGTTAATACATGCAATATTAAATATATATTTTGCTTTATCAATTTTTTCTGGTGCTATACCTAATAGAAAAAGTTCAGGTTTAAAATCTACATGTTTTCCTACTTTTCTAACCACTTGTGTATTTTTGCCCCACCCTCACCTTTTTTTTTTTTTGCTTTAGCACAAGTCCACCAGATATGGTAATATGTGCCCGTTTTTTTGGTTACATTTCCAACATTTGCTAGAGATATTTTTAAACATTTTAGCTAACCTAGCAGGAGGTAAGTGCCATCTATAAAACATTTTATATAAGTTTACTTTATAAGAAGTTGCCATTGTTAATTTATTGTTTGTTTCCCATACGTTTTGCCATTTCTGGTTACGGATTCATCTTCTAACTCTGTTATGCTATATTCTGTAGTTTTCATGCAAAAGACTTTCACATTCCCAGCTGTATTATGTGACCTTTTACATAGAAAGCGTATCTAAAAACCTAGTGGAAATAGTTGCATTAGGGCAGCTTTAGATTTGATTGACAGTATGCAGGTTGGAATGGCTCAAAGCAGCCTCTCTCTCTCTCTCTCTCTCTCTCTCTCTCTCTTTTTAATCTAGAATCAATATGACTACTGAAAGAGACAGCCACACATTGCAGGAAATGACACAGCTGCTTTCAAGGGCAGTTGCTATCATCTTGCTCTCGTGCTGTTCAAAGCACTTATTCCAGTTTTGAAGTGTATCCCAACCCCAACTGCATTTCAAGAGAAGCTCCAGAAACTAATTCCTATCAAATTTAAGAAATTACTTTTCTTGAAAAAATCAACAGGGTGAACATATTGCTCATTTTTAATTTTAATTTCTCACATATTTAAAATAGAGAGCATAAGGAACAACCATTCGAAAGAAATAAAATGTTCAAATAATTAAATATGAAGAATACCCACCTGAATATCACATCCTCTATTGCTTTTTTTTAACCTTATAGTTCATTTTTTCCACATTCTGTTGATATGTTTGATCTGCATATAAATTGTGTTTTGCTTCATTTGTCTTTGAATATTAACATCATCGTTCATGATAACCAAGGTCTTCAGAAGTATTCCTGAAAGCTTTTTTTTTTTAAATGATACAAATTTTCTCCGGAAGTTGGATCCTCATTAATTTCTCACTGAAATAAATCTTAGGCATAAAATGAGTTCATGCCACATTGCCACAGTAACGCAATCCATTTTTCCTCTAATAATTAAAATGCTGTTCTGCTGGCATGACACACTCAATTATTTTTGAATGTATATAAATACTCATTTTCAGGGGTGAAATCCATCAGGTTCTAACAGGTTCTGAAGAATCGGTAGTGGAAATTTTGACTAGTTTGGAGAACCGGCAAATACCACCTCTGGCTGGCCCCAGAGTGGGGTGGGAATGGGGATTTTGCAATATCCTTCAGCCAGGAGTGGGGAGGAAATGGGGATTTTGCAGTATCCTTCCCCTGCCATGTCCACCAAGCCACGCCCACTGATCCACACCATGCCCACCAAGCCACTCCCACAGAACCAGTAGTAAAAAAAAACTGGATTTCACCACTGCTCATTTTGCAATGCTATTTGTTTTCAAGCTTCCTCAGGTGGTATCATGGCTCAAAATGCTATCTGGTTATGTGTGTGTTTTTCTCATCACCACTAACAAATTTTCACCTAGTGCTCTGAGGTTGAAAGGAATTTACTGCAGAAAGCGTTATATTGGTGTATTCAATTAAGGCAGGATATTCCTAGTAATGTCAGGTCCAAAGAGCCAAGAATGACATGAGGGCTTCCTTGTGAATAGTTTTTTATTATTATTGTTGTTCACTTATAAACAAAATCTTTTCAGATTAAAACAATCTGCATAACTATTAGATATTAGATGAATTGCTAAGGAAGATCTGCCTTCACCCTCTTCCTGCCCATCAGGCCTTCCAAACTCCACTGTCTCTTTGCTCTCTGGGAAACAGGTCCTCCCTCCTGGGACTCCAGACTTCATTCCACCATGAAAAATAGTCACAAGGAGGCCATGACATAAGCAGCAGAAGAATGTAGCTTAAGATTCTACATTCATGAAAGCTCATTTGCAGTCTTGAAGGCACAATTGTCCAGATACCTCATTTGAAATGGTGTCCTATCTGCTATAAAGTCTGTCTTGTGCAGGCATGCCTGTCCTTATATATAGTCCCTGTATTTACAATTTATTACTGGTTGCAACAGGATATACAGAACTGCTAATTTACATACAGATATGTTGGAACTTTGGCCTCATTAAGCCAGTTAATGTAATATCCCTTAATCTGAAGGAGATTTATAGCCCATTTCTAAACAAGATGCCAAAGAAACCCAGTGTGGATTTCACTACAGTAGAATTCACATGTTTTGACAAAAAGGACTCAAAGGCAAAATGGACTCAAAGGCAAAATGGACAGTCAGGAATGGATGTAGTGCATATAGTTGAAAAAATGCATCCCCAAAACACATATATTGGGAAAACTGCATGCAAACATCAAATCTCTCCCCCCCCACTCTCCCTCCCTCCCTCCCTCTCCCTCTCTCTTCTCTAGTCTCTTCTCTTCTCTCCCTCCCACTCCCACTCTCTCTCTCTCCCTCTCCCTCTCTTCTCTCCTCCCTCCCTCCCTCTCTTTCTCTTATCTCAATTATAGAGTTGGAATTTGAGGTCTAGTCAAATTTAAGCAAGAATAGCTCCCATATATACTGCACATTAGACATCAGCAAAAATATAGACATTGAACTATGATTTCTAAAAAAATGTCATGAGACCAATCATCAATAGTAGATTAATGGATTTAAACAGATATCAGCAATAATCTTCAAGGTACCATGTAAAGTATAATCATCTGGATTATGGTCAGCAGTTGGGAAAACACATCAAAGGGAAGAGGAAAATGTGTCAGCAGTTGGACTTTTCCCCACAATGTTTTTATTTATATTTAGCACAGGTAGTCCTCGACATACGACTTACGACCACAACTGAGCCCAAAATAAATGAAATATTTGATAAGTGAATTTTGCCCCATTTTAGGATCTTTCTTGCCACAGTTGTTAAGTGAATTATTACAGTTGTTAAATTAATAACATGGTTGTTAAGTGAATCTGGCTTCCCCACTGGCCTTGCTTGTCAGAAGGTCACAGAATCTGATCACATGACCCATAAATATGAACCAGTTGCCAAGCATACAAATTTTGATCACCTCACAATTTTTCACACTTAAACAGTCGTCAGTGTGAAAAATGGTCATAAGTCACCTTTTCAGTGTCATTGTAACTTTGAATGGTCACTAAATGAACTGTTGTAAGTCAAGGACTGCCTGGAATTGTTGTTCTTTTCTGTTGTCACTAATATAGGCTTTTTTCCCTTGCATTTCACTATTCTAATAATACAAATATCTTTTTTAAAAGATGCTCAGTAGAACCATCCGTGTAGCATCTCTTCACTGTGTAAACTGTCTCAGCTGCTCTGCCAGCATCCTGGACTGTTGCAGATGCTGGTCTGTGCTGAGCGTTCTCTCCCCCCTTTCCTGGTTGCCTCTCCAGCCGTTTCTGCTCCTCCTCCAACAATCGACCAGTCAAATATGCCATGGTTAAATCCCATTCTTGCATGGACTCTAGACTAGTCACAAGAACATCCCATGAACTGTCCAAGGAACTGAGTACCACATACACCTTGTGTGCCTCAATAAATGTCATTCCTCTTTCTTCTAACTCAAGGAATGCCCTTCTCATATCTTGCAGATGTGTGGAATACTCTCCCCCGGCTTCAGTTGTGCATTATACAGTCTCCTTGTCAGCAACACGTTACTGCCTGCAGTCTCTCTAACATACACACTGTGCAAAGCCTCCCAGCACTCTTTTGCAGACTGGAGACCTCTTCCGTGTATCAGTTGACTGTCCTCTAAAGCCAGAATTATGCTGGCTAATGCCTTTCGTTTCTTCTCTGATCTTCATCATCCAGGACTGCTGGTGGATTAGTAACAATCTTCCACAACTCCTCCCTTCGCAGGTACATCTCCATCTTTACACTCCAGGAGAGGTAGTTTGTCTCATTCAGTCAAGACACCAAGACCTCCCATTACTCCAACAGAGGCCATGATGCTGCCTGCTTTCTTTCACAAGCCACTAACCACTATCAAACCACGTTACACAACCTCTCTGGCTCTAGTGCAAGCTCTCACTGGGTTTCTCTTCTCTCTAATCACTCTGGCCTTCTCTCTAGATTGGGTCCATAACCTGTCAGAGTGTTTACAGCATTACTATCATTTTGATACAACCCAGGAGCAAACTACAGGACACAGAGGTTTTGTCATTACAAACAGTGGTTTATATACAAGACTTCTATATACAGACATACACATGGTAGGCACATACCAGGCAAGCAATCAATCTTCAACTCTACATGGAGACCTACAATGCAGATAGAACACAACAAGGAGAGTGATACATGGGGAGAGAGAGAGAGACACCCTCTCATGGCCTCCCTTATATAGACAGCTTCTTAAAGTGGCAGTAACTCTGCTGACTCATTCTCATTTCATCATCTTGATTTACAGCCTTACAGCAGCTGGTCAGCTTTAAATATTCATTATCCTGACAAAATGCAATTCATATGCAAAGGTAAGTAACACTCTATTTTTGAAGGAGTACAAGGCAGCCAGTGTACCTCTGGATTCAGTAAGGATGGTCCTTGTTTAGTGATTGCCTTATTTAGCGACCATTCACAGTAATAATGGTGATGAAAAATGTAACTTTGCAACTAATCCTCACATTTACAACCTTCTAGACCTGTAAAGCAAAGAAAAATGAAGTTGGATCATAAGCTGCTGGTGATAAGGTGCTGGTGATGACCTAACCCTACATGGTTTAGGCCCAGGATATTTGGCAGACCACCTGCAGCCAGCAACAACTTTCCATCGCCTGGTTCATGCCCATAAGGAGGGCCTGCTCAGGGTGCTGTCGGCTAGACAGTGTCAGCTGTCGGCCCCCAGGGGTAGAGCCTTCTCTATGGGCACGCCCACCCTCTGGAATCAACTCCCCTTGGGGCTCCGGCTGGCCCCTGACCTTCGCACTTTCCGCCACGAATTAAAAACTTGATTATTCAAGTCCCCCAGCCTGGATTGATGGGGTTTTATATGGGTTTCTAACCTTTATCTGGTTTAATTAGGTATTTTAACTTTGTACTGTGGTTATTGTTGATTTTATTGTTGTGAGCCGCCCTGAGTCCGCTGGAGATAGAGCGGCATATAAGTTAAATAAAATAAAATAAATACAATAAAATAAATAAACACCCTAGTGGTTTCACTTATCAATGCGTTACTTAATCACTGAGTCCCAATTGTGATAGCTAAACAACTACCTGTATGTTCAAATATTGCTCACCTCTACTGGTAGCATATTACTTTTTCTTTTCTTTCCAGTGATCAAATTCCAAATTCCAGAACCATCTCAGAAAATTTTATTAAAAGAACTGGAAAGGAATACTATCATCCTCTAAAGCTGGGGTGCCATTTCTGACATTTCTACCTACGGAGATTCTCAGTCATTCAGGTCATGGTTGTCCCAAAGGTGCTTTTTTGCCCAAAGAGGTAACTGGACTTTCTGGTTTTTTCTTTGAAGATGTTTTGCTTCTCATCCAAGAAGCTTCTTCAGCTCTGAGAAATGAGAAGTGAAACGTCTTCAAAGAAAAAAAAAACAGGAAGTCCAGTTGCCGCTTGAAAAAAGCACCTTTGGGACAATTAACTAGAGACAAAAACAAGGCATTTACAATGCCCTACAGCGATCATAGAACTGTAGTCTGAATCAAGCAAAATCGTTCTTCCTGTCAGTCCCAATTTAGATCATTGATTAAAGCATGTTCAAAGTCTATATTTGCTCAAATACAAGGTATTAATGATCCACTTATTTAACAACTTTGCTTTCATTTGTATCCTAATGCCAGAACTCATGCAATGTGGATCTGAATGCTTTTCAAAGAACGAAACGATGAAATACGACATTATTCACCTTCTTCAAAACAATCTGTTTCTTTATTCATGTCAGAGGGATCCTAATTAAAATAAGGCATAGTGTATAACATACAATTTAAAATATAAAATACAAGATTAAATATGAACAAATTAAACATATCTTACCCAGAAACTAAAACTAAAACTAAAATTAACTTAATGTTTAAATCCCACTCAAGCTTGTCAGGATAAGATTCTATCACCTGTACTTATTCCACCCAAGTTCTAACTCTCATTCAGTGAAAATAGCCAAGTGTAGATATCTCAAACTGAACTCTGTATAATACCTGTAGCACAAAGAGATAAAGCTGGTTGAGGCTTGACCTGTCCTTAACTCTCAGAATTAAGATTTTATTTCTTTTTTCATTAATCAATTTTTCACTTCAAGGCGGCAGTATCAACATCTTTTGTTAGTACAGCTACATTCCATGAATATCCTGTCTTATTTGATGGCAAAAACATATTTTCATTTTGAAAGACTGCTCTAAAGTTAAGTGTCAGTTTGCTTCTGGCTTCTTGAGGTTGTTAAGGGGTGGCAAGGGTTCTTCATTAGAATGGGAAGTTGAAAGTCATCCTATAAGAATGCATTGGCTTGACACTTTTATACTCACGAATTAAGGCAAATATATGTGTCCCAGGATAATGTTGTGGTCTGCCAGCAGCCCGCGGAGCTAGCAGCAGAGTCAGACAGTGAGGAAGCTGGGGAGGACCATGGGCCAGTCCTGGAGTCTGGGGAAGGCCCAGACGAGGTCTCTGTGTCAGAGGCAGAGATGGGGTCAGGGCAATCTGGGAGTGATACACAGACTCTGGAGCTTCCAGAATCAGACTGCAGAGAGGTAGAGGAATAGGAGGAGCCTGTTCCTAGTGCATGCATGTGCAGAGCTGTCAGAAGGCAAGAGCAGCTAAAGCAAAAAGGACGACTTGGGAATAAGGCCAGGAGATGATTGGCCCCTCCCTTAAGGCTTAAAAGAGCAGCAAAGACTCTTGAGCTCTTTGTAGGAAAGCAACATTGCTAAATCTTTTTTTCCAGTCGGTGTCTCGTTTCTGAACTTAGTGGGGCTTTGCCAAGAAAGACCTTTGGCAGGGTGCCAAAGAAGATAAAGATTTGTGATAAGCCGAAGGACTTTTTCTGAAGGACTCGTTTTGGAATTAACTTGGATTAAGCTGGGAATGAAGTAATTCGTACCTGTTGTAATAAAATAGGCTTGTTTAAGACTAATTGTGTCTTGTAATGACTAAGTGAGCTTAGGTCACAACAGATAATGTTGCAAGATATAATCTGGGTCAGTCACTAGGACCAGAGGTTTAGTCTTCTCAGATTTCGGACTCGTGCTGGAGCCCATTCTGAGGGACGGGCTCCAGTATGAGTCTGAAAACTCAGAAGACTAAACCTCTGGTCCCAGTGACCAACCCAGATTGGATCCTGCACTTTCATACTATTGCCAAAAGGCCATCCATATGGGCATGTCATTTAAGCCACTAGGAGTTGATATCAAGTGAAAGGAAACAATTTATTTTATTTATTCTCGTTTTATTTATCTGATTTAGAAACCACTCATCTCATTCACAGAACAATTGGGGGGGAGGGATGCGCAATTTTATCACTTTACAATATTACAGATCCAGTCTAACTAACTCACAAGAAAAACTGCCTTTCACTATATGCAGACTCTTTACAGGCACATAGCAATAGCATTTAGACTTATAGACCACTTCACAGTGCTTTACAGCCCTCTTTAAGCGGTTTACAGAGTCAGCATATTGCCCCCCCTCCCTAACAATCTGGATTCTCATTTTACCCACCTCGGAAGGATGGAAGGCTAAGTTAACCTTGAGCCTGGTGAGATTTGAACTGCCAAATTGCAGGCAGTCGGCAGTCAGCAGAAGTAGCCTGCAGTACTGCATTCTAACTACTGCGCCACTGCATTACGTACAAGCCACCTTCCTGAATCTGGGTACATATCATATTTTTGGAGTATAAGACGCACCTCTCCCCCAAAAAAAGAGGCTGAAAATTTGGGTGAGTCTTATACTCCGAATATAGCTTTTTCGAACCTTTTTTCCAGCCCTAACAAGGCACTAATGAGGCACTAGCAAGTGAAGCAATCTTCCCAGCTTTGCCTGCTCCCTTGACGCTCCGCTGTGTTTTAATGAGGCGCTAACGAGTGAAGCGATCTCCATGCTTTGCTCCGACTCTCAGCTTTTCTTAAGAAGCTTTTTTTTCCAGTCCTACTAGGTGCTAGCCGAGTGAAGCGATCTTCCCCGTGCTTTGCCTGCTTTTCTAATTGCTGCTTCCTCTCAGCTGTGCCTTAGAAGCTGTTTTTTATCCCCAAGCAGGGGATAAAAAACCCAGCAAACTAATGTGCTGAAGCTGACCAGACTAAGGACGCTAGCCAGATGAATACCTGGTAGGCAGATTTTTTCCCCCTATTTTCCTCCCCAAAAACTAAGCTGCGTCTTATACTCCAAAAAATAAGGTACTTCAACTCCCCTTGTTCTCAGCCAGTAAAATCATTGCTGAAAATTCTGTGAGTGAAATCCATACTTCTGGAGGTTTCCCAGGTTATGAAAAGCTGCTTTAAGCTATCCTACTCTTTCCCAAACATTATGATTTAATAAAATATATGGACCTAGACTACAATATTTCAGAGTATTGTAATGACCTGGTATCAATTCATCAGTGCTGCTTTAGTTGAAAGAAATCTGATGACATGAGTTTCTGGTGTGTGGGAATATGTGTGTGCCTTTAATGATTTAGGGATGGGAAGCTGGCAACATATACTGTTATTTGCAAACTCCTGTTCTAGCCAAACTGCAGCAGATAATGAGACCATGAATAATGAGACAGTGAAAAAAATATCATGAATGTGTAAAACTCCACCTGCCATGTTGCTTATGTATACACATTGCAAACAAATTTAAAGCTATAGATATGTGAAACGTTTTATGAGGATAATGAAGTGTGTTTATATTGTCCAACTTTAGATACTGGAAGATAATGAGACAGTGGATAACATGGGCTATCTGTCTAACTTTTTCCTTTCCAGCAAAAACATGGTGACCACCTTCTCAAGCCATACACACACACGAGGTGGGGCGGTGGGAGAGGGAGAGATAGACAGATAGACAGACAGACAGAGAAAGAGTGCAGATAAATGATTAGGGGACTGGATGATTAGGGGACTGGAGGCTAAAACATGATGATGAACGGTTGCAGAAACTGGGCATGGCTAGTCTAGTGAAGAGAAGAATGAGGGGAGACATGATAGCAGTGTTCCAATATTTGAGGGGCTGCCATAGAGAGAAGGGGGTCAACCTGTTTTCCAAAACACCTGAAGGCCAGACAAAGAATAATGGATGGAAACTGATCAAGGAGAGATTCAACCTGGAAATAAGGAGAAATTTTCTGACAGTGAGAACAATCAACCAATCAAAGCTTGCCTTTAGAAGTTGTGGAAGCGTCATCACTGGAAGCTTTCAAGAGACTGGACTGCCATCTGTCAGAAATGGTGTAGGGCAGTGATGGCTAACCTTTTTGCTGTTTGGTGCCAAAAGCGGGGGGAGCGCAGGGAGGGTTCGCACGTGTGCATGTCCACACCCATAATTCAATGCTCCCCCACACCCCACGCATGCGTGTGCGATCCCCCCTGTGCTCCCCCCGCTTTTGGCACATGATGACAAAAGGATTACCAGTGGGCCTGGTAGGCCTGTTTTTCGCCTCTCCCCAGGCTCCAGAGGCTTTCTTGGAGCCTGGGGAGGGCAAAAACGACCTTCCCTACCCCCATGGAGGCCCTCCGGAGGCCAGAGACTGTTTCCTGATTTCCGGAAGGCCCAAAAATCAGCTGGCTGGAGCGTCTATGCGCACTGGAGCTGAGCTAGGGCAACGCTTGCGTGTCCACAGATATGGCTCCACATGCCACCTGTGGCATGCATGCCATAGGTTCGCTATCACGGGTGTAGGGTCTCCTGTTTGGATGGGGGGGGGAATTGGACTAGATGGATCCCTTCCTATTCTGTTATTCTGTTAAAGAGACAGAGATTATTTTCCACCTGTTCTGCAATATACATATATATATATTGCCTATAAATAGTGTGGGGGAGGGGGTTGTTATCTATGAATCCATGTAGAACAGTTTGAATGTGCATTGTTCAGCTGTCTCAATGCATAAACCTTTGAATAGTATTATTATAAAATTCTGATCTTTCCCCTTGGATCCCCCCCACCCCCCATTTCAGGGGAAAACCAATTACCTTTTCATTGAAAATGCCAGGGCTGAAAGGAAAAGCAAAGAAAAGAGAAAAAAGAAAGAAAAAAGAAAAGGAAGAAAGTTGCGTAATTAATCCCGAAATTACCTGGTGGTAATTGAAAGCTTTTTTGCTGAAAGTTATCTTCAGTTTCTGCTACAAGAAGCATTTAGAAACCGAGAGGGATTGGCCAAGGTGAAAAAATAAATATCAAATCAGCCTGCACTGAACCTCTGCTGAATTTCAACTGACAAGTTTTGGTTCAAGGATAATAACTGTGAACAGCAGGACAGCCTTTCCATATAGAAAGCTAACAATCTTCTGTAGCTTCTCAGAAGATCCTGCATTTATTGCTGAAGGTCAGATTAAATTATGTCAGAACAAATCACGTCTCCAGTCACTGCATTGAGAAGCTATTTCGTGGGGACTGGGATTCCCCACCCCCTTCTCTCCAAGGTGGGGTTTTTGTTTTGTTTTGTTTTTTGGTTCTGAGAGCTACTCAGATTGAACCAGACCCACATTTTGCTAAAATGGAAAATGGAAGTGCAGTATTTCTGTGCCAATCTGAGAAGCCAAGCTCAAAGCAATTTTGACATTAAAACCAGGTTCATTTTTTTTTTTTCATTATAATTTGTTCCTACAATCCGGCATTCTCCAAATGTTTCGGAAGCTATCACAAATATATAGCTGTCTCTCCCATTCACTGTAGTTCCCCTGCTTTTATAGTGTCTAAAAATATATATGGCAGACAGTCCCGCTGCATTGCGTTTATATATTTTATTCATTTGTGCATTCATTCTCTCCATTTTTATACCACTTTAACCCCAGAGTAATTCACAGTGTCAGTGAAAACAGCAAGCTAAAAACAGGAATGTAGAATAAAATTAACCATTTAAAACCTTCAGAGTTGAAAAATGTGCTTACCTGGTTACATGTCTGAGGGAAAAAATGCCTGCATTGTCATGAAGTCACCCCTGAAAAGCCCTTTTATCTAACCACCATTATTTTCTTTTCCAGGAGGTAAGAACAGTATGACCTGAGAATTGGACAGCTGAATATGGGATTAATAGTGTCAAACTATGTGGAAACACACAACTCTAGGTGAGATGGAGGTTGTTTTGGCCCACATTTTGCAAGCCAAGGGAATATCAGAGAAAGACTATGAGATAAGGACGTTGCAGTAACCAGTTGATAGAAGACAGAAAATGAATAGGGATTCAGATTGATAGAGGCTGAAATTACAGGGAGATTAGGATAAAGATGAAGTAGAACACCGATGCATAAACATATAGATCTTATATACATTATACTAACCTTTAGCTTTTAATGTATATGGAAAAGAGATGTTATGGAAATACAAACATCCAGTAGAAGCTTTGATGGCATTGAAAGATCGGTGGTTCGAATCCCTAGTATAGGTCTCTTGCATGAGCAGGGGGTTGGATTAGATGACCCCCAAGATCCCTTCCCCACTCTATTACCTGTTATCAAGGGCCTCTTTAAAGCTTAAGATAACAATTTCTCCCCCTCAGAGTCATCACTTGCAGCTTTTTTTTTGTTTTCTTTCAGTCGCTTGTTACACAAAAGCAGAAGCTCTGTGGTTCTAGACCAGTGATGGTGAACCTATGGCACGCGTGCCACAGGTGGCACATGGAGCCATATCGGGGGGCACGTGAGCTCAGTTCCATTCGAGCCTTCTGGGCCCACCGGAAGTAAGGAAATAGACTGGTTCCTGCCTCCGGAGGGCCTAGGGGGAGAGGAATGGCCATGTTTTGCTCTCCCTAGGCTCTAGAGCTTTTCTAGAAGCTTGGGGAGGGTGAAAACGGCCTTCCCCACCCCCTGGAGGCTGGAAACGGCCCATTTGCCAACTTCCGGTGGGACTGGAAGGCCCATTTTTTGCTCTCCCCAGGCTCCAGAGCCTTTCTAGGAGCCTGAGGAGGGCGAAAACAGCCTTCCCCACCAATGGCTAACGGGCCATTTCTGGCCTCCAGAGGGCCTCCGGGGGGAAACACTGTTTTTGCCCTCCTCAGGCTCCTAGAAAGGCTCTGGAACCTGGGGAGAGTAAAAAACGAGCCTACCGGGCCCACCATGCCATCATGTGCCAAAAGTGGGAGGCGTGCACACATGTGCGTGAGTGGGATGCATAAAATTATGGGTGTGGGCACATGCGCACATGATCCCCTCACACTCACCCCGCTTTTGGCATGTGATGGCAAAAAGGTTAGCCATCACTGTTCTAGACCATTTCTTCTTTGAGATTAAGAGTTGTCAACAACAACAACAACAGTTCCTTTTATTTTCCCCTAAAGGGATAGTTTTCCCCACAAGACTCATATTTTAGTGAATATGGTATGTGTATTTAATTTTCATGGTCACTTAGCATAGTGATTGCAGAAAAATAAGCAAAGCTTATTTACATTCCCTACCAGCCAGCACAATGTACTTGTCAAACAAGTCGTAGCCTTTCACTTGCTCTGCAGTCGTTACTGATATTGCATGCCTTATGTGTTATTTGCACAAGGACATCAAGAGGCACATAACACCCCTTGTTTCCCCTGATCTCCTGCAGATGCCAATGTGTGAAGGCTGCGCCTAGCTGAAACTGGCTATATACCAGAGGTGAAATCCAGCAGGTTCTGACAGATTCTGGAGAATTGGTAGCAGAAATTTTGAGTAGTTCAGAGAACCAGCAAATTCCACCTCTGGCTGGCCCCAGAGTGGGGACGGAATGGGGATTTTGCAGTATCCTTCCCCTGCCTTGCCCACCAAGCCAAGCCATGCCATGCCATGCCCACCAAGGCACGCCCACAGAACTGGTAGTAAAAAAAATTAGATTTCACCACTGCTACATACCACGACACCGAGGAAGGAAAGCCAACAGGAGGTGGACTAATGGAGGCAGAGTCTGGAGGTATTCTAAGCATCTACTCCAGGGCCTAGAAAATGTACTAATCGGAACCAATCCAGAAATAATAGCAATAGCACTTAAACTTATACACTGCTTCACAGTGCTTTACAGCCCTCTCTAAGCAGTTTACAAAGTCATCCTATTACCCCCAACAATCTGGGTCCTCATAAACAAAAGAAATAATATCCATGTCAACCCAAAAGCCAAGGGTGTCCTGCTGTGAGCATCTGTATGTACAATTTAGTGCATAACCAAGAGCAATAAGGGATTAATAAGGTTAATAAGAACAATGGAACAGCCAGTTTGGCCTAGTGGTTAAGGTACCAGTCTAGAAACCTGGAGATTGTGAGTTCTAATCCTGATTTAGGCATGAAAGTCAGTTGGTTGACCTGGGCCCACCAGCTCTCTTTCAGCCCAACTCATCTCACAGGGCGGTTGTTGTGAGAAAAATAGCAGGAGGAAGGAAAATTAGGTATGTTCACCGCCTTGAATTATTTTTAATAATAATAATGGTGATGATGATAAAGTTGGAATAAAAAATAAATACAAACAGAAACACTACAATGTGTAGCTCTTGTGTCTTTAAGAGAAATTAGCTCCTCTGCTGATGATTTGGACCTAAGGTCAAGTAGAGGGCAATCGCTGATTGAAAAGAAGTTGGGCTCTAAGGTCTTGTTTCTCTCCCTCCTACAAGTATTTTATGCATGGTTTTATAGTCTTACTTGATTTCCTGAGACTGTGGGTAGCTCTATAGTCTCTTCTCCTCAGAAAACAGAGATACCAATACCTAATATCGATTTTGCAAAAACAGATTGTACGAACTTCAGAATCAACTGCTTCTCGGCACTTTAAGACCAAGTATTTACTTCTATGCAAAGAAAGAGAGAAAAGAAAAATCAAAGAAAAAGATCTATGCGTAGAAAGAGAGAGAGAGAAAGAGAAAAGAGGAAAATATTGAGTTTATAATATTATTGCTATAAGCCAAACAGCTCAATAGATGTTGCGTGATGCTTTATGGGAGATGCAGGTACAATAAAGTAGAATATATATATATATACATACATACATACATACATACATACATACATACATACATACACACACACTGGACTGGCAGCTGGGAGGGGGAAGGGAGGGTTTCATATGCGCAACCTAGCTCCCGCGCATGTGCAAATGAAGCTTCACATGCTCGCCCGCTGCTTGTATAGCCAGGTTCCCAACGGGTCACAGCCTGGTACCGGTCCACAGCCTATCGTCAGGGACCCCTTCTATATAGTTTAGGAAGGCTTGCAGTAATATATTAAAATCAGGGGTGGGTTCTACTTACCTTTACTACCGTTTCACAATGGGATCGTGCGCGCACGCTTGCTTCGCTCGCACATGCGCTTTGCTTCTGCACACATGTCTTGCTTTTGATGACATCAAGGTCAGTGGGCGGAGGCTCCCACCAGTTTTACTACCGGTTCTATAGAATCAGTCCGAACCAGGGGCAACCCATCACTGATTAAAATGCTTACAGAGAAGACTAAAACAAATTTGGCTAATTATCAGGAAGAACCATCTTTATTGATGTTATTACAGAACAATTGTTTAATTGTTCCTCAGACTTCCATTTATATACACTACCTCCTATATGAGATTTTTTTTTTTTAATGCTGAAGATAATGAAGACTTTTATATTGTTTTGCTTGTTTATCTGCTTCTTGGGACAATCTAATAGGAAACAAAAAAAAATGTCATGCCATCCATATCTAAATCCCAATATAGGGATTCAGAAAATTGCAAATCAGTCCAATTCAGGAGTAACCCTTTCAAAACTTCTATTCCCTCCTAGTTACTCCATAACTATTCCTGGGTAATTAGAGACTACTAGATGGAAGACTTGAGGACAAAAAGAGGATACAGGTCCCATTGATTAAGGATTGTCATCTGATGGGGCCACGAAAAAGGATCTTCTCAGTAACCAGCCCTTCTTTATGGAACTTCATTCCCCACGAGCAGTGGTGGGTTCCTTCTGGTTCGGCCCGGTTCTGCCGAGCCGGTAGCGGTGACGATATGACATCACCGAACCGGTTCTGCCCCCCACCCACCCACCCCCTACATTATTCTTACCTTTTATTTGGCTCCATCCCCAATCTATTGCTGCCTCCTGAGTCCCAGCTGATGGGCTATAAGGAAAAAAACTGTTTAAACTCTTGCCGTGGGGCTTCAAAGGGCCGCCCTACAGATCAGTGGTAAAAGGCAGTTTGATGGTAAACCGGTGCCTGCAAAAATACATGATTAGACCAGTGCTTGCAAAAATAAATGGGTAGACCGGTACAGCTCTGCAAGCAGTTAAAAGCCTGGTAGACCAGTACCTCTGCTAAATCCTAAAGAATTGTCACATGACCATCAAACCACACCCACAAAATAAGCCATGCCCACAGAACCAGTAGTAAAAAATTTTAGAACCCACCCCTGCCCACGAGGTACAGTTGTCCCCCATCTTGTTGCTTTTCTGAAAGATCCTAAAAACATGTTTTTTTCAGTGGGCCTGAGGACTACAAATAGAGAGGATGCTGATCAAATTGTTGATTTGATTTGGTTGTTGCTGGCAGGGGGGAGTGGGGGTGGGGTAGGGCTTTTTAATGGGTTTTATTATATGATGATTTTTTTAAAAAAAATTGTAAATAGCCTGGAGTTAATTGTGTGAAACAAACAAACAAACAAATGCAATTTAAGAGAAGAATGCCTTTGCTGTCAGATCACCTTTGTTAGTGCAGCACTGCCATAATCGGGGAGGCCTTGCTACTGTCAAGTACCAGGGAAATAAGGAAATCCAGGCGGTTCAAATGAGTATAAAGGTGTTGTGACCTAGGCTCATTTAGTCATTACAAGACACAATTTAGTCTTGAACAAACCTATTTTACTATAACAGCTGGGAATTACTTCATTCCCAGCTTAGTCCAAATTAATTCCAAAACAAGTCCTTCAGAAAAAGTCCTTCCGCTTATCACAAACCTTTATCTTCTTTGGCACCCTGCCAAAGGCCTTTCTTGGCAAAGCCCCACAAAGTTCAGAAACGAGACGCCGACTGGAAAAAAAAGATTTAGCAACGTTGCTTTCCTACAAAGAGCTCAAGAGCCTTTGATGCTCTTTTAAGCCTTATGGGAGTGGCCAAACATCTCCTGGCCTTACTCCCAAGTTGTCCTTTTTGCTTTAGCTGCTCTTGCCTTCTGGCAGCTCTGCGCATGCATGCAGGCTCCTCCTGTTCCTCTGCCTCTTTGCTGTCCGACTCTGGAAGCTCTGGAGTCCGTACATCACTCCCAGATGGCCCTGACCCCATCTCTGCCTCCGACACAGAGCCCTCATCTGGGCCTTCCCCAGACTCTCAGGACTGGCCCATGGTCCTCCCCAGCTTCCTCACTGTCCGACTCTGCTGCTAGCTCCACGGGCTGCTGGCAGACCACAACAAAAGGTTTATTGCAAGCTTGAGGTCGCTATAAAAATCAGAGCTACTAATGGTCAAGGGAAATGATTGGGAATTAAGGAGACAAGATGAACTGGGCTTAGATCTCTTGCAGGGGTGCAGGGATTCTTGATTTATAATGCGTTTTACTCCTCCCTCGGTCTCAGCCTGATCATATCTTACAGCTGCGTGTCATAAGAACTGCTGAATGCCTTCTGGTGACTACTCTTGGGGAGGGAGGTTCTCTTTGGAGGCACACACTCTCTGGAATTGGGGTAGGGCTCTTCCCAATATGAATTCTTTTTTATTCCCCTTCCCTTCCACCTTTTTTAAATTTTATTGACTACTTTATAGAGTTGTGTTATGGCCTTTTAGTTAGGGTTTTATTATTTTATGGCTCTTTTTATTATAAACTGCCTTCAGCTATTTCAATCTATAAAGTAGTATACCCATGTGTTAAAGAAGTATGATTGTGCATAATAAATAGGCTCCTGATTTAGAATCCCTTGATTTGGTGCTAGCAGCTCAGGTGTTTTGGGCTGCTGGACACATCTAAACAGTCAAAGATATTTGGGGAGTGCTGTAGAAAAGGTGGCTGCCCTGCATGAGGAGACTTGTGTAGCCAGAAATTAGCTACTGTTGTTTGACTCTTTTCTAGAAAATGTTACACCTCAAAACTAAACCCTGAGCTATAACCTTCTTTCATTTTTATTTACTAAAAGGTTTATAGTACTATTTAAAGGTTGGAGAAAAAAATGTTGCTGGAGGTCAATAATAACTAACAAGTTACTATGGTATCAACTTTCTATTTTTATTAAAATATTTATCTTAAACATAGTTTAAAAGGGAACCTGGTGAACAACAAATGTTCATGGGTACAAGGGCATATCAAAACTTTCATGAGACAATCTCTGATTTACTTCAGCTTGACAGATTTTAATCAGATTTGCCTAACTGAGCCGCACCTAAATATTAGTAACATCTAGCCAGCACTGTAGCCTCCTTCAACCTGGTTGATTTGTTTGGATTTGATTTACTTCAGCCTGAATCAACTGAACTCACATTCTCTTCTATACAAAATCTAGACGATGAAATAAAAATAGCAATATAGATACAATTGAGGCAATTGATTAAATATTTACCTCTTCTTAAACATTGGTTGAAATGTCATGGATATAGAAACTGGTCTTTTTATTTGCTAATGATAATCTACTTTCAAACTGCCAAGTTAAGCATGGTCTACTACTGTTCTATTTATATTTCTGATAGATAAATGCACATGATCTAAAGGATGTTAATTATTTGTATCTCTCGCATAGCATATTATAGCTAACATTGATAATTGGTTACTCGCAGAAAGGCAAATATAAAATGGAAGTTGGAAGGGAGGGAGGGAAGGGAAGGGAAGGGAAGGGAAGGAAGGAAGGAAGGAAGGAAGGAAGGAAGGAAGGAAGGAAGTAAAATCATTTGCATACTGTTGTTGGAAGTGTAGAAAGAAGTTGTTTTATTACATTATTCATTGAAAAGTATGTGAATTTTCAAATTTGCATATATAGCAGGATAAAATTGTTAGAATAATTACTCAAATTCTAAAAAGCAGTTTGTTTTGCATAGAGTAATTCATATGATATAGACACTGCTTATATTACCATAATTTGTTTTTGGAATATTATTTTATAACATAAGATTATTTTATAATCTTATATTAAATGTTTAATACCACATTCTAGAGAAAGATATGTTCAAACCTCAATATGTGCTCATTTATTTTGGTTCTTTTATTATTATTTTATGAAATTTAATTATTAATATTCACTGGACCAGGGTTCTTGTTTTTTGTAAGATATAGACACGAAGGAATCCAAACCCCAACTAAAATCAATTATTCTCTTATTTTCATTATTATCAGTGGGATACTCAGGTGCGGATTTTGTGCATTGAAGGGTTTACATATTACACACAAATTAAGAATTCACTTATACCAGTTACTTTTATCATGACAGTATTAGACTTTGGATGTGCTGAGAAAATCTGAATATCCATGCAAGAGCCAAATTTTAATTTATTTTTTTTAAAAAGATACAGTATCAATGAAAGAGTTGAGCATATGCTTAATTAATGGCATTGTACTATAAATCTCTAGTTCCCAAAATTTTCCATTTTAGGTCATTTTCTTCTTTCCTCTGCAATAGAAGTTTGTTTTGGCAGAGTGTTTCCTAATATCTATAACAAAAGTGCATGATACAGATGCTATTACAATTTCAGACCATGTTCCTGTGAAGCTTACTATTTTATTTGATATAGACTGAAATATATTTTTAAATGGTCCTTGAATCTTTCTTTGCTGAATGATAAGGATTTTGTTAACCAGATGGGACAGGAAATGGCTGAAGGTTTGTTTTTTTTCATATTAACAGGAACTTGGCCACAGCACTACCTATGGTGTGTAATATTACTAAATCATTTATTTGTGGTCATATTGTTGTGCATACTTTATATTAAAATATATAGTATGTCAGGGTTCCAAATAACACTCCCAACGAAAGCAGACTCTGAGGCTAGAAGTTCCTCAAAGTTCCATTTTATTAGAGATGTGATATTGGCACATCTGGAAAAATCCGAATCTGAAAGTGTCCAGGTTTTCCCCACCCAAAAGAAAGTTCAAGTCTTTTCCCCTGCACCTACATGTCCATCACATGGTCCAATCACTGCACCTTCCCAACTGGAGATGCCTCCCAGTCATGGCACTCCAGGTGCAGGCTGAACGTCCTTGACTCCCAGAGAAAAGAATGTTGTTATAGCTAAATATCTCCACTGCTTAATAATAATAATAATAATAATAATAATAATAATAAGTAATAATAATAATAACAACAACAACAACAATAACTTTATTGTCATTGTATGTATGTATACACAGTATACCCATACAACGAAATTCACTTAACACCCAAAGACCAGGACACCCCCCTCCCAGTTTCCCACAGCACTAAGTATGGCAGCCCAGAAGATCCAAACAAAAAGATGGCCTCCAGGGCTGACATAGTTAATGTTACATTTTAGGGGAGATGGACAAATAATTGTTATCCCTTGTATCTGCCAAGCATGATATTTTGTGCTAAATATGAACTAGGTTTTTATTGTATTATTTATTTATGCTTCCCAAGCAGGATTTTTCTTACATTGCACAAGACAACAATATTGGAGGGGAAAAGAGAAGTTTGGTGAGTTTATTTTGTTTGCTTGATAGCTTTATATACTCATCCATTTCAAGGAAATAATTCTGGGAAGCTTACAACATAAAACATTTAAAAACATAAAACCCATAGCAGGTGAGAATCATAAACAATCAGCAGCAAGGAACATAATCAGGAGACAGGCTCAGAATCAGGTCTCAGAACTCAGAACAGATTTCAGGCTTCATGGAAGAACAGTGATGGGACCAATCTGAACTCAAGAGGGGCAATACTTCAGAGGCCAGGGGCCACAATAGAAAAAATTTGCCTCCCAGGCCTCACCAGCCAAGAGTCCTTGGCAGATGGTTCAGGAGCATGTTCCTTCTGCCTGACCAGTTGAAATCCTTTACAGAAAGTGGATTTGCCATATTCAACATAGAATCATGTTCGTAATTTAAAATAACTTCAATAAGGAGCTACTATGAAATCAGAGAGGATTCCTGAATGTTTCTCACTGAATTGGTACCGAGAATATATTGAGAGATTGTTTTCTAGAAGTGAAACAGTGGTGGGCTGCTACCAGTTCACCCTGGATTGGGCAAACCGGTAGCAGCAGCGGCAGGAGGCTCCACCCACCTGCCTGGATGTCTCGGTGCATGCGCAGAAGCGTTGTGTGTGCGCGTGAGCACGCGCACGTCCATGAGCAAACTGGTAGCGGCCAAAATTGAAACCCACTACTGAAGTGAAAGTTATGCTTTTCTTTTTTTATATAGTAATTTTATAAAGGTTCAACAATAAAAGCCAATACAAACTAAAAAGAAAAAGAAAGAAAGAATGGAAGATGCAGAAAAGAAAAAATAGAAAAGGAAAAATAAGAAAAAAACAAAATAAACATCTAATGAAGTGACTTTCCCCTTCATCATAACAACTCAAAACAATTTTAGCAACTTTTATCACCTTTGCTTAAAACTAGAACAAACGACAACTTTTATGGAACTGCTTTCGGTCCGACATTTCTTCCCCAGAAGTGCAAAGGGTGGAGTTTTTAAAACTTCATTTTAATACGGAAAGTATCAGTTATTCCAACACTGGCAAAGGTCTTTATTATATGTTCGGAAGGGAAGGGAAGGGAAGGGAAGGGAAGGGAAGGGAGATTTTCAATGCTCACTGCCAGTTTCCCACTAGAAATGGAGAAGCTGACAGGAAGTTGGAAATTGCTCCTGCTTCCACTGATTTTTTGCCAGTCCATTGTCATTACAATCCCACTAATGTGGGGAGAATTAAGTCTGTGGTTATCTTTGACAGAACTTTGAGACAATTAACCTTATTGCCTTCTATCCAAAATTTATAATTCAGAATTTTAAAAATTAACACGTAGACCTGTTTTGGCCTTTACAGTTCAGTAAACTTTATAGTTTTGTTCTTTTGTTTGTATTCCATTTTTCCTCCAGGAGCTCAGGGTATTTTATTTATCACTCTTTCCTCTAATTTAGTTAGTAGCTTTAAAGTAAATTATAAGGTTTCTGGACTGGTTATTCTTTATTTAAAATAGAGTTATATATTATCTTAGGTCTCGTAGAAGCTGATCCCATAATGTTCTGTGCAGAATGTAGGATTATAGGATTTAGGTGCAATTGTTGCTCAATAATTATTTACTAACTTATATCAGAAGGAAAGAGAAGAGGACAACCAACAATAAAGCATGTAGACTCAGCTACAATGATGATGAGTGCATCATTGGAAGTCCTAAAAGACTAGGTTAGGGAGAGATCATCATGGAGAAAATAGTTTCACTCAGTTACTTTTATTATTGGTGACCATGATTTTGTTGAAATTATTGTAACTCTTGTATTTCTGGATTGACTTTCCTTATTGTATTATTATTGGCCATGGTTCCATAGAAATTAACTTTTATATTTGTTGAATTGTGCTGTGAGTTGTCCTGCGACAAGTTTGTAGTGGCAAGTTGTCCCATTCTGATTCATTTGTCCTTATATCTTCGAGACCGCCTTCTGCCGCATATCTCCCAGCAACCCATAAGATCCCACAGAGTTCTCTCTGGAACCAGTTACCTCCTGAAGTCCAGACCACCCCCACCCTATTGGCCTTCCGAAAAGCAGTGAAGACCTGGCTTTTCCGGCAGGCCTGGGGCCGTTGATCTCGCTCTTGTGATCTGGCAAGATCCAGCCATGAATGGTGTGAATGAGTTTTTAATGTTTTTAATTTTTCAATGTCTTTTTATAATGATTTTTTAAATGTATTGTGAGCCGCCCTGAGTCTTTGGAGAGGGGCGGAAATTAAATTAAATTAAATTAAATTAAATTAAATTAAATTAAATTAAATTAAATTAAATTAAATTAAATTAACATTTTTTCCCAAAAGCCATGTTTTTACAGCTCTTCTTATCTTTACAGATAAGAAGAAAAGGCCTGAACATTTAGGGGGTTTGCTATTTCCCCAGAGGAGGGCCCGGCAATGACATTCCTCAGGACCTTCAGCAAACCTTCTCTCTCTGATCTTACTGGATAGGCAGATTCAATATTTTAAAAAGGTGGCGTCAAAGATATCTAGGCTCTAAGTCATGCAGATCTTTAAAGGTAACCATTAGTACATTGAATTGCACCTGGATGATACATGGAAGTCAGAGTAGTTCTCATAATAATAGTGTTAGATAGATCAATGAACTTCCTAGCTTCCATAAATATTGTACCTTTATTCCTCAAGGGAAGTTCCATGAAGAATGAATTACAATAGTCCAGACACATGTGACAAGTGCATTTGCAACACCTCTTGTTCCAGATGTAACTGTGCAAATACCACCCTATAATCTCTACCTGTAGCACCACATTTTAACTAATTCCAAAATAAAGCCAATATTTATTTGCATATGCATACCAGTACGTACTGTATGTTTTTACTACTTATTTGTACATACATCTGTACAAATATATACACATAGAACCAACATCTTTATTTAGTGATTCTCACAAAGATCTTTAAAAACTGGAAAAATATTTTAGCCAGCTTGGAAGATACATTCGCAGGGTTAACATGTAAATGGCCACAAATAAATAACAGACACATTTTGCACATTCTTTTACCCCAAATCCCTTTCTGAGTGTGGCATTCTAATGAGCAATCTTATAAATGTTTATTCAGAAATGAACTTCCCTGAACAAAATAGACTTCACTTTTGAATAAGCTTGTGGATGATTAGAGCCAGTGCCTACAATCCTATAAATATTTTAAAATAAGTGCCATTGAACAAAATGAGTCTTTCTTCTAAATAAATATGCATAAGATAATATTGTGAGTTAATCTAATATTTCCTTATTACATGGTTCTATTATCTTTTACTAAAGGGAAATGAAGGTTTCTCAGTCTTAGTCATGCTTAAAGAAGGCTATTGAAATTAATTCAATTACTTCAACTATTAAGAGACAAATTGGCTCAAGGATTCCAGTAAGCTTATGCTTAAACCCTCTTTGGGCATTTGGGAAGGGCTAAAATTGGGTGAAACAGATAGTCTTTTGCATCAGCACCCTTGTCATTTATGCATGGCAATCCTCTAATGAAAACCATGCTGCATGAAAACCAGGGAATTCTATCCATATTTGCTTAGAAAAGCATTAGAACAGGGGTGTCAAACTCACGTTATCACATGATGTATTGCGACTTTTCTCCCCTTCGCTAAAGTGGGTGTGGAGTGGCCAGCACATGACGATCCAGCCCGTGGGCTGGGAGCTTAACAGCCCTGTATTAGAACTTTTTGGGCAATCAAGATCCTGCTTTATCAGAGCCTGTGAGCACAGCAAAGGTTTACAATGGAGTTCTTGGTGGTCTCTATGTGTGGTTGTTTGTTGCTGACATTTCACTACTCCAAAAGGTAGCATCCTCAGTGCAAGTGAATGTGAAGTTTGCTGCCTGCTTATATATGGTGGCTTAACTTGCCAGTTTTTAGTGGGATTGTGATTTCCTTCTTGGAAATTGAATAGGTCTCCTTCAGTGGTGGGATTCAATTTTTTTTTTACTACCGGTTCTGTGGGCGTGGCTTGGTGGGCGTGGCAGGGGAAGGATACTGTAAAATCTCCATTCCCTCCCGATCAGCTGGGACTCAGGAGGCAGAGAATAGACGGGGGCGGGGCCAGTCAGAGATGGTATTGTAACGGTTCTCTGAACGACTCAAAATTTTCGCTACCGGTTCTCCAGAACTGGTCAGAACCTGCTGAATACCGCCGCCTCTGGCCTCCTTGAATTGCCTCCTTGCCTCCTTGAATAGGCAGATTGTTTTCTGCCAGTTTGTTTGCAGTTGTGTTAATCCCTGCTTTTCTGAGTGTTGGCTTCTGGAGAGGTTGTGTTCTAGACATTTTGTTTCTTTCTTAGGTTTTTTTATTATCTCTTTTTAATGGTAGGTAAATGTGGCTTATTTCTATGTGTCTGTGTGTTACAATACTAGACAACACAGAATCAATAGTAGAGACCTTCAAATTTCTAGGTTCTACCATATCACAAGACCAAAAATGGACACCTAACATCAAAAACATCATCAGAAAAGCACCAGAATGTTCTTTCTGCGCCAACTCAGAAAGCTCAAACTGCCAAAGGAGCTGCTGATACAGTTCTATAGAGGAATTATTGAGTCTGTCATCTGCACCTCTTGTTGGTTCTGCAACCCAACAAGACAGACAGAGACTTCAGAGGATAATTAGAACTGCAGAAAAAACAATTACAACCAACCTGCCTTCCATTGAGGACCTGTATACTGCACGAGTCAAAAAGAGGGCTGTGGAAATATTGACAGACCCCTCGCATCCTGGACATAAACTGTTTCAACTCCTACCCTCAAAACGATGCTATAGAGCCCTGCACACCAGAACAACTAGACACAAGAACAGTTTTTTCCCGAACGCCATCACTCTGCTAAACAAATAATTCTCTCAACACTGTCAAACTAGTTACTAAGTCTGCACTACTATTAATCTTCTCATCATTCCTATTACCCTCCCACTTATGACTGTATGACTGTAACCTTGTTGCTGGTATCCTTAAGATTTATATTGACTGTTTCCTAATATGATTTGATTGTTTATTTGTTCCCTATGACTATCATTAAGTGTTGTACCTTATGATTCTTGACGAATGTATCTTTTCTTTTATGTACACCAAGAGCGTATGCAGCAAGACAAATTCCTTGTGTGTCCAATCACACTTGGCCAATAAAGAATTCTATTCTGTTCTGTTCTGTTCTGTTCTGTTCTGTTCTGTTCTGTTCTGTTCTATTCTATTCTATTCTATTCTATTCTATTCTATTCTATTCTATTCTATTGAAGGCTTATTTATCTAAATGCTAAGCTTTCAGGAATTTCTAGCATTTCTGGATTTGTTTTGATCTAAAATGCTGATGGTTTCCCTGTTAAAACTGTGGTAAAATCTGTCCATGTATTGTGAGATTAAGGAGTTTTCGTCATGTCTTTTTTTTTTTAATTTGATTTATATGTCGCCCTTCTCCGGAGACTCAGGGCGGCTTACAGTGCGTTAAGCAATAGCCTTCATACTTTTGTACATTTTTACAAAGTCAGCTTATTGCCCCCACAATCTGGGTCCTCATTTCACCTACCTTAGAAAGGATGGAAGGCTGAGTCAACCTTGAGCCTGGTGGGATTTGAACTTGCAGTAATTGCAAGCAGCTGATCTTAATAACAGTGAATTAGTCCACTGCGCCACCAGAACTCCTGGTGACTGCTATTTGGTGTTCATGCATGCACAGTGCCAGTTTTCTGCCTGTGGTAGACAGACATAGTGACTGTTATAGTCGTTGTATTATATGTTGTGGAATGTAGATGACTCCTGGTTTTTTTTCTTCTTGGTCTTTTGGTTCATTTAAGATGCTTTGGAGGGCTTGAAGACTATAAAAGGGAGAAGCAGGGATGGAACTAAATATGCTGGCCCTTTATCCATTTTTTTTTTGCTCACCCTTATCCCCCTATTCTATGTCATATTTTTTGCACTATAAATCTCTGTGGAGGAAATTCTTGGTTTTATTTTTTGTGAAAACCAGTCTGTGTATGTTTCAGAATCGAGGGAAAAACAATTTTCTGAATTTGTAAACTTATATGTGAGTGAATGGCATTCCAAGCAAGAAACAGTTACAAATACCGATATCTTTGAGAGTATGTGGGAAATATTTTTTATTTAGAAAAACACATTATTATACATAAAATAATTTTAGATATTTATATTCTATGTAAATTGCATAAGTTTTATCTGTATAATATAACAGATTTGAAATTAGCTATCCTATTAAAATAATTATGCTTATGGATCTATTAATAGATGAGCTGGCCCAATTAGATCACATAGAGTGCCCTTATGCCTTTTTTTCCCCCAGAACAATCCTGTTGAAGTAATCCCACTACAGGTAAAAAAAAGTTCAGCCCTTCCTCATTTAACTATTCAGCACAGCCTTTCTGAAGCATAAAAGTACATCTGTTCCAGTTACAGCAGAATATAGATGAATACATATGATTTTCTTCCCTGTAACATCAAATCAAAATAAGGCTTGCAGGGAACATGACATGTCTCCATAATGAATAACCATGTCTTGAGATAGCATCCAATTTGACCCAAGAGGAGCAGGAAAATAGGAGCATTTTTTGCCAAAGTAATTCTATTTTTCTCTGCTATTTTCATTCTTTATATGTAGCGTGTACAGTTGGGACACTAACGTTTCTTTGAAATTGATATTGTCTGTGACTCAAATGCTCTAATGAATGACTCATGAGTACTGTGAATAGATATCAGAGGGTCAATTTGGAGCTAGAAGGATCCTTGCAGGAAGCAGATGGTGTAGAAATCCATAATCGGTTCTTGCCCTTTCCAAAGATGCCTTCCACTCTTAGAGTAAAATTAATCTTTAAATACTCCTTTGATACTGCAATTTATTTCTGACATTTGTAAAGAGGAGACAGTCCCAAAAGCTAGGAGTATCATAACACTCTTGTTTAGAATAATGTGAACCAATGCCCTGCAAGATAAGGTTGGAGGTTTCTAAGTACCCAGACTTTTTTGGACATTATAATAGGTTTATTGTAATTGTGTGAAAATAGCACTTTGTATTTTATAGATATAGAAGGGAGAGACAATAAGTTTCATTGATGGAAGGACATATTTGCAACATACTAAGCAAAAGACAAAGGAATGGCATGAGATCACTATTCGTTAACCTTTCCTTCCTTGCGGTATGGGTGTTGGGTTAAGGCACCAGACTAGAAACCAGGAGATTGTGAGTTCAATCCCACCTTAGGCATGAAAGCTGTCTAGGTGACTTTGGGCCAGTCGCTCTCTCTCAGACCAACTTACCTCACAGGGTTGTTGTAGGGAAAATAGGAAGAAGAAGGTGTATTGCATATGTTTGCTGCCTTGAATTATTTTAAAAAATAATAAAGACAGGATACAAATAAATAGATAAAATTCCATGCCACACGCTCCAAATTTCCTGTACCAGCTACCCCACATTTTTGTAGAAGATTGGCTACTGTAGAAGGGAAAGAGGAACACATTCTGCCAGAAATCTGCATTCCACTGATGAAGGAGCGTTCTTGGATATAACCCATATTTTTCTTGCAACAGAAAAATTAACAAAACTAAACCTCCTAACAGAACTTCAGTTTCCACGTATTGCAGCCAACATGACCAACGGTCAGGGAATATGGGGACTGGGGTTATAATCCAAAATGTCTGAGGGACACCAGTTTGGTTATGTCTGCTATATTCTCTCCTTTCATAGTATCCTAGGAAAACAAATTAGGATAGGATGGGATGGGATGGGATGGGATGGGATGGGATGCGGTGGCTCAGTGGCTAAGACATTGAGCTTGTCGATCGAAAGTTCAGCACTTCAGCGGTTCGAATCCCTAGTGCCATGTAACGGGATGAGTTCCTGTTACTTGTCCGAGCTTCTGCCAACCTAGCAGTTCGAAAGCACGTAAAAATGCAAGTAAAAAAATAGGGACCATCTTTGGTGAGAAGGTAACAGCATTCCGTGCACCTTTGGTGTTTAGTCATGCCAGCCACATGACCACGGAGACGTCATCGGACAGCGCTGGCTCTTCAGTTTCGAAACAGAGATGAGCACCACCCCCTAGAGTCGGGAACAACTAGCACATATGTGCAAGGGGAGCCTTTACCTAGGATAGGATAGGATAGGATAGGATAGGATAGGATAGGATAGGATAGGATAGGATAGGATAGGATAGGATAGGATAGGACAACTCACCATGGCCAACTCACCACAGGACAACTTGCCACAAGACAATTTAACAATTCAATTTAATAATTAAAAATAAATTAAAAATTCTTTTATTTTTTGTCATTTACATTTCATTCTGTCCCTCCTTCTGCATCCTTTCTTTAATGATTCTGTCCCACCATTTCTTTGATATTAGTATAACTTTTGTCCCATAGGGAGTTGTCCCACAGAGAGTTGGCCATGGTGAGTTGTCCTGGGTGAGTTGGCCATGGCAAGTTGGCTGTGGCAAGTTGACCATGATGAGTTGGCCACAGTGAGTTGCCCACAGCGAGTTGTCATAGACCCAATAGGCTAGGCTTGGCTAGGCTAGCCAATTGGGTCTATGACAACTCGCTAGACTAGGCTAGGCTAGAACAGCACAGAATAATGCAGAAGAATAACCTTTCTTCTTCAGTTTAGCAAATCTGCCATTTGATGTTCCTGCCCTTCTTTCCTTTTTCAGGGTATGAAAATGCTGGTTTTGCTCAAATTCACATTGTGTGATGATTTCTCCATCTCTTGCCCCAAATGACTCTCAATTTGCAATCAGGATTCAAACTAGCCACGCAAGGAAGAGTTTGTACCGAGAAGCACCTAAAAGAAATAACCATGGATGCTTCTTTCTCTCTTTTGCTTCTTTTCCAGTTTTCTGGAGAAGTGATTGCCAAGGACTGTGGAAATAAATCACAAACCAGCACAGAATTAAAGCCAGAGACATCTGCACATAAAAATGCAACAAAAATGTCACTGACATTTTTAATGAATGCCTATTTTAGTCCAATGTCCATAATTTTCAGCTGGTCAGAATAATTGTTAAATATTGTCATCAAGGATGTTTACACAAAATATCTCAACTAATGAGTCATTTTCTTCGTATTTATATGGCGGCTTATTTAGTTGGACTATTTTTACATTATTTTTTCAAGGCAAAGCCTCCTTGTGGGCTGCCTACAAGATATATATTTAAATGCAAGTGACTAAAACAGCAACAAAGGAAGTAACAGCCACATTAAAAGCTAAATTTATAGAATAAAATGAATACACATTTCAAGAAAAAGTAAAGCAGTCATACACTTAATGTCTATTTTAAGACCTCCAAGGAAGTAGAGAATTCCCTCTACCTCCTAGTTGAGAATTCCCTAAAGATGGGGCCATCATGGAAAGACGCTCTACAGGAATTTGTATAACTGCTAATCTAACAGATTTTGCCAACACTAAACAGGCCTTCTATGGTCATTGGGTATGGATAGATTCATTCATGAATATAAGATCCCTTTATAAATCTGGTTCCAAGATCTTGTTGCTGTTTGTAATCATCAGCACTTCATCCTGGGGCCAAATTTGCGTGGGCAATCAGCACAGCCAATCAGAATTAGCCTTTCATCAAGCCCTGGTTTCAGAGAGAAATGAAGTTCAGAAGCTGAACATACAGTAGATATAGAGCAGGGGTGAAGACCTGTGGCCCTTTTACGATCTGTGAACTTCAACTCCCAGAATTCCTGAGCCAGCCATAGAGAGACTGAAGGATGCAGTGATACATTTTGTTTAAATTAAATTTCCAACCATTGTTTCTTGTCCTGCCTTTTGGTGCTTTGGAAAATAATTTGACTTTCTCATTTTTGTAGGAGCCCCTCAAATATTGGAACAGTGCTATCATGTCACCCCTTGTTCTTCTTTTCATTAGACCAATTCTTGTAACTGTTCTTAGCCTCCAGCTGCCTAATCATTTTTTGTTGCTCTTCTATGCATTCTTTCCAGAGTCTCACCTGGAAAGTTTAATTCATTTCATCTCTAAATAAATAAATACCTTGCACATAGTTGACAACAGGCTAATCCTACGGTAATCCTTCACCCCTGATGGTCTCTTTTCTTGAACTTTGGTACTTAATATTGCCAGTTTCCATGAATTTGGTATTTCCTCAAACTGTCAGGTTATTTGGAAGAACGGAGATGAGAATATAACTTTAAGTGCTACTGCAATGATTTTATCTGCCCCAGCAGTGTTCCCACTTTTTTTTTTAATTTGATTTATATGCCGCCCTTCTCTGGAGACTCAGGGCGGCTTACAATGCGTTAAGCAATAGCCTTCATACTTTTGTATATTTATACAAAGTCCCCACAATCTGGGTCCTCATTTTACCTACCTTAGAAAGGATGGAAGGCTGAGTCAACCTTAAGCCTGGTGAGATTTGAACTTGCAGTAATTGCAGGCAGCTGGTATTAATAACAGGGTGCTTTAAACCACTGTACTACCAAGGCTCTTTTTAACTGATGGATAGCAGCTATTGTTTCAGAGATCCTGGCTCATGTTCTTCAACCGTTCCATCTGGGCTATCGAGAACTGGTGATTCTATTGTCTCCCAGGGAAAAAAAAGATGGAAATACTTGCAGCAAAAAAAAAAAAAAGGTTATTCCATTCCAGATCTACAAAAGTGCCATCCCCCTTTCTGATGTTCTCATTTGTGTATTGAAACTTACCTCTGAGACAGCATAATGAGGCTGAGATATTTTTGACAACTTGTAGCTTCTTCAAGTTCTTCTGCAATGCTATTCCAATGCTGTAAACCAGGGATGTCAAGATCAAGGCCCAGGGCCCGGATCCGCCCCATGGGGTACTTAGATTTGGCCCGTGGGGCCACCCTGGAAACAGGGAAGGACCGGCCCGTGGTGCCTCTGCCAGCAAACATGGAGGTCAGGAGGGCCATGAGTGGCCCTCCCAAGCTCCATTTTCACTGGCAGAGGGTTGCAGGAGGCTGTTGCAACCGAAAATGGAGCTTGGAAGCCTGTTTTGACTGGCAGATCTCTCTGGCCACCACAGATGCCCCTGATACAAGTGATGTTGAGCTGGCTATGGTCCTTGGCCATGCCTCCTGGCCCCCCAGGTCAAACACAACCCTGATGCGGCCTTCAGTGAAATTGAGTTTCACACCCCTGCTGTAGACATTCCATTTTGCTCTGACCTGGATATGGACTTAAAATGTTAACACATCAGTGGTGGGTTGCCCCCAGTTTGCACCGGTTCTATAGAACCAATAGTAAAACCGGCAGGATGCTCCACCCACTGACCCCGACGTCATCAAAATGCTTCTGCGCATGCACAGAAGAGCGTGCACAGCCCCACTGCGAACTGGTAGTAAAGGTAAGTAGAACCCACCCCTGTAACCCATGTATTACATGTTTGAGTCTCCACTGCCTTCACTCATTTGCCACAGATGGCAAACACAATCCAGGGTTGAATTATCCATCATGCTAATTTGTTAATTATTTCTGAGAACCATAGCACTTAATCATTTATATTTTCCAGATATTTGAGGACAGCATATTGGTTGATGAGCATCAACTGGATTCTGTTATTCGCAAGCAAAGTCTTGTAACTTCATCCATCTGTAGTATTTCAGTGAGGCTACACTACAAGCAATTCATCGCAATGAGAGTTCAGGGATTTTGCTTACAAAATGATGGTCAGAACCACAGTTGGTGCCTCTCATTAATCTGACATCCATGAGGGATGTTCAGAAATAGCTGCAATTAAGAAATAGTTGAGGACTGCTGTGCCCTTTCGTCAGCATAAACACCATGTTAATTAATGTTTTAGTGGATATTGAAATAAGCTGTTTCCATGTGTTAGCTCATTTGCTCTTGGAAATGATGCCAGACACAGGCCACTGCAATTCATCTTCCCAGCACCAGATTTGCCAGGACATTTCCCCAGACTTGTTGGTTGTTACCAATATGGGCATTTTAGATCAAAATTAGTTCCCTTTGTGGCAATGAATCAGAATTAATTTCACTGTGGCATTGAATCCAGAATCATTTGCAATAGTATAGAAAATTGGTCTTTTATTTTAGTTAGTTAGTTAAGTTTAATTAGTTATTTGTATCCCACCTTTATTATTTTTACAAATAACTCAAGGTGGCAAACATATTCAACACATCTTTCTCCTCTGATTCCACACACACACCCCGCAACAACAACCCTGTGAAGTGAGCTGGGCTGAGAGTGAGTGACTGGCTCAAGGTCACTCAACTGGCTTTCATGTCTAGAGTGGAACTAGAACTCACTGTCTCCCGATTTCTAGTCTGGTGCCTTAACCAGTAAACCAAATTGGCTCTTTTTTAATTTTTATTAGTCTTTTGCCTTATTCCTGTTTATTTCTGCTGTCAGGGTTCCATCATTTAGCTGGGAGATTAACTTCACTTGCCACCTGTTGGGATGACCTTGGTTCCCACAAGACATTTTTGCTTTGACTGGTAGCCGGTCTAGCTACTTCCCCCCTTCTTTTCCACATTCAAAGTTCATGGCAACTATGAGGCAGGAAAAGATGGCTTCAGCCAGGTTTGCTTCACAGTTGTCGGACTTCCCACCTAACTGGAGAGAAGTTCCTGGAAAATTCAAACAGAAAATACATTAGTCTTGCATCATCCATCCCTCCCTCCCCCTGGAGGTCTCTTTGGCTTTTGAGGATATTTATCATGGAATTTCTTCACTAGTTCTACTATAAAGAACCCATCAAAAGCAGAACTCTGAGGCAGGTAGATTCCTCAAAGAACATGTTTAAGGAGCCTGAGTGGTGTAGGAGGCTAATGAAGGAGCCTGAGTGGCGTAGGAGGCTAATGCCTCCTACAAGGCAGCATTTAACATCCAGCTGCCTGCAATTACTGTAAGTTCGAATCTCACCAGGCTCAAGGTTGACTCAGCCTTCCATCCTTTCTAAGGTGGGTAAAATGAGGACCCAGTTTGTGGGGGCAATAAGCTGACTGAAGGCTATTGCCTTCATTGTAACGCATTGTAAGCCACCCTGAGTCTCCGGAGAAGACTCTTATATAAATAAGAATTTTTTTAAAAAATTGGATAATCATACTGGCACAGCTAGTGAAAACCAACTCTAAAAGTTCCTCTGGTTTTCCCCCTAATGAAAAGAGCAAATATTTCTCTCCCCAGATATCACCGGTCACATTGTCCAATGAAAATAGCTGGGAGGCTTACTTCACTTGCCACCTGTTAGGATGACCTTGGTTCCCACAAGACAACTTTTTTGTTTTGACTGGTAGCTGATCTATCTACTTCTCCCCTCCCTTCCCCCATTCAAAGTTCATGGCAACTATGAGGCAGGAAAAGATGGTTTCAGCCAGGTTCACTTCAGAGTTGACACTACAATTCTGTGCATTTTTAAGATTTCTGAACGTGACAGAACTACTAATTGATTTGAGACTGGTTGGAAGCTTACAATACTTTAGAGGTTATATAATATCCTGCAAAGCCAAAACCCTTTGCATGTTTCTCACCTCCAGGCAACTACAGCCAATCTCAAATTCAGACGAAGAAGGAAAGTTGCAAGAACAGGCATGAACCTATGGGAATGAAAAAAAAAAATTCACACATTGAGAATAATGCAATTGCATTTAGGGTTTTAGCCTATGGATCAGCACTTGGATAACCCAGGATGAGGATGAAAAGTAAAGTATGCAACCAGCCAGACACAACCCAAATTGGACCCAAAGTTGGGAAAGCATCTTCAATTGCCCACTTACAATGTTCAAACAGGCCTCCAAATTGGGCCTCGGGAGTTAATTGTTTGTAAACTATTTTGCTATGGAATTCCAACTGCAGAATTATCAGAATTGTGACTCACTGCATCTGGAAAAATCCACGGAAAGTCTGGATGCTCTTGTTAAATAGCAAGAGAGTGCGCTCACAAGAAAGAATCTCTTTGCAATTAAGAGAGCTATGTTTATAGAATTTTTTCTGAGGGAAATTTTCCAAATGCCATGGAAGGACCTTCCCAATCATCTTAGTTTGCTAGTTTTGATTTTCAGTATCTGAATTATGCTAGATTAAAGGCTTTTATAAGTTCATATCGGTGTTCTTAATTAAAAAGGAAAGCTGCTCTTTTGATTGAGGCAGTAATATATTCTACTGTTTTTGTAACCTTTTGAATTGCCTTCCTACTTTTAATAGTAAGAAATCGAAATTATGGTCTGTCTATGCCTTTTCATTGTTAACTCGTTAGTCCTTCTGCTGGCAGATTTTGTTCTCAGCTAGATTCTTTTGCCTCTCTCTCATCCCATCATCTCTCTCACCCTTATTGTAAAATCTAGTATAAGCTTTCTGACAGTTAGTGACAGCTTTAAGTTTCCCACAAACTATGTCAAACTTTGCAATGAGAGAAACAGCTGCTTACTTTTCTAGGCTTTCCAGAGGTATCTTGGATAAACAACAGGTCAACAGAAAGCTGGGAGTAATTACCATACAAAAGAAGATGGAGTTATTCAAAACCACAGTGATGGATAGATTGTAGAACATGAAAAATTATATCCTAATAGATCTGGCAGTCTTTAAAGTGCTACAAGGTTCTTCTTTTTTGGCAACAGATTAATATGATTACCTCTCTAAAAACAATCCTTCTGTGGTCACTGACAAACTCTTTTTAAAGACTGCACTGGTGTGTTCTTTTCCACCAAGGAATCCTCATGTTATAGGGCCAGGGAAACAAAAAGAAATATTTTGCTGTAATTAAATTAATTCAGACAAACGAATCACTTTGCCATTAAGAAGAGTTTAGTGGAAAGATTTGCTCTCTTTCAAAATTCATGTAACTGTTCTGATATTGAGCAAAATTGATTCTGCCATACTGACATGAATGTGTTTATGAAAGGGATTACATCCTTCCATGTACAATGTTATGCCATCTCCACCCACCCCCCAAGAATAAATTATATTGGGAGCAAAGGGAGGAAACCATATAAATAGCAATAGCACTTAGACTTATATATCGCTTCACGGTGCTTTACAGCCCTCTCTAAGCAGTTTACAAAGTCAGCATATTGCCCCCAACAATCTGCATCCTCATTTTATCATCCTTGGAAGAACAGAAGGCTGAGTCAACCTTGAGCCTGGTGGGATCGAATTCCAAACTTCAGGCAGCCGGCAGTCAACAGAATTAGCCTGCAATACTGCATTCTAATCACTGCGCCACCCTGGCTCTTAAATTAACCAATGTGCGTAAAGTACATTGAAGAAAAGGGGTTCTAACAAGTGAGAAAGCCACTCTCCACAGACAACCCAGTGGTTGTATTCATATAAAGTAGCACATTTCTCAAAATCAGGAGAAGGCCAAGCAGGTGTATGCATACAACATGCTAAACTTGGTTAAAGCTAAGTTCATTAAGTTTTGGGAACTGACTGCATTGTGCCAACCAAGCCCGTTTTATTATGGGTGTCTTATGCATCCCCCTAAAAGTCTGTGAATCAAATTGAATAAATTTTGTAGAGGAAGTCTTCAAAATCTTCTTCTTCAAGGTCAGTAGAATCAAGGCTATCTGAATCTCAAGGGAGACACCGGGCAAGTCATGCAAAGAAAAGACGCATCTTCTGGATTGCATACAATGATGCTTAATTAATGTTTAATGGGACATGGAACATACCTGTCTGATCTTGTAGGGCAGGCAGAGAAAATTGGAAGTTCATGGTCCCCCAAATATGCAGGTTTTGTGCCAGGAGGAATTTTATAAGTGACCACCGGCACTTTGAATTGCACCTGAAAGATCACTGGTAACAAGTGCAGTTCACACAGTAGTGGTGTTACAAGATGTACTGGATATGCATCTGTGCCTATTCATACTATCACATTCAAGACCTTTGAAACGGGTGGTGTCGGCATCAAAATGTTTCACATTTCCGTTAAATGCTTATTAGTATCATACTCTTTGTATAATAAGAAAGTCTCCTCTTAACTTTTGCTCAGTTCCAGTGGCATTGAATCCTAGGCCTTGAAGGTGTTGTGTGTATGCTCTGGGGCCGTGATGGCGAACCTATGGCACGCGTGCCCAAAGTGGCATGTGAAACCATGTCTGTTTGTCTTCCGGGTTTCTGGTATGCATGTGCAAGCGACAATCAGCTGTCCTTTGCATGCGCGGCAGTGCCAAAAACCAGCCAGCTGATCATCAGGTGCACATGCGCGCCAGAACCCGGAAGTTCGGCTTTTCCGGAGTGCGATCCCTTCACGCAAGCAGCAGTGCCGAAACTGGCCTGCACATGCATGCCGGCCAGCTGATTGTCAGGCGCGCAAGCGCGCTAGAACCTGGAAATTCAGCTTTTCCGGAGTGTGTCCCCGACACTCGGTACCGAAAAGGTTCACCATCACTGCTCTGGGGCCTTGCTATTATCACCTGATGAGTAAACAGTCCTGTCCCCATTTTGCAGCATGTATCTGCAAGGCATTGGGCCCCAAATTTTCACTTTTCTGATAGCTGATTAATGTCCAGAGCAATGATTCTCAACCTCAGCAATTTTAAGATGTGTGGACTTCTTATGAGAAGCTATGAGAAACACTGGTCCAGAGAATCATCTTATCAATGACTAACTACCAGGAGCTTCAAGCATCACCAATCTTTCTAAACAGCATTGTTGATAGAAACAGCTTAAATAGACCAGGCAATAATGGAAATTGGCGATTGCATTCTCAGTTGTATTAAAATCTTTGCGCCACATCCCCCAATGACTACGCAGGATTTCTTTTGTTCTTTCATCAATGGGGAAAAAAATGTCCTTCTGTGTTTTGAAACTAGGGCGATTTTCCAATCTCTGCACAATTCTTTTGAGCTTCCTTGAGAAAATATTGGTATTATCAATGTTCTTAATTAATGTTTAGCCGCTAATTTAAAAGGCCTCGGGGCACCGAGTCAAGAGGAAAAGAAATCTTGCTGGGTGTGAACAACTCCTGGCTGTTAATGATTTGGGTGTCAAGACTTGTGCAATAGCAAAGGATAGCTAATGCCCTCTCTAAACTGGCTAAGCAGCAGGCTTCTGCTTCTCATGAGCACAATGAGTCCCCACTGGGATCAATTTACTTCTTCATTCAAGCCACACAAAAGAATTTGTCAATGGCTCAAGAGGTGATGTCAGTTCACAAGGGCTGCTGACAGTGAGGAAGGGAACAGTCATGTAAATAGGGAAAGGACTGGCCTTGCCAATTCTAAATTTTCCATCCAGAATGATAGACTCCTTTTTATTTTTAAAAACACTTAATGATTTCCCAGTCTTTGCAATGCATATTGGTGGATACAAGGTATTTCACAGCCAGCATTGGGAAGATAATATTTTTACAAGCACCTTTGGATAGTTTGCAATTGAAATATATCATTAATTGGGGAAAAATATTAGATGTGGGCTTTCTTTCTAATGCAAAATGGGAAGTTTTATTTGATTGCTTTTTTATTATTCCCATGGGGTGAAGGATGTGGATATTAAAAAGTATTTTTATTCTTTCTCATAATCTTATGAATTTGATTGGATTGATTGATTGATCTTTGAACTCAGAATCATCTAACCAAGCTGAGTTATAGAATATTTCAAGACTCCCCAAAGGAGGCTCCTCTTTAAACAATGTGATTTAAGTTCTCCTTTGCACAATATAATTTACAATAGATGGTTTTACAATAGGCAGATTCTTAATCCATTTATAATTTAAATGAAAAATTAGAGAGCTCATCAAACACTACTTTATCATATTGATTTTGCTTCATACCCAATGATATCCATGTCCAACTAAACTATGGAATGTTCTATCATAAGATGCAGTGATTGCCACCGGCCTAAAATAACTCATTAAAAAACCCCACAAAAAACCTAGGAAAATTCATGAATGATAATGTCTTACCAAAAGGTTCTAGTCTTGATGGCTATATACCATTGTCAGAACAAATATAATCTTACAATATTTTCTAGGGAACATGAATAGCAGAGTATTTTTCTTTCATACCTTACTTGTAGGTGTCCTGTGAGCATCTAACTGGCTTCAGTAGGAATCTGGACTCTGCCTATATAACAGAGCCCTTTCTTTTGATCTGGCAGAATTTGTTTTAGGCCTAGGGGTTTCAAAAGACACCTACATGACAAATTTGCAAAAATTAGCAAATATTTAGTACATGTTCAGGATATTCTTGGCCCATAACCGATGTTGTAGGTTATTGAGCAGAATATCCTTTGAGCATGAAAAGTGCCTGGGAGTGGTTGTGAACAATCACAGTCAACATACAAAAACACTGAGTTGTGGTAGTCTTTTACTTTTAGAAAAAGTAAAGCAAAGTCCAAAAACAATTCAAGTCATACACAGATAAGACGAGAGTTAAAAGATCAATCCAGGGATATTTCAAGTACAAAGTCTTCTTACCAGTTGTAGTCATACACAATAAAACAGTTCTTCTTGAGTTTCAAAACAGGAATAAGTTCAATATCAAAACATTCAACGAACAGCAGAAAACAACATGTAGCCATGATCAAACAGTGACCATGCAGAGAGATCAGGTAGAGAGCCACAGCAAAAAAGCAGGAAAAATGGTGTAGCATCCAGACAAGCCATGATCCTGACTTCCCCCAAGTACATTGGCTACAGAGCCCAGTCAATCAGGATACAGGATGATGCAATACAATCTTAAAGCAATATAATACCTTTCTGACTGCAAACATACATTGTTGGTTTATATATTGCCTGACCAACTAGTTAGACAAATAACCATTTCCTAACAGTACATTCATAATTAAAATAAAAAATTAAACAGCTCAACAAATGCTACTAAATAACATTGATTTTGCTTCAAATCCAATAATTACTGCAATTCAAACATGTCAACAGCACTAGGATAACCAAAACAAAGACCTGTTTAATATCAAAATGGCTGAATAACCATATGGAACTCTGACTATCCTTCATAACATTCATATTGGATGATCAGAGTGACTTGAGAGCAAATAGTCTTGGACAAATTTCAGTGTTCACTTGGGAAAAATACCGTAACTAAGCATGAACACGTGATTCTGTTTGTAGCGTTTCTAAGCTTTTTAGATAGGAATAGGCAGGCTATGTTATAACAATAAAGTAAAATGAGATGAGGAAATTCAAATACAATGTGGTAATTTTAAAGATTGTGAGGATTCATCTGGCTGAACCAATAGCAACCAGAGATGGGGGGATGAAAGCTGGCACACAATGTTAGCAAAAAGACGCATGCGTGCACGCATGCATTCATTCATTCATTCATTCATTCATTCAATTTCTTTAGAAAATAATTTTATGCTAGAATGTGAACCACGTGGATCTCTTATTACAGAAAAGGCCAGTGTGACAAAGTGACACCTTGACTCTTGACTTGGATTTGACTTGATGTAATATTTCCAGCTGCTCCAGCCTTTTAAAAAAAAATCTGCAGAACAGGATCTTGGCTGGATATACCTAGTATGGTGTAATGCTAATATTCTAAAGTACCCCTGATTATAACCTGACATTGATACCTTATTTCTTCTTGGAAATAAATGAACCACTCAGATGACACAGGAGATGGAGGTGCTTCGCATTTCCTTGCTTTAGATCATTAGAAGAGTCATTGCCTCTAGGAAAAGGATGGAAAAGAACACGATTTTCTAATTTTTGTTGCTTCAAAATAAAAAGGACTAATCCCCCCTGTTTCTTAGTTAATGATGCAAAATAATAAGTCCCCATGTTTATTTCCTCTATCAAATTTCTTCAGGCCAGTAACATCCTGTTCTACATCTAAAGCACTAAACTGCCACTCTGGTCCCACGACCACCTTCACTAGATGAATGGGAGGCTAGTAATTAATTGGCTAGGATGCTAAATTGAAAAGAGCAGAGATGCACCATGCACTGGGTTAAATTAGCTCCACTCAATCAGTCACAGTATGGGATCACCTAAACTCAAATAACTCATTTTGCATAGTTAGTAAATTGCCAGGGAAAGACAGCAGCTGGAACAGCAATCATCTCTCTATGTAGATCTGATTGACAAAGTCAGAAAAGACACTAACTAAAGCAGTGGTCTGCAATGGTCAAGCCAGTCTACTTGACTGGTCAGTGGAGAAAGAGCGAGTGAGATCCACACACACTTATATATGGGTATATAGAGATGAGAAGAAGAAAGAGACAGATAGACAGATAAGACAGAGATAAGTCTTACAATGTAATTTAGGTGGGACTGACCTTGGGAGTCAGAAGAAAGAGCTGCAGACTAGGTATGATCACCGACCTGCGTACCTTTCGCTGCACCCTGAAGACCCTTTTGTTCCAACAAGCCGGGCTGGCTTAATATGAATTTTAAAATGGGTGTGTGTTAGTTTTTAAATTTGTGGGCCAAATTGTTATATATTTGTTTTTAAATTGTTTTTAAATTTTGTGATTCTATATGTGTTTTACACCACCCTGTGCTGTACCGTCCTGAGTCCTTTGGGAGAAGGGCGGTATAGAAGTTCAATAAAACCTAAACCTAAACAATGATCCAGAGGCAAAGAAGGAATGGGAGCATGGCAAACATCTCACAAGGGTCAGAATTAGAAAAGAGCTGGAAGTGACCTTGGAGATCTTCTAGTCCAGCCCTCTGGTCAAGCAGGAGATCCTATACCATTTCAGACAAGTGGCTGCCCAGTCTCTTCTTAAAAACTTCCAAGGACGAAGCACCCACAATGTCTGAAGGCAAGAGTTTCCACTGGTTAATTGTCTTCACTGTTTCCTAGTTTCTTGGACTGTAAAGGTGAGGGGAGAGAGGCTCTTTCAGGCTTGCAAGATTTTGTTAATATAACCTTACAATAAAATTAAAGCTAGTGTTTCTGGGTGTGCTTCTTGAGTACCTCACAGTGCTGACACTTGTTAATCTACATCAGGGAACTGGAAGACATTCCATTCTAGCAGTCATACATTTGAGAGCTTTCTCTTTTTAGACGTTCTCTATTTTAGAAAATCCTCATTATAGGTGAGCAAATAATAATGAGAAGAGTGAAAGATGATTTCAGCCGAAACTACTAGTCTTTCTAATGAGAGTTCCTCTAAAAGAGTATATTCTTGTTTCAGAACTATAGTTTGAGAACCATTACCCACCCAAGCAGCCTTAAAATAATTGTTTAAAGCTGAGTGGGAAATCCAAGTCCTAAAGCTGAATGGAGTCTCCAATTCTCTCTTTTTTTTTCCTGCAGCCCTTTAAGTCCTTTCATACCACATTTAGTGAACATTGATAGAAGATGTCCAATGATTTTGAGGTAAGAAACTTAACAACAGTAATGTAAGCCTTATAGTAGGTACAGTATCATCACTGATAAGGAAAAAAACAAATTTTCTCTCCTAAACTCTGGAAAGGATGGAAAACAAACGAAAACCCATATCTGGCCCACCTTCTTCTTCTTAAGAAAATATTAAATTCTGCTTCCATCCCTCTAGATGTGGTCCACTCTGTTTTAAAGCCAGAGATTGATCAAATTTTATTTAAGCAAGACATGTTATTCTAATACCAACTGAACTTCACATCTGGGAATCCCATAATAGCTGCTTCCCTCCAATTGCTTCCTTCCTATCGGCAGTTCTGAAACCTCTTGATGGGTCTGTACTTTTTTTCCTCTGAGGCAGCAGAGAGCTTCAGAAAGAATTCAGTTATTCAACCTGATTATTTTTAAAGGCAGTGATAGAATTTCAGCTTTTCTGATTTCACTCTTTTGGAAACACTGGTTCTATATAAAGCCAAGGAATGTCAAAGGAGCCAAAGGAGACCTGGAACAGGATATTAATTTTTTTTCTCCCATTGCATAGTCAAGGTGGAGAGATCCATTGGGTGACTTTGACCCAGGAAATGCCCACATTCATGAACTGGTTTGGTCCTTTAGGATGTCTTTTCTCTCAGAAATAAGAGATGCCAATGGAAACTTCTATTGCTGATTTGAATATGAACCAGTACCTACCAAATGTGAGATATATCTCCCAATACCAAAGAAAGATTATATGAAAGACTATACCAAGCACCGAACCATAGCTTTGATATGACACGTGAGTAAAATTCTGTTGAAGATAATCCAGCAACATTTGAATCCAACTGCCAACAGAGAACCTGCCTGATGTACAAGCAGGGTTTCCAATCTATATTGGATGGAGGAAAAAAGACCTCTACATTTGCTTCATTGACTACACAAAAGCCTTTGATTGTGTTGACCATGACAAGCTTTGAAACCTCACCAAAAATATCACTTGAAGCTAAGATCATCAAACAGAGGCTTTCATATTTTGGGCATGGAGAGTGCCTATTCATAGATTGGCAAAGACACAATTAAATGGCTGATGAAGACAATGACAACAGCATAGGCGTCTGCAAAACTCACTGATTTAGGAGTAGAATTGTCTGGAGAACATTTCATTCCTCCTCTCAATCGTGCAGAACTTCTTCCAGGACACAATTGGACAATATCCAGAAGTAGGTTCATAGAAGTTCATAGGGCTGGAAGCTTCTATAAACTGATAGTTTGCCCAGTTCAGAAGGCTGGGAAAACTTAGACCTGCTTAAGTTCAGAAGGATGTGCATTAATGCACTCAATATTTTCTGAGCTAAAGATTTTACTTGGAATTTGAGGGTCACACTCCAAAATAGACAATTACTTTTTATTTCACAATTACTTTTTCATGTGAAAATCAAAGACTGGGGAATTATCATATGAACTATAATTGACTTTAATTTAAAAAGAACTATAGTTCATGTGACGATTCTTCAGTGTTTATTGAATTATTGTCCTTTTCTGTCATATTACAAGTTCTAATTTGATTAACTACCTTTGGATGTTTCTAAAGGGCACATTTTGGAAATCTTGGGGTAACTTCAGATTGGGTGCTTCTGTTTTAGCTAATTTTTCTTATTAAATGTGGTAGGGTTGTGTTGCTATTATCCTTCTCATCTTCTCATCTTTCCTACTACCTTCTTCTATTAGTATCTTATGATTTATCACTTATTGTTTGTATATTATGATTTATGATTTTATCTTATGGTTTATGATCTATGACTTATCACTTTGTTGTTTGTACGTACATTGAGAACTTACCGTATGCACTGGAGACAAATTCTTTGCATGTCGAATCACACTTGGCCAATAAAGAATATTCCTATATTATTCTCATGGCAATTGGCAACATCTAGCGAACACCTTGAGAAAGCTAAGTGTGTTTTGATTGGGTAACTCTTGGGATGAGGAAACTCTGTGAAACACTGTGGAGCTGACATGATTAGGGCATTGAAAAAAAACCATTCCAGAACAAGTCAATAAAAAATGTAGGCAATAAGGAAGATAGTCTTGAGAGAAATATACAGGAACATAAGCAAGAAGGGCTTGGATATCCTGTAAGTACTGAGAAGCAAAATAGCATTCAGAAGCAAGGAAGGTTCCTCTCTGGTTCACAGAATTATAAGGAGGAGAAGGTAGAGCACAATCAAGCTGCAAGATCCTATTTTTACACTCAATTTCAAGAGAATATAGTTCTAATCTTCCTGTGGAGTTGATTTTCTGGTCTGGCCTACCTAGGGGGGGCTGACTGAAATCCGCTTTCACATTATCACCAACAAAACAACACATTGATGTCCATGTGTTCATCAGGAGTTAGGTTCTGCCTGAAGGAGTCTTTCTCTTTCCCTACCAATTTAATGTGCATATATATAGTCATCTTGTAAAACATCTTTCTCAGAACTGGTGCACAACAAATTGGTCAGAACTAGAATTCTCAATAAAAGTTGCAGTCATTGACTCTGTCAGCTGGGAATTCTGGAAATTGTAGTTCCAATCTTTCTGGAAGACAATAGGCTGGAGGGGACTGCTATACGCTTACAGTTAGCTGCCATAGCTTTTCCCAAATGAAGGCTTAAGAGAAGGGCTGGCAATCTTTTGCTGAATCGTCTTTCCCTCTATTTACAGTTTCAACTGTTTCAACACTACAGGGAATGAAGATTAAATAAATGTAAGGTTATAAAATTGATAAGCTGAGAAACTACCCTTCACATTTTATTTCAGCTGCAAAATGGCAATGTATAATCCCAGGCCTGTGCTGTCCTCTGTCTCAGCTGCAACGCAAGAATAATAATATAGTCAGGTAATACATGCAAAGTCTTTTGAATTCACAGAAGACACAGAATACATGTTAACAGTGCTGTTCTGTTTGGTTCCGTGGGGCTTATTCCCGTGTGGGTATTCATAGAATTGCAGGCTCCAAATTGTTCACTAATGAACAATTGAAATGTGGTCAAAGGACTCTGTGACATATTGCGGTGACCTCAATACACCGTTGAGACTCCAGGAATCAGCATGCCTTAAATGCTGAGTTTTCTGCTAAAAGCAAAAAAAAAAAAAAAAAGGCAGGCTTTGAAAATTATAGCAACACAAAAACAGCCAAATAAAGTAGGGAGAAGAGATAATGCTCAAGGAGCAGGCGTTGACCTGAAGTATGCCTGAACTGGAGATTTGATTTTTCAAAGGGTCAACTGAAATAGAGTGGGGGAAAGCAAAATGAGGGAGATGGGAAAAGTGTGATCCAAAGTACAAAATTGGTTTTCAACCTCAGAAGCACTTATTGTTGCCACTGAAGCAGTAATGGCCTTTTTCTTATTTTCCCCTGTGCCCCACTGCAGCCAGGACAATCACCTCTTTTTCTTTTTATAATTATTTTACTGGAGTTTACAAATACAAAGATAAAAACTAATACAAGTAAGGAAAATATAAAAAGGGAAGAAAAATTGAACTGCAAAGAGATAGGGGGAAAAAGATATATAAAAGATTACTCCCCCATCTCTCCAGACATGTATAAACAACTTCAGTTACTTAACACTGTAGAAAGTTAGCACCCATCCCTCTCCTAGAAGAATGAAATATTTTAGGAAATATTAAAAGCAGGGGTGAAATGTTACCGGTTTGGACCAGTTCACCCGAACCGGTAGTAATAAAAGCTACCGGTTCACCTGAACCGGTATTTACAAAATGCTACTGGTTTGGACAAACAAGTATTTCTGACAATCAGCTGTGCCGCAGGATTTATATTCGCTAGAAAGCAGGAAATCCTGATTTCTAGTGAATCTAAATTGTGCTGCACAGCTGTTCCCCCCTCGCTGTTCTACTTACCTTCTTAAGCCTCCGTTTTCAGCACTGAGTGGTAGTGCCTGTGGTATGCATGCACGTGAAGCGCGCATTTGGTGCGCACTGCACATGCACACACAGCGAACTAGTAGCACACACTGAAGGATTTCACCACTGATTAAAAGGCAGAATATTATATTTCCCTAAAAGGAGAAATATGCCCTTGGAGACAGAAAGCAGCCCCACCTTTTTAATAGCCCTCAGCAGATGTCAGCACTTAAGAGATAAAGAGATAGATAGCGCTATTCATAAGCAAATATCCTCACTCATGATCCAAACCAGGACAAAGCCCTCAGCCACAATAGGAATTGCCCAATAAATAATAAATAACTTTATTGTCATTGTACGTGTATACACAGTATACCCATACAACGAAATTCACTTAACACTCAAAGACCAGGTCCAACACACATAACAATCCCCAAACACACTCCCACCCACCACAATTCTCCATCCCTAAACCACCCAAACATCCACACAACAGACCAAGTAATACTGTCCAACAGCTCACTGATGGTGGCCCTTTAGTTCATTGTTGAGTGCAATTATAGCTCTGGGATAAAAACTATTCAGAAAACGTGTGGTCTGAGTTTTAATTGTTCTGTATCTTCTGCCAGAAGGCAACAGTCCAAAAAGATTGTAAGCAGGATGGGAAGAGTCTCTGAGAATGTTATGCAACTTTCTCAAACAGCGAGATTCGAAGATGTCGTCCAGGGCTGGTAGCTGGAGTACGATGATATTCTGGGCAGTTTTAATGATTCTCTGTAGAGCTTTTTTGTCCGCTACAGAGCTGCTCCCATACAATGCAACAATGCCATATGTCAGGACACTCTCAATGGTGCTGCGATAGTAGGACAGAAGTAGATGCTGAACTAGATTTATCTTCCTGAGCATTCTCAGGAAGTACAGCCTCTTCTGTGCCTTCTTCACAAGCATGTTAGCATTCATAGTCCATGAGAGGTCCTCCGAGATATAAATGCCCAGAAATTGCATCAGCAGTCCAAACTTCAATCAAACGTAACTCAGACAAACATGACCCCTACATGGCCACATGGGAGTCTGACAACAGCCAATAGAATACATGTTCTTGCACAGGAACAGGAAGCTCAAGTGCAAAGCCGAAGAGAATGTATAAAACCCCCTCTCTCTCAACTCCATGTGGTCAGCTGCACCAGAACCATCCGTGTGGTTCTGTTCATCATTAAATCATCTTTCCAAACAGCCTCCAGCCTCCATTTTGTCTCCAGTGCTTTTCTCCCAGCTTGGGACTAAACCAGATGGATAGTTCTTCCAACACCACCTTTTCTAATATTACAGTAAAAAAAACACCTCTTCTTCCCACATCACATCCCTTATCAATAATCAAATTATAAAAACACATCATTCAGTCCCAATCAGCAAAAGTCTATTAAGAGCTACCAGAAATAGTAGCATGTATATTTTAATCTTAATATAATCAATCCATTTTGTATTCCAATGTATCACTTTATCTAAGAAATAAAGCAAAAGTACTCTCTCCCCATTTATAAACAGATCCTTAAACCTTCATTGTTCAGTCCTGGTGAAAAAGAAATTCCATTAACAGCTATCAGAAATTACACTATATATATTAACTCTAATCAACTAAGTCCACTTTGAATTCCTTCTGTTTACTTTTCTTGAACTTTAATCCCATTAAATAATGTCCTACAAGCTTTTTTTTTTAAGTATTTTCTCTTTGTCTCCTCTCAGGAAGAACTTCATTAATTTAACATGTCCCTTTTGTAAATTTAAGATAAGAAAGCTTTCCAAGTCACTCTTCTGGTTTATTATTTTTATGACTCCTTTAGTTATCTCTTTCATTTGTAAATCCATTGTGGTATATTTTTCCACATCACCCTTATGTTGCAGCATTTTAAAATCGATTTTCAAACCCACAGCATTTTTTTCCATATCAGTTTTGTAAAGTAGCATTTTTTTTAAAAAAAATCCAAATCTATATTCAAATCAACATCAGTCTCTGTTTTATGCTATAAAATATGTTTTCTTTTATATCATCTGTTATAGTATCGGATAATCTTATAATTTCTGAGTACGTAGTTCCCAAACAATTTTAATTTCTTCTATAGTCAAATAGTACTGTATTGTTCCATTGTATTAATGAGTCACTTCTCCTTTAATTGTAATCCTTTGTCATTTCTGGTTCCCTCTGGTCAACCTTCAAAGTCCCCTCTTATCATTTGTTTATTTTCCAATCCACAGAACTTTCCAGCTTTCTTACGGTTAATTTCAAAATCATCATATATTGTTTTATAAAATGTTAAAGGCCCCATAGGAAATGTTCTTTCAAGTCCATCTAGTCCCTTAACTTTCCAAAATCAACATTCTTGTCCTCTTTTACTGTTTCTCACAAAGTTTTTTCTTTTCAGTCCTTACACTTACACAAAAGTTCTTTCACCCAGGGCAAAAGGAGGTTCTCCTGGTGTAATGAAACTTGCCCTTTGGAAGTTTTTATCATATAGAAAATCAATCATGAGCAGCTTTCCAAAATAGTTAAGAGAGGAAACGGGTAAACTCAATGCCCAATTGGAAAGTGCCAAACCACACTTTAGGCAAGATGAGTTCCCTCCTGGCTTCCACAACTCTCAAACCCTCTGGAGACTGCTGAATTTACCATCTTTTCACTGGAAGGTTCTGTATAGAGCAAACGTGGGTGCCCTTTTTTTTTTAATCTGGAGAAAAGTTCCGAGGAGTCGATCCATTCATCAGCTTCTCTTTGAGCCAAGGTTTTCACAGAGACTTCTTCAGTTCACTGCTGCTGTCCCTGGAAGTCCAAGGACCGTCACCTCCTAAGGCCAGATGGGAAATATGGGATCCCCCCAGATGTTACAGCTCAGCTGGTATGGGGAAGGATGCTGAAAGCTGCAGTTTCCAACTGGAGGGCCACCTGTCCTAAGGGGATCTAAACATAATCCATTCAGTGAATTGTGTTCTCATTACACCATTTCAAAGGAAAAGACTTTTGTGTGTTTGATCTTCTCTGCAGGGATTCTTGGAAGTTGCAATGGAATTCAAGGAAGGGAGGGCAAATGGGTCATATGAGAAACTCTGCAATCACTGGCCAGGACAGGAAAAGTCACCACCTTTATAATTTTGAGAAACTTTGGGATCTGTAGGATGGACTAAAATAGCTTCCTGTCTATTTCATTCTTGAAAATGACACAGCATTTTTTTGTCCAATTCAAATCAAAACTTTATTATCAACGCACAACACGTGTACCATGAAATTGAATGAGCATCCCTTGGTGCAACTCTCGTCCCCACCCCACCCCGAAACACAAAATACATCTCAATAACTGGATAAATGAAAGAAATAGAATCCCTAAACCCAAATAAGTAATTTTTTTTTCTCTCAGCTCTAAAAAATGATTTGTTACTATGGCCAACCTCTCTTTAACTGGCTTTTACCCTTCTGTCCCATCGTGGGGATTCTTGCTCATGCAATTAAAGGTAGACATAATATTTGCCTTCATTCTTGAGACTTGATTAATTCGCATTCTGTACAGGGGTAGTATTCACTTACTTTCCCTACTGGTTCGCGAATGTGAGCGCGCACAAGTCTACGTATGCATGCAGCCTTCTGCACAGGCGCTTTGCTGGCACCCACCCAGGCCCACCCACTATTTCCACTACTGGTTCGGGTGAACCGGTCTGAACCGATTGAATACCACTCTGATTCTGTATAAGGATTACAGCTCCTCCATCTGGACAGCGGGGCCGTCCTTTGCCCTACTGTTATGATGATATTTCAGTGGTGAAATCCAAATTTTTTTACTACTGTTTCTGTGGGTGTGGCTTGGTGAGCATGGCTTGGTGGGCAAAATCTCCATTCCCACCCCACTCCAGGGGAAGGATACTGCAAAATCCCCATTCCCTCCCCACTCCTGGGAGAAGGATTGCAAAATCTCCATTCCCTCCCCACTCTGGGGCCAGCCAGAGGTGGTACTTGCTGGTTCTCCGAACTGCTCAAAACTTACCGGTTCTCCAGAACCTGTCAGAACCTGCTGGATTTCACCCCTGTGATATTTGCCTTGTTGAGTTATAGCAATGACAACATTTGGCTCATCCATGTGCTTTGTCTCACCTTGGGGGCCTCCTCCATCTCTTGCAACTTCTGGAGTAGTCCCAGTAGCAATCTCAGTAGCCGGGAGGGCTGTACTGCTTCACAAAGCTTTTAAAGGATACTTCTTTTGAAATGTCATCAAAACAAAGAAGCCCTTCAAATTCCCAAAGGTGCTTTGTCAAAAGGCAACTGGACTTTCTTGGGTTTTCCCTGAAGACATTTTGCTTCTCATCCAAGAAGCTTCTTCAGTTCTGAGTGGATGAGAAGCGAAACATCTTCAAGGAAAAACCAAGAATGTCCAGATGCCTTTTGAAAAAGCACCTTTGGGACAATCATGGCCTAGATGACTGAGAATCTCATAATCATAATCATAAGTTTATTTGTCAAACATATATAAGATAACAGGTGAAAGTATAAACATAATTTGAATACATGAAAAGAGTAAGTAAAAAGGAATATTAGGATAGGGACAGTAGGCACACTGGTGCACTTATGCATTCCCCTTACAGACCTCTTAGGAATGGGGTGAGGTCAACAGTAGACAGTTCAAGGTTAAAGTTTTGGGGGTTTGGGGAAGAAACTACAGAGTCCAATAGTGCATTCCAAGCATTGACCACTCTGTTACTGAAGTCATATTTTCTGCAATCGAGTTTGGAACGGTTTACCTTGAGTTTGTATCTATTATTTGCTCGCGTATTGTTGTGGTTGAAGCTGAAGTAGCCATTGACAGGAAGGACATTGTGGCAGATAATTTTATGGACTATGCTTAGGTCAGACTGAAGTCGGCGTAGTTCTAAGTTGTCTAAGTCCAAAATTTGGAGTCTGGTGGCAGAAGGTATTTTATTGCGGTTAGAGGAATGGAGGAGTCTTCTCGTAAAATATCTCTGGACTCTCTCGATTGTATTTATGTCCGATATGCAGTGCAGGTTCCAGACAGATGAGCTGTATTCAAGAATTGGTCTAGCAATTGAGCCCTTTCAAAGCTTTTCAGGCTTATTCCTTACAATGTCTAAGAAAGAATTCCTTCACAGGGTTCTTCTATCCAGGACTGGATGTGACTAAAAACTCAATTGCTTTTTTTTCTTTTTTTAAGAAATTCAACAGGATACAAGCCATCTTGAGAGAAATTATGGAATTATGATCCCCTTGGTTTTAAAAAAATAAAGTCTTCGTCTAGAAAAGAAAGCTACGTCAGAACGTTTCTCCCAGATTTTATAGGGAGAAAAGCTAAGCTGTAATATTTTGCTTGATGTTCTAACTGTATGTGTTCAGGAGCATGCTGTGTGCATTTACGTTTCTATCTCAGCAGACCTCTTTCCTTTTAAATGGAGCCGCTCTAAAAGAGAGATGCAGAAATAATTGCAGGCTAAGTGTGCTGCGAGTCACTTTTTCCTTACTGACCTCACACGCTGATTTCAAAGAGGCAACTGTAAAGTGCATTTTCCTGTGACTGACTAACCCAGGGCTTTCTCCAACAAAGCCACGACCTATATCAATCACTGGAAGCAAGTCTGCAAGAACAAACATCCATGTCATTTGACAGCTTAATATTTTGAGCAAACAAGCAGGTGCCTGCCTTTTACACAACATTTACTGGTTTATCAGGAAGCTGTACTTGATTTCCCTTGACATTATTTATAGCAAGGAAGAGAGTTTAAGCTCCAGCCTTTAAAATGCAGCACAGATCAGTCCTTCAGCAAGATCCCTGCTTGAGCACTCATTGTTTATATGTGGTAAGAATAGGAAGATGGTTTCATTGATTTTAGGTTTATTCTGATTGGGATGGATTGATTGATTGATTGATTGATTGATTGATTGATCCATGATGCTCTGTTCCTACTGTGGTCCATCATCAATGCACTCATTGCCATGTAAGTGAATCCATCCATTTTGTTGCTGGTTGTCTCTTCTTCTCTTCCCTTCCACCTTTCTCATGATTACCCTGTTTCCCCCAAAATAAGACATCACCTGATAATAAGCCCAATCAGGCTTTTGAGTGCATGGCAATAAGCCAAGCACTTATTTCAGGGTTCAAAAAAAAAATAAGACAGGGTCTTATTTTCGGGGAAACACGGTAGTGATTTCTCTAGAGAACTAGGTCTTCACATAATGTGTCCAAAGTAGGAAAATATGAGCTCTCTCATCAAGAGAGAACTCTGGGTTGATGAAGATTTCTTTACCATGAGCTAAAAGTATTCCAACAGGGACACGGTGGCTCAGTGGCTAAGACGCTGAGCTTGTTGATCAAAAGGTCAGCAGTTCAGCGGTTCGAATCCCTAGTGCCGCGTAACGGGGTGAGCTCCCGTTACTTGTCCCAGCTTCTGCCAACCTAGCAATTCGAAAGCACGTAAAAAAGACAAGTAGAAAAATAGGGACCACTTTTGGTGGGAAGGTAACAGCTTTCCATGCGCCTTTGGTGTTTAGTCATGCCGGCCACATGACCACGGGGATGTCTTTGGACAGCGCTGGCTCTTCGGCTTTGAAACGGAGATGAGCACCGCCCCCTAGAGTCTTTACCTTTACCTTTACCTTTACCTAAAAGTATTCCAGATGCCTGCTGTCCTGGGAGATTATTTGCCTTTTTTTTTACTTTAATTTGTTTATGAATGGCCGTTTCAGAAGGATGAAAAGAGGGGGAAGGTTATTTTAGAAAAACTATGTAAAAATCTGTTTTTACACGGATTCCCAGGAACAGTCCCATAGAAAGTTTTGCCTGAAGCAGAGAGAACTAATCTTGAGTTTGCCATTTTCTTGTCTGTTTATATAAGCCACTGGGTCATGAGTGGCCAGCAAATTAGTAATTGTTGGTCACTTTTAGAAGTCACTGTTCTCTCTCTCTCTCTCTCTCTCTCTCTCTCCTTCTCTCTCTCTCTCTCTCTCTCTCCCTCTCTCTCCTTCTCTCTCTCTCTCTCTCTCTCTCTCTCTCTCTCTCTCTCTCAGAGGTAGTTTGAAGACAATCCATGACTGTCTTCCAAACACCAAGATCAAGGAACAAAAAAATCACTGTCCTCTCCTGAGTTGCCACAAAGTTCTAGAACAAACTCCCTCCTCCCCATTCCGTACAAAAAGAGAAACAGGGGAAAAAATGCATGGATCTCCTCAGCCATGTCCTTACTTCAAGTTGTGTGCATTTGTCTGGAGGTACACACACAATCCTAACAGGGGTTACTAAAAAGCTATCAAGTCCCCTTTCCCCTTGATGGATCAGGAACTGGAAGTAAGTAAGGGAAGAGCTCTTGTAATTGGAGAAAGGGTCAACTCAAAAATTCCTACTACTACTTTTACACTACCATCATTTCAAATACCTGAAGTTGAGCCAGAAATAAATTGGCGCCACTTGCAAACACAGCCAATATCTTGGGATCAGAGGAGCAGAGCTGCTTTTCAGCTTGGAGCAGAGTTCTCATGCAGAAGTCCTCTTCCTTCTGAAAAATGCTAACTATTTCGAGATGATACTTGGGATGGGAGAAATATAAGAGAAAGCCAAGATGTGAAGTGAGAGTGAGGGTGTGGTTGGGGGTGACTCAGTGATGGGTTGCTCCCAGTTCTGTCCAGTTCTATAGAACCGGTAGTAAAACCGGTGGGAGGCTCCACCCACCCAGCATGACATCATCATTGGTGATCTGCGCATGCGCAGAAGCTTCTGCACATGTGCAGAAGAGTGCGCATGTGAGTGCAATCCCGCTGCAAACCGGTAGTAAAGGTAAGTGGAACCCACCCCTGGGGTGACTGTGTGAGTGTGTGTGTGTGAGTGTGTGTGTGTGTGTGTAGAATTAAATATAGCAGGGGAAGGGGGGAAATTCCCATCTTTTGTGTATAGCTGTCCCAGAAAATACTATGGTTGGGTAAAATGCAGGATAGGAATTACCTCTTTTTCTAGAAGATGTTAGAATCCAGCCATTCTTTACATTATAGAAATAATTTCCTAATAGAAGACATATCCAAAATACCTTCTTTACAAAGATGCTTTCAGCACAAAAAGATGAATGTTGCCAAAGGCCCTAAATTAAATGCATAATATAAGATCAGCTTTTGATGATATTCAGTCACATCTGAAGCACTTTTTAAAAATACAATTTTTGAATGTAATTACTGAAAACATGATAGTAACTCTACTTTATAAACCCCACCAACTAATTCTTCCTAAGAAAGCAGACGTTTATGGTATGTGCCTAGGTAACTGAATATTGTATTGTATTCATGTAGCTTAAATCAAACATCGATGGAGTATGATGAGAAATACCTAATCTGAAAAGAATTGGGATCAGTAAGGGGGGTGGGATCTTTCAGTGTGGGAAAAAAGAACTGCAATATATGAGAGAACAACACAAACGTTAATCTGTGCAATCCTCACTTAAAGGGGTATAGATATATACCATCTTTTCTGTCACTTGAAGGTGTTACAATTCAACAATTTAACCTTATTCCCTAGAGTGTGAATTTGCCCTCCAAGAAGTTCCACTTCATAGAATGGAATGGAATGGAATGGAATGGAATGGAATGGAATGGAATGGAATGGAATGGAATGGAATGGAATGGAATAGAATAGAATAGAATAGAATAGAATAGAATAGAATAGAATAGA